>JAECWI010000656.1:1200000-1897237 GCA_018150345.1 Drosophila equinoxialis
AACAACACATTGCCAAAAAGGTTGGCGAAAAATGGGCAGGCCGAAGCCTATTTTGCATTTCGCGCATTGCGCGCGGACCGCCAACTCTAAAAAACCGTGTTGGTCCAATTTCGACAACCACGTTGCCGTTTTTGGCGTTTTAAAGCCTTTTTTCAGGCCTTGTTTTGCCACGGCCCTGGTTCCTGGGCAATATCGCATTTGCATATGACAGGAAAGGGGCCGCAAGTGCGTGAGTCTTTGTGTGTGGACCCCTCACCTCTCACCTCTTGACAACAACTTGACCCTTTTTCAGGAAAATGTAAAAACCCAATCGTCAGTTAGATGATCTCAAGTGTCTCAAAATAATGAAACATTTAATTTCTTACTTTCGCAACAGCACGAAATCAGAGGATAACGCCTTGATTTTTGTCATTGACTTATCTGAATTGATTTAGGCCATGCATAAAGCTGTTAATTTTCATTTTACAAATAACACATATTTTGCATTTGATTCTTCAAACTAATGCCTTTGTTACAAATTACAATCTTTTTGAATAATAGGCAACATAAAAGACATTTATGATTCATTACAAAGTAAAAATGTAGTCGTGCATTAATTATTAATTAATTGAATGTAATGTCCAACAACTAGTCACTCTTTAAACAAGAAGCACAACAAGGCCGAACACGAACCCATTCACAAGCAGCAAACATGCAGCGAATGCAATATACAACCACAGGAGCCACGGGCGGTATCGGCATTGACATGGGTGTGGCACAAACTGCATATAAAATGAATATCAATGAACTGCAAGCGCGCAAGGAAAACAGTAAAAAAGAGTTGGGGTGGGGATGGGATATAGAGACTGCAAACATGACATGGAGCTGCAACAAAAAGCCCCTCAAAAAGGAAATAATAAAGCATCGCGAAAAAAAGCCAAAGAATTTCAGAGAAGTAGTCCAACGCTCACACACATATCAAGTGTGTGTATCTTCTTATGTGTGGTCTGTGTGTATGCATGGACAAATCAATACTTACCAAAATAGTTATATTTTTGAATACAGTTTGGTTGCCCAAAAAAAAAAAAAGAACCTCCCCGACGGGGAATTGAACCCCGGTCTCCCGCGTGACAGGCGGGGATACTAACCACTATACTATCGAGGATATGGAGAGTGTCCCATCTAATTCTCATAACGGATCAAGTCTTAGGTTCTATAGTATAGAATCTATACCCTTGCAACTCAATTCATCAATACACAATTTGCTAATTTTGACCAATTATTTAGTACGCAGAAGGCAGCGCCTAAAACAGAGATGATTTATATTGATTGTAACTTGTGTTCTATTAATCCGATGAGATCTAAATTTTGGGATCTGAAGTTTTATATCCAATACTATCATATTAGTAAGTTCCTTGGGGATGATTGGCCGACGGACAGACGGACATGGCTATATCGCCTCAGCTTCTCATGCTGATCAAGAATATATGTACTTTATAGGGTTGGAAACGTCTGCTTCTGTGCGTTACAAAAAAAACTTGCAAGGGTATAAAGATTTCGGTGCAACAGAAGATACCCCCGACCCTTTTGTTTTTTTCATATATTTTGTTTTTTTCATTGCCTTCGAATCTTACACCATTTTAAGTGAAAGCAGAGCCTACTAATTGCGCATTTATTGAATAATTAAGGGGAATTTTTCTACAACATTTGGTTTTAAGCTAACCCATACTCAAAAGCAGGGTCGTTAAAAGTAAAATACAGCTAATTTATTTTAGCCAACTTAAATTGGCTTAAGCGAATGACCAAAAGAAAACAAATGGTCCGTTATCTTGTGTAAGCAACATCAAGAAGGGGCCAAAGGACACACAAATACACACACACACACACACATACACGCAATCGGAAGGACATTGCGGGTGCAATGCAAAGCAACAACAAAAACAACAACTGTCAGTTTCATTAAAAACAATGAAATCTGCTAAGAGCCAAAAGTTTAAATGAGCGTCTAACAACTGCGCAGGATAAAAGCACTGAAACAACAAAAAATCCTAGAGCGGCGAGGGTTTTATGGTAAGAGGTTGGTGTTCGGAAACGGGGTTAAGGGAAGACACTGGCCACTCCGAAAAGTCGTAGGAAAAAAGCCAAAAGCGTCTGCAGTAAAATATGTACTCGAAAACAAAGTCTAAACAATAAACAAAATGGCGGAACAACAAAGCAACACAGCGAAAGCAAAAAAGACGATAAAAAACACAGCAGCTTGTGACCCTTTTTAGGGACAATGGCTGGAATCATGGGTGTGGCAAGGGGTCAAGGGTCAAAACGGTCACTTTTAAATTTACTTCAACTAGTATTAAGTCTTTAAGCTAACGAAGGCTTATCCTAACTGGGTATATATGTATAGCCCATAAAGATGAGTAAATAAATGCCTAACTAATTTCTCCTGAAATACCTGAGATTATTATTGAATTATTGAATTATTTTAAAACTAAGTTTGCGAGTTATAATTGTATTTTACATTCTATCTCCCGCCCTTTGATTAGCCTGACTACGTCTATGTTTTGCACTCCTCTTGACTTTTTTTTTTTTTTGCTTCTCTTTTTCTTCCACTTTGGTTACCATTTTTCCATTATTTTAAACAAAAACATTAACAAGAACAATTAGCTGTTGGAAAAGTGGCCAGCAAGATGAAAAGAGAATTGCATTAGGCAAGTATTTAAGTACACGACTTACAATTAGTTATACTGATTCATACCGAATAAACAACAATCGACTGATTAATGGGCAAAACCATTGAAAAGTGATTGCCAATGCAGATATTAGTGGGTAGGCAGTAAAAGATCCTAGTAGACAGATTTGGCAAATGATACCCCACACTTGAACCGCAAAAACCATTTGTTCAGTCGTTTATTTTGAAATTTTTGTGTTTGTTTCTCATTAGGCTGACAAAAAAGAGAAACGAACGAAAATCCCCCAAGAAGGAGCGGCGGGCCGATGACGGGGAGTGGCATTTGTTACCCTTACACGAGCTCCATATACTGGTTTATGGCACACACTTTGATGCTCATTAAGGTTAAGTCAGCAGCAACCCCCAGAGCACTGCTGCCATCTTCTCCACTTTGGAGCAGCTTCTGCCATCCACTTCAGGGTAAATCTCCTACTCCAGAAAACCAAATTTAAACGAAAAATGTGCAACATTAAAAGTTGAACAACTTGTTTGTGTGACAGTCGACGCGACTGTTGTTCATCTCCACCGAAAAGCAACCCTGAACTCGTTTCCTTCTACTTCTCTGTAATTTTCCTCACACACTTACGCACACAATCGTGTGCAGACGTAGACATACACATGGAGGAGAATTTGTAGCATACATTGCGGCGTTGTTGATAGCCGACCAAAATTAATGCCAACCCCTAGAGAGAGGCGCCATGGCTGGCACTGGCGCTGGCTTGTCTGACTCATTTAGCTGTTCCACACACATTTCATAAATTATGAATAATCCTCTTTCATAGTTTCAGATGTGGTTCCGCTCCTTCCTTTCGCATTTATCGTCATCGATATTGGTTAGCTTTTAAGAGATATTGACTTAACCTTTGTTGTTCTCTGCTTTTCTTGCTGCCCTCTGGGTTGAGTGACCCAAAAAGTTTTCCAACTTCTTCAACCGCTCAAAGGTTATTGTGTTAGATACATAATTTGTAATTGTTTTGTTTTAGTTTTACAGCTTACAAGCTGGTTAAATTAATGATAAGCTTAGCAGTAGCTATATTTCAACACGAGAACAACAATTTACTCATGTTGAGTCCTAGACTGTTTGATTATAGTCCTGATTACCAAACAATACACAAACATACAGATTGGAATGTGGGTAATATAAGTAGGCTTCCCTTTCAACCATCTTTGAAACATCAATTAATAAAATGTTACCTCAATTTCTTAGTTTAGTTTCAATCACTTGCTTCTCTCTCTCTCTTGATTACCCTGATAAATTGACCAAATATACTTATATAAAGATATGTCAATCATCAAAGTTACTGAGAATGGAATTCTCTTAGCCGTACGTCATATTTTTCTCCAATTTGTGGATTCTTTTTTGCATTGGCAATTAGATAGAAGAGCAAGCATTAGAACCGTGTCACATTTTCATTCCCTTTAGACGTCGTCTACTGTTTTCGTTCATGTTTTTTGTGTGTTGGACTCAAACATAATTCATATGGCATACATCAGAGTACTGGCACTTGAGAGATGCTAGGCGCTAGCTGGAAGGATGGAGCACTTGCTGTCTTGTGTTATTTACTTGAGTTTAGTGTTAAAAATATAAGCCAAAGCAAACAAACATAAAGCAGAAAACACAGTTTGCGTTTGCCTACTGCCTGCCTAAACATATAAATTACAAACGGGCTGCCATAAACAGTCGCCACCACTCCAATCCCAAAACCTATCCTGACACCCATCCACCCACCGAGCACCCCTCCTACTTGGCATCCTGTTGAAACAAAGGCATGGCCATGGCAACATGGCTACACTAGACACGTTTCTTGAGCATTCTGCGTGTTGCTTCCTTCCGTTTAACTGGCCTTCCTTCCTGCCCCAAAGAAATAAAAGGCTGCTGTTTGTTTTAGAGCCATTCATTCTCATCCTCCTGCCCGCCCTGCTCCTGCCCTTCACATATGTACATTTCAATATAAAGCGGCCATTGCCATTTCCGCAGAATCTTTACTCCAACTGTATGGCAATGTGTCCATTTTTTGTCTTTTCTGTTTTGTTTTAAAGGCCTATAGACTTGTGGGTTTCTCGGGCTTTGCTTGCTTACATTTGACAATCATTTGCAGTGAGCGAAAGAGCAGGGATTGAGTGTGGAGGGCGAAGGATGAACAAGGGATATGAAACTAGTTACAAGTGGGCCATAAAGAAACTCTTAAGCTACCATTAATAACAGATAATTACATCCCCAAATTGCTCTGAAATATTGCCTTGGTATTTTGCAAAAGCAAAATTCTTTAGTATAGCAAAAAATAAACCCAAATAAAAGAATTGCCCGTCTAAATGTTTTAAAACAAACCTTTATATCTAATCGATAGTTAAAGAATTATAAATGCTTGAAAGGCCAAGTGAAACAACTATTTTATTGACATTTTTAATCGACCCGCAAAAGATTATATTATGGAGTCTCATAAAAGTAGGTGTTCATACGAACCGATTGAAGGACAGAAAGACGACCTTGGCTGTGGGGTTGGAAATACTGTCCCTGTTACATACATTTTGGCGACTAATATACGCCATTCATCCACTGTGTGTATGTGGTACAATAAATATTTGTTTGGAAGCTCTTTGGCAATAAGTAGATCTGTGTTTCCAAGTCATTATTGAATGACTGCAATTGGCAGTTGCACATAAATATCATTTCGAAATCAAAATCCCCTCAACAATGGCTTAAGTTGCAAAACATTGGCCATTCAGATAGAGAAACGCTATTTTGGGGCAAGAGCAAGACATTAACTTGTAATTTGATCATTTCTAAGCAAAGTGCCAGCAGCATCTTCAGTATCAGCATCACCACACACAATCCAAGTCCCAAATGGTCTCTGCATTGAAACTGGAGTCAAACTCATTTGGCCTCTGCAACGAGAAAGGCAGAAAGAAGAAAAATGAAAAAAAGAGGGAAACAAAAAGTGAAGCAGATTTTGCACAGAAAACCAACAGCTGATAATTGTGGTGCGCCAATAAAAAGCAAATTAAGCTAATTGCAAAATTTGCAAAATCCCAGCCAACGACCAAAAGAAAATGTAGAGAAGGAAATGAAACGAATAGGGAATAAGCCAAGAAGCATAATAAAAGTAGAGCAAGTAAAGCGTTTTCGGCTTTTCCGCCAACCACTTCTTGGCCCGGCGACACATGTTGCCAAAAGTTTAAATCCCACTCCCACTCCCATGCGCCCCACATAACGCACCATCACGCCTCTCCGTCTTACTTTCATCTTTTGCAATTTCTTTTTATCAGCATACAAGTAAAATGTAATTAGAGCCAAGAAAACAAAAAGACGAAATAAAAACCCAAAATTGATAACTAACACAAATTTAGTCAAGAAAAAGAAACTGTTAAACAATGAATCCTGGCCTTTTGCCAGAAGAAAGGAAATGAAAGGCCCCGATTAAATCCTTGTCTAAGCTCATAAAACAATGGAATAAATGAGAATATGTAAGATGTCGCATTCTATAGAAGTTGCTGCCTTGCCATCAGAACTAGGTCAGCCACATGGCCGCAATTACTGTAATTAATAGGCACACACACACACAGGCACATTGGAATATATGACAGTCGATGCGGACAAAAACCTTTTTCCAACCACAAACCAAAATCCAAAACTATTCATGCATGCAAAATCGTTAAAATAAATTGCGTTTATTCACATTTAACCCTAACAACGACACAAAAAATTCCCACTGTCGAGATGGGACCACGAAATTTAGATACCCTACGAAATTGCAAAAAAAAAAAAGAAGTTTTTCTTCAAACCCATATTCAATAACCTTTATATACCCATTTACTCATTAAATGCGGGGTATCTAGCCTATTGACAAAGGTTTTTGTGGCCTAAGAGTAGAGTGTTATCTTGATAAAGGATAAAAGACTTAACTTTTGATGAGGATTTTGTTTTGATATTTGGCAACAAACAAACAAAAAACCCGACACAAAAACAAGAATGATTAATGGCATTCAAAAGCTTTCAAAAAGATGGTCAAGAGAAAAGGTGAAAAGTATCGTAAAAAGCTTTAATTTGAAAACTATAACAAAAATGAAGTAAGTCGTCTCGCCGACTTGGGTATACCATACACCAGTAAAACAAATATTTTAAATTTGTAATATCTGAGTATCTCGCGCACTTATGCATATAAGCACCCTAGCGCCCCCACCCGCCAACGTCCATCAAAGGCCTATTGCAAAAACGTTTATATGCATAACTCAGCTATTTTTTATCCGATTTTGATCAAATTTGGTATTTTGCTGGGTATTAGTATCAAATTTAAGTGTGCCAAATTTGATTGCACAAGGTAAATGAAGTAAGTAAGTCGTCTCGCCGACTTGGGTATACCATACACCAGTAAAACAAATATTTCAAATTTGTAATAACTAATGCATTTGCCTATTTTAAGAAATTCTGTTCACATGCTTTTTACAAGCATATTTCAGTATCTCGCGCACTTATGCATATAAGCACCCTAGCGCCCCCACCCGCCAACGGCCATCTCCGGCCTTATGCAAAAACGTTTATATGCATAACACAGCTATTTTTTGTCCGATTTTCATCAAATTTGGTATTTTGCTGGGTATTAGTATCAAATTTAAGTGTGCCAAATTTGATTGCACAAGGTAAAAAATTACGCGAGATATTCGAGTTTTTCAAATTTCGGGGGCGGAAAGGGGCGTGGCAAAATCTTTATACATGCAACATGAGCGCATTTACTAAGCAAATATACATACCAAATATGGTGTATCTAGCTACAATAGTTTTTGAGATAAACGTTTTTTTTGAATTGCGGGGGCGGAAAGGGGCGTGGCAAAAATTTGAAATAAACTTGATCACTC
The DNA here is from genome assembly GCA_018150345.1 of Drosophila equinoxialis. Lineage (NCBI taxonomy): Eukaryota > Metazoa > Arthropoda > Insecta > Diptera > Drosophilidae > Drosophila > Drosophila equinoxialis. The sequence continues at coordinate 1,207,559 of JAECWI010000656.1, forward strand.
TACATACTACATGAGCCTACATACCAAATTTGGTGGCTCTAGCTTTTATAGTCTCCGAGATCTAGGTGTTCATACGGACAGACGGACGGACGGACAGACGGACAGACGGACAGACGGACAGACGGACAGACGGACGGACAGACGGACATGGCTAGATCGACTCGGCTGTTGATGCTGATCAAGAATATATATACTTTATGGGGTCGGAGAAGCTTCCTTCTGCCTGTTACATACATTTGGCGACTTTAATATACCATTTCACCCTATGGGTGTATGGTATAAAAATTACGGGAGATAACCGAGTTTTTCAAATTTCGGGGGGCGGAAAGGGGCGTGGCAAAAACTTTATACATACAAAATGTGCGCATTTACTATGCAAATATACATACCAAATTTGGTGTCTCTAGCTGCAATAGTATTTGAGATAAACGTTTTTTTTAAATTGCGGGGGCGGAAAGGGGCGTGGCAAAAATTTGAAATAAACTTGATCACTCTACATACTACATGAGCCTACATACCAAATTTGGTGGCTCTAGCTTTTATAGTCTCCGAGATCTAGGTGTTCATACGGACAGACGGACAGACGGACGGACGGACAGACGGACGGACAGACGGACATGGCTAGATCGACTCGGCTGTTGATACTGATCAAGAATATATATACTTTATGGGGTCGGAAAAGCTTCCTTCTGCCTATTACATACATTTTGGCGACTTTAATATACCATTTCACCCTATGGGTGTATGGTATAAAAAGAACACTTCAGTAGAAGTTTGCACAAAACAAAAAACATTTTTTTAAAATTGTATCTCAAACTAGTTTTACGAACAGCCTTTCAGTCGTAACCTAGCCAAATATAGTAGCTAATGCAATTGTAAATGTATGTAGAGTTTATTAAAAGATTTGGTGACTTCACGGAAAGAAATTCCTTCAAAACGTCGAAAGCGAATTAAGTCATTTTTGATGCCTGGTCTGCACTCGTTTTATGGGGGACATTTATAATTTTGTGTGTGTGTTAGCTTAATTATTCCTAAACGAGCTATTTAACTAACGGCTTTCCACTCGCAACATATATACATAGGAGTGTGTAATTAAGGCATAGTAGGAACGTTGGAAAACAACCTGCATTCTGGCCATCTAACCGAAATAAAAAATATGTTGACATCAAATATTTAAAACGCCAGTTTCAACCTAAGGGATATGGGCTTTGGTGTGTACACTAGAGTGTGCGTGTGTGTGTGTGAGTGTGGCATGTAATAAAGTTACGCGTGCTTAAACATTCGCCAACCTTGCCACTGCTCCCCCTTTTGCTCAGTCTCTTTGTAGTCCTGTCATTGAAAATGAGTGTAATTTATGTATTAGCGTGTGTTTGTGTCTGGCTGCATAATAAAACATGCAAAAATATGCAAATTGCCGCAGTCAACGCGATGAACTTTCATCGTCGACGTTGAGCCTTGTGTCTAAAGAGCATTTTCCGCTGTAAGGAAAATCGATTAAATCACTTGAAAGAGTTTATCGAACTTCTCTCTGGGCCACACCGAAAGGAAGTCGGCCAAAACTATCAACATCACAATTTTACAATGACTACGGACCCGATGAGAAGGCCAGAGAGCAGAGAGCGGGAAACATGAAGGGAAGGATGATAGTGGGCTACGAAGGATATATGTAACCTGCAGTTCTCTTCTTCATTCATTTTTTGGATTTCGGTTTTTTGAGCACATAATTTGTGCACGCTAGATTGTCATTTAAAATGAGTTAAGTGCCAGCAATTGCTGCAATGCGGAACGACTCCTGCTTGACGAGTCCTGTGCTCCTTGGAGCAAGCTATCGCCGACCTCGCCGACCTCGCCGTTGTCGTCGTCAGGTAACTGGCGTTATAATGAGCAAACAATATAAAAGCAAACGCTGCTGCACGAAACAATGGCGACGAGTGCAACAAAAAAATATCAAAGAAGCTAACTTCGGCAATGCCGAAGTTTATATACCCTTGCAGTCTTTCGCAATAATTTTTTTACATTTTGAAATTTCTTTCCCTGCAACTGAATTCATCAATTCACAAACAAAACATTCAAATTATTTCTCTTTTTATAATAAATTTTCTTTCTTCTTGCATCATTCCCTAAGCAAAGCACAACACGCATACACATACAGTTCTTGTAGCGCTGCCGGCAGCAAACAGCGCTGCTTGCTGTCTACTAGGTCATCATTTTAACCGATTTGTGTTGACTGTAACTTCTGTTCTATTTATCCGATCAGATTCAAATTTTGGGATCTGTCAATTTATGTCAAATACTATCATATTGGTAAATTTCATGGGGATACTCCAATTTTTGCAATAATGTTTGTTTTAGAACTATATGATATAGTGGCCCGATCCTGACAAATTTCATACTTTATCTAGCCCGGGTAATAAAAAGCCCAAAAAAAAAAATTTCATCCCAATAGCTCTTAAGATGGCTGAGTAAAACGCGTACGCACAGACAGACGGACAGACGGACATGGCTATATCGACTCAGCTTCTCATGCTGATCAAGAATATATATACGTTTCCGACCCCATGGAAACGTCTCCTTCTGTGCGTTACAAACATCTGACCAATTTTATAATACCCTCCGCAAGGGTATAAAAAAAACCAATTAGATGCAAGTCAAAGCTGCGAGAACGGGCAGGGGTGTAGGAGGTAGGTGGCAACAACTTTTCGTGTCCTGTCGATGCAATGACAAGTGACAAGGGGAGGTGGGCTGGCGGGTGGGTTACTCTGTTTATTGTGCGCCTCGTTAGCTTAGAGGGAACAACTACAAGGACAACGACAACTACGACTACAACTAAAGCTACAACAAAGGTAACCTCTTTTGCTAGACGCCACGCAAATTGCATTTCCATTGTTAATTGCCTCCAATTCATAAATTTAGCATTGTCAAGGACCTTTTGACCATGCAATTACAGCTCTGAGCGACGCCTTCGATGTCTGTGTTCTCCTTAAAGTGCATACCTGAAGAATAACATATGTTTGAATAAAACTTTTATTTGCGTGAATAGAGCAAGACTATTAACATATTCTGGATATATTACGAAACACCAACAAATGGGAGTGAAATTAATCGAACCGCAAATCAATTTTAAAACCAAACCAAGTTTTAAAACACATATGTACATACCCTTGCCCAGATTAAAAAATTTAAACTGATCCTGGACTTAATGCCTTTCAAACCTTCGTTTTAGACTCTGGCCAATTCGGCATATTCGTTTTCGTTTTACCAAAAATTCATCAGCTACAAATTGACGCATTTGACATTTTTCGCCCTAATCCATTTGAAAACTGCCCAGCTGAAATTTATGCTAAACTGAGGGAAAATTGCATATTTATAAAAAGCTTACATGTAAATTTTGATGCGTGAATTATAATTTCTTGTTAATTTGCATGCAAAAATGCCTAAAATGTTGAATGTTGGATGCCTGTGCTAGGCTTGATTCCGTGTAATCGATAAAATTCAGAGCAGAATCCCCAGAGACTCCTGCACGCACCTTTACACGTGGCAGAGGGGTAAGCTGATGAGAAAGCGGTTGGAGGGGCCTGGTTGGCGAACAAACTCAAAAGTGAATATAAAATTTGAATTACGTGACAAGAAGGCGTAGAGCAAAAATTGGCCAACACACAAACTACAAACGCAACATAAATTCGAAAATGATTCCAAGCGAGCTGGCATACACGAAGGCAGCAAGGAGCAGTAGCGGCAAACAAAAAGCCACATTTAAAAATGTCGTCTGCAACAAATTAATTTTGCCGCACGGGCCTCACTCCCACACCCACACCCGCACCCACACCCACACGCACACCCACGCCTGGCTGCCCCAGGGCGGCCATAACGCGCCCTCTTTCCCCCCTTGTAACCAGCATTTGCCCTCCTCCAACAGGCGAGTGCTTAAATTAAGAGGCTGTAAAAGTCACGCGGTGAGTGAAAAGTAAAAGCGGAAAAGCACAGAAAATCTGCTTCGAGGCAAAAGGAACACGAAGTACGGCAACAAACATTTTCCCATTCGACGGTGATAAATAACGAATGCTAATTTTCTATCATGAGATGCGGGTGGAGGGGTGGACGAGGTGGAATAGACCAGGTGAAGCTAACGGCCAATAAAAACATTTGCCAAATGGTTGGAGCAAGTCTAAAAGCTAAACAACCTTAATTTTAAAGTTTAAAATTAATGCAGTAATTTAGGATCGGTTTTCAATCTTACAGTAAAACTGTCACAATTCTTTTCATGTTATAATGTCATCACAGTTCGTTATCTTAATTCACATAGTTAATGTAATAACTGGCAAACCAGTTCTCAGTATTAACTGAATGACTTTTAGTGAAATTTAAAGCCCAAAGTCTTCAAAGATGTTCAACACCTTCGATTACAATGGGTGATTTTAAATATTATAAGAGGCTTGAGGCATTTTAATTAAGAAAATCATTGAAAGTTTTCTAAAAGATATTTTTTCTGCAATTATGAAAAATCCAATACGTTGAAAAAAAAAAAAAATTCCATCTCTCCCCGACGGGGAATTGAACCCCGGTCTCCCGCGTGACAGGCGGGGATACTAACCACTATACTATCGAGGACGCTGAGACGTTTGCTTCCCAAATTGATTTTTCACCATTTCAAAAATAGTAGGGTCATTCATAGTCAAGAAATATGTTTCTTATATGTATGTACTATGGAAATACTTATCAATTTGATTAGACTGATTATAATTCTGATTAGACCGGGATAGGGCATTACTCGGTAAAGTATGAACACAAATTAAGTCAGAAATGAAATGAGTAAAAAGTTAATTTCTTTGTATAAAGCAAACACAATCTTTTCTCCTAGGCCAGACTCATGCGCCCCACACACCCAGACACAAACAAAATCACAATCACAATTTTGATAAATTAAAAAGATAATTCATTGTGAACATGTTTTACTCCTCTGCATATGTAGGTATGTATTTCTGTGGCCTTGTGGCAACTGTGGGAATAATTATAAATAAATGAAATACATTTTGTGTATCCAAAGGATGTTACCGAAGACAAACATCTATCACTGCTTCTCCCTCTCTCTGTCATTCTTTGTCTGATTGTCTCTACTCCATCTGTGTATATACACCTCTCTCTCTTTCTGTGCCTCTATGTGCTTGCAGATGCAGCGATAATGCGGCATTCGCTTTGCCTGAAGGTCGGACAAGCAATCGATGCTGTACTGTGTTGCCCGCTGCCCCTTTCTCCATGTCCCCTGGTCAGTGACCGAGTCCACCATTGAACTGGCTAGGCCGTTGGCAAAACCATTTCCGCTCAGACAATAAACGGGCAGACGCCATTGAGCTCCGCGCGCTCAGCATTTCCGGTTGTTGCCTCTGTTTTTCCATACTTGTATTTTTCTTTTTTTTTTATTGTTTTTTTGCTCATGAAATTGAAGTTTGACAATGCCAAAGCCAAATTCGAGCCCAGGCCAATTCGTTGTACACAAAGAGGAAGAAGAAAAACAGAAAAGTTGTGGCAGCCGCAAAGGAACAGAGAAACAGTGAACCAAAGAGAGGGCGATATGGAAAAGGAGAATCAGAAAAAAACTCATTTATCTTCTTCTCCCCTACTGCGGCAGCCGCCTCAAGCCCTCAAGCCGTCCAGGCCTTCAGGCGTTCAGGCCTCAATGTCGCCCGAGACATGTCAAAAAGTTTTTCTTCGGCCTTTGCTTGGTGTTCTTGTTTTTTGTTGTTATTGCTCTGTGTTTGTCGTTTAACTTAATTAAATTTGCGCGCACATTTGCAATTTCCATTTTCTTCTTTTTTTTTCTTTGTTGTGCCTGTTGTCTGTGAAGTGTGAGTGTGTGTGTGCGTGCGTGAGTGTGTGCCTGGCTGCCGGCTGACAGGGCGTATTTGTAGTGGGAGCAACAATTGATTAAAATTTTATGATTTTTATCATTCTCAAAGTCATTTGCATATTTAATAGTTGTATAAACAAAAAATATCATTTACGGCTAATAAAATGCAAATCGTAATTGACATTTATCAAAGAATCTTATATAAATAAAGCTCTATCAAATATATTTCAATGCCTCAAAAAACAAATTAGAGATAAATCATTTCTGCCACAAGGCAAATACAACTTTCTAACCGAGAACAAGGCTAGGCTATCCTTTTAAAAGTTGGAGCTCATATTATCTCGTCCTAATTGGCTATTCATTTAGACTTAGATTTAAGGTTAAATATGTCGCGTGGTATTAAACAATTTTAAATTGGACTTGATTTTATTAAATTTGCTACAAATGTATTTGTAAGGATTCAGAATGATGACTATGCCCGCTTCGACCCGCTTTAAGTTAAGTCAACATACTTGCATATTGATTTTAGTGAGATTCTATTATTTAAATTTCTATTTATTCAACTGCTCATTTCCCCTGTGTGGACATTCCTTCCGTTAATCTCTTTATCTTGTGTACATAAATATTATTGTGTATTTTACTAAACAATCAAACTTTCCTCTTTACGTCCATTTTTTCAGACAACGAATTATATTCGGGAACAGTGGCCGACTTCAGCGGCAGTGATCCGATTATCTATCGTGAGCCCTTGCAGACGGAACAATATGATAGCCTCAGTCTCAATGGTAAGTTGTTGATGTTATTACAAACACTTGGGGTAATTGAAAATGTCGCGGAAGAATTGCGAAAAAGGAGGAATAGGCGGGAGAGGAGGAGGGCCCTCTCGGTGCGGTTACTTTATAGAGAAAATACGATTTCTCCAATCGAATTAAGTCTGATTGTCTGTGCGTTCGCATTGGCAGTGCATTGTCCGATTCCATTTTGAACTTCCGTTGCCATCATGTTGCGTGTGGTTTGGGCCTTTTGCATATTTCAGCCTCCAACCACTTGGCCAGAGCTCACTTGATTTGACTTGCCCATGCCACCGCCGGCTCCTCGGTTATCATATGACAAGAGTCCATTAACTGAATCTGAATAGACATGGCACATTCCGACTTGTGGCCGGACCGTCTCCACTCTCTTGCGTGTTGGTTGTCGTTTGTGCTGTCCATCAGCCTCCATAATTTATATTGAACGGTTAGTGGTTGCTACAGGACGAGGACAATATGAATTGCTTGAATATTTCATAAAGTAGCTTGACACATAAATGATGCCTACGCCATAAATGTAGAGCACGTGCTTGGAAACGAGCGGAAATCAAAAACTTTCTTTTCAATTCAATTCAGTTCCAGCAAACATTCAATTAAAACCGCCATGCGGACAACCTAACCAAAAGTTATCTTCCATTCTGGAAATTGTACAAAGCAAGAATTACACCCATTGAGAGGTCAGTTGGTTTCGAGTTAAAAAAAGTGAAATATAGGTAATTAACTAACCTAGAGTCAAGTGTACAAAGAGGTGAACTCTTTAGCTCTTTAAAGTACAACAAGGTTGACAAAACTAGTTGAGACTTACTATAAAATGAAGCAAAATCTAAGTATGTTAGTTCAGTTATAGGTTGATTTATGTACAATTATTACCTTTGACATTTAAATTTATGTTTGCAATTATGAACTTTTTAAAATTTAAAATGATTTCCCAATTCAGAGAATCCCAAATTCCACTTCCATTATGAAGTTTTATTTATTCATGTTTAAGGTTTCACTTGAAATTTTGCGCATATCCTTTGGTCTAACAACGACATCAGGACTCTCTGTTGCAGATCTGGGTTATGTCCCAATTTCAAACAATCTCCTATCGTGTTCCTAATGAGGATGTTTTCATCATAAACTCCAAACACCAGTGACAATGAAATCCATTTGGATTCTATATAACTCGCATTCGATTGTTTATGCCCAAAATACGAAATGCTCATAAATTGATGAAAATTTTCGAGCAAGAAAATTTCAACTATAAAAAGTTTATAACCCAAACTATAAATGAATTTTATGACTTAACTTTTTGACGATTTGCTCTCGTTCTCTCTGCAGCGCCAAATTTTGTGAGCTCATTTACACAAGGAGATTTTGTCTATTTCTTCTTTCGGGAAACAGCGGTGGAATTTATCAATTGCGGCAAGGTGAGTGTTCGAAGAGAAAACAATATGGAAACCCCAATGGAAAATAAACGCAACCAGCCACCGATCGGGGGAAGTGAATCCATATTTTGCCTATATTTGGCTTTGATTCATGACCAAACACAGTTATCGGTCTCGGTTTGTTTATGGCACTTTGTTGGTTTTCCATTTAGTGGGACGCTATGGGCGGCGTACTGAGGAGGGGTAGTGACCACAGCAATGCATTTGTTAAAATATTTGTCTTTCAGGCGATTTATTCACGCGTTGCCCGCGTCTGCAAATGGGATAAGGGTGGCCCGCATCGATTCCGCAATCGTTGGACATCGTTTCTCAAGTCGCGCCTGAACTGCTCCATCCCTGGCGATTATCCCTTCTACTTTAATGAGATACGTAAGTGCCGAGTGGCTCCAAATGAAGACGTTTCTATAATTACCTATTCCTATTCCACAGAATCGGCCAGCAATCTGGTTGAGGGTCAATACGGATCAATGAGCTCCAAATTGATTTATGGCGTTTTCAACACGCCAACAAATTCAATTCCTGGCTCAGCGGTTTGTGCCTTTGCCCTGCAGGTAAGCATTGCCACTTTCTTGTCATTCTGATTTGGAGGGCAATTACTAAATATTCCTTTTGCTATTTTCAATCGCCAGGACATAGCCGACACCTTTGAGGGACAGTTCAAGGAACAGAGCGGCATCAGTTCCAACTGGCTCCCCGTGAATAATGCCAAGGTGGGTACTTACAAACACATACCTGGAGAAGAAGAGCCCCTTTCCCTTTAAGAATTCATTCACTTTCCTGTGACCGCACTTAGGCGCAGCTGTTGTTACCCCAACAAAGAAATTTATGACTTCAGCCGTTTGCCACACAAATAGAAAAGAAAAAGAAAAGAAATTTCCTTTTGGCAAAAGATTCGCTTTTGCATGTCGAAAAATTCTTTGCCAATTCTTGGCAGATGACTGCACATGTCGCCATCGATTTGGGTTAAAGACGAACATTCGTCTACATACAAATTGCAAATTTAATTTTTTTTAATGTGAATAAAATTTGGATTACCATGCGAATTCCAAAAGAACATAAAATATCATAAACCATTTCAGTTGGAATTCCAGTTCAAAAAAACTAACTCATTGTGCGACTTGTCTCTTGCTTTTTCCGCTTGAGATTCATAAACCCAATTTATCTGGGAATATGACGACTCCTGCCTCGAATACTTTTAGATAGTTTCCGGAAGGCAAGAGAGCAGCAAATGCAATTTATATGCTCTTTTGAAGCTTTGTGGCCAGAATCTACTGGGCGGGAGTCAGACTCCTCAGCGAGCCATTCGCATCACGAACCCAATCTAATATTTTGTTACCCAATCTCTTTTACTCTTTTCGTCTCTCTCACACGTTCTCGTTATGTCTCTTTATAGGTGCCTGATCCGCGTCCTGGTGCCTGTCACAATGATTCACGAACACTTCCGGATCCCACATTAAATTTCATCAAAACACATTCACTAATGGACGAGAATGTTCCGGCATTTTTCGGTCAACCGATTTTGGTGCGGACGAGCACAATGTGAGTATTCTGCACTTATATGTATCTCTCTCTATATATATCTATATATGTATGTATGTACATACATACATGTATGTCGTTTATATACTTACACACATACATAGGTTGATTTTTGCCAGCAGCTCCGGCTTCTCATCATTTCTTCCTTATGGTGGTGGAGCGAGGGTGGGATTTTGGTTTGCATCCGGGTCTGGGACCCGAAATGATGTTCCGGCAATGTAAATATTATTGCACAAAACCCAATTTCAGGCAAGTGGGTTGAGTTCTGAGAAATGGAATATAGAAAGAGAGGCTGCGGAGGATGAGAATGAAAACGGGGGCGTGGCAGTGAGCATTAAACAACCGCATTATGAGCATTATGTGGACGAGGCTGGGCCAAGTTCTGTGGGTTGCGGATTGTTAAAACTTTTACTACGGCTGTTGCACTGGATCCAACTTCGACTGCCGCGTTGGGACCCGGTCGGTGGCCAAGTGAATACGTGACATCTAATTTGAGAAGCAAACTGGAACAATGCAGCTAATTTCATTTAAATAACAGAAAATTTCAAGCAGTCATATGATATGAGCCGTGCCAGAAAGCGGAAAATTTAAACTTTTTGCTCAAGTCAACACCAAGTGCACATGTAAACGGAATACATAAATGACGTAGATACTTTAAATGTAATACTTATTCTTGTACTGCAGTTAAATCAAGACATTGTTTCCTTCCCTGGCCTAATCATTCTTGTTATCTGCTGGACTTGGCTCATTCGTCTGATCTGATTAATGTACTGAATGGCCAACTTAAAGAAGAATTCATCGTTCATCGCATCTGTCTGTACTCAGACACTTGAAGTGCCAACAACCACATGCAAATTTGCCGAAGGTGTTAGCCAGCGCATATAACCGTAAAATGGGTAACAGCCGGAGCCCCGCAGCTGGTGTTTCTATCCAGGATACTTCGGCGGGATGGTGGTTGCCTCTTTTTGCTGCATGCTCATAAATTATTTGCACTCTTCGCTCTCGCTCCCCCTTAGTCTCCTCGCTCTCTCTTACTGGTCTCTTGGTGGGAATTTAAAAATTCAATTTGGCAACTTTTCCATGTAATTGAGCCACAATTACGGGACTGTTGAGATGTGAGTGTGGGTGGGTGGCACAAGGATGGTGTAGGGACGGGTAAGCGGCAAACTTTAAAGAGTAAATCATAAGCGAGCCACTGAGCAGGTTTGCACACATGGGCATGGCAAAAGAATGCGAAAGGTTGTCCAAGGGATGAGTGGTTGTGGGAAGGGGGCTACTGCTGCAGTCAAGCGATAGTTTGAACCAAACGAACCGAGCCAGCCAGAAGGAAATGCATGGATGCGCTGAGGAGGCAACCCGTAACGAAAATATGTATGCACAACTGAATAAATTAGAATGAAATATGGAACACGTAGCAACAACGCAGACTGCCGACCATCCCGGATCTCGCATCCTGCCTGCTGCATCCTTGCATGTACCGTGCCCACCCCTTAACAGCACTTGTGCCACATGAGCACACCACAACAAATGCCAGGCAAGTGCATGGGCTGCTGACGGGGGGAGGGTGAACATGCTGGCCACTTTCTGCAACTGACTCGTTGCATTTTCGTTTGGCTCGAGGGAGTTTTCCCAGAGGAAGGCTATAGTAAGATGGGAAAGAAGGCGGGGCATGCATCTGAATTTAATCATGACCCAAAACTCAATTGAAAAGCATAAAATAAAAACGCAGCCAAAGTTACTTCAAACATTTCGAGACCAACAATTTTTGGATAAGTCAAAAAGTCGGTCATACTCGGATGTTGCAGTTACATGTCTGCTCATACAGACATTCTAAACGTACATACATACTAACTAAGTAGTAAGTGCGGCACACGATTCCCCAATGCCGGCTTGAGTCATTCACATAAATCTCAATGCAGCTGCTCCCCAACTAGAGGGAAACTCAATCAATTGAGATTGCCCCCGTCCACTTGCTTTATGAAATTCCAGTTGATGGAAGGATTCTATGAAAATATAATGAGTATATAATTCAAGAAAGCAAATTTCATTGCAAACAAGAAGCCAAATGCAAGTAGCATTAAGAAATAGTCTTTTGGATAGAATAATCAAAGTACTCAGCCCTCGCTAATGAGCTAAAACATAGTGGCATGGCTATTGACTGGCTGATGGTCGAGTTTTTATTTTTCATGAATAACGAGCTAAGGAAGATCTGGCGTAATTTAATGGTCCTTGCCCAAGTGCCGTAAACAGAACTCAATAAAAAATTACTCTTACAATACAATACAAGGTAAGACGTATTCGAAAAGAAAAACTTCCAACAACCATTATCCTTATAATACGCTTCTCTGTAGAAACGACGTCTTCGATATGGCTGAATGTTTGTCCTTTCAAATTAACATGTATTACAATGTGGAAGAGTTGGTAATCAACCCACAAATAGTTGTTGTAAAGATGGTTGTCTTCTACAATTTAAATGATCAATATCACCATTAAGTAGCAAATTTGGTCAATTTAAAATGTTTAAATTTAAAATGTTGTAGGCTTCGAAGGTCGCTTCTGTTTCTGTTCTGTCTTCTTCATTTACATTTCTGTTTCGAAATTCCCAGCTTCAACTTGGAATTCCAAAGAAGGGAGCTCCCTCATTTAATGTAGTCAATATTTTTGTGAATGTTTTGTGATTTATTGCCCTTGGCAAATTGTCAGCACATCTTTATGAGCTTAGGATCCATTTCGGTAGGGTCGCTGAGTGCGACTCGAACGAAGCTCTTAAGCCGGTTTGTCGCAATTGGCCAAGCAATTCATTTATCAAATTTCCACATTTAAATTTTTAACAATACGCATAAATAATTCGAGTCCAAACGAAGCCAATACGTGATGGAGGGGCGTCCGTTTTTTTTTGGGGGGGGGGGGAGAACATTATCGAATGCCAATGCCAAAATCGAATCAAAAATGCGCAAAATTTATGGCGTTTGGGGGGCTGAAAACAGAAATTTATTATAATTTTATTTGAACCAAGAATTGCTTTCCATGGTGGCCACTTCCGGCCAGCAGCCATTTTGCATTGTGAGTGTGTGTATGAGAAATAAATCTTTGAAAAGAAGATAGAAAACACTTGGCAGGACTCACACACTCAACGTAGGACATCGATTTGCATATGCCGAACAGTAGGAGATGAAAGCAGCAGACGAGGGGGGAAAAAGTTTTCTTATAAGCTGAAACTTTTAGCATCTCAACTAAAGTTGGTCCTAACCAATGGAGTTGTAGCCCGCCCGGAGTCGAGTCCTGGACTGTGTAACAAATTGTTTCCTGTTCCAGACCGGAGGTATCCCTATTCTGTTGATTTCTGGCAGCTGGTTGACCATATCCTGTAGCATCCTTTCATCGGTGGGCACGGGGTCACAAGGTGCTGGCCGCAATTTCATTTTCTGCTTATCTCTTATCTCCTTTTCTTTACATTCTTATCGCTCAAGTTGTTGCTGTTCCTTTCATCTCCATTTACTTATGTATTCCTCACCCGGCGAACGAAGGGCTGAAACTGCCTGGCTGGGACAGAGAATGGCAAGCGGAAAAGTTAACTTCTTTTTGCTGACCCTTGACCGTAGTTGTTGCTCTTGTTTTTGTTGTCATCGTCGCCTTCTAAATTCATCGGAGCGATACAAAAGTTGGCAAAAAAAAAACTCAAAAAAAAGAAACAAAAATTTGTGCAAGTTTCAATTGCCATCTGCCTTTTGGACCAGGGTCCGACCCTCAGATCTGTCTCCAAAAGTGCCATTTTTATTTTTGCATGTGTCCCTGCTCTTTTTGCTTCTTTTTTGTTGTTTTGTTTTATTTTCTGTTGCCATTTTTGTAATTTTGGCCAAAAGAAAAGTTTTTGCTAACATTACCATTCATGGCATTTAGTTTGAATTTATTTTATTTCCATTTTGTTTTCTGTGTTTTTCTTTCACATTTTCTAAGCTGCGCCAGCTTAAGTTTGCTTTCCGCATCACTTTAAATATTTTATTTGCCACTCTCAACCATAGAGTTAATACTTATTTTCAAGTCAAAGAAATTAAAAAATAAATACATTAAAAATTAAAATGCTTGAAAAATGTCTTTAAAGGTTGTAATTGTTTTTCAAAATATTTATTCTTAAATAACGTTTAAAGGACTCAACATCCTTCGTGATCAATCCAGATGAAGAATCTATAAACCGAATTGTCAGTATCAAATTGGTAACAATTTAAAACTTATTTTTGTATTTCATGAGAGGAAAATCTATTGTAATTAGAAGTCAAAAAGTTCTATTATTAAATGCTTTTCAATACAAATGTAATTCCTTGGCCATGTAAAACGTAGTTACATATGTGAGTAAAACTCAAAATTGAGATTTGTTAATTAACAATAAGGCGAACAAAGTCCCAGACCCAGTTTCACCGTCCGTTTTCATTCCCAGTTGCAGCCCTCAGGACATTTGCATTTAAATCGAGACGAGGCAAAATGCAGGCAAACAATTGCACAGCAACAAAAATGGAATAAAAATAAAAACGAACATGAAAGGAACAATAGACAAGGCAGCCAAGCGGCCAGCCACAAATGTTGCCTGCTGCAACAAGGACAACAATAACACTAACAGAAAGCGTCATAGAACGAGAGAAAAAGAGACATAGAGAGAGGGAGAGAGAGAGACAGAGCTTCCCATGAAAAAGGACGAATGAAACTGGGCAACAGCATCAACATTTTTGTGGTGAAATCAGAGAGAAATTTCCGTTTTTATTTCATGTCCTTTTGTTGGTGTTGTTAAAAATATGTTTTTACATATAAAATACAAAATGTTGTTGCTGTTGTCGTTGTTATTGTTGCTGCTGCTGTTCCTTGTGCCTGAGGCCATGTTGCGGCTTTCTGGCATTCTGTTACGTTTGTTATTCTCCCTCTCTTTCGCACACGCTCCCTGTAATTCTCTCTGTCCCTCTCGTGCTAACTGTGTGCTTTGTCGTCAGCGACCATTTTGGCATCTGTCCATTATTAATGGCGTCTAACCAAAATGACAGACAGTTGTTCCATCCCCATCCCATTCCGCACCGCATCCTCGTCTCCATTAGTTCGCCAACCAATCCATCTATAATGTTGCAATTGTTGTAAATCAATAGCCAAAATGAAACACAAAACACAGACTAAAATCCCTGAAGGTGTCCAACAAATTGGCTTCAAGGAGAATTTATCTAATATTTCGCTAGGATAGCTGATTAGACATTAGACATATGATAATATACATACTTTTAGTTCCTTATCAGATTTCTTATCTTATCATCAATATATCAATTCATCAATGGATTGTCTTTCTTCTCTTATTCTCTCAGATATCGTTTCACGCAAATTGCTGTGGACTCACAGATTAAAACACCTGGAGGAAAGACGTACGATGTGATTTTTTGTGGGCACAGGTAAGTAGATACAAGAAAGGTCGATTCCATCAAATGCTGACTCTTTGTCTTTCATAGATCATGGCAAGATAATCAAATCGGTGAATGCCGAGTCTGCCGATTCTGCTGAAAAGGTTACCTCGGTGGTAATCGAAGAGATTGATGTTCTAACCAAGAGTGAACCCATCCGCAATCTGGAAATAGTTCGTACCATGCAATATGGTAAGTCAATAAGGAATCCATATATGTGGGTATTTTATATTGAAATCCTTTTCACAGATCAACCCAAAGATGGTAGCTATGATGATGGTAAATTAATCATTGTGACAGATAGTCAAGTGATAGCCATACAATTGCATCGTTGTCACAATGACAAAATCACCAGCTGCAGGTAAGTGGCAATAGCCAGGAGAGGGGGAGTAGCAGGAGGAGGGCCACAATGTAGAGACAGAGAAAGGCATTTTTATTTCATGTAACAATTTGCGTCGTTTTTATATGTACCCATGTACATGTGTCTCTCTGTCCTCCAAATGTGCCGTACTCCTGCCTGTCGGGCCACTTGACTGACTCAATATGCGCCATTTATGGCATTTTACATACATCTGACTCACCCTGCCTCCGCCTGTCTACCATTACAGCGAATGCGTCGCATTGCAGGATCCGTATTGTGCCTGGGACAAAATTGCTGGCAAGTGTCGCTCCCATGGCGCCCCACGTTGGCTGGAGGAGAACTATTTCTACCAGAATGTAGCCACGGGTCAGCATGCGGCCTGTCCCTCAGGTGAGTTTTGCCCTCAAATTGCGAACAAGGTAAAGGAAATCTAAACAAAAAAAATATTACCCACTCCTCCACTCCACTCCAGGCAAAATCAATTCGAAGGATGCCAATGTGGGCGAACAAAAAGGTTTCCGCAACGACATGGACTTATTGGATTCGCGTCGTCAGAGCAAGGATCAGGAAATCATTGACAATATTGATAAAAACTTTGAAGGTACAAACTGTCGTTGCCACTAAAATGTTTTTCCCACATTTTTGTTTTGTTTTTACCTTCATTATGATGCATGTGCCTTTACCACTTTGCCCTCTTCCCTGCATGCCTGGCCCTTTGTCTCCCTGCCTGTCGGTTGTCATATTTGCACATAAAACAAATCACAATTTCAATTTAAGCCAGGATTCGCGCGTCTTCTCGGCTGTTGCCTTATTGCCACTTTATGCTTTTCAATTTCTGTCACAATTTGCTTGCATTTTCTTTTGCTTTTCTCTTCATACCATAAAAATTGTGTAAATTTAAAAAATAATAATAGAAATATATAGAATTACCTCAAGCATGAATATATAAAAGCATTTTGATGTCTTTTTAAATATGTATCCTTAAAGTTATAGTTTTCTTATAATCTTCCTAATCATGACATGATTCTTCAGAGAATCCTAATTTTCATTTTTGTTTGATTTTGCATGACAAGACAATTATTTACCATCGATTTTGATTTGAAAAATACTTTAATGACACATTGTTAAATAATCTAAATATACATGGTTGTTGTACAATTATATTAACTGTTCTTTCCTCTTTCTTCTTATTTCTTTTCATTTTTGACAACACATAATTTTGACAAAAATAATTCCCTTTTGAAACGTGCCCTCTAATTTCGGTGTTTGGATGTCGTTTATATTGGTGTCATTGCAATTAAATGGAACTTATCTACAACTCCCGTCCACACACACACACCCACACACACCATCCTCAATATCCTTGATCCTGTCACAAACATTATTCAACACATAAACCTATTCGTTGTGGTTCAATATTTTGTGATGATTGTTTTCAATGCACTCAACAAAATGTTTTGATACATGAACCGTGAAACGGAAATGCTATCAAATTTGTTGTGAATTACTCTCAATGGACGAACGAATTCTAATGACAGGTCCACAAATTTCTGCAGATATTATCAATGCCCAGTACACGGTGGAAACTCTGGTGATGGCCGTCCTGGCCGGTTCGATATTCTCGCTCCTTGTGGGCTTCTTTACAGGCTATTTCTGCGGCCGCCGTTGCCATAAGGACGAGGATGACAATCTGCCCTATCCCGATACGGAGTATGAATACTTCGAGCAACGTCAAAATGTTAATAGGTGAGTAAGAATTTGATCCTCAGACTCGCTAAAAAGATGATTGTCTCTAACACATCTCTAACTCTTTTAGTTTCCCATCGTCGTGCCGCATCCAGCAGGAACCGAAGCTACTGCCCCAAGTGGAGGAAGTCACATATGCCGAACCTGTTCTATTGCCCCAGCCACCGCCACAGAACAAAATGCATTCGCCCAAGAACACTCTGCGCAAACCACCGGCCATGCACCAAATGCATCAGGGACCCAATTCGGAAACCCTCTTCCAATTCCAGCCCGATGGCTACAACACCCAGCAAACCTACCGTGGACGCGACAATTTCGGCACCCTGCGCTCCCACCAGGTGATGGTAAGTGGTATTCAATTCGAGCTAGCTAGATGTGGATCACTAACCTAACAATCTCTTCCCCAGGGCGACAACTATAGACGCGGTGATGGCTTTTCGACCACACGCAGCGTCAAGAAGGTAAGTCTCGACTTGCAAATGTTTTGTAGTTTGTATCGTAAATATCCTTGCATAGGCATCTCTCATTACATACATTCATATTTGTTTTATCGTATCGTACTAATCTCTAATCGTATTATCCATTGCTCTCTTTTCGGTGTTGTTGACATTGTTGAACATTAGTACAAATAAGATGAATCCTTGTGGTGCGCTTGTTTGATTTCATTGAACTCTCTCACCCAATCGTCGATTGGTGTATTTCTTAGATTCACTTTGTGTGGTGTGTGTGTTGCTTGTGTGTGCGAGTGTGTGTCTCTCTTGATATGTGTGTGTGTGTGTGTGTTTATGTAGTAGTACTTCACCTAAATACATAAAAGTTCAACAGGTTTCAAAATAAAAGCACATATATCATCCCATTTATGTTCTATTAGTGTTTTAAGTATCTATCAATTGATATTGCATTTGCATGCTGATATTCTTATTTTATTTTATTTTCTATTTCATCTCTGAATTTGCTACTTTTTTAAAGAGTATTTCGAATGAACATACTTGAATTCAAAGTTCTAAAGGAACCTGAATGCTAAGAAGAGAGTTCTCAATTGAATCTATTCTTCAGTTTTTGTTTATTGTTTTTCATTGATTGATTTGTAAACTCGAAAATAAAAACCGATTTTGAGAAGAAAGTGTAAAACTATAGTTTTCAAAGCGATAGCAAAGGGATGAAGTCCCATTGAATTTAGTTCTTTATCTTATTGACAATTTATTTAATTCCAATTATTGTTTTTATTTAAGCTTCTCGTTCACTGTTTTTTTTTTCTTTTCTCATGCTCATTCATAAATTTAAGTCATAAGATATATCAGCACGAATCGAAAATCGCACCTCCCATTTCCATTCCCCTTTGATTTACAATCTGGGGCTGTATTTTAAATCTTTTGGGCTAGTATCATCTCTATACTTCTCAGAGGTTAATTTTTGCATTTTGTATATATTGAAATACACCAATCGTTCGAATCGACGGACTAATCTCGAATTCTAGCAGACGTCTCTCTCTCTCTAAGCATTTCATGTATAGTTTATCATCAACGTTTGTTTTTCCATTTTCCACTTCTTCAACTAACTTCTGTATACAAAATCTATAACTATCTACGATCTACTTTTTCACAAAGAAACACAAACACTACTATTCCATAACATAATAACAACAACTACATATGTACAACAGATACTACCTACAAAACATTCACCGAGACAAAAATACCACAAAAATACCAAATCTCTATCTATCTTTTCTCTCTTCTTCTTCCCTTTTTTCATTAGGTTTACCTTTGAGACGGGAGTGGGGCGGCTGAAACCAGTCAGGGACTAATTACCCAAAATATGGTAAATACTTTAAGCATAACTAAAGCAAACTTTAGTTATACCAATATTTTGTTGAACTATTTCTACTTTGTTTTATTTCTTTTGTTGTCGTTTGGTAATCTTTTAGTTTCATTTTAAATTGGCTTATCGATTTTGGCAATATGGAGAAAACAGATAACAGAAAAATTCCGCTAAAGCTCTTTAACACATCCACATATTTCGCTCTAACTCTCCAATATTCTATTGAAATTCGCAGAAATCAAAAGTTTTTTAGGATTTTATGCATATTTCTTTTTTTTTTTTTGATCACCTTCTGAACGCACAAATTTTAATTTGCAATTACATTTTTGGAATGCCTTCAGTTTTGTGTTTTATGCTACTACATAGACTGGGGCCCTGAAACAAAATTATCTCAATTAGTCATTCGATCAGTCCATCAGTCAGCCATCCCTCGCCCAACTCGCTCAGTTTTCTGTGGTCATCGGCAACCCAATCTGATGATTGCTCTCTGTTTGAATGTCTGTGTATGCCTGTGTGTCTGTGTATGTTTGGGGATAGATACACACTATATACATATAAACTATCCTCCCTGCGGAATGAAATACTTACCCATTCCTGCATATCGGCTTGGCCTCTTGACTTCTTCTGCATGGCCTCCCCTTTCCATATAACCATGATTGAAAATCCTTCCCACTAGTCCATCCCTACAAATAGTGAATCAAAGTGCATTTACCTTAGATATTATCACATACACACATAAATATATAACTATAATTATGAATATAATAGATGTACCTACCCAATGTATCGCATTTTAATATATAAAACATATATAGATATAACAAGAAGATACTCACAGATATTCTGTTTTACTTTTGTCTATGCTAAATTAGTTTTATTTTATTGCTTGCAACCTAGACAATCAGGCGTTTAACCAAATTATTCGAAAAAAGTGTGTCCAAAGCAAAATTTGTTTCCAAAATCTAGTCTGCATTATTCAAAATTTTGAGAAAATATTGGGGTTGTGTTTTTATTTCGGTTTGCCTTGTTTGTGGTCTGGTTTTCGGTTCGTTTTCAGTTATAAATTTTTTTTTGTTTTACAAAGTGAAACAAGCACATGAACAACATGCAACAACAACAAAAATGAATATAACAAACATAAATTATATATCACCACCCTTAGGCTGTAAACAACACAAACACACGAAACAGAAGTCTTGGTCGCGCAAGAAGACAGCCGCCCCGTCATGGTATCGGTAAGTTCCGGTTCTTCTCTCTTAACACTTTTTGATTTAGTTGATTCAAGTTTTAGTTCAATCAAAGCCAATTACAGAACTCACACACACACACACATACACCCATCTCTGCTGGATCTCCCTTCTATTCCTATACTTTTCACTGTCTAACTCTATTGTCTATGTCTTCTATGTGTTTCCATATACACTCACTGCATAACTTTACGGCCCTGCAATCGGAGGTCTTATTTCTTATTAACAGGGAATGCAACCAAAATAAAACCCATCATCAAATAATAATCGAATATCGATCATCGATCTTCGATCTTCTTCCATCGGAGTTGTCGTAGTTGGTTGTATTCCCTAATATCATTAAAGTCGTGATTTGTGCCGACAATGTCTTAAAATCTATTTCATTAAATCAAATTGATCCTTTTCAGTTGTTTTTTTCTATTGTTTTAGTAAGTGTATTTATTTTGGTTTTTGTGTAATATACATAACTGTGTGTATGTGTGTGTGTGTGTAAATTTAATTGTGCATGATGCAACAGCCTCAATGTTGACTGAAACGTATATTCGTAGGCATTCCATATCTGATATATCCACACAAAATGTAAAGCTGTTGCAACATGCACCAAAAGTTCCCGTCTGAATGTACAAATGAGTCTTGGTCTTGATGCAACAGTTGATGGGTTTTTGGCTATTTGGTTATTAATTTGGGTCTCCCTCCACTTTGCAGTAACTCAACATCGTTCGAATAGCCCTCAACAACAACCGCAACAGCAGCAGCAGCCGCATTCCAGCTCCGGCTCATCGCCAGTGATGTCGAACAGCAGTTCCAGTCCAGCGCCGCCTTCCAGCAGCCCCAGCCCGCAGGAGAGCCCCAAGAACTGCAGTTACATTTACCGTGATTGATTGATATGTAACACCAAATCGATGCCACTCATTCAGGCGATGACCACACCCACACCCACACCGACACCAACGCCCACGCTTACAGCCGCAACCATGCCCGCAACGCTCGCCCAGATCACATCGCAGCAACATCACGCGAAGCAGTATGCCAAATCCATGCCTGTTACGCCAATTCAACTGCAATCTCCCATGGAAGAAACACCCTCGTACGAGATCTACGGGCATCAGCCATCAAGAATATTCCAGTCCGATGCCACATTCCACTTTGACGACGATGAAGATCCGGATAGAGAGGAGGATACCGACGACGAAGACGACACGAATCTCGAGGACACCTCATCGCTAGCCATGATAACGCCCCCGCCCCCCTACGATACTCCACATCTAGCTAAAGCCAAAAACACAGCCTGCTCCTCACCTGGCAATGCAGCCGCCTCAGTTCCGCCTTTGCCTCCGCCGCGCAGGTTTCGCTTTGGCAATCGCGAGCTCTTTAGCATGAGTCCTGCTGCCGCCAACACGCCCACATCCAGATATGGCAGTGCCATAACGCCTACGAAACTGAGTGCTGCAGCGGCTGCCATGTTTGCGGCGCCTCAAATGGCCCAACTCAATCGCAAGTGGGCGCACCTCCAACGCAAGCGACGGAGGCGCAACAGCAGCTCGGGCGACTCCAAGGAACTGGACAAGCTAGTCCTGCAGTCCGTCGATTGGGATGAGAATGAAATTTACTAGATCAAAAGGGGGGCATGGATAGAAACACTTGTACTTTCTGTAAATTGAATTAGCCTGCGATACATGTAATTATCATTTTCCTTTTTTATGAATTTTAGATGCAACTTTACAAGAAAGTCATAGCAAATAAAATGTAACTAGGAGGGAAAGGGCAAGGATTACAATTAAAATCGAATCCAACTCAATTCATAAACGTTAACTAAGTATGTATATCTAGATGCAGTTATCTCTTAATGATAGATCTCAGTTGGTAATATGGACAGGGTATGAATGGATTTGGCAATTTTGGGTTTATTATCCTTTTTATATACTATAATCTGCAATACATAAGAGAGACACACAGAAATGGGAATAGTTTTTGCATTTGTGAAATCAACACAACAACAAACTGAAAGATATATACACGAAATTTATAGTTATATACACACACACACGAGAACTATTAACTTTATATGTATATGCAGATAGAAGCTCTCGAATCAGTCGTGAAAGCTACGCGTTGATCATTAAAATATATTATAATCGGTGGGGGGAAAGGAGTGTAAAGCCCCAATGAATTCACTCACTGATATTGGGTTACGGAATAGCAATTTGTAAATACTATATTATATATATACTTATATAAACCACAAGTAAGGGAAGAAACCGATTAAACAAATGCCACAAATGTAAAGGCAAACAGAATAATAATTTAGTATACAAGACATACCACAAGTTTTTTGCATTTAAACCACAACAAGAACAACAAAAATAGTAAAAATTTACAAAACTAAATCTATGACAAGAATAAAACAGAAAAATAACAAAACGCTTAATACTGATTTACAAAAACAACAAGAGACGATGAAAAAATACTGAAAATCATAAAAACAAATGAAATTGAATACCAAAATCCGTAGACAACAAATTAATTTTAAGTAACAGATCCAAAAGAAGATTTAATTTCTCCGATTTATCGGACCTCTTCCCACAATTCGCTTTAGAATTTTGAATCCGCAACAGTTCAAATATGACTTAAAAATATTTCTAATTGAAGCAAACCTCATTCTAATAGTTTTGCTCCAATCTTTTGCAAATAATGGTAATGTTCGGGGACATAAGACAAAGAGCTACCAAATTAAGTTCTCCTATATAGCTTTACTATCCTCTTTGATTCCGAACTGTATATCATTATTCCAATGACTTTTATGAAATGGTTTACAACGGTAGACAAGGTATAAATGGCTAAACTACCATTGTGTCTATAATCTATTGCTGCAACAATTTTTGTATTTTCATTTAGCTAAACGAAAACCGAAAACAACAGTCAATTTAATTTGCTTTTTGCAAGTGCATTTCAAAACTCTACTCGCTTCTACTATCTAAACTAACACAAAAGAGATTGTAAAATATGTACAGGCTTCTATCGAAACTATTCAAACCAAAATGCAAAATATAGATACATACATGTAATGCGAACAATTTCAAACTGTATAACAACTGTACATATATACATATGTGCGATATGTGCCATAAGATAAGGGAAGAACATCAGCAAGATGAGCAACAATTTCATAATAATAATATTAAAAGTTATAGGTATATATTACATAGTTTGCAAACAATTGGCTAATGCCTCGAAACTATCCTGTATATAATCTGCAAAACTACACAAAATGAATGGCAAACCTTTCGATTATGATGTAGTTTTTCTCTCATATAAAGTGATCAAGGAGGAGATATACATAGATATATGTAGCTATAGAGTTAAATTTTGAATAGAACATACAATTTAGACAACTGAAATTTTGCAGTAGTAGAGTTCATTGCTAATCGTTCTCATAGCAATTAGTTTAAGCTTACGGTTTGAGAACAATAAATCTATGTATTTTGTATAAATCATTTGAAATCCAACGATCCAATATGATCAGCCAGACGAAGGAAAGTAAAACCATTGCAAATATATGTAAAAGGCAAATCATTGCCACAAAGCGTAGTAATATCTAAATCAAAGCAAATTGTGTAAAGATGAATAGAGATGAAAACGAAGCAAAATATAAAAATCAATTCTAGGATAAACAACAAAACAAAAACAAACTAATGACTAACACGAAAATCACGTTTTAGTTTATTGTTTTTGGCCTTAAGTTGACCCATTAGACAGCCAAAGATCCAGCATTTAATTTGAAATTTAAAATGATTTTTAGTAGATTTATATATATAATTAATATACTTATATTTTTATATAATTTGTTAGCACTTTTGTACATACTACATATACATATATATACACACCGTACGATATGATATTCAAATTCAATGCAATAAATTTATATTTTCTTTATCCTTGTTTGAATTATGTCTTTGGTTGATTTTTGGTTTCCATTCACTTAATAGATTTTACCTGTTCCATAACAACAACAACAATTTCAGATCCAAATCAAATAAGCAATAAAGGACACACTTAAACATATTACAGACAGCCAGCGGGATGGTGCAAAAGTGGGGAAACTTTAGTTATAGCAACTAATTAGCAACTCGACTAAATCTAGAAATTACTTATAAATACTAACTTATACAATTGCATTGAAAGATCATTAACTTTTATACACTTTACATTTACATTTACCAATATATACATACATACGAATTACTTCTACCAATACATTCATACCTACATAAACATATACATATACCTATACACTGCAGCGACGTATTGTAATCTAGAATGATCCTTAAAGCAACAATTGAAAGGTTTTACAGAGTATGCCTAATCCGGAGACAACAAATTTAAATCCAACAACAACAACAAATTATTCTATATAAATATACATAAAAAACATAGACGATGATGACACATATACATACATACATAGATCATACGTACTTATTAGATACTTTAGAAGAGAAATTCTCTAGAAATGCTTTTAAAACAAAAACAAATACAAAAACCCAAAAACGATAAAAAATAAAAATACGCAAAAAAAAAATCCCAAAAGACAAACAAAAAAAAATAATAATTTAGAAAAGAAAAGTATTTTACTAATTTCTTAACTCTTTCTGCGAAACAAAAAAGTTCAGTGTATTGGATTGGAGAAGCTTAAGCTAATGAATGAATGAATGAGAATGAATACTTTACCATATACACACATATATGTATGTATATGTATATATACACATATATATGTATGTATATGTATATACACATAAAGATAAGCCAAACAAGATTTTTAACTTTCTCCAACATAAGACAAAAAGATTATTAACTATGTATGCATTAAAGCAAATTGTAGCGAGCAACTAATTAAACACTAAAGAATCAAACAGCATTAACAAATTAGTGAGCCGTAGAGCGCTTAAAACGCAGAACAAACCAAAAACACAAACAAATGAAACGAAATGTTTTCACTTTTCTTTAAAATAACAAGAGAAAACTCAAAATAAAAACCGAAAATGATATATATTCAAGTGCTTCTTACATAAAATAAATATCTATATATATACGTATATATATATATATATATATATGATTACATATTACATAACACACAAAATATACCTACTAACTTAGAATAAGCCTTTAACTCGAATCCGAATTCGAACTTCAATGGCAAAACTGTAAACTTTATGGCAAAAGAGAAGGTATCGACGGAGTATCGAAATCGGAGGACTCTGAGCTCTAGTTTCGAGAATTTGGTTTTATAATTTATAAGTAGCCTGCTATATCTATACACACTTGCAACGTAATCAATGCATTTTACTTAAGCAAAACCAAAACCAAATCCAGGAGGATAGACGGAAACCAAGCCAGCAAGACAAATTTAATGAATTAAACAAATTTATATAATTATGTTAAGATTTTATAACGCAACAAACAAACCTAACATGCATATAAACATATACCTAATAACCCAAATCAAACATTGTAAATACTTGACAAAACCAAAATAAAAAGACAAAAACAATTGCATAAAAAACACAAAAAAAAATGATTATACAAACCAAATAAATATAACCTTTCATTCGAACAAAAATTCAGCACAACACTCAATTGATTTTCTCTGCTTTGGTTCCCAAATGAAACAACAACAATAATAACAAAAAATCGATCAGATACAGATACAGATACATCCACACAAATCTTGAGAAAAGGCTACCAAGACGAGAGTATGTTATGCATTTCCTTAGCGGTTACAAATACGTAAGGTAAATTTAAATTGTTGAATATGTAGCGCAAAGCATTAATAACAAAAACGAAAAATAAATGAATGAATTAATAATGAAGTAAAGAATATTTAACCAAATTAAATAAGTTACAAAAGGTAGACACAAAAAAATGGTACTTCCAAGCAACTATAGAGCTAACAGCAATGAATTAAAAGAATATTGAAACGATAAGTAAGCACAAATAGATCCAGACATAATCTCATAGAATCCTCATCCACACTCTTTTCCCATCCTCTCATACACACACCCACTAACACACATACACACCCACACATACACTCATCTTGGTTTGTGGAAAACTAATCCACCTAATTTCTGAAAATTAAATAGTTTTCCACCCAATTTGTTTCAATTCAATACGAAAGCGAATCAGACAAAAATGCGAAACGAATAGAAAAACAAAAAAATTGTTAGTAAAAAGACTGAGCTACAAAAATAATTAAAACAAAGGATAACTTAACCAAATGATAGCCATTTATTGAAACATGGGATTAGTTGCTCTCCAATTTATGCAGAATGATTAATGGAAATCTCATTTCTTAGGAGATAGTTCCCAGAGGGATGGAACTCTTTCGGAAGGAACTTCTGCATTTGGTTGACCATAATGAGCATATTGGACTATTGTTTCTCCGTTTTAAATTAGGACACACGCGTTTTAGGCCCTTCAGGAAGATGAAAATGAAAAGTGAGAAAGCAAAAGTACTTAACAAAATTTTATACAAAGTTCGTGCTATTATACAATATACGTAAAAGCCAATGAAAGGGTATATAATTGTTTCCATGTTTGTGTTCCTTTAAATTTTGCATTCTCTGTTTGAGCTGCCCTGCGTAAACAAGATTTATGAAGCAAACTACCTAGAATATATATAAATATATATATATATAAATACCTATATATACCAATTGCTTTTAGCTTGTCTAGAATTTTGATTTCCAATTCATTATCTCAAAAGAAAGCGAACCTTATAGAAACTAACCCCAAAGGGGGAAAGAAAACAAAAATATTATTAGAACTGAACGATCCAAGATACAAGAACAGAAGTCGAAATAATCAAACTCGGGGGAGACAGAGAAGGAGAGCACAAAGCGAGAGTCAAAGAGATTCATAACAACATTTATAATTATTAATGCAAATAAAATTAAACGATAACAGCCCATTTCAAGCCAGTTAAATTCCACATTAAAAACTACAACAACAAAAATAAGAAAGAAAACGACACAAACACACAAATCACACTCACACACACACACACTCGAGAAAAGAAATGATAAGAAAACGGCAACCCAGAAATTTAACAAAAATATTATTAATGATTATTATATTGTATTATTATAACTGAAATATTTAGATGAAATGAAGATTCTTAATTATAACATATTATTATATAATAGATACATACCTACTGAAAACCAAAACAGAAAACCAAAAACAAAAAACAACAACAAAAACAAAAGAATTGAAAAACAAAAACCAAAAACAAGATGAAAAGGAATCGAAAATGATTAATAAAATGAAAATATAGAGAATATTATATTAAAAAAAAAAAATGATTTTACCTAATAATGTTGGGTGCCAATGCTAATCTTCCACCTTTCATTAGTCAAACTGACTAAGTTCACATGGTTTGCCCGTGGGGATAGAAATATCCTTCCTATATTGTTGTCTTGCCTTACTGCCTGGATACTGACAACCTAAGATCCTTCCAAAGGAAATGAATAAAAAGACATATGGCAGAACTTGAGGATCCATCAAGGTGGATTAAGTATTACGTATTGGGAAATGAGAGAGAGAGACTCCACAAGAAAATTGTCCTGCTTCACACAAGTTCGACAAAGGCAAATATGGTTGACTTTACTTTTTACAGATTCTTTAAGCTTTCCTGGAAGCTTCACTCCAACTCAGCGGAAATCTCACAAATGAAATTGTTCTTATAGTTGCAATTGTTGTCATTTATTCCCAGGCGGGGAATTAATTCAATGCAGTCTTCGTTGTTATAGTTATCGGGTGAAAGCCTCCAATATAGGAAATTGGCATCGTAACCAGTGTGCGATACATAAAGACCCTCTTTCACCTGGTCATTGACGTCTGTCCAGTATATTTCTCCGCTGGTCAATTGCATGTTCACGGCCTCGTACTCGTCTTGGTTCTGCAAACTGAGCAAATGGCCGCCCATTTGCCGACACCTCTTTGAAGAAGCTTCCCAACTTAGTCGTTCCTTTTCTTCAATATAATAGTATTTCGAGCCGATTCTCTGAAAGCTCTTCAACCTTGCCTCTCTATACTTGTCGACTAAATGGTTTCGCTCCTTTAATTTACGTTCAGATTGGCTTATAATCAATTCGGCCGAGGAAAGCTTCTCCAATTGGGTGGCCAATTGAATCTCCAGTTTTTTTTATTTTATCTTCCGAAACTTCAAGTTTCTGATGCATTAATTGTTCCTTTTGTTGGGTCTGCTGGCTACTGAGTCTATCCAGGTGAGTTTCGATCTTTTCGAACTGATGCTCCACCGGCGCATGAGAGTCCACTAACGATTGAGTTTGTTTTTGTTGCGTCACCAATAGAGCTTGGATTTTGTCTAATCTTTCAACTACATCGATCGGTCTTGCTGCCTCACAGACTTCCAAGTGCCTCAGTATGGTCATTAGATGAACCAAAATGGGCTTAACAGTTGCGTAGCAAAATCCACTAGCTGTACTTATCTCTCCATCCTTGGAAATAGCCAAACTTTAATGCTTATCTCATAAAACCCCAAACTCAAGTTGAACTTACCCAAGTGTTTGCCCTGGAGCACTGCACGAATATCCCCAATATAATCATTCCCGAGAACCAGCCAAACAGAAAAACTGAACTGAATCGAATTGAATGGAAATTTCTGTGCACAGTGATCGTTATTGGCAAGTGATAACCTGTGAATCTGACATTTTCCTATCAATTAGCAATATTTATTGGGCAGATCTCGTAACGAGTCGTAATGTTAAGACCATTTCTAATACCCTTTGAGATGTTAAATAAGTCCAGTTCTTGGACACAAACTCCAAACATGGATAAAAGGCCCCTGTGGCGTTGCTTATTTTTGTTAGCTTACAAAATATTGGCCATCTTTTTAATTTCTAAAAAAGAAGTAAGTACAATTTCTTCGCCTTTCTTTGAAGCAGACGATTAGGCGTAACTTTCACCGAAATAGAGTTCTCCAGTTCTCAGCCATAAAAACAAAAAAAAGATTTCTCTTGAGTGAACAAAAAGTTGAAAATTTTAAGTTCATTTAATTGTAAAAGGATATTTGGAAATGCCCTTGATTTGTTTAGTATAAAATTATCTTTAGTTTTACTTTACTCTCAAAATCGAAAATTAATAACACATTAGGAATCTATGGAATGGAATTTTAAAACATGTGATTAAACAATATTTTAGTCTTAAGCAGCTTCAACTGTTTTTCAGGTTGTCTGCTATGTAGTGCAGTGTTTGACATGGTGATAGACAAACAGTGGAGTATTGTGAGAGATTGACAGATTTCGCGGACTTAATAGTTGAGGAACCGCAGGGGTATTCCCAAGTCGCCAATTCTCTAATTATCTCCCTTGTGTTTCTAATGCGCGTTTGGCAGACAATTATTCATTTTGGGTGCTGCAGAGTCTGCAGGGTATAAAAAAGATAGATTATCATTTTAAACTAGACGGCAGGGTCAACTTCGGATGTAAGCAAATTATTTATTAATTTGAAGATTTTAGCTAAATGTGAAGTCATATGTAAAAAAAAGTGTTACTTTTGTAACTTTAAACTTCAGGTAGGTCACAAATTATCTGTTGATTTCATTCATGAAATAGTTTAAAAACTTTTAAGACCACCCTCGTTTATATACGTATGTAGTCTTACAGTGAGGGGAAAGGAACGGAACATTTTTTGGATTCATAAATCATTTTTGTGTTGCTCTTTGCTAACAAAAGAAAGTGTTGGCTTTTAAACATAATTTGCATAAATGTTCATCAGTAAAGTGAGCAAATCTTTTTGTGTTTTCTAAACTATTTTTTGTAATTTGTTAATTATTTAAATTTAAGAGCGATCAGATTGTAACCATATATAGTAGACAAGAAATTTAGAGATATCAATTTCAATTATTATCTTGATGATTATTAATAATCTTGTGTGAGTTCCCTTTTTGTAGTTGGGAACAAACTTATACGATGTAAATGAAAAGTCTTCAAACTAGAATTATGTAAAGATGACGCATAGCCTAATCTATCTATCTGAAGATTTATTCAAAAGTCGTGGGGCGCCCCGTCTGTGTCTGATGCTTTCTCCCGCAGTTTCCGATGATTAATTTTGAAAACGCAAATTGATACTAATCTAGAAATACCAGTAGCACCAGAAACGTAAAATCAATTTGGCATAAATTTAAATTTAAAATTCGTCAATGTTTTTGCTTTCCGCTGCTGCGGGCACAGAAATTCATTAAACTGCG
This sequence comes from Drosophila equinoxialis, assembly GCA_018150345.1. NCBI lineage: Eukaryota > Metazoa > Arthropoda > Insecta > Diptera > Drosophilidae > Drosophila > Drosophila equinoxialis. The sequence goes on from JAECWI010000656.1 coordinate 1,238,065, forward strand.
ACCCGCGTCCCGCACCTTTAATCATCATCATCGTCGTCGTCGTCGTCGTGAGAAAGACAAACTCAAACTCCATTAAGATCACTATTTGCCGACAAATATCAATTTTGCATTTCAAGCTGAGCGACTTCATCAGCTGTAATCTGTAAGCTGACGGAACGGGTGACGTCTTCGTCGCCGAAATGACTTTTCCCTTTTACTTGCACAGAAACCGGAGTGAGGCGAAATCCACGCTTAATTATTTGCATATGTTAAATGTGCTGCCACATTTGGTCATTTTGTTTTAGTCTTCATCAATTTGCGAATTCTTCTTTGGTGTATGTCGGTCAGGTTTTTGGTCCGAGTCCGTTGATCTATGCGCAGCTCGGGGTGAAACTTTGGGTCAGAGCAGAGCAAAATCTATTGGCCAGCTTGAGCCGAAGATCAGTTTAGTTTTGTGCGCACTCGTGACTAGTGTGCGCTGCGACACACTCTGGTCCAGGATTCTTAGGTCATTTGATCATCGCAATATGCAGATTGGATTGTTTATTCTCTTTAGCTTTCTGCTGAGCATCCAGAGCGACTTACAGGCAGAGGCACGCGTTCGTGGCAGACATTACGATGAGGAAAAAGACACAATAGTTGTGATACCCAAACTGGGTAGTATCCAGGGGAAAATTGTGGAGACAGCCTGGACAAACCGCGAAGTGCTGCAGTTTGTTGATGTCAGATATGCCGAACCACCTACAGGACAGTACCGCTTTAAGGTATTGCGATTTGGACTCACCCTTATCTTTTCAATCAACCGTTGTTTTTTTACCCCCTCAACAAGGCGCCTCGTCCAATCGAACCCTGGGAAGACGTAATGGATGCCACAGCCGAAAAAATCGGTTGTCCGTCAGTTGTGTCTATGGACTCTTTACGCAAACTGGACGATGTTCTGGATGTCGAGGATTGTCTCACCATGACCATCACGACACCGAATGTTACTGCAAAGCTGCCCGTTTTAGTGTACATCCATGGCGAGTATCTGTACGAGGGCAGCAACTCAGAGGCTCCTCCTGACTATCTACTCGAAAAGGATGTGGTCCTCGTCACTCCGCAATATCGTCTGGGTCCCTTCGGCTTCCTCTCAACCAAGACGGATGAAATTCCAGGAAATGCTGGGTTTCTAGATATATTTTTAGCTTTGCAGTTTGTGAAACACTTTATTAAGTATTTTGGCGGCGATGCAAATCGTGTGACTGTTGCCGGTCAAGTGGGTGGAGCAGCCATTGCACATCTGCTCACCCTGTCGCCGATGGTGCAACGTGGACTCTTTAGTCAGGTTATCTACCACTCGGGATCGGCCATAATGCCCATTTTTCTTGAAGACAATCCCCGCAAACATGCACAGGAGATAGCACAGAAAGCGAGTTGTCGATTGGTTACAGTTAGGGATCTCAACAGCTGCCTGATGGAGCTTACGGCTCTAGAGTTGCTTACTGCCTTCATGGAGCATGCGGTATGTCAGAAAGATATCAAAAGGTCAGACAATCTTCTATTTGGAAAAACGTATACTTTCAGCTTGAAAAATCGGATTTGGGCATAGGACACACTGGTGGCATACAGTTTACGATAGGCGGACCAAGTGGAGTGCTGCCAAAGCATCCATACGATCTCATGCTTGAATCAAATTTCTCTTATCCTGCTTTGGGTGGATGTCCCAAGAATGCCGGCACCAGAGTTCTCAATGAAATTGTGGAAAACGACTTTGAGGGGAAGATTCCTGACGATGAGTACGATACCTACAACTACATCGACCATGTCATCCGCCAGGTGGTGGGCACGGATAAAACAATGTTGCTGACTAGTTTTGTGACCCATGACTTCTTCAATCGCCAGCTGTTGGAGAATGGAACATTTGACACACTTATTCCCAGGCTAATCGATGTAAGTATACTCAGTATTCACATTATTACAAAGCATAATTCGCTCCCCATCAGGTGGCTGGCACTTTGAACCACAAGCTACCCGTGCTATTGGCCCTGAATATGAACAACAAACACAATCCGGATAACACATTTTTATACTCCTTTGATTATGCCGGGGAGTTTAATCGCTACCGGGAAATGGACGAGGAGACCAACATGCAGAGCCCGTTCCGAGCCGGCGTCTCCCTCACCGACGAAGCCCTGTATCTCTTTCCTTACCCTGATCATGTCAAGCGCCTCAGCCCTCCAGACGAGACAATGGCACATCGCATGGTCGACTTGTGGACTAACTTTGTGATCAGCGGCAATCCTTTAGGCTCCTACCGCACTGGCTATTGGCCACCAATGACTACTCTGTATGGGCCTTATATGAAAATCGACGAAACCCTCACCATTGGCGGCAACTACTTCAATGAGTTCTCCGCGACCCTGCGGGATGAGGACCAAGGACATAGTTTGATACGTGAAATATACTATCTCCGGTCACGTAGCCGGCAACGCGCCAAAGCCCAGCGCAAGAAGCAAATGACGGCAAACACAAAATTAGCAGTAAGCAGTAAAACATCGAAGTCAAATAACCGAAAGAGCCTGGTGAAGCGACCCAATCGCAATAAGATACGCCTATAATCTAGTTACATAAGTGATAAAACTAAAACTAATAGTGAATCTCGATTGATTACCATTTTATTGGAGATTGGGTAATTGAACACATATTTTGGTTAATATTGACAACTTGAGAAATTATTAGACATCTGAGATAGAAAAATAACATCTTAGATAAAAAAAAATCGGTAAAGATTAATTAGCCTGTTCCTCTTCCGCCTGTCTTGCCAGCTCATATTCCTCCCGGGTTCGCTCATCTTCTTCTCTCGTCCGCTCTAGTTCCTCCTCCTCCCCTCTAAAATTATCTTGCTCCCCTTCCTCTTGGTTCTTCCGTTGCTCTTCGGCTTTCTCCTCTTCCTCTCGAACCAATTCTTCTTCGCGACGTAGACGATCGTCCTCATCAAAATAATGACCATGATCTTCTTGCTGTCCCCCTCTCTCTTCTTCTTCTCGGGCTCTCTCTTGTTCATAAATTCGATTCTCTTCCTCTCTCAATTTCATCTGGGCTTCCACATATGCTTCATAGCTAGGATAAGATCGAGGGTCATTAGGATCAAAGTCTGCTGGAAGATTATCTTCCTCTCTCAAATTATTTTCCTGCTCTCCTTGTTGTTCATCGTGTCCATATGGCTCATGCGCCCTCTGCTCCTCCTCCTCGTCATGAACTTGATCTGGTTCATGATTACCATATTCCTCTTGCTGTCGCGCCCTCTCTTCTTCCTCTCGTTCTCTCTCCTCTTCAATTCGGGTCTGCTCTTCTTCATAACGACGATTATCTTCCTCTCTTAATTTCATCTGGGCTTCCACATATGCGGCATAGCTAGAATACGACCGAGGGTCATTGACGTCAAATGCTGGGTCGTTGCCATCTGGTCTATTCCCGGTGTCAGTGTCGGCGTTGGTGACAGTGTCAGGGTCAGTGTCAGCTTCGTGCTGTCGACGATTATCCGTACCTCTTGCATAATCTTCATAGTTGGGATATGCAATAGGTTCGTTGCCAGAATCATCCTCAGGGCCAGTTTCGTAAGGTCTTTCTTCTCGCTCCCTCTCTTCCTGCTCTCTTTCCTGCTGCTGACGTTTTTCTTGTTCCTTTCTGGCGTTTTCCTCTTGCTGCTGATACTCGCGCCTACGTTCTTCCTGAAGACGCTGTTCGCGCTCTTCTCTCTCTCGCTGTGCTTCCTGCTCTCTCTGCTTTGCCCGTTCTTCTTCTTGCCGCTTTTGTTCCTCTCGTTCGTGCTGTTCACGAAGCTGTTGCTGCACGCGTTCACGCTCTAAGCGCTCTTGTTGCTCTCGTTGATATTGCTGACGTCTCCGTTCCTGGGCCTTTAGAAACTGTTCATAACGAGCCTGATCAGAAGGTCTCCTCGCCTCCGGATGCGATGGCTGAGGTGGTCTTTGGGCATACGGATTGAAAGCATACGGACGCCTTGTTGTCGTCGTTGTTGTTGTCGTCGTTGTTGTAGTAGTTGTCGTAGTCGGGCTTACTTGGGGCGTGGTGCTCTTTAGTATCTGATTAAATCCATACAAATTAGGCACATTAATGCCCTCACCGAAATGCTGATCCAATTCGAGTACGCTTTTCTGGGAGTTGGTGAAGCGCAAAAAATGTCCATACTCAGAACTCGCTTTGGGCCAGACACCATTGTGTGGATTGGGTACTCCTGATGTGGCAAAATTCACCCACATTGTGACGAGCGCACGGGCAAGTGACTTATCTTCCGGATTTAGACGGCTGGCCTCCACCGGATAGGGAAACAGGTAGACACTGTCGTCGCTGAGCGAAGCATCCACACCAAAAGGCAAAGGGTTATTCAAGTGACCAAACCGGTGGTACTGGCCGCGATAATCAAATATGTACAAATAGGTCGGAACTTTTTTGTACGTAAACCTGATGGAATCGATGACGGGTTCGCGGTACAAAATCAGATTGCTCAACTCCAAGAGATGCTGCGAGATACTCTGAGCGTTCACGAATTGCGGCGTCTGATCAGGTGTGAAAATCTCCTTCAATGCCCAGTCATGCCAGATCTTATGGTGCTGAGGCGCGGCTGTGTGGCGCAAGACAACGTTGATGTAGTCGCTGACATTTCGAGATTGCACACGCTGCACTTCACTATAGAAGCCTGTAAGTGAAAGAATAAATGAATGTTATTTATATCAGTCTCTGCCATGTTAGTGTATCCGATTGGGGGAACGGCTAGAAATTTAGAATAAAACTTAATAAAGTTGGCTAAGTAAAACATATTCCATATCGGTGCAAGCAAAGTTTGATTTTTCTTTTTTTATTTATTTTTTGTTATAATCTAAACAAGTATTCTCTTAACTGATGAAGTTGGAGTTCTCATTTCAAAGAGGATTAAATTTTGCGATTTTTGGAGTTTGATTTGCGAAACGTTTAGAGTTTCGGAACATTACCTATATTGAATAAAAACCAATCAGGCCTGTTCTCGTTTCCAAGTCGTATTCAAATAAAGATTAACAGCAACTCCACATTGTTTTAGAACTTGCCGTTCTCAATTCCGATTAAAATGTCATTTGTTTTCGTTTTGGAAAGTAAGTTCGGAACATTTTGTTGCCTTGTATCAGATTACAGGTTTGCGAAGTTATACTATAATAACTATGGACTTAATTGGTGATAAAACCCTAAAGAGAACTTAGATTGAAAAACTCTAATTAATAATAAATATCCAGGAGTACAAGTCAAGTTTCCAATAAAGGACAATTTTAAGCTACGTATATGATTTACTCATTCGATCTTGATGGAAATTTTACAATGTTTTTGTTTGAGACGTTTCTCATTAAAGTCCCTTCAAAAGCACTACACATCTCAATAAAATGTGGAACAGACATTAATATATGTATTAAACTACGAAACCTTGAATCGTTTCCAAATTAATCTATTCTATTTTCGACCGGTCCATATTATGGGATCTATATTATATGCTGGTATGTAAAAATCTACTATAATCTAATCTAAATGTTACTAAAATGGGCTAATTTACTAAACATCATATTAGTAAATAAAACTTTCTCTCATCATTGTATGTGAAAAATATTGAAATCATAAATATTGCTAGTTGAAATGTAATTTTAAGGTGATTTACCATTTAGTTATGAATTTCTATAATTGAAAAACTATATATCATGCGCGGCAAATATGACAAAGCGTTTGCAATGATATTGGTCATTTCTTGCCTTCTATCAAAACAAGAAACCAAAACACAATTCTGTTCTAATACCCATATGCAGCCTTGGCTGATAAATCAGCCCCACACTGATTCTACCTCCAAAACAGAGTACCGACTATAATGTAATTGAGAAACTTTGGGTAGAATTAACTATTCAAGATTCGAAAATTCAACCTAGTTCGCTCAGTCTCTAAAACAGTCCTTGATATCAAGTTTATCTAGCCAAAAATGGTTAGAATCCTTTCCATAACATGAAAGGGATGTGCTTCAATCTAAAAGACTTGAATCGGAATGAGAATTGCACTGTTTTCATATATTTATTAACACAGACTAAGTTTGTTTCTTTGCCGATTAGTCAAGATAAAATTTAACCAAATGTTTTCTCTTCAAGTTAGGACGAAAAATCAACGTTTGTAAAAACACACACTATAGTTTACAAATTTTTTGTATGGGAAATTCTTGATATGGAGTATAAACTATTAGTGTAAAAACAAAATAAATTTGACTAATCTGACTGAAATAATTAGGTAATATACACTATATACTATCTATACACTATTTTATACCCTATTTTTAATAAGTTTTGAAAAGAAATCAAACTTCCTGCATTCAATTGAGCTATCAGTACACGCTACGATGATCCTCTATCACACCATCCTGACCCGAGGTCATAAAAATGAAAATAAAATAAAAACTCGTCTCACTTACGCGACAAAATAAAAGCGCTGGCATCTTTGGTGGCTCCTATAATCAACGGCACGGAACTATTCTGATTATTAACCACAAGGTTAGCCGGATGCTGAGGCAAGTAGCCCAGACTGTCGCCCACTACCAACTTGAATCCACCAAGGTAGGTGAGGCCACGTGGTTCGTTCTGTTCATAAAGCTGCTGGAAAGCCCGCAATAATTCCGAAGTGCGGAGCTGGCTAAGGCAGTTGTAGAGGGGTGAAAGGTTTTGGCCAGCATAGGGGCACCGGGCAATGCGGGCAAAGGTGGACAGAGTCTCTCGAGGACGTTCATCTATGAGATAGGGATTAAGAGCAGTGCCGGATTGCAGAATCAACTGCTGGAACAAATTTTGCGCACGCCCACTAAGGCTTAGAGCGTGCACTAGGGTAGCGCCACCAGCCTGCCCCACCAAGGTCACCTGCTGGGGATTGCCGCCGAAGTAACGAAGGTTGCGCTGCAGCCATTGAAGGGCCAAATGGATATCGGAAAGAGCCACATTTCCGGGCAGTTCGCTGCTGAGGTCGCTGAGGAAACCAAATGGGGCAAGGCGATAGTTTATCGAGACGAGTACAACATCATGCTCCAGGAAATAATCCGGTGCGGCTTCTTCGGAGCCACCATCGAACAACATTTCTCCATGGACAAAGACTAAGACAGGCAGATTCGAAGCCCCACTCGGTACATAGACATCGAGGGTGAGACAATCATCCACATTTTTGCCGCGTGCCTCGTCGTCTTGGATGCGTTCTAGTTCTGGAAACTGGGCGCAGTTCGGACTTGCCTTTGTGGCATTCACTAGACCCTGATACGGCACAGATCTGGCCTGTTGGAAGCGACCCAATCCGCTGCCGACTTGCGCATAGCGAATGCCCAGATAAGCATCTATGGGACGATTGCCAATGAACTTGTAACCAGTCAGACCGATTAGCTCTCCGACTCCAGGTATTTGCAATCCCCCACCGGATGCAGGGTTAGGTAAAGGTGCGGCACCTGGCAGCTGCCAAGGAGCTGGCCTCAATGGCTGTGGTTGGTAGACCCCGGCTAACCAGGCGTCCTTTTCGTTTTCCTCGTGGACATCATCGTAGACATTGGGACGGGCCTGGCACTGGCATATCGAGAATATTAACAACGTCGCCAACAGCATCTCGAGCTGGGCCTTTACCGAAGACCACCGCATGTTCTCAACTACGTCGCGACTCAATTGAAACTGATTTCGGCATTCGATTGTAGGAAATGGAAAGTTCAAAACTAATCGCTAGTGCCAGCATTCGCCTTGACGTACATTCTAAATACATAGTGAATATGTTTATGTATTGTGTTTACTTATGTACTAAGTAGATGCGAAGTAGTTCTAGTTCCCGATGTCACAATCGAGACACATTTAATCTCGTCTTTGTGCCAGCTTTGCGACATGGTCTCCGCCCCACAATCTCACCCATGATGTACTGGGGCGCCTTTGGAGCTCTTTGGGGTTATCAGCGATAAGTTTTTGTAGCTCCAAATTGAAAAAAAGTATATATCAAGTACATGCTGCCCTTTGGCAAAGCAAACACAGCTCATTTGGCCCATTCAGTGAATTAGATTCAATTCAACAGATTAATTTGGCTAATATCGGCAATGTTAATAGGTCTATAACCCCAATTACAGTTTAATTACAAAAGATTGTTGCTACTTGCTTAAGAAATATTATCTACAAATTTTTAAGAAAGACCTTCCACAATATTTTTCTGATCGCCTTTCTGCATATGTTACATACATTTCGTTATAAGTATATTGTACACACTTTAAAGAGCAAATATTCTAAACTGAAGAAAATTGAATTAATTTTAAATGACTCTCCATACATACATATACATTTAGATTATATGGATGGTTTATACTTTCTTCAATCCGCTGCAATCCTATGACCAAGAGTTTTAATTGTTTGTCACGCAATCAATTGAAAAGAATCGATCAATCAATGGTGATCGATTTAAAGTGACCGTATGCAATAATATATAATATAAATATATAATACTGAAAGTTAAAGTGGAACAACGTTTTATCTAAAAAGTCTAATGTTTGCGAAAACAATCAAAGCATAGGAAATAACAAAGTTATTGATCAAAGCCTCTGTTTTCCATCTATCGTTTCTATGGGAGCTATATGATATAAACAACCGATCTAAGCACAGTCATTTATAAGTGTAATAAACTCATCAATATCAAATTTCACGACAATAGCTCAGAAAATAACGAAGTTATTGAGAAAAGTCACTGTTCGTGACTTTGACGTTTGTATAGGAGCTATATGATATCGTGGTCCGACCTGGCTGAATCCGAGATATACAAATTGTGCAGAATAGATAAGCCTATAATTTTAGCACTGTAGCTCTAAAGTTCAAAGAGGAAGGAAGGAGGAGTTCGTGTCGTTCTCAAACGGACGGACGGATGGATATGGCAAGTTGAACTCGTCTCGTCGTGCTGATCAGGAATATATATTTTATATGGTCGGAGATGCTTCCTTCTATGCGTTGCATACTTCTGACAAAAATTAAGATACCCTTTTTGCAAGGTATAAAAAGGTCGAGCTCGATGACCGTAGGACCGTTTGCCCCTTTCCAAGTGGTCGATGTATATATCACACCTTGTAAATACCAAAAGCGGTGGTCATAACTTTTTCAGTCGGTAAGACAATCGTCGCCTTCCTCGGGGCGTGTTTGCTAAGTCACCACCTGGGCCGACATCTTTTTCACAGACACAATGTCATGTAAATATGATCGTGCGATGTTTATGAGATGATTACCCTTCAGCTAATGTCACGAGTCACCGAATACGGCATCCCCTTCCTAAATGGTATATGTTATACGTATGCGCGGCATTTGTAGGCCGTTCCATTTCACAAATTTGACTTTTCGATAAAAGGATAGTGGCTTTGACACTTCTTGTTTGGGAAAGGATAATGCAAAAACTCACAAGGATATAGGAAGTTTGACATGGTCGGGCGTCGAATTTACACTTGACTCGATTTTGTCTTCTGATTTATATAAGTTGTCTGATAGGTCAGGTTCCGAACTTGGTCTGGTTCGTTGAATATGCTTAAAAACTGAAGGAATAGTTTGCAAAGAAAGAATTCAAATATATGAATGTATGTACGAGGGAGGTCCGATATGAATTTGGCGTCAATGCCTGATGGCGTCACTATCGCAAAAAGAGTTTATTATCTTCTAGAACCTTCTTTTAGACGTCTAACCTCAGAATTTCAGTCCAATCGAATTTGTGGTTTCGTTTTGACTCCGTGTAGAAGCGAACGTGTAGAAGGATTTTAGAAGAATGGAAAAAGGGCAATATTGGTCGGTTATTTGATTTTTGTTTTTGGAAGGGAAATCGCGAAGTGAAATAAAAGAGCGGTTGGATGTTTTCTAGAAGAGTCCTCTTTTCCTTCGATGGAAACCATTAAAAATTGGACAATGAGTTTCATCGTGGTCGCACTTCGCTTTTTGATGAGCCACCTCCAGGTGCCCCGGAGGATAACGGGGAAAAAGTCCACGATCTCGTATTGGGAGGCTGCCGATTGACGTATGAGACGTACTAGAATAAGATCTTCTAAGAACAATTGTTACCTTCTAGAACCTAATATTCCCTATATAAACTCCTTATGAAGACTGGGTTATTTTTCTTCTCCCTGGATCCCTATTCACAGACTATTTTCGTTTTTCAATTGTAGGACAATTAGGATCACACTCGTATGTCCATGTATGTATGTACATACTTTGGGCGTCAAAGATTGATTCGACCGTTGAATATATTTTTTTATAAGTCTGTCTGTTAAAATTATAGACCAGGTTTTCGAAACTCATAGACATTACCTTATTGAAGACTTCTTATTATTTCTATGTCGTTTATACTGCTATTGAAATTTATTATTTAATAATCAATAAATAAGTGAATGTATTTGCTTAAGAGAAGATTTTGAGTACTAGGACTTGTACTTCTTGGCAATAAATACTAAATTCTGTCCGCGAGCCTCGTTGGCATCGGTGTCCCCTTCCTCGTCGGCTTCATCGTTGTCTTCATCCATATTCGCATTGGAGACAGGTACTTGACCGCCTTTTTTAGAAGCCAGAATCGCTTCCTCGATCTCGTAGTAGTCTTCGTTGACCAAGCTGTAGCCCAATTTCACCTCCTGCACGGCAATGCTGTACTCATCCAAAAAGTTGTCACCGAAGGACACAGTGCGGCCAATGCGCATATAGGGACCTGTAGCTTCCTCTCCACTGGCGATGTCCACACTCATTGGTGGCCAATCGGGAACTCCTGGAGCCCGGGGCACTCCGGCCGCTGCGAATGAGGTCCACAGATCCACCATGCGCTTTGCTATCTTGATGTCACGAACGGAGTTGATCAGGTGGAAGCGGGGCCAGGGGAACAGATAGAGATTGTCATCGGTTAGTGTCACTCCCGAGTCGAAGGGCACAAAGGAAGCCTCCTCCTCGCTGCTGGCATACCGGTTTAACTCGCCCTCGTAATCGAAGCTGTAGAGATAGGTGCTGTTTGGCAACTTTTTAGCGTTAGCCTGGAGAACCAGGAGAACAGGATTCTTGAGTGAAATCGTGCTGCAGAGCTGTCGTTGAGAAAGACGGATAAATTTAAGACGGATGAGTTACAATTTACCAATAGGAACTTACATCGATCAGGCCAGGTGTCAGGCGCTTGAAGCTCCCGTTCTTAATGTCCGCCGCCGTAAAGATCTCCTCACCGGCAAACGCGCGCCACGAGCCTGTAGGGTCCTCGCCATTGGCCTGTTGAATTACAGTATCGATGTATTCCGGTCCACTTAGCATATCGACTGCGACGCTTTCGTTGAAGCTTTCCACGAAGATGTCTGAAAGGTCGAACAATTAGAAAGGAAGTGGAGACTAACAAGGGCGGCACCTACCCCTCAGCAAAAAGGTTCCGCCGTGCTTGACACTACCGCCCATAGTGGGATAGGCCTGGAACTTCTCGGCTGCCAGTAAACGGCCCGGGTGCTCGGGCAAGATGCCAGATGGCCCGCCAATTACCAACTGGACGCCTCCATAGGCCCCACCACTCAGCGAGGGCTTGTCCTCGCCGTGAATGCTGAAGGCGGCCAGCAAAGTGGTCGCATTCACACGTTGCAGACACTTGTTCAGCGAATCCGTTTTGGTCAGCTGTTTGCAGCCAACAATCTTAGCAATGTCCTTTGTGGCAGGCATGGGACTGTCCGTAATGAAAGCTGGAGACAGAGCCGTGCCCGACTGGTATATGACGCGATGGAATAATCCCTTGGGCACTGCTGGACTCAGGGTCAGGACATTGACCAGTGCTGCGCCACCCACTTGTCCGAAGAGTGTCACCCGCCTAGGATCACCACCAAATGCAGCGATGTGCTTCTGTATCCATTCGAGAGCCAAAATAATGTCAGTTACTGCTGCGTTTCCAGGTATATCCTCGGTGAGGGTGGACATGAAACCGAAAGGACCCAGACGATAGCGGACCGATACCAAGACCACATCGTTCTCCAGCAGGTAACCAGGCGCTGCCTCTACCGTGTTGCCCTCGTAGAAAAAGTCTCCGTGGATGTAGACCATAACCGGCGAAAGTGCACCTTTTAGCTGGAAATTCGAATGCAAAGTCAATTGCTGCCAATGAATATTTGTATCTGGAGGATTACCGATTTTGTGTTGATGGTAAGACGTAGGCAATCCTCGACATCGAAGCCTTCCTCTTCCAGCTTGGCAAACTTCAGAATGTCCTGTATTGAAGGACAGCCCGCGTGGTGGCGATGAGCCGACAACACTCCTTTCCATGGCGAAGCGGGCTCTGCTGCCTAAAGATCCGGGTGGAATGTCAGTGGAATGGAATTTCACAAATCTGTCAAATTTACCTTGAAGCGATCTGCCGATCCATAGGGCACATCCAGGAACTGCATAATTGTCTGTCCAGTCCATTCTGTTGTCAGGGTCTTACCACGGATCCTTCCTAACTCAGGAATCGTTGTGGTGAACACATCGGGACTATTTTGCTGCTGCGGTTTGTTTGGCTTGGGCTTCTGTTTCTGAGCCTGTTGAGGCCTTGGGCGCTTCTTTTGAGTATTGCCAGCAGCAACTTGGCCTCCTGGCTTCTGTTTCTGCCTGTTTTTCTGCGACCTCTGAGCCTCACTGCTGACTACGGCCAATAACAGGATCAATGTGGCCAGCAGGAGACCGATAGTGCGTAGTTTCGTCATTTCTTTAACCCGTCCACGTTGCAAGTCCAACTCCAACTGAGGGCCGACTTGGGCAATTGGTCCAACGAAGACTTTCTCATCGACAGCCAACGGCCGTCGCGTCGGCCAGCATAATTAAGTGTCTCTTGACCGGCCAAAAGTTCTATTTTAGATGAAGTGGCCCGCCGCCTGCCTGGCCTCACCCAAAATGGGGTCAACAACAGGTCTCTTGGCTTCTTCTTCGAATTCTTCTTCTGCGATGTTGCTCGACCATCTTTGTTTTTTTTTGCGAATTAAATTATGAATATTTATCGCCACATATTTTAATCTAAATACGAAATCAGAACCGCAGCCGCTGGGCATACTCTTCTGGAGTGACCCTTGACTGAATTAGGCTTGGTCTTGGAAGCGACTCGAAAGTAAAACATAGTCGCAACTTGTTTATCTTGACCTCATTAACGATTCGAGGCACTCTCGATAGTGGGTTGAGAAATGGATTATAAATTCCAAATGAAATATAGAACATATTAATGTAAGTCGACGATCTTCGAACATTCTCTGCTTAATTTGAAAAGACTTCCTTCTCCATTCTGCAATATATTTTCTTATACGTATTGATAAGTTGTATATTGGCTATTTTTGTTTGGATTGATGGGATTAGAAAGGCCTAAAGAGAGAGAGAGAAAGTACTCTGAGTACTCCTAAGAATGTCGATGAGATATTCCTTTCGGTGGTGTCCAATCAGTACTCTGTGTTAGTTGACTCACAATATATTAACTTCGATTATTCTTAAATCAAATCTAAATAGTTTATACTTTAAACTGCAAACACTACTTTAAACTGCAAACAATCTTAGTTATAAATAAAAACAAGGAAAATTCGTTAGAAAATTTATTATTCACATTTGATTTGTTAATTCTTTATTAAATAAATAAAATTCGTAAATTAAAAATGCATTAGTCTATAACTAAATAAATGTGTGTTTACGTATGTGTGTGTGTGTGTGAGAAGTAATTTCACTAACTCGAACCCACATACAATCGAAAGAACTGCATTGAAATGCCAAGAACGCGAGAGAATTGAGTAGAAATGGGGAGAATCATCATTCATGCATGCAGATGAATATCCAAATTATAGATACATATATGCGATGAATACAAACAGACACCTGGCCAATGTGTGCCAAAGTGTGGGCGTTGGATGACCGCCCACGCCGCCCCCTTATATGTAGTACAAGCGCACAACCGATTTTGTGATGAGTGTCTCGTTGTCATAGAAACTGGTTTGAATTGTCACATTGCCATTTAAGACTTTTGCTGGCATCATCTGGGACTCGGGCGCCGCTTCGATTGTGGACTGCCAGGTGTTGGTGGTGTTGGCGCCAACGAAGCCCATTTCGAAGAACCACTCCTCCATGATGCGCCCCTTGAAGAGGACCTTCTGGTCGAGTCGGAAGTTCTCCATGGACTCGATGGTGCTGAAATTGATTTCTCGAGAGACGGCTCGCATGTCCAGAATTTTGATTGGGACGCGCGCCTCGTGTTCGACATCGGGGGCGGAGAAGTCCTTGTTTTCCTGCCAAATTATCTTGCCTGAGTCTGCATCTCTTAGAATCATGTTGTTAATTTGGAATCCTTTTTGAATTTTATCGCCGGCACTGAGATCATCGGAACCCATTGTTCCTGAGGCTAAGTCACTACGCGAAGTTCACAACCAAGTGGGGGAGCAGTGCAGTACCGTCTCGTTACGGTGCTTGAGCAGTCCAGGGATTATATTTTTTGGATAGGACAGAAAATCAATTATGTTTATTTTTAATACAAATGCCAGCTAACAGCTGTGAATGAAACCTAAAAAAAAACACACGGAACTAGTTCCCATCGATTCAAAGAGATGATAGTGAGACCAGATTGCCTGCATATCGTGAACTGTTTGTAAATCGATTTATAAATGATTATTATTAATGGGATGAGAACTAAAAAATTGAATTATTTTTTGGTTAATTTACGCTCAACAATAAAAGAAATAAATTCCATGAGATATATATATTTTTTTTCATTTCTTTTTTCCATTTTCAGAGTATACGCATAAACGTCAAGTATTATTTGCCATCTTTACAGTTATCGATGACAGTGCGATGACGATATATGAAGCTCGAGTTCACAATATAAACATTACATTCTTAAAGTCATGATTATTTATGGCGTTTATATAGTTAATAAGTCGGGCGGCCTTATCTTCAACTTGGACAACAATGTGCCCCGCATAGAGCATGAGAAAACATTTACATACCCGCTGGACCTTGTCCTGGACTACGATGCGAAGAAGGTGTCGGTGGCATTTAACCGAAAAGACGGCATTAATGGTGTGTTCCACTCCTGCCTCTCAATAAGTAATAATAAATAGTAATCTATTTCCAGTGGGTCATGTGCTGGTCGCCATCAATGGCGTGGCCGTCAACGGAGTCAAGTTGGATGATGGGCGGGACGTAAAGGCCACACTAGAAGCGACTGAAAACTATCCCATTAATCTGAAGTTCAGTCGTCCCAAAATGACCACCAACGAAAAAATCTTCCTCGCTAGTATGTTCTACCCACTGTTTGCTATTGCCAGCCAATTGAGTCCGGAGCCAAAGAGTTCCGGGATCGAATTGCTGGAGGCCGATACCTTTACCCTGCACTGTTTCCAGACCCTGACGGGGGTCAAGTTTATAGTGATTTCGGAGACCGGACTGAATGGCATGGATTTGCTTCTGCGCAAGGTCTACGAACTGTATTCAGACTATGTTCTTAAGAATCCATTTTACTCACTGGAAATGCCCATACGCTGTGAATTGTTTGATACCAAACTGCAGGAACTGCTGACTCAGGTGGAGAAGACGGGCATTAGCAATATTGATAAATAAAATTTAAATATAAATTGTTATTTTAATAGTTACCATCTGCAATTCTTAATTGGATATATAGGTGAATTCCTGTGTTAGATGTGTTTAAGGAAGGAGAGTTCGCTCTATCTAGTTCGTTCTTAGGAATCAAATGCCATTATTCTAGCACGATGGATATATGACAATGTGGAACGACAAACCAAACTCAGGGAAATACCAGAATATGTATCCTCACAACTTCTGATTAAAAAAGTCATAAATGAACTTGTTTTACCATCATGAAATGGTCCTTTACCGGGAGAAAATGTCAATTTATTTGATCACCTTTCGACACTTCTTTCAGGTTTAGGCAGAACCCAATTGGTCGGAAAAAGTAGTTTCTGATTTTTATCAGAATGAATTACATATGAATGTGTATTTGGTAGGTGTATTACATTATCATTTCATAGTCTATCCACCCTAAACTATGGTTTATTCTTTTTATACCATACACCCATAGGGTGAAATGGTATATTAAAGTCGCCAAATGTATGTAACAGGCAGAAGGAAGCTTCTCCGACCCCATAAATATATATATTCTTGATCAGCATCAACAGCCGAGTCGATCTAGCCATGTCCGTCTGTCCGTCCGTCTGTCCGTCTGTCCGTCTGTCCGTCTGTCCGTCCGTCCGTCCGTCCGTCTGTCCGTATGAACACCTAGATCTCGGAGACTATAAAAGCTAGAGCCACCAAATTTGGTATGTAGGCTCATGTAGTATGTAGAGTGATCAAGTTTATTTCAAATTTTTGCCACGCCCCTTTCCGCCCCCGCAATTCAAAAAAAACGTTTATTTCAAAAACTATTGTAGCTAGATACACCATATTTGGTATGTATATTTGCTTAGTAAATGCGCTCATGTTGCATGTATAAAGATTTTGCCACGCCCCTTTCCGCCCCCGAAATTTGAAAAACTCGAATATCTCGCGTAATTTTTTACCTTGTGCAATCAAATTTGGCACACTTAAATTTGATACTAATACCCAGCAAAATACCAAATTTGATGAAAATCGGACAAAAAATAGCTGAGTTATGCATATAAACGTTTTTGCATAAGGCCGGAGATGGCCGTTGGCGGGTGGGGGCGCTAGGGTGCTTATATGCATAAGTGCGCGAGATACTGAAATATGCTTGTAAAAAGCATGTGAACAGAATTTCTTAAAATAGGCAAATGCATTAGTTATTACAAATTTGAAATATTTGTTTTACTGGTGTATGGTATACCCAAGTCGGCGAGACGACTTACTTACTTCATTTATTTTAAAGATTTTTCAAATGTCTTACAAATTATTCCATATTTACACATCTTTCCAATCAACCCAGAAACCCTTTTGTTGGTGGCCAATTACAATCAATTTTAATTACTTTAATGGAGAGAAATATGATTGAAATGAATTAGTCAAAATAATCACACACACAGATAATCTCCTGCGTGATTGGTTAGTAACATCCTTAGATTTGGTTATTGCACTGTACTTGATTCAGATTTTGAGCATATAGAAGAGTCAGTTTTGAGGTCTATATAATCAAGTAATCAACAACCAACAAGGCTCAAAATATACTCATCAGGCAGAATTCTCAAAAAGCAGGTTGGGGATAAGTTAATTAGCATTCTCAACTACATTAAAAGTAAAATTACCTTTCGAAATAGACAGACTAAACTTGGCTTATTCCATTTTGAAGAAATTTACATAAACATTATGAAATCCTTGCAAATTGCAATCTGAAGTGAAAACAGAAAACTTAAGTTACTCTATACTAATACATTTGACTCTATGCTTAAAACAGAAAAAGGTTAAACTTGTATACTTTTCCACCAAGTCTTGAAAATACAATTAAGTTTTAAGTCATTTGGACTTAAACATTACTTTATGTCCTTTTTTCCTTTGATTTTTGAATTATTTCAATGTAACTTGAATTTGTCACTCAGATTCGACGCTTATTCCCATTTAAAACTAATAATTAAAAGGTAATATTTTTTCAGTAATATTTTTTTGTTTGTTTTATTCACTCAGCCATTTTAAATTAATTTGTATATTTTACATGTTCATATAAAAATAGTTTTTCTTTTCATTTAACATAGAATATGCGTATATGGTAGGTATATTACATTATCATTTCATAGTCTAAACAACACCCTAACCTACAACAAAATATTGCAAAGTAAATGGATATATGTATAAGTATGTATATATGTATATAACTTATATAGATAACCAACAAACTTACTACATGCTAGGACTTGATATATATATTTATATCTATGTATGATATAAAGATTTTTGAGCAAAACTATTGACTCCAGAAGAAAAATCGATTGCAACTGCTTGCAAATATTACAAATTAAGCAACAATTTCCAAAAAACCTACTTACTGACTAATAAAAAGTATCAAAAAATGTTTGAAGGCATAACAATTAAGTAAGTTTTTATTTCCGTTTTAGTTAGGCACTTAGGAGCTAGCAAGACGGGCCTGTATATTTGTGGGTACGGGGGAAGGGTCCATTGCACCAAGGTTTTAGTATCCCGTTTCGGGTTCCTGTTTGAGCGTCATGCGACAAGGTTCTGCAAAGGAAAAAACGAATCGAGTTGTAGTACATTTGCCATATATGGACACTCGATGGCACTCACCCATCACATAGTTGGCTTGACTGGTGGTCAGTAGCTCGGGGGCACGAATCTTGAGGGGCGTGCGACATAGCAGCTCGTCGGCGCTGCTCCCCTCACTCCGATTGTATTCATTGAGTGTTATGTCCGCGGGATTGCGTATGCCCAGACCAACGGCGGAGTCGGCCGGCGACGTCGACGTGGCGGTTCTTTGGTATGGATGCATGCGCTGTGGACTATGTTGTTGCGTCTGTAGGACGGCGGACCGGCTGTTGTTGTAATTTCTTGCAGCGGAATCAATATACGGACTCTCCTGATGCTGCTGCTGCTGTTGTTGTTGTGACTTCGGACTGCCCAATGGCGGGGACACTGCAGCCGGAGCAACGGCCACTGTGGGTGTGGGGGTAGATGCTGACGAAGTGGAGGCGGCTACTGCAGCTGCAGCTGCCGCCGAGCTGGCGGCGTAAGCTCGGAACGTGTCCTCTGCATGGTTGGCCTCGATTAGTGCCTGAATGTGTTGCACATCTATGTCCAGACCATTACTGGAACCCCCAGCCAGGGTCTCTAGTGTGGAGGGGTTAACTCCCTGGCTGGCGTCTAAGCTGCCTCCATGTGTCGGACTCTGGTAATCGTTTGGGTGATTGGGTGGCGACAAAGGCAACGAATTGTCAGCCAACTCGCCTGCATTACAAAGGGTGTAAAATTGTGGAATGAAAGTGAGACTTTTAGTTTATTGTTTGATTGAACTCACCTCCCAGCAACATCTCCTGAAGCAGGGAATCAATATGGGCCACTCCAAAGATTTTGGCAAATTGTATTTGCTCGATCATCTGCCAGGTGATGGACTGCAAAACTGGCAAGATAAGCAAAATTTCCCCAAAACGTCCGCGCGACTCGTATTGCCGGTCTGATATGTAGTCCTCTAGATTGTTGAGTATCTGGTGGCGCAAGGATTTGATGCGATGCGGCTCGTTTAGGCCTTTGGCATCTAATAAGATTTGGTGAGAGGACAATAAATAACTGATTGATCGCTGGTCATAATCGAGATCTACTCACTTGGATCAAAGAACACCAACGCCTTTATGCAGGCGAATTCCGTATCGTCAATGCCCACATCTTTCATCACCACAACCAGTTCATCAATGATGCGCGCCCCTATTCTCGATATATCCAAATTGGGCGAAACAAGTGGATCTGGAGGACAAGAACAACTTGACAGTTTCGTCTAAATAGTTTCAATCACCTGGACTTACCTGGACAATGTCTGGTAATCACACAGTTGTTGCTCAGCAGCAGAACATCCCTTAAGTGCATCGATCGGCGAGAGAGGCCCAGGAGTAGATGTTCACCGGCATGTGCACGCAGAAGGGCCACCTGATCGTCCAGCTGAAGCTCATTAAAGGCCGGTATCTGCTTGGCCCACTCTACGAGAGTGAGAAGCTGCTGTTTCATCGATTCACACACATCGTTGATGCTGGCGAACTGTTTCGTCGACAGATCCTCATTGATATTGGGCTCCATGGCTGCACCAGCCTTCGATTGCCGCGACTCGTTCTCTGCCTTGACCAGGGATATCACCGACAATCCATTGCCCGGATCGGGATCATCGTTGGAGGTGCGACGACAACTGATCCGATCACGTTCATTTTGAACCGCTTCCTTCTTCATCCCGGCCTTGAAGCACTTACGTAGACGGCAATATCGGCACTGGTTACGCTTATCCTTGTCGACCACACAATTGCGAGAGAATCTGATGGAAAACGATTGCATTATAACCTCGAAAAGGAGTTGGGGGAAGGAGTCAATCGATTGCTTACCTGCAGGTATACTGATGATTTTTCCTCACACTCCGCCGGAAGAATCCCTTGCAGCCGTCACAGCTTGAGGCTCCGTAATGTTTACCCGTTGCCCGATCTCCGCAAATAGCACAGACGGTAGGCGATTGTTGTTGTTGCTGCTGCTGCTGTTGTTGCTGTTGTTGACTGCTGGTACTTCCACTATTGTTGTTGTTATTGTTGGGAGAGTATATGTTGTTATTGTTGTTGTTAGTGCTACTGCTGTTGCCATTGCAGACAGTGAAATTCTCGCTACTCTGATTACTGCTATTGCTCAGGCCCAAACCCACCGCATTTGGACTTAGAACATGTCCAATTGGGCTATGGGACGTCGCCGGATGACCCACAGACAAAGCATCCGAGTGCATTATATGGCTTTCAGATTCTGCAAATAAAGGGAGAGAGAGAGAATGTGTTAGTTTCACCTTAAGTTATCGTAGCAAGTTTGAGTGCCGGCTCACAGTTTGAAAGGCATTATTCATGTGAATGAAGATTTTCTGATTAGCAATTCGACTCAATTTGATTTAATCAACAATAATTTATGCACAGTTTTAAAGCAACTGAGCCACACACTTGTAAAAATTTGCAGACTTGTTTGAGATGGATTACAGTTTTGGAACCACACCTGATCATCATTTAATTGACCCCTACGTGAATTCCTAGCAAAAGTTCGACGACTTACAGTTTTACATGCTCCTCTAAGCAATCATTGCAATGAAAATATGCACACACACACCGCCACACATACATTGAAAGGCACGTATGTACATATACTTATATGTATGTATTCAGGTAAATATCGTAGAAAATGCCTAAATAGCAAACCAACAAAAATCGCGCAATACCAACAATCAACTACAACAACAACGACATACCATCACTTGAGTCTGTATTACTGGTACTAGTGCCACGCCTCTTTCTCTGCCTCCTCGGCCTCCCGGGTAGCCCAGCATCGGCTCCTTTGCCACGCATTAAAACGTTGCCAGCGCGATCGCGACTAGAAATTTTAACTCTACCGGACTTGCGCACCATTTTAGTGCAACTGATTAATGGAAACACGAATCGTCGTCAACGACGCCGACGACGACGACGACGTCGAAGTCAAAGTAAAATAAAAATAAAAAACAACAGTTCAACACCAAAAAAAAAAAAAAAAAAAACAACAAAAAAGCAAAATAAAAACTTGCGCACACGCCAAGTCCGATGGCAAAAGCGTCAAAGCTGCCCTCACACTACATCGTATGTTGTCTCTGCTCCAAGTTAGATCCAAAGCCAAGTGGCAGAGTCAGCGACAGCGGCGGAGAGAGAGTCAGGCCTCTTGTACGGGTTGATCAGGGCCGGATTTAGAAGAAGGCAACTCCCAGGAGGGAAGCCTCACCAGTCACTTGAAGGAACAAAGAACTTATCCCGTTTACATCACCCTTTTTCCGTTTTATTCGCATAGTTACTCGAAATTTCAAAAGCCTTTACCCTAAAGATATCGTGAGAAATGAATGCCTTTTAGATACGATGATTCTGGCATCTGCTAGGCAAGTTTTTGAGTCAGATTTTCAAAATTTCTAAAGCGAATTTATCACATGGGAAGAAGCCGGTCAAAAAATGTCGAATACCATTAATTTGGCTTTTCTAATCACCACGACGAGATGGATAAAGGGTTTCAAAGGTGATTTGGAACGTTGGCTGGGTAACATTAAACCATCCTAAGAAGCTCTTTTATTTATCAAAAAATGGTGATGTCATTAAGAACTTATTTGATTTTAATAGTGTCGAACTGAACTGATCGATTTTGTTTTTAAAGCCGAAAATCTTAAAGAATTTGGGCAAAACTTTCTCTCGAATTAGCATAAAAATATTTTGGGAGGCTAATTTTAATTTAGTGCCACGGAGCCTCCAGACTGCTGAATCCGGCTCTGGCGTTAATCGACGCTTAAATCAATTCAACTGTGTTTGCATATACACATTTGTTTGCTCTCTCTCGCAAAGCCAGAAAAGAGAGACAGAGAGAAAGGGAGAGAGCCAGCAGCAAAACCAGACTTAAAGCACAGAGTCACACACACAGTCGGACATAGAAATTTATAAATAAACAAATAAATAAATTTTGAAAACAAGCCGGCTTTAATTTGAACATACATATGTGTGTGTGTGTGCGCTCATAAGTAGAAAGAGAGAGCTTGATAGACGGAGAGACCAAGCAAAATAGAATACAAAATTTCTTTTACTTTTAAGAATTCATGCAATAAGTTGGGGACAGTGGGAAAAATTAGTGATATGGGAATAATTAACATCTAGTTTGATATTCCATTTCATTATTTAATGGCCTACCGAAGTTAAGTTAGACCGCTAGGGGCGCTTGAGTTGTTAAAAAAGTAACCAAGATAGCCTGTGCTTGTTATAAGGCTTTTTATAGATACATAGTTGTTATCCTTGTAGCATTTGAAGGACGATTTTCCGACTCCATAAACTATATACATACTTACATATATACATATGTATTTATGATTAACATCACCAACTGAGTTCCACACTGATAATTAAAATATGGCACTTAATTTAATTACATTCATTTTTGTTATTAATATCTATTAGCATACAAAATTTCGTAAAAATCGGATTATAAACAAACAAGTAATGGGTGTAAACGTTAACTAGTGAGGCCGAAAGCTTATATGGGTATGTACATACGTTATATATGAAATACTTTATGAAATACTTGCTTCACTTCTTCTTTAGAATAACTAATCTTAGAAGGAGACAACACTTTTATGACTGTGTTAAAAATATTTTTAATTATGTCTGTTAATGGCGCTGGCTTTGGTCATACACATACCAATTCTCAAAAATTTGGATATTTCTATATTTAAAGTGTGAAGCAAATTTAGTTTTTGCATGGCAATTTGATATTTTATCAGTTGCAGATATTCTCATTACCCAAAATTAGCAGTTTAATTAACAGGTTTTCCTTCATTTTGTTAAACACCCCTCGAATACTTAAATTAATCACATCACTCGTCGGAGAATTTCAATTAACACCTCCCGTTCCTACTCACCAGGTGTGATTGAAATTTCTTTGGGAATTACAGAATAGTCTAGCCGATTGCAACCATTTCGTTCGAAGAGTTTAACCGAAATAAGAGCAAACGCTGCAAAATTCGAAAAAGCAAAAAAAATCAAGTCCAACTTTACTACCAACATTTTATCTTTGTTGCTGTTTTCTGTTTTATCATGACAACAAAATTTCGGGTATTTTTTTTTTTTCGGATACGAAGAGTTTGCACTAAAGCCGCCTCACTGTAAATAAACGAATCTTCTTTGGCTCTTTCCCTCTCTTATTCGCTTTGTCTTTCTCTCTCTCTCTCTCTCTCTCTTTTGGATCACTCAGCTGTTGAAGGGGTTGCCATTTCTCGCTAGAGAAACAGGCCCCGGCATGAAAATGAAATTGTGCCTAGTCATCGTTAGAGTTCAGTTTCTGATATGCGCTGTCACCGTTAGTATGAGCATTGCGAAAAGTTGTTATTCGCCTGATTCGTAATCTGAGATTAAAAATGTTGGATTTTCAATTTAGTTTATATTCTGTTTATACATTCGATTTAGTCAGGCGATTCTATACCAATACATATTTTATGACCGTTTATAAAATGTTGTTCAAGTGCCCAGCACTTCTACCTTTCTCTATCTCCCGCAGTCGTTCTACTCTCTCTCACCGTTTTCTGTCTCTCAGTAGTTGATAAGACTAGGTGAACGCGTCAACATTTTATTTGGCTAATATGATCTAAGGGAGTAAGATATGATCTCTTTGTAGCTGGAAGACATGGTGGAATGAGAATTTTAAATACAAACTTGTTTCATTTTATTTGTTCTTGTGATTCTCAATTTAATATGCTTAATTGATATGTCGACGAGCCTCCAAAAAAAAAAAAAAACAAAAAAATCACTGTACGAGCCCCATGAAAAACAAACAAATAAATACGACCAAATCAAACTGGGAGAGCGGAATCGGCGAAAATAGCAAAAGGCATAAATCTATACTATGAAAATACTTATACACAACATTTCACGCGTCTGTGTTAGTTCCAAACAACTGAGGAACCTATTTTTGGTGCCCACATTCAAAGTGTTTCAAAAATAAAGATATACATATATATACAGATATATGTATGTGTACACACAGACACAACTATATAGCTCGGATTAATCTCTGAGATCAAAGTAGCCAAAGGATTGTCCACTAGGCTGTCCTTTTGTAAACTTCTACTTCTCCTAGTAGAATATAAGGGATTTTGGAATATACCCATAGATACTAAAATAAGTATGTATGTAAATGTGAGAATACCTGCATAGATCTCATACATTATATGTACCTGTATATTATATTTGTATTTTTGCTTGCGTTTGGACAACATTGGACAAAAATCAACAAAATTTATTTATTTTTAGCTCAATTGTTTCTGTTTTGGTTTCTGGATAAAATTTAGAAATTTCTCTTTTAGAATCATAATACGTAGGATTGGATCGGAATGAAACTTTATGAATAAAAGATAAAAGATGATTCATTTGCAAATAATTATTACTCATAAGCAGTAAACGAAACTCAATCAATTGATAAGATTCTTAAGCTCTTCATGTTGAAGGACAAATCGGATGTTCATGCAATCGGTTGAAATCGTCAGATGTCGCTTGGTCGATTTTGTAGATGGAAATATAAGTAAATGCTTTCGATTTTCGATGTTAATAGAACTTCAATGGCGACTGTGGGCAAGGGAAATTTGAAATTTTTCCTATATATGTAGAACATAAAATGTTCCTACATACATACATATATACATATGTATATTGAATTTAAATAATCGATTTGCCAATTACAACAAAGACCTCAATTAAATAAATGTACATATATTTCGAATTTGCTTTGTTTCATCGATGACAACAAATGGGAACGACTAACATTAGCTGTGTAATTTAGCAGTGCCCCCACCCCTTTTTGAAATCCTCTTCCCCCTCTCAATCGACCTGCCCGCTCGGCACGATCAACTTTTTGTATGTGCGTTTTTTTATAACCTCTTATCACCTTGGCTCCATGGCGGCAACATTTCAATAACGTGCCTAATGGCATTACTGATAATAAGTAATAGTAGAAATTCAAAATCGAAGCAGAGAGCAGCAACAAAAGCAGGCAAGTGAGTCAACTAGAAAAAGGCTAGATATCAATTTGTTGTTCTTTTCATTTCTTTCAAATTGCATGTCAAAGATCAAATTCAATCGTCGAGATGCGTAAGAAATCGACAAAACGATGACAAAACACAACCGATCAGAAGGAGAAACGATTTTTCCAATTGTCACGTTGGTGTAAGAGGAAACTTTTGATTATATGCACATGATTGAAAGCAACAAGAGCAGGAGCGAATTAAGATTGGCGAGCTCCCATCCGGTTTCGATTCACTTATTCATTTAAACCCATGTCTTCTTTAAATGAGTCGGTAATTCTAGGATCTTTAAGAGTCCTAGTAGATTAAAAGATAGGTTTTCCAAGCTCCAAGGACTAGTTTGAGAACCACCAACGCAAATTAATCGACTTTCAATCCCCTGAACTGTGATCCGTCACTGTGATATAGGACTGCCCAGATAATACAATGGATATCGGTAGAGAGACAACAGCTGCACTGCACTCGCTGCGACTGATCTATTATAAAATCACGTATGCCAATTAGTCAAGGTTGTCTATTAGTATGGTGGGCGCAATTGAAACTTTTTTTTTTTATTTTTGAAAGGGTTCATTAAACCTACCTACGTAAAGAATGATGGAACTTTACATTAGAAAATGGCAAACAATTGATGGATGTCGGGTGTTGTCTAATGACGTGGCTTAAATACTTCCTAATGACTAACTAATAAGTTACCCAAGACTTCTGCACTTGCTAAACCGGCAATTAAATTGTAAAATTGTTTAATTTCGCTCCAACATACGAATACAAAATTTGTATTTGCATCCACAACGATGAGCAAATATTGCATAAGAGGTTTAGAAAATATATTAAAAGTATATTCAGTTTGGGGCTTATCGATTAGGTCATATTCAATCTTTTTGGGTTGAAACAGAAACGAAACAGTTATCCAATTTTGGCAGATTTATAATGGGTTGATCGTATATCAGTGAAAAAATTTTCCAAATGGTTAAGCTTGAAAATTTCAAAATAAAATTTATGGTTCGTTTATTGGACTGGATTGGGTTTTCCTCGAAAATCCGACTTGCCAATCAAATTGTATAAAGAAAGTAAAGTAAGAGCTGAGCTCATAGCTCTCTGTCATCTAGGCTAATATTTGCCTAGACTGCGAGGCGTGAAATCCAACAGGGCTTTATTAAAAGGGCTGAAATATGTCGCATCATTCGCACCCATCCGCATATATTCGAATCTATATCTATCCGATTTGATCATTATTTAGATGATCTCTGAACGGATGTTTGCCTAAGCCATTAGAAAGTGTCAATTGTCAATTATTTCTGTGTGACTTTGAAGTGCAAATATCGGGCGATAAAAGATATATATGGGGGTAGCCACCATTTCCATATCTAGATGTGAAATAATTGAAAGTTAGCTATTTATCGGGTAAATAAGACAATGTCTAAGACTCTAGGGATTTTGGTGTCGGGCAAATCCCGAATGCGATCATTGGGATAGTTTGGGTAGCATTACACATCGGGTTGGTGATTCCACTTCGATTTAGGTAATCTGAGATGCATATATCTCTATATACACAGTATATACAGATATGGATGATCGTATGTACATACGTAACCTGTTTAGAAGACAACTTGATCCAATTAAGATTTCAACTTTTCCATACTTTTGATTAGCTTTTTCATTAGTTTTATGACTAATAATTGCTTGCATATTGTCTGTAATTAAAATACTAAAAACGTCTCAATTAAATTGTTATTAACAAAAAGTCAAAGCAGCAGACTCAATAAAACCTGGACCAATCATCTGACTTGTATAAGCATCAAGAGTAGATATATACTAACATCAGTACATATTAGTAGTGATTTTTGTACATATATATGTACCTATTCATAAATCTCGACAGCAACAACAACAGCAAAGAATCGACTACTTCTATTACTCTTCTAGTATGTGCACAATCAAGTCAAGTGTAATTTCCATTAAATATGTTTGTTATACTCAATTCGCTTAGTCTTGGTGCTTGAGCCGTTTTAATTGGGCGCTAACGTGTTTCAGATACATTTGTATCTCTCCTAGTCAAACAGTCAGACAGACATACGCTCGGAGTCGGAGCATAGAGGCAATTATATAGTCTTTTGCCTTGAACTGTGTAGCACGGAGACGGCGCGACACTTAGAACTTGACATTGTCAAAGCATTTAAATAAATAAGCTCAGTTCAGCATCATCAATTCAGCCATCCATCCATCTATCCATCCATCCATCCACCCAACCACCTTTGGTGGTCGGCTATCCCAATAAAATATGTCTACCAAAGCGTTTTATTCACACCTGACTTAATTCTTATGGTTTTGGGTTTTCGCTTTTATGGCCCAACTAATTAACATTAAAAACTGGGCATCTCTTTCACCTGAAGGCGGGAGGGACAATTTCGACTAGTCATCGTGACGGGCAATGTCGTTTTGCTTGGGCAGCATGATAAGGCAGAAATACAATTTTTTGGGCTAGACCTACCTCAAATAGAAAAGCACTTAAAATCTGATAGGGACTCACGTCCCTATCACACTATATGATCACGAATGTTGTTGTATATTCAATAATAGCGTACAGCGACAAGGATTTATAACTAAACCGTTCTAAAAACCCATGGACAACACTTCACTTCGGTATCACTGCAATTGGAATATGATCCGAAACTCCAACGAGCTTGGCAGGGAATATTTTTTCCATTTTATACTATTCATGGTGACAATTGGCATTGTTTTTATATTTTATGAATTTCATAACCAGAAGCCAAGTTTAATGAGATATTTGTAATATTTTTAGGTACTAATGTCGGAATGTGGGGACTCGATAACGATGTACCCGTTTTTCTGGACCGCAAAGACTGGGATAATTTGGGTAATGGAACCCAAAATGCAGTCAACACTAATGGATCGGCCTTATCTCAAGACAAGGATCGCGTGAATTTCTTTGTGGACAGTAGGCACCCATTTAAGCCATTCGGTTGGCAAACATCCAATTCAAAACTGACCTGAAGTGCAGTAGCTGCTCTAAACCTTAAGGTGTGCATTTAGTGGATACCTATCCAACAAGGAATCGATAGATACGAATGGTCAGAATGACTAGCAAAGTGTGAATCCGACTCTCATCGGATATGAAAAAAAATTCCGAACACTAGAACTAGTAACTTACAATGGGACAAATGAGCGGTGGGAAGACCAGCGTAGAACTAGATCTGATCCCTAATGGGGACCAACTAAATCCACTGTACTGCACGAGCTGCAGAAAATGTAAGATAATAGACCTACTATGCAAATATCGAGGAAAATATATAGATTCTTTCGTTGAAGAATCGAGTTTTAGATTTTTATCGAGTTTTAGATTTAGTTCATAGCAATTATATTTGTGTCAAGCTTCACCAAGATCATAGAGCAATATCGTATAACTTCCATCTTTGTATTACACGTTTGATGCCATATTTTGGCGGAGATTCCACCTGTTACACCAACTAGTTTATTCTTTTTTCGTTTTAAAATACATTTCGAAATATTCGGCTGTATTGGTTAAACATATATTAAGCACAATGCGGGTTCTCCAAATACTTGAGAATTTTGATTTGAGTGTTATCTGCTTCTGGTTTTCAGTGGTCAACCAAAAAGTTGAGTACTCCTAGTTCAGGTATTTTGGTTTCTTTGACAATTCTTATCAACAATAAAGATCAGTTCTTACTGTAGTTCTACGAGCCTGAAGACTAATTTTCAAGTGGCCCTTTTAAATGAACGCCAATCCCAAAACTCAATCAGTCAAATGTACATAGGTAGGTACACATGTACGAATGATATTTAGTATGGGGTTGTATTTCCGGTTAGGCAACTGAAACTAGGAAAACTCGGTACATGGTGATTATATTATAAGGTAGATGAATAATTACAAGAAATTAAGTACAAATAACACATGTAGTGGCTAGAGAGGTTGTGACGACTATTGTCGATGGGGTTAGACAAAGTGCCCATCACGCTGAGTATTGTACAGAATTGTCAATAATATTATGTGTCTCTATTGATAACAATTAATTAAACCATTCGCGTGTGAAGCGAATGAAACTTGTTGTTTTGTTTTATTCTGTGGTTGAATGGCAATTAAAGTAGAAATGAGTTGAAATTTTGAATGCCCCAACTGGGACATTTGTATGTACAACAGATTCAGCCAAAAGAAATTGATAATATTCTGAATCTAATGTAGAATCACACCACCATTATAATGCTAATGCTTTACCATTTTGTTATGCATAATCTAATTATACCCCGGGGGGCATATTATAATCGCTTAAAATTCTTGACAAACAGCAAAACAGATCCACTTTCCATTTTTTTTCCTTCACTATCTTTGTGTTGTTTAGACTATACATATATTTGGATGAAATCTTATCATCTGCAACAACCTATCCTCGTCTATGTATGGTGCATATGTGGGGGGTAGAAGGAGAGATATGGTATGGGCATAATGATAATCTTTGATAAGAATTGCAATAAAGTTGCTTTTAATTATTAAAAGCAAAACAAAATAGAACAGCAATCTGATAAAATTCTCTTGGTTTGCTGGTGATGATAAAAGACCCCCCCATATAAAGGCACTTATCAGATGTGTAGATATGGGGGCCCAGTCATAAAGCCTCAGCAAGGATGAGCTTGCATATTACATCAATGAAAATGTCGTCCATCATGCAATACCTTTTGATCAATGTAAACTCAATATCTTTATTATATAGGGTATATAATGGTAGTGCGAAATTATTGTATGATCTGCTATCTTTTAAAGGATGTGCAGACTTATTTATGAGTTTCATTTGAATAGAAATCTTTACACTTTGCAGTTGTCAGAAGATAATACAAATGTAAAACTTGATCAGCAATTTATCAGCAATTTATTCGGGTCAGAACCTTTTTCGGAGAACTGTACAATAAATCCGCTAAAAGTTCTTTTCACGATGACTAGGGAGAAACTTTAGTTTGAGCAAAATGAGTATTTTAGCTGGTTCTTTATGATCTCTTATATGCAAATTGTTTATTCACAATACACAGACAGACAGACTACTTTTTGACAGAGAAATTCAAAAGGGGAGGAATAGAGAATCTGATGAAATGAAATATGTAAATCAGGCGAGATCAAGTCTGCAGATCGTCTCTGAAATTAAATTTACTAGATACTAGACACTGCTTTTGGACTCACCCATTATGTGCATTAGATTCTCCTCTAACAGAAATGCATCATCGTAGCTTGAGTTGGTTAGGGTCTCAGTTTTCATATTCAACAAACTGGGCAATATTGATGCATACATTTGGAATTGAATTTTCTTTGTTTACTCTCCTCTTTCTCAAATGAAAATATTGCGAATTAGTTTGCCTCGGTGTGTGTGTGTTGGTGTTGTGTGTGTGTGTGTGTGTCTGAAGGGTGTAGAAGGGCTAGTTTCTCATAGACAATTGGCGATTGGCAAATATTTGTAAATCCTTCACACTCTTTTGCAAATTTATTTTTCACAATTTGTTGTTGGGGCACATTGTTGTTGTTATTGCCGCGTTTCCCTTTTTATAATTTAAGTTGTTGCTGTTGCTGTTCTCCAAGCAATAGACACACTTAAGTAAAGCTAAATATTTGCACAAATTAAAAAACCGAAAAATCGAAAAACCGACAAAAAATGTTCTAGCTAAAGCGCAAAAACAACCGACGGCAATTTGGTTCGCTGTATATTTACATACTGTTTAATTTTTATTTGGTTCTTTTTTTTTGTCTTACTTTTTTTTGGAAGGGAATTTACTACAAGCAACCGAAGGCGATGCAGTCAGTGTCCATTCCCATTGATAAGTAATGCAAAAATCGTATTAGCGAACGTATATAAGGAAAGGTAGACGCGTGTATATACTATATATAGATGGATATATGTACTTTTTATGTTATATAGCTAAACGAGGATTATCACAGTCCTTTATCAACACTTTTAATTAATTGTGGTATTTATTTAGAAACAGTTATTTCTTTAGTTGGATCCGTATTAGCCTCTGGCAATTGAACGAACCGGCAGACTGTTGGGTCGGCTCTCAGCTATCGAGTACCGGGTTTCTCTCTGGCTTCTACTGTATTATAACCGCCTAGTGCAAAACATTGACTAAACCTCAAATAATGTTCTCAACACGTACTAACTGTCTTAATATTATTTGTTGTAGATATAGAAGTCGCGACGACGACGCCGGCGCCGACGCAGAAGCAGCAGCCGCAGCAGAGACGATCGCCACTTGCTCGGCTCTGTAGGCTGGGGACCAGTGATTAGTCCAGCCAAACAACAACAATAGCAATAACAACAACATTACGAAAAGCAACAATTGTATAAACTTTAATAAATATTATTACCTAGTATGTATGTGTGTATGTTTGTATTTGTTGTATTTTGTTGCTGCACTTGCTTATACTCGGGTCTTAGCAAAATTGTTAACAATTTACGCTGATTACCAGTCGGACTAGATTCGGATTCGACTCGGTTTCGGAGTCGGAATCGGATCGTGCCTCGGTAAACAGCCGGGCCGCTGCTGCAGCAGAAGTAGCAGCAATTGTCTGTTATCACTAACCCAGGTTAAGCTTATATATGTATATAGTATATAGTATGTTTAGTAGTATATATAAAACCCTATATAAGTATGTACATTTATGTCGCATATTTGCCTTTGTGTGCTTTGTTTTTGTATGCCATTCATTTAAGTAAATCGTTTTTATTTCATATTTTTTATGATATTTACATAGATTCTTGTAGAGTCTACAATGTAGACTCCTGAAGGAGCCATAGATCATTGCGGAAGGCTATAGAATAAAATACACTTGCTAGGGAATGGTCATCTGCACAAATTAGTGGGGAAAAGTGGGTCTCCACTCCTGATCTTGAGTGAAAGTAAACCTAACCCCATTGACTTAAGGGACAAGTTGTTCTTAATTCCCATTTACTATTTGTTTCCAGGGGGAATCCCCCGTAGAAACAACAGTTCCTGAACAAGTTGGGAATCGTAAAAACCCAAAATACTTATTTAACTTAAACAACTAAGGAATTTTAATTTGAGAGAGGTATATTTTACTTAAGCTATTATGTATTTAGAGAGTTAATTCTCTTTCTTTGTTTATGTTATTATACGACATATTTGATAAGACCCATGGGTTTTATTTTTCTCACACGTATTGTCGTTGGCAAGCATAATTAAATATTTAAACAAAATATTGTAAAACAATAAAGAGAGCCAGAAAGAGAAAGAGAGAGATAGAGCGTTTCGAAAAGATATTTCTGGCTAGGGCATTACTGATATCACTGTGAGTTTATCAATCCAGAGCTAAATGATGTTCTTTCCCCATCATCATCATTACCATCAACAACTGTTAAGACAGTTGGAATTATCTATGTATGTCTGTGAGTATTAATAAGGTCGCCCGGATTGCTGATACTCTATAAGGCTGAATAAGCTTAAGCCAAGGCAAGTTGAGCCGCGGTTATCAACGCGAGGTAATAAATATAACCCATACAAAACATTCTCATACATAGTTAGTCAGAGTTACTGCAATGTCTGATAGATGGATAGATAGGTATGTATGTATATAGCAGATAGAATGCATAGATAGCGACAGCCGTGCCCGGTCCCAGTTGACGGGCAGTGGAGACTTGCCAAGTGTTTTGGTTTGTTTGTTGGATCTCGCCAGGCGCAGTCGCAGTGAGATTTTTGTTTTTCGTCACGTTGATTGATACTTTTGATTCAATTGAAATTAATTTGTATTTGTCTGTGCGCGATTGTCATTCAACACCAACGACTCTCACATCAGTTTGTCTCCGCCTCCCTTTTTTTCTACTCTCTCACTCCCGCTCCGAGTCCCACTGGCAATGCACAATCGCAGCGGACTTTCCAGGCCCTCCCGCAAGCCCGTACTTTAACCGGATGGCCGGCCACTCCATGTATACGGCGGAATTTCTGTGACGAAACAGAAGCACTGCCAGTAGCACTGCCACACCACAGCCACTCATACTCATATTCAATGTGTACTTTGGCTGCTTGCCGGTCGTCGTTGCCTCTCGCTGCTGATTGGCGTCATCATATTGTTTTGTTGTGGGTCTGTGCGGACAGTTGGTTCGTTCTGCAGGCAGAAAACGTGACGTGGTTGCTATATGAATGGAATGGAATCGAAGCGAGTGGGCAATAGTGGGAAAAATGTTGCAAATTATTGATGGTTACAGCAAGTGGGGCGACAATATCAATTTCTACCGGCCAAATAAAAGTACTTTTATAATAACTGGAGCGCAAAAACTCAGATGTCTAAGGATACACAGAGAATTGAGTCCTGGATGAAGCATTATCATTGAACAAGTTGAGAAATCAACTAAAATACGAAAGCATGTGACTTTTTGGTCCCAATTTAGAACTAGAAGTTCTCAAAGCAGAAGTAATTTTTATACGTTTGCAATAAGGGTATATTAATTTTGGTCAGAAATGTGCAACGCATAGAAAGAAGCATCTTCGACCCTATAAAGGATATATTCATGATCAGCATGACGAGACGAGTTCATATAGCCATTTCCGCCCGTCCGTTTGGATCAACGCGAACTCCTTAGAGACCGGGTTGAAATTTAGGCATGACGTTTTTCAATAACTTCGTTATTTTCCAAGCTATTGTCGTAATTTAATATTGGTCAGTCTTTTGCATCTATAAACCACTGTGCCAAATTTGATCAAGATCGGGTGACTATATCATATAGCTCCCATAGGAACGATCGGTAAAAACAGAGACTTATGAATAACTTCGTTATTTGCTATGCTAAGATTGTAGGACGTCCTTTCGCAAACTTTTTCCACTTTGATGGCTATAGGTAAGGAAAGAGTAACAAAAAACTTGCAAGGGTATACAAATTTTGACGCGGTCGATTTTAGCCCCGGCCCTCCGGTTTTAGTTTGGCGTGACTCGTGTTGTAGCGATCACAAGCAGGATCCCTACTCTAAAGATAGGACGGCCTAAATCAAATGGAAAAAAAGAAGAACATGAGAACAGCTTCTCTAAAAGGACCGACTTTTAAAACTGCTAAATGATAATAAAGTGATTTTATAACAATTCTAAAATTTTTAAAAATCGTTTTAAGGCAGTGATAAAGACGACATGGGTTTCTAACTTAACTTTACAGGAAGATTGTTAATGAAAAGGGTTAAAAGCAAGGGGTTTCAATGACCTTCTGGAAAGAAGGAAAGAAACAGATTTGCGTCGATCACAGGATTAAGGACCCAATTAGACGATACAAAATGAAAGTCTTTTAAACCGTTCGAAATGACTCAAGCTTATAAGATTGTATGTTCATCTCGCAGTTGGGCTTTATCTAATATATTCAAAATCTATAGACTTTTCTCAGTTAACCACTGCACCATTATGAATTTTCACACTGAAACTGTCCTTATACAAGCCACTCCGAATCGTTCTATCCTCACACTTGAGCTAATTTCTCAATTAGAAAAGCAGCGGTAAGCTTTTTTTCCATATCGTGAGCAACAGCAAACACAGCCAGATGCAATGTGATGTGATGTCTCTCAGAGATACAACAAAGGCACTCACCAATGTGGACACATTTCACTTAAAGTTGTCGCCGCTAAATGAAGTGTAAATAGTAAATTGCAGTCAAACATTATGAATATCATCGTCATTTTCATTCTGTTCATTATTACCGTCGTCATCATCGGCATGACGATGATTGCGTTCATCATATGGGTGTGAGTGTAGCATGATCATGATGACAAACAACACATGCAAATCACATGGCTAGTATCTTATGGATACTTGTTTGTTGCATGTGCAAAAATAAACGCATATAAAAAAGTATGCAAATAAAATAATAATTTTCGTTCAAAAAGTTCACTTGACGAATGCGAAAGAGTGAGACAGACAGACAGGGAAAAAGAGAGAGAGAGAGAGAGAGAGAGCGAGAGGAAGAGAAATACAAAAGAGAATGTGAAAGAAAAAGAGAGGGAGACAGGTCTTTTGGCATTGCTAATTTTCATAATTCTCTGGAAATTCGCTAGTAAAACGGCCCCACATGTGAGTGTGTCGTGTGTGTGAGTAGAGGCGCTGCGGGAAAAGCGACAGACAGGCGACACATCAACAACATGAACATGACATGCATTTTATTTTAATTCTATTTTTTCGTCACTGGATTGTAACATTTTTATGCCCCTGCGAGAAGTGTCCATTCGTTCTGACGACAACTAAGCAACACCTAAATATATATGTAGAAGCACACTATGACTATGATCACACTAGAGAAGTTCCAATTCTGTCTCCTATATCAATATTCCAATGATAATCGAAAACAATTGATATATTCCATTAGGAATGAGATGGACTCTTTTTTGTGGAGGAACTTCTCTTTAGACATAAAGACATTTCTAGTAAAATCTTTCAAAGACTAAAGTATTATACTCATACATGACACGAATATGCATACAAAGATCGCAAGGGCATACAAACTTCATTCTTTGGTCTTATGTTGTGCGACTTTTCCATCACATCCATCGTGCAGGAAACGCCCGGTTGTATCTTTTAGATAGAAACTGTACAGTAGCTCATGCTCGATAGCAACCAAGTACCCGATTGCCGATCCCAATCACGAGCCCGAGGCCGCCCTTTAACAGTTTTCAGTTGGTATTCCGTGATTCATGCCTCCGTTGCGTCGTTGTTGTGTGTTTGGTTTCAAACCAAAACATATGCGTCATGTTTGCGATCGCTCCTATTGCTCACACACAAAGTATGATTTCCATAATACTCACACACAGTTTGTAATTGCAATTAATGCAATCTCCGGCCCATATGTCGCCGGAACAGGCGACAGTTGGGGAGCAAACGTTGTGCATCATTGCCGGAGAGTCACTCAAAGGCTGACGATTGAGGCCTCATTTAACTGATGTAGATCTGACGGCCAGCGATCGTGTCAGAGATCTGGCCCTTAATGGAGCTCGAACTTATCTTGGTTATTCATTTCTGTGTAACTTTATTCTCCAAGGTTTTCTCCTTACAATGCGAACTCACAGGGGAAGTTTCAAAACAAATTTCCAATCTCCTATTTATATTTTTTTAAATTTACTTTTATGGACATCAAGGTGTTTGATACCTTTCACAATTAAGTTTGTATGTTCGCATAGGATATGGATTAATATCAGTTGGTTAGATTAGTTAAGATACTTGTTGGCAATCCTATTTACAGTTACAGTCAGAATTGGGCCTTCAAGATAGCAACCTATCAACATAGTTTAGACTCCTGGCTGCCACTGTGTCATATATAGTTAGTTATCTATAGTTATCTATTGTGAAACTCTTGAAGACCTCAAGCGAATTTCCATATATCTCATATTTGTTTATACTCGTTTGTACTTACTAACACACACATGAGATGGGGAATATGACGCAAGGCACTTCAATTATCTTCATAGAAATTAATGAGTGTCTGAGGCGGATATAAAAAAAATATAGAAAAAAGAAAACAAAAAATACGGATAACTCAGCTATGTATGTACATATATATAAACAGGGAGGGACAGACACCAGCCAAAGCGGCATTTGCTTGCTACTTATCTAGATAACCGAACAAAAAATAATAATATTATTATTTTTAATTATAATCGACTCAAGCGACTCAAGAAGGCAAAAACCTCAATGAAACTACAAAAAAGCAGAGATTTGCCATAGTTTCCAAATGAAAAGCAAATGACAGAATGATTGCCCCTCCTCACCCTCTTGCCCCAGGAGGCACTACCCACCGATGCGAATGCAAATCAATTGAGTTCACGTCTGGGCGATAACCTCGCACCCATATCATATCAGTAGAGCGCAAAACCAAAAGTGTCTAGCAATCTAATATATAGTAAATATGTTTCCAACCAAATAGCCTCAGTCTTTGCTTCGGTTTCGATCTCTCATTGGCGGAGACAGAGAGAGAGAGAAAGAGGGATAGGGAAACCACAAAACTAGAAAGCCCGCCAAAGTCCCTATGCTCTAGGATATCTCTTAATCCATCCAGATCACGGAGTGAAATACTGAATCCTTCTTGCTAGTTGATCTTTATATACGCATATACTGCACATACTGTTCATATGTAGGCTTTGAGGTTGGGTCAGTGGCAAGCCTGTGGCCCAAATTAATATGCTCTCTGTTAGTGTATACAAATGAAGTGCGCTTTAGCTGTAAAGAATAGCTTTCGTCATGTCAGTGGCTAAGGTGACACTAGCATATAAATATATAGAATACAGCACGGAATAGCTTAGTATAGATCCAAAGCAGGCCTGGTCTGCCTCCCTTAAACCTCCCCGCACACACCACACCGCACCCCTCACCCCATACCTCATTCTATAAATATTCAACAATTTAAAGCTGAGCTTGCTTCTAGTTAGCACTTGGGTCTTGTCGTTTAGTCGCTTGTGTTTGCTTTTGCGCATATTTAACCCTTTGGGGTTAAGTTAAGCATTACGTTTAAGTTTTACTTCGCTTTGTTTTGTAAGGTTTTTATTTGACTTCGTTTTCGGTTTTGCTTTAGCTTTCGCAGTTTCAGCACATTTTGATATATAGCCAACTCTTTCTGTATCTATCTACTTACAAATAGATGTAAGTAATCCAATATAAATAGTTTTATTATGGCAGCAATCATTGTTTTAATCTGGAAGCAACATTTATTAAGAACAAGCAATTATTTCGTTCCTTTTCTTTTTTGTTCTAATCAATAAACAAATTATAAACATTTATAATGATTGCAGGCTTATCAGGAGAGCCCACAGCGAGTTTATCAAGCCCAATGCCTATTTATAACAAAAATTCCCTGCACAAATGGCAAGCCACCTGAAGCGCAATTTGGGACGATTTCTAGCCAGACTTTTGGCACGTGTTCAACTTAGTCATGGCATTTGTGTCACCCCTGCGAAAGTATCTCGGAAATCAATTCAAAATCATGCTGAAATCATAAAACATATCATGATAAATCAGTCAAACAGAGCAAAGATTCAATGTCCAAGTTTGTGGAGAAACAAATTCCCGATATGCCGACAAATTATGATAAAACGAACAATTTTATTTTTTTATATGCACCAAAAGGAAAATATCTACATATGTTTGTATAAAAATGTAATCTGAAGCTTTTGTCAGGGTTTGACTCATAAAATATCGAATTTACCTTGGCTATACTGATATTTATATGCCCTTGCAATCTATCGCCGTTTTATATGGTTCCAAACTCATTTTATGTTTCTAAAATATGCACTTCTTAAAAATTGAAGCGTTATTTTTTGAAAGACTTTTAAACAATTTAATAAAGAATGTGTATTCTTTTGGGCTTAGTCTATTCTATTTTCTGTCAAAGCGGCAAGTGAAAACGAAAACAATTAATATTTTGGCAAGGTATAGTTACAGACGTCAACAAAAAAACGAAAAAGCAAAGAGAGAAAGGTCATTGATAACTCAGCTCCCTGGAGGAAAGTCCTTGTCCTTGTAAGAGGTGCTTTCACCCTGATCATTAAGAGTTTTTATTTGTATTCATGTATTATGGAAATTTTTTCTGTAGTTGCCGTGTCGCGGTAGTTAAGGTGTAATATTTATCTAACCCGATGTATAAAGGAATGTTTTTGAGATCGCTCTAATGGGAGCTACATATGTATATAATCTCCGTCCTCCACTGCGAAATAAACAAAACTTGGAGAAAATGTTCAAAACACAATCATACCCATTAGTGTCAAGGCCAAAACCTCACTGAGCACAAAAGGACTAAGACTAATCCGTCGAAAAGGATTGTTCCTATGGCACTATAGAGTGTTTATAGTGCTTCGATCGGAAAAAAGTCACTACTAGTAAGCTTTTAAACTGAGGCAGAGCGAACCTATGGATCAGCCATCGGTAAATCGACTTGGATGATCAGGAATCTGATTAATTTTATTTTCTGAACAATCCAACCAAATTGAAAAGGTTTTCGAAATATTTGACTTACCAGACTCATGTAAGTCTTGTTCCATATTCTCCACTTTATCGACCTTCATTAGCTGCTGTCCATTTGTGATTGTTAAATCTTGGGGATGCTTCATGATATTTTCTTGTTAGATGTTCTTGTGGTACTTATAGATCTCCCACCAGTCCAGACACCATGTTTGGCAACTGTAAAGAAAAAGATAAGCAAAGGCTGTCAATTGGTATTTTTTGTTGTATTATTAATTGGGGTAATTTAATTTGATAGAGCGCAACTAACTAAGTAAGCCGTCGACTTACATAGGAACAGAGACACGAGTTTTATACTTCGAATAGCTTTCCGGTCAATAGCTGGTCCGATAAGCCCAACTGAAGTATTGCCCATAAATCTATTTATTCGTACAACTCGAGAGTGGGCTTGACTTGACAGCTAAACGTTTCTCATTACATACCCCCTAATGGGGGGTCGCATGTTTTATGATTGTGCACACAATCCTCTCCTCTTATCGTTATATGTCGATCTATATAAATATGTGTACAATATACTATGTACATATGTGCAGGTATTTTACGATTCAATTGTAAACCAAAACGACTCAACTTTATGCAGACGTGTCTCTCTGCCGCAACCCGCCAAAAAACCATATACCACATACATATGTAGGTATGTACACACATTCACTCATATATATTTAGAGGAATAGTAATCTTCAACACTTTATTGACTGCCCAGACCCTGATAAACAAAAACATTTAGACGAAGAAAAGAGAGAGACAGGGACAGAGATAGACAGAGAGAGGGCGAGAAAAAGTTGCTTTCGCTGATAATGTTGAAACAGAAATTGTGATTATTATCAGACTTTTATTATTTTCTCTCGCCAGTGTTCGTCGCTGGTGCGTATTTGCTGGAGTGCCATAACAGCCGATAAGCTCCGTGGCAGCTCTATACTAAGTAGGGGCTCAATCTGCCGCTGCTCCGACGTCCTTCTTATCGGATCCGCACACTGTCAGACCCCCCTTCTGTTTGCCAAATTGTCACCTTTGAACGCTCGTGACTGTCGCGAGTCACAGCCGACAAACGTTTTGCCGTTTGGCGAAAACCCTTTTCAATTTTATCACTACAAATGTGCGCAGGGCCGTGAAATCTAGATTTGGGCCCGAACCTAAGTTCACTTTTCTGAGAAGTTAATAAGGGAAATTACATATCAAGACTGTTTGTAATCTTTAGAAAATAACTCCTTGTGTTTCTAACATTTGTGTCTGCTTCAATTTATCCGGTTGTATGCTACGTAAAGTGGAAAACATTCATCCACAAAGCTAACATTAGTAAATAGAAACATTAAACTAATTGAAATTTTAAAGTACTCTAAAATATTATGAGTATTCATTGCACAGTGAATTTTCAAATGACTAAGTCATTTAATTTCTTATTCATTCGTTGACGTCAAAAATCTGATACCATCATTCATTACATGGACAGATTTAAATAAGGGAAGGGTGTGACCAAGTTGCTTTGCTTGAGGCGTTTATCAAAATTATTACACGACTTTGAGGTATCACTGAGTGGGCGCAAAGAGAGTCGAAAGAAGTAGAAAATATTCTTGAGGAACTTAAGTTTGAATAGCTGATCAAAGTAGTCGGGTTTAGTCAAACTTTACGTTCTCCAGGAAAAAAAACCAAAACATTTCCCATTGACTTAAACTTCAGTTTGAATTCATTACTAAAATCTCTAGTCAAGGAAAAAAAATCATATCCATTCATCTTAGTATAGCATAAAAGTTTCGACTATTTTCCAGACACATCCAATACTCTTTTTTTTAGGCATTTGCAGTTCTTATTGACGAAATTTGAAAATGTGTTCTCGAGACCCGGCCTCCAATCAACTAATAGACTACAAGACCAACGATTCCGAGGTTCAGAAAGAATGTACCACATCTGGAGGAGTAAGTATAGGGGTCAAGGACGCCATTCAGACGGTGGGACCACGAGGTCCGGCCTTGTTGCAAGACTTCGTTTTCTTGGATGAGATGATGCACTTCGATACTGAACGCATACCGGAGCGTGTAGCCTATGCCAAGGGGGCAGGGGCATTTGGTTATTTTGAGTGTACCCACGATATAACCAAGTTTTGTGCGGCTTCGCTCTTTGAACGGGTGAGGAAACGGACAGCGATCGCAATGAGATTTTCGGTTGCTTGCGGAGAGAATGGCTCGGCTGATACGGTCAGGGAGCAGCGGGGATTCTCCGTCAAGTTCTACACGGATGATGGAATCTGGGATATTGTTGGTTGCAATATGCCTGTTTACTATGTGAGAGATCCATCTTTGTTTCCCAGCCTGATTCATGCCCAGAAGAGGAATCCACAAACCCATCTTAGAGATCCGGACATGTTTTGGGACTTTATGACTTTGCGCCCCGAAACATTGCATGCTCTGGTGATGTATTTTAGTGATCGCGGCACTCCGGATGGCTATCGTCATATGCATGGTTATGGAGCACATACCTATCGTATGGTTAATCCCAGTGGCGAGACCTTCTATGTCAAATTTCACTTTAAAACGGATCAGGGTATAAAGAATCTTGACTGCCGTCGCTGTGATGAGCTGAGGTCCAATGACCCCGACTATGCCATCAGAGATATGTACAATTCCATTAAGAAATGCAATTACCCCAGCTGGAGCATGTTCATTCAGGTGATGCTCAATGAGGAGGCCAAAAAGTGCAAATTCAATCCATTCGATGTCACCAAAGTGTGGCCTCAAAAGGACTTCCCTCTGTTGCCAGTTGGTAAACTAGTTCTCGATCGCAATCCTACCAACTACTTTACCGAGATCGAACAGTTGGCTTTCAGTCCTGCACACATGGTGCCTGGGATTGAGCCTTCTCCGGACAAAATGCTCCAGGGACGTCTCTTTTCCTACGGCGACTCGCAGCGCTATCGCTTGGGCACGAACTACATGCAAATCCCCGTGAATTGTCCATATCGGGTCCAGGTGAGGAACTTCCAGCGTGATGGTGCTATGACTGTCAATGATAATCAGAGCGGAGCCCCGAACTACTTTCCAAATTCCTTCTGCGGCCCCAAGGAGAGCTCTCGAGCTCTCGCCTTGCAGACGTGCTGTCCCGTTGCGGGCGATGTCTATCGGTACATGAGTGGCGACACGGAGGACAACTACAGTCAGGTCACCGACTTCTGGACCTACACGCTGGATAATTGCGGTCGCAAGCGTCTTATCCGTAACATTTCCGAGCACCTGAGCGAGGCCAGCCAATTTTTGCAGGAACGTGCCGTCAAACTGTTCACGGCGGTCCACTCGGACTTTGGTCGTCTGCTGACAGAGGCCCTAAACACTGCCAGGATATCCAAGTTGTAGGATATCCAAAGATCAAAAATTGAAATTACTGAAAAATGTCTTTCGATGTTATTGGACTTGTATGTACACATGATTGGAAAATAGACTACAATAATTGTTATTGTTGATGGTTTATTGGTGGTTCGCTCGGCCTAATCAATTGGTTTTTTTAGTGTCTTCGTAGAAT
Source organism: Drosophila equinoxialis (assembly GCA_018150345.1). Lineage (NCBI taxonomy): Eukaryota > Metazoa > Arthropoda > Insecta > Diptera > Drosophilidae > Drosophila > Drosophila equinoxialis. The sequence continues at coordinate 1,280,819 of JAECWI010000656.1, forward strand.
TTGTTAAAGGGAAGCCTGGGGGCTTCCTGGGGTCTATTTGACTTCCTGACTACGCCCATGATAAACAATGAGTTTAAGTATGGAAACTTACTCCAAGATTTAATTCAAGTAATGACCAGGCAGAGGCGGGTTAGGGTTCTGCCGTTTTTATCAGCTTCTGTTGTTATTGTTGTTGTTTATGTTATTTGTTGTTGGTTCTGAATGTTGATTCGAGTTGACCGCATGAATGAAAGCGAAGTAGACCAACAGACGAGACAAACGAAACGTCGACGACAAAACACACTTGTTGATTTCTTTGTGTGCGTTTTTTGTTTTATTTTTGTTTTTGTTGTTGTGGCTCGTTATACATAATTAAAGTCGCTGGCGGGCACAAATCCATATATTTATATATTTTTGTTGTATTTTTACTAACTTGAACACTTCCACTTTGGGGATTTTGTTTTGCTTCTGATTTTTATTTGTGTTTTTATTGCACTCTACTCCGCCACGTCTGAAGGCGGCTTTTCGCTGTTTAATTAACAAATGAGAAAGGGAAACAAGAGCCGCAATGCACTTGCGAATTAAGTAAATTTATTTTCGAAATTATGATATGGTGTTTTTATATCTGTACAATTTAGTTAAGTTTCCCGATTCACTGTTCTCTTTTTTAACGGTTTCGTTGTCCGTCTTCGAACTCAACTACGGCTTCTGTGGGGCCCAGGCCCATTATAAAAGCCCCAACTGACAAGAGAGGCGCTTATCACTCTCTCTTTCAACTGTCTCTCTTGCTTGCTTACGCTTGCTTTATTTTTTTTTTTTTTTTGTTCGCCAACTCACTCTCTCTTTCTCTCTCACAGTTACACGCACGCACGCATACACTCACACATATAAATAATAATATATTAGTCTGCCTGCATCAAAATTGTTACGTAGTTCTGTTTCAATCAAAACAAAATATGTACATATTGTATATTAAACTTTTGTTTCACTTGTCTTCATTATATAACCAAAGTTGTTGATTAAACACTAGTCTAGTGTCTCTTTCTAAGGAATGTCACGCCGTCTACAGGTTGATTGAACCCACTCACACCCACACGCACACATGGACACACATGCACACTCATACTCTTTACTCCAGGCCGGCGGCAGCCCGTTCATACCACACGACGACACAATTGGCGACTGAATCAAAGTCGAAGTCGCCAAATTCAGCAGCGGGCTAGAACCGGGGAGAAGCATGCAGAGGAGGGGTTCCCCAACGTCACTCCATTCCGAGCATGTAAAATTGCATAGAACGAGCGTGTCTCTGGCAAAGTGTCATCAACAAATCTATTAATTAATTGAGTTTTAAACGAAGCTACGCGAAAATTATGCCTCACACACCGAGATATTCACAATATTTCAGCGGAGAGTAAGAGTTACGCTCCTCAATTTTCGCGCACTCTCCCTCTCTCTCTCTCTCTCTCTTCTTTATCACTTAAATTTTCATTTCCATTTCCACTAGCTGATCGTACTGCTTAGGTTGCCACCTCGTCAACAATTGTCATGCTTTGTCTGGCAGCACTCTGGATAGACAACTGCAAAAGCTTTCATTTGACATTCGAAAAGCTCTTTTTGAGAGAAGAGCGCAAAATTTTAAAATAAAGTTCGTGTTTGAATTTATAATTGGCGAAATTTGATTGTGCAGACTTTGTATTCACAAATTGAAACAGTCGTCTTTTGCTAATTTGGAGGCGGAAGTGGGCGTGGCAAAAGATTTAAATGATCATAAGATTATGCGCGCATTCTAAACAAGTCTACATATCAAATTTAGTAACTTTAACCTTGTTAGTTTTCGAGAATTTAAATCAGATTTTTTTAAGTTTCGGGGGCGGGAATGGGTGTATCAAAAATATTTAAACAAACTAAATCCGCACACATACCAAGCCAGTATACAACAAAATTTGATGTCTCTAACTGTTATAGTTTTTAGGAAAATCAGTTTTATGTAAATTCTGTGACCTGTAACTAAAGCAGTATATACATATACATACATCCATATACCAAATTTGAAGTCTCTAGCTGTTATAGTTTTTCAGAAAATCAGTTTTATATAAAATCTTATGCCCCAGAGGGGACGTGTCCAAAATAGGGGAATGCCACAATTACGGAAATGTATCAACCTGCATTATTCAATGTCTTTGATCTCCAACCCTTTTAACCACAGAGGTGTCAACACCAATTCATTAGCTCTTATATGAATAAACCGTAGAGTTCAAGATCATAGTCCCTAAACCGAATCGCCCTTTCCATTAATATTGTACATATGTATATAATATCTATACTTAGGTACACAAAAGTGGATGCTTTTGCCAGCCGCCTGAAAAGGAGCCATCCACTGGATCTACCCAGATCTAGACCAGAGATGAACTGGTTAGCTGACCCCAACGTGTCCAAGAAAGCTAATTTCAATTTCTCTCGACCAAACCAATAATTCAAGTCATGTAAATCAATTATCAAATTGACTTATTGCCCTTTGTGGACAAGAGAGAGAAAGAACATTTTTGTGTTCTTAAAATAAATTAAAAATTAATAAATTCATTTGATTCAATTAAAGACTTGTCTTCGCAGCATGTTTTCGTTTTGGGTGACTTCATTTTTGGTAGCAAATAATTTTCCTGCCAATTATAACGCATACGCAAAGTGTGCCAGCTGTTGAAGAACTACCACCATCAAATTGAATTTCTTGAGTTTTATTAGAAATTTGTTCAACTGTAAATATTCTATTAATGGCGCTTCGTTAAGCTAGTCTACAATTTGTTTTGCGGCTTTAGCATACCATTTTATACCAGGGATGCAGTTTATAAACTGTGTACACGGTTTGTATTTGACTGCTCATCTAGTAATGGAATGCTCTGTGTTTTAAGTAAGAGAGTGTTCGGTTATGGGTTGGGTTTCTGTTACTTCAACATAGTCGTGGCCATATATTACCGAATCAATAATTATCCTTCGACCAATTCAAAAATTAAAGTTGCTTTGTTCATTTAAATTATCAGTGTTCTTTTCACATCTTTCTTGAATGCGTTTGTGGTGGAATCCCGATTTGATTTACAATCTGTAAGTTCTCGAAGCATTTGTTAAAAAAAATTGTTTATTGAGATATTTGTTGACCAGCAAGCTGGTACAGTGGATCACTACTACTAGAGTGCAAATCTGGCACTGCATGTGGGTAGTCTGTATGTATGTGTAATGAATACACTTATATTTGTATGAATTTCGTAGTTTAAATGTTTAATGCTCGCTAATTGTAAGTATAAAATATGTACTCCTCTTTACTATTAAGTAACTAAAATTCTATATGCTGCTGCTGCGTGTTTTGTTGTGGCATGAATATATATATATATTATATCTATGTATATGTACACTTATCGAGTGATCGGTTATGGATGCAGATTGTAAATAAATATTTAATAAGCATGCTTAGGGCTTTTACTAACTATAAGACAATTCTTGTTGCTTCTCAAATGCGCTTTCTGGGCGACGTCACTTGTGTGAATAGATTTAAAGTCATTATAAGGTCATTATGTATGTACGTTTGTATGTATTTTTTATGCATTAAGCCGAAAGGGTAGGACGCGTAGTAATAAAATTTAAATTTAGTACAGAATACACTTTTAGACACAGCTTAAGTAAGTTTTTGCTTTTTTCTTTCAAGTTAGAGGATAGGCGTAAGAAACAAACATAAATTTCACTAAAAAAATGTTACGTATATGTATGTATAGGATTATATAAGTTTATAGCTTAAATTGTCATGGGCTGCAACTTTGTAGGAAATAAAAGAAGTACGAAAAGTTTCAAGGGGGGAAAACAGGTACGGATTAGCAACGATCGCGGTTATTGTAGGCCTGCACTTTGGCCACTGTGCATTGGAGGGCTGCACGGATGTCGTTGAAAACGGGTACACCCTGTCGCTTGGCCAGGTCAATGAGATAGGAACGTCCACGATTGTAGTCCTTAATGGCGGCCACCGTAAGCTGAAAAGGAAATTCGATTAGCATCCAACTAGCTGCAGGCGTTGGCTTTTCAGTCTCACCTTCTCGCCACCCAGGACACAATCCTCGGGCAGCATCTGCACGGCCAGCACCACATTGTACATCAGACCAATGCAATGGGCGGCCAAGGTCATAGGCGCCAGCGAACGCGTCTCATTGGTGATGACGAAGAGCAGCACCCGACTTGAGTCCAACAAGGCGGGGTTGTACAGCGACTGACGCACTGCAACGGGCGGCAGGGACCAGCTGAGCGATTCCTCTGCCACAGTCAGCTCCTCCTGCTCTTCCAGCTGCAGTTGATTGCCGCGACACTTTCTGCGTGTGCGTATGAAGGAGCGCTGCTGCTGTTGCTCCTGCAGATTAGTACTCGCTTCGGAGCCGGCTTCCTGGGTAACATGGGCCAACTGCTGTATGCTCTCGTGGAGAGCGGGTGCATGGAAACTAATGCCGTTGGCCTGCAGATAGGGGACGGCCAATTCTTGACGCCACTTGGTGCGGATGACGCAGCTGCCACCCAAATAGACATCGCGCAGATCCAATCCTGCTCCGCCAGCGATGCCAGGACAACAGAGCGAACTGGAACTGCTGTTGGAGAACAGCGAGTCACTGGAATCACTTTCCTCCTCCTCCATGGTGGGCACGAAGGGCACCGCTGTCACTCCTGGCGTCGTTGGCTTCGTCTCTATCGTCTTGGTGGTGATTATTTCGGTTGTTTCTATAGACTCGACGTTTACTAAGATCTGAGGCTTCGCGCTTTTACCCAGGCCAGCCGTTGTCGTTGGCTGGGGCGATGAGGTGCCACTATCACGGTTCCGACTCAACTGCTCCAGATCATGGCCAATGCCGCTGCTGCTATTGGAGGGTACACTTCCATTGCTCGAGGTGCGGGAGATATTCTTATTGGCCGAGAAATAAATATCGACATCGGGAGCTAAGAGTAAAGAAATCGTGTTCAGAATCAACCTTGATCACAGGTAATCAATAAGAGCTTACCATTGGTGAAGTACACTTGGGGCGGTGGCACGTTGGTGCCCTTAATGGGCGATATGCAGCCGCTCTCGTGGATCTCCTGCTGCAGCACCGACAGATATGCCGATATGATGCAGAAGAGGTCGAAATCGATGAGCTCCTGGTTAGGTAGAATGGGTGGATTGCCGCAAGAATGATGACGATCCTCATCCAAACCGATCTCCACCGTGTCATCCGTGTCCGGCAACATTGGCTTTCCACTGTTCTTTTGTAGCAGTTTCAATGATTCGCGTTGATTAATTATAATCTTTGTTAAATTATCTAAATTAACTAAACTCTGAGCGTAGCCTAAGAATAAGAGAGCACGTTTACACTGTTCCACAGTGAGGAGACCGCTTTGGGGATTGACACGATCGAAGGCACCACGCACAGTACTGCGGAAGAGAAATGAAGAAGAAGGCGGGTGAGAATGGGTGCGAGTGGGTGGAGGATTTTGGTGCTCACTCTAGGATAGAAGATATCTTGGACGGGGGATCCCTAATGCCAGATAATATTTCCTTGGTTCGCTGCAAACCCAGAGGAATATTATCCAACACTGGCAGACCGCGACGGGAGACCAGCTCCTTAAGTATCAATTGATTACGATATAAATCGAGGTATTCTCTGCAAAGAATTGAGATCGACACAGAGTTTATTAAATGCACGGCGGGAGGAGAACACTCTGGCAAAACTTACTGCTGCGAAATAGGCTCGTTTAATATTTTCTGATTTGGTTTATACGGATGCAAAACCAACACTAGCTGCTTGCAGTTTTGACCCGCTATGTGTGCCGCCTCGATGGCACCAGCAGATGCGCGTGTTTCCGAATCCATAACGAAGAATAATACGCGGGCCTTTTCCTTAGCGCGATGCTCGAGTTCAATGAGATCGGGAGTCCAATCGGATACTTGCTGCAAGTTCAAATTGAAGGTTGAGATCAGCTAATGCGGATGAACCAGTGGAATATTTGGACTTACAGGATTATAGAACGAAATGCCCAGTTCCTTTAGGGCGGGGATGGCCACATCTGCTCGCCAAGTGGTGGGATTACAAGAGCCACCCAGAAATACTTCGACTGGTTCATTATTCGCGTTCTTCTTTTTCTTGGTATCATCGACACTGCTGAATGATTTTGTACTACGAAGCTCTGTGCCATAATTTTCCGGTTTCTTGTTATTGTAGATGGTGGCATTGCCAGCAGATGTCGTGGAGGTAGTTGCGCCAGAGGAGCTTGTGGCAGCCGTTTCAGTTGCTCTGCTGCTATTGCTGGCTTCGTCATGATCGAGAGAGTTTACGAGTGGCTGGTACTTGTATTCACTGTAGGTTGTTGATGATGTATTCGACGAAATCGATGAAGCACTGTGGGCGCAAAAAGTGAAAGGTTAACGAATGCATTTATCAAAGATAATCAGCCCCATTCCATTATTAAACTACACTAAACAAACATATTTTATCATAGACGTGGCTTAGTTGTTGCCACATCGCAAAAACCAACCAAAACTAAGATGTGCAATTACATGAACTTCTATTTTTAACTAAATTACTGCCTACTTGGGATTAAAAATGGAACCAAGCTCAACTTGAGGAAATTGCAACCCTATTACTAGACAAATCTAACATGGCTCAGTTTAGTTATCCAACTCACCGGAAACGTTTCAAATCCGCTGCCAAGACACAAAATTGTCCAAATGTTAGACCATTTGTCTGTCCACTGCTTTTGCGGGCCACCTTTTTGGCGGTTTGCAACATTTCGCTGACTGTAAGAGAAATACTTGTTAGTTAAAAGGTAGATGGGGAGATTCTGGCTAGTAACCCACTTTGCTTTTGGCTGGGATGGAAACTTAGCTCTTGGAAGAGCTCGTGTGTTCGCTCATCGGGCACCACATTGCATCGAGCTTTAGCACGCCAGGCATTCAGGATTTCCCTGTGAATGGGAAAAGCAAATAAGCAATTCGGTTAAAATAAATAAATGTAGATATCGGAAATAAAGTATGACTATGTTTATTATGATCATCAAGAAATAGTTATGCCCGCATTGTGGAAAGGTGATAAGGACCAATAAATCACTTAATATCGGCAATGATACAAGTATATATAAATAGCAACTGAGCCAGCTCGGACCAAATAAATTGAATAGCCTCTTCTAATGCCAAATAAGTCTATACAGGAACATACAAAAACACATTTTACTACCTGCTTTACATTATTTTCCTTATAAACAAAAACTCAGATACCGCTGAGCGATGTGAAGGACACGACAACGGCTACCGTATATGTAAAAAAAACCAATTTGTTCAGTTTTTACAAAACATATCGCATGAATATCGCATTTACGATGAGTACATTCACAAGCCAGGCACGTTTCACAAGGCGACACATGTTTTGGAATTCGCAAAATCAAAAAACAAAAACCAGAAACTTTGTTTCGATTGTTTTCGAGCAGTCCATAAAAAGAAAAGCGAGTATATTCTATATATGGTTACGAGATTTTTGTGGCAGCTGCATCCATCAGAGTCTTCTCCATCGATTGAGCCTCTTCCGGCGACTGTTGGCAATGACCAAGAATGCAACAGCAACAACAACAACACATCGTCCACATCAACAACAAAAACATTGAAAATCTCATCATTTGTTTAGTATAAGGCAAAACAAAATATATGTAAACTATATATAATACATGTAGAGATGAATATTGTGTAAATTATCAAGTATACGCAATGTATACCAGTTTGCATATAAAGAGTACAGAAATAAGAAATTTATTTTGATATATTATAGTCAGATATACTGCTACTCGAGATATTTTGCGACGCAGTTACTTGATTTCCATTTAATTTGTTTTTGTTTTCATTCGACATCTACATATATAGACTTTTCGTTACGAATTTTGTTTTCGAAACGCATAAATGAAATCATCCACAAGTGTCACAAGCAAAAGAGGGATAGAAAACGAAACAGAACTTTGTGTAATACGATTTCGTAATCGCGCTTGTCAATATCTTTTTGCGACGACAGAACCTGGATTTAGCCTAATGAGCATTTATTTCAATTTTTGGTGTTGATGATTATTTTGTTATTGATTGAGACGTCTGTCGATTGTTACTGGACGTTAATGCTCATTGAGCTTAGAATTGCGACTGAATTCCGTTTCGTTTTTTCAATTTTTCCACAGTTTTTTGGAATTGAAATTAGATTATCAGTTGTCAGTGAAGCGCCATCTAAATGACGTCAAGAGCCTGACAAATCAGACACATTAAATTGATGGGCAATTAATTATTACATTTTGTTAAGTAAATATATAGGAAGTATTTTTAAAAAATTCTAGAAACTAGATCATCGGAACATGGATAATCTAATTCGAGCTTTAAACGATGACAGGAGAGATTTAAAATATACCTTTCTTCTTTCTATTTTCGGTCATTCCTTAAAGGTTTATTTACCCTTGTATCGTTATGAAGTCTTTATTATTTATGAAGTCATTTCCCAAAGTATATTTTGCCATCTATGCAAAATAATCCGTTGTTTGCAGCCAACGCAAAAAGACAACACGAAACCTCTTTAGGGGGAAAAGGCGGCCAAAACGCGTCCAATTAACCAAACATATTGGGAGTGACAACATTTTTTATGGCTCAGCAAACTTGTCGTTCGCTCGTTTGCGGCTACCTACACAAACATCGTACAAACAACACTACACCAACATAAAATATGCAACAAATTTGTGAGCAGTATAAGGTAAAGCAAAATATGAACACATTTTGGTGTAACACATTGAGCAATGCAAGAAAAGCAATTGGGAAATGATTATGTCACTGAGCCAAGAAGTCGAACAATCAGTGCAGCTGCGGCGGAACTTGTCTAGATGCCAATTACATGACTGGCAAGAACAAAAACTTGCACCTTGGTTAGACCACCAGAGCAAGAGCGAGAAGATTTCCCGCCCACACATTCAGCTGGGTTAGCGTACTACGAAAATGACTAAATTCGGCATATCAATGGGATTTGCCTCTTTTGGACTTCTATTTTTGGTCCGATTCTGGTGGTGTGTGGGTGTACATGTGGATGTGAATGGGATAAAGATTGCTATTTACTGCCAAGAGAGGCAGAAGTTGCGCCATTTTCATGTGTGTTTGGTATTTTTATGGCAACCAAAAGCAATATTTATGCTTTGTTTACAGCAAGAATAAAACGCAAAGAGATGATCGCATTGCTGTTGAAAGATTTCCGGGACGGGATGAGGAAGTGCAGCAACCGCACAATCAACTCTCCCACCCATTCACCCAATCGGCCATCTGCATAGCAGTTAGTAACAAAATGTACTGGATAATTTCTTAAAATCGAGAGTAAATCCACATTCGTTATCTTTTTGTAAAGTTAAGCAGCTTGGACGTCGGTGAACTTTGAACTCAAATGAAGACTCTTGTTCACAAAAAGTAAATCTGATAAATTCTGTAAAGCCGCATAATCAAATTTCGCTTTGCGGTCGCACATGGGAACGAGAATCATGGGAATATTTTTTCGGTTGTTTTTCCATTGTTCCTTTGCTACGACTACACTCCGACATTTGACAGGTCCCAGAGCAATGATTCACAATTATCATTTGTGATGAAATTCTCCAGTAGTGTTGCCCTGTTGGATTCTAAGAACCTGACGTGATGAGCCAAATTGCCAATGATATTCGTAGCTGGGCGTAGTCGCTCTTTGTGGTGGTAAACAAGATTTCTTTAGGTTTATATAAAGGCGACGCATTTTATAAACAATAAAAAGGCCACAATGAATGGCAATGAAGAGGTAGTAAAAAAAAAAAAATGAGCACTCCGCAGAGGGAGAGATAGAGAGAGGCAGATAGAAAGATAGAGAGAGAGGGGTGGAATACCGGTAAATATCTGTAATGGCCTCTGTAAATAATAGCATACTCCATTATGAGCTACCGGAAATATATGTAGGTAAAGAGAATATCAGCTCACGTCTCTGCCCCAGATAAGCCAAGTTAAGACGACAAGGTTTTCGAGATAGTAATGCCAATAGTTTCCACATGATTCAAAAAGCATGGTTAATCTATGACTGGGCGATAGATACATCGCTGGGAAACTTCAAAAGACACAGGGATTCTACTGAAAAGATCGAGAAAGCTCATTGCAACAATTCATTTAATCTAATTACTTTCGAGGACTTCCTCATTCGTTGCTATTATGATGAAAGGAGAAATGCCAATGTGATAAGCAATCAAAGGTCGCTTCAAAATCATGGGACTATGTCAATTGCTTTCATTCTATTTCGGAATTTGTGGGTAATCTAAGAGACACTTGTCTCGAATTGGACATTCAATCGGATCAGCATTTCCGACACTGATGAATGAACATTTCGTAAACAAATATCGTTGGACTGGGGCCAACTCAAATGATGTTTCATCATTATCATCATATTGATCCATAGACGAAATCCACTTCATTTTGCTGCATATGTACGTACAAAATGATTCCATTGACCCCCGAGTACAAGTGCCTTACAAATGAGTAATCAACGTCAACAATTTCCGAATGCAATTAAACAAAACAAAAAGTAAAATGAACAAAAACAATAAAAGTGACAAAACCTAAAAAGAAACGGAGAGAAACAACAAAAAGTGTACGTTGAACTCGAAATAATGTTGCTTGCCACTTTGCAAAAAAATAACAAAACAAATAACAGCAACAGCAGCGGCAGCTACAACAACAACAGGCGCCTAGACATGATATTTGCATTTAACAGATTGTAAATCAAAGCACACAAAATATTTGCATAGAACCAATCTCGCATCAGAGAGACAGAGAGAGATAGAGCACATGTCGCGATGTGTTAGAGACACTTCACTTGATGTTTTATTGGCGGAGTGGGGGATTAATCAGCAGTTAGCAATGTTATGTGATAGTATGGCCAAATGCCTTTTATTAAGAGGTGTGTAAGGGAAGATTTGTTTGCATAAAACTTGTGGCGCCAATGGAAACGAGCGGAACAGAAACGAAATTCTATTTGCTAAATCTATTAAATGGGTTGAATTTCAAGATACCCTGTAAGCGAGAGAATGGACATATTCGTCGCACCAACAAACTGTTGGGATCATAATGCTTTTTACCACTCTTTTGGAGGTGGGTGGCCCTCAATTGCATTCAGAAAATGTTTCCCACCACGTCCCCCGCTAACTGTTCTTGAGCGAGCTCAATATAACCCTTCAATCGGGGCCACAGGGTGTCGAGAAAGAGCCAACAGGTAGGTAGGTAGCCGAGCAAACGGCTCTAGCTCTCCGCTGCTCGCTGACTGGGGCCTGCAGCTTGCTCAGCAACGACTCGTTTCAATAAAGTATCAACACACACACACAGACACACGTATCTGTACACACACTCTCAGCAATAATCGATGATGAGGTCATAACTAATAATAAAAATGACGCGCTGCCTCCGCTGCGAGAGAGCCAAATGGGGAGCCAGCAGAAGAAGAGCGCACCCAAAGAGCTCCGCGCTCTCTCGTTCTCTCTCACCCTGTGGCTCTCGGAACAGCTGTTTTCTGGTGGGCCGGCCTGTGGAATATTTTATTTGTATTTTGTTTTCAGAACATAATTGTATTTATTTAACAACTGTCGCCACTTTATCGTTATCTTCTCGTACAACTTTGTAACCCATAATAAAAATTTATCAATGGTCCGCCTCTGACGTAATTTCTAAGCTCTTTGGACTACTCAGTATGCTCGTCTATAAGTATGTATGTAGATATGTATTTGAAAAATATGTATGTATATAGATATCCCGCTTTCGTTAACCAAAACTCCTCTGCCGTCTTCTCATACACTAGATAGTAAGATGGGATATATTAAGCTCTATGAAATTAAAACAATTCACACACGTCTTGGGTCAACTAATGATGTGCCACTTTCTCTCTTCCTCTTAATCAGCAAACACAGATAGTGCGAAAATGTCACCATGTTTGGCTTTAGGGTATCTGCAAGTCGATTGGACTCGTTCACCCCATTCCCCGTTGCTATTCACAGCTGCAAAGCCAATAAATCAAATTCTAAATGCCAAATAATAAAGAGTTTGGCCATAATTAAAATGGCTTTGGGTTTGGGAATTTTATCTAAAGTTCGTAGTGAAGTTTTTGCCTGGTGATGTGTGTATAAGGAATGCAGCCCCTCCTTTCTGTTAATGTATATCTGATTCTTGAAGACCCTTGATGAGATATCTTACAGGTAATATATGTAGAAACTATCTAGAACTGCAGTAAATCGAATTCGTCTTCTATAGAAAATGAATATAGAATCTTGATTATTTCATCGAAGTGTAAACTCAAAAGTGGCCAATTTAAATTGTTTTTGTTTTAGAGATCTCATACGAGGATCAATTGCTTGTAATTTATTTAGAGTGATTTATTAATTCCAATTTGACTTCAGAAGCTTCATTCCGTCTTCTGTGTTGATTTTGATTAATGGACATCTTTCTTTCGATGATAACATCTGTACCCACAATGGCCTTTCCTCCACTTCACCATTCCACTCTTTAACCAATCTGGCTTATATCTGAATCTAAATCTATTTGCCGACTGGCGAGAGCCAACCCTACCTCAAGCAATTCTCATATCTGCTTAATCGGTTGGCTGTTTATATAGTATAACGCCGTTTCAATGCGGACGACCGTCGGGCCAGTCCGGGGACGAGACTAAGCAGCTATTTATAGTTGTGGCCAACATTTCTACTTGGCAGACAATGCGGCAGAGCTTTCACATCGCAGTTAGAGTATGGACGAAGACTGACAGATAGTTTTTGGGTTAGACATAGTGTCATTATTATCATCATCATCATCATCATCTTTAGTTCTTTGGCTTTAATTTACCGCACCATCTCATGATGCCGTTCGTTGTCCTATAACCTTTTTGGCATTTCGTTTCGCTTTGTGACATCAACATTTATTTTTAAGTTACATCCACACAGCGCAATTCTCTTTCTGTTTCGTTTTGTCTTTTGGCATTTAATTTCGTTCTTTTGGTTCTTAACCATTTTTGTATTTATTCGCTCAAGCGGTTGTATGCCAAAATTGTAGCGCACTATGATATCACTTGGAAGGCAATTTGCTTAGCTAGGTAAACACACATGTGTACCTACTATATGGAGAGTATTTTTGGTGAAACAAATAGCCCCAAACCGTATGTACATAAGTGTGCACATACATCCATATTAAACAAGGCACCTAAACTTCCATTATATTTTCAATTTTCGGTTTTCCCTTTTCTTTGTCTCGCCTTAACATTCAATTACTCTATATTTCCCTATCAAATGGGTTTAATCTAATCTTTACACATTTATATTTGCCAAATCAGTATCAAGAAGTTAAGCGATAGTTTCGAAATCAAACAATCAATTCTAGCTGAAACAAGGTTACCAGTATTGCTGATCCAAATATATATATAAATTTATATGTAGGAAGGTATGAAAATATATGTACATTTAAATGAGGAAGCTTTCGACACGTTTCTGTATATGTCAGCATTTCAAGTTCCAGGAAATGAAGTCAAATTTTGAAAGAGGGGAAGACTTGCCCAAGGAATTACAATTCTTGCGACATTTTCTACTCTTAGCATGATGTCATTTCTTTTTTCTTTTTCCTCAAGACAGAATTCCTTCACCTTCATTACTCCTGCTTTAATCTAACCCTAAGAAAAAGTATTAATTTGTCGAATGAGAAGGATATAAACCAATACCTTGACTATCCAGAAAAGTTGTATGTTTTTATCCAGGTCTCACTTCTGTATTTCTTCGTTCTTGGCTATATTTTGTTTCTTATGTATATATCCGATTTTATAAGATCGCGTAAATTGTCGACCGATATTGGCGAAACAGAAGACAACAGTCAATGCTGAACCGCACATTGAACGCTCGCAGAGGCAACTGATTCTTCGGACTGCAAAATGCTGCGGCTGGTTACCGCGCTGACTATCCCCAACCCAAGCCCCAACCCCTACCTCAACCTCAACCCCTCTCCACAAGTGGCTTCTATATCAGAAAAACACAGCAGCAACAACAATTAAATGCAAAATGTGCTCAATGAAATGCCGATTAAAGAAAATCGCCAAGCTGGAAGTGATTTTTTATCGCGCACGAATTTTGATGTCATGGAAAGCGAAAAGCCACAACAACAAAAGGCGAAATGAAATTATGGAGTGGATTATATTTATAGCTATTACAACAGGGCAAAAGGGGCCAGAGAGCGCTTCATTTATTTAATTTTGTGTTAAATTACTAATTAAGCGAGTCACTCAAGCGGTACCAGAGAGCGGGGGGCGAAAGAGAGCCAAAGCAAATGCCGGAGCTGGAGCTGTCGATGTTACGGACTGTTGCCCGTAGTTCATCATAAACTTGATGATTGGGTGATGGTTGAATCGATGATGATGATGATGATGATGATGACGATGATGTCATGAATTATCGTGTTCTGATTGAAAGTATCGATAGTGGCCAACTTTGTGGCAGGCGGTTCAGAACAAAGTCACTGTGAATTCTACAGTCTGTCACACACCAACAGTCCACATGCTTCATAATGAAGTTGTCATCGCCACATTTGGACGCTGTCGTCGTTACTCCCATGCAGCCCCAATAGCCCCAACAGCAGCCATAGGCCGACGGCCTCGTCGTATTCGTGCTGTGCTTAGTTTTGCTAGTCGGCTGAGTGCTTGTATGAGGTCAACATTTCAAAAATAAATAGGTTACATGTGCCCCACTCACTGACTGACTGACTGACTACCTACCGTCCCGCCCTCTTCCCCATGTCGCGCCAAGAACACCGCCTATCACCGCCTATCGAACATAGAAAATTGCGTAGCCGGCCAAACAAAGAACCAACAATTTACTAAATCGATCTACCGACCGACCAACCAATCGCCATTGAAAAAGCTAACCATGTGCAAATATTTTCATAGTTACTGATTTTAGGTTTATGGAAACATGATGCTCCCACACATTGGTCGACATTTTGGATCTGTTCGAATCCGACTTACAAGCCAATGGAATGGAAGCGGTGAAATGTGCCTAGTGAGTCAGTAAATCAATCATCCAGTGGAGACACTGAGGTCATTGCTAGAGAGTTTGTCGTCTCTGAAAACAGCGTTCCAATCGGATGAGCTTAGTGCAAATATCTCTATAAATGGATGTAAGGAAATATATCAGCTGATTTAACAATTCTTATTAACAGATAAAAACATTTAGAAAGTTGACTAAGCTGCTGCAAAGAAGACATCGTCTGGACAGTATTGAAGCCAGTAGGATACCAACCCAAAGTCCCAAGGGTACCGCAGATTATTCTCTGATCTATCGACTAACCAGCATCATCAACACTTCAATTGGGCTTATGCCTTTGTAACGATTTGCCGATCAAAACGTGACTGGCAATTCACCGTGACTTAACTGGGAATGACAGCAGCGGCCACAAAGAATGAAAAGAACAAAAAGAAAAAGCCTCCGCCTACACGCGAAATGGCAGCATTCCATAAAATTATATTCTTAATTATTATAGACGGTTTCTTCGGCTACTTTGGCTCTCACATGATTTAATGGGATATATGTACATATGTGTGTGTGCGATGGTGTCTAGTATAGTATTTATAACAATTTTTAAACATTTTTTTTTTGTATTTTTGTTTGCTAACATTTATTTATTTTTGATGATTTTTAGCTTGCTTTGCACATTATGAAGTAGCCTCGCTCTTGGCCCTCGCAATTCACACTTTCTTCGACTTACTTATTTTTAGAATTTAACGCGCATAAATAAAACGACGGGTGCAAACCAAATAAATAAGTACAAAATTAAAAAAGCAAAGCAAAAAAGAGAAATATATTAAATAGCATATACCAACAACAAAGCAAAATAGGAAACCAAAAATTGTTTAAGCTCTTCTCGCTTTTTTGTTTGTATACACTAAAAATTATGGCACTGAAAAACTCTTCTTCGGCCAAAAGACCATGAACGAATTGCCCCAAGTGCACAACTTTTGCGGGGGGAGGAAGCGATCTTTAGCCATGACGTTATGGAATGTCAGCCAAAAATAGAAAATTGACGCTAAAAATGTGTTGCAACAAATTGCAGCGTGGGATTTTCTATAAGTAAACAAATCGAAGGAAAGGAAGTCGTCAAATTTGTATATCGATATTTGACTTTTGAAAAATGAATGCACTTTAGAATGGTTGGCCGTGTAATCTTCTTTATTTCTACTGATCTTTATCAGTTATGATTCCAGCTTGGGCTATTTTTCAAAGGATGACCACATCATGGTCTCATCTATATAATATTTGTGCCAGTAAATGTCATTATCGGTAATCGGCTCTTGGCTATCAGATATTTGTCAAGCACTTTGCCACCTTTTCGATTATCTTTCATAATATAAAACCCACTCATAGAAGGCCGCCAAAAAAGTTGTTCGATTTGCGGATTAGTCTATGGGAATGATAGATTGGATTAAGACCTTGAGTGGAGATGATTCTAGCTCTAGGGATTCCCTGATTCCCTTGATTACATTGCATTTCTCATTTATATTCTCGTATAACTTTGGATTTTGTAGGTTCAATAGTAATTTGTTTAAGTTGGTGTTATTTTTAAACGATTAGCTCAGTTTCTGTTCGTCGTAATGTGTTTATGCTTGGGAATCATTCTGTTCTGCAATTTTTCAATTAATTGTTTACTACAAAGCTCTACACGTTTCTCAATTGTATCGAAGGAAAAGTCAATGAATAATTAATGTGCACACACACACAAACAAGCACACACATTTGCTTGCTTATTATTAATGAATTTTCCAGCACATTAATTATTATTTATTAGCCAACGTGCCAGAGTTCCGCGATGAAAGTTTTCCATTTCCCTCCGACGCTTCAGTTGCACATGTGTGAGTGTGTTTGAGTGTGTGTGTGTATCAAGTGCCAAGTTAATTTCCCTAATTGATTTTTTTGCAAATTTCTATTTTTTTATTGAAATCTTTCTTATTTATAGATAAGTCATAATAACGATGACAACAGAGATCGGTCGTTCGTTTGGTTCCAACTTAACCGGATTAGGGGTACCCACCAAGGGGAGGGGAGCGGAACTCATTAGGTGCTTCCCAGCCCCCACTAATGTATGGTGAAGAAACTTGTAATGGGAAATCTCTAAGCTGATTTAGTTACTGTTTAATCGGATCATTTATCCAACTGTCGAGCGTAATGGAAGGAGTCGTCTTAAAGCCAATATCATTTGCCACGTGATTTATAGGTTTAAAGTAATCTTCGTTAAAAATAGCCATGGAGCAGTAGGTACTACTGTTGATTTTGAGTCCGCACCTCTAACCAGTTGATTCATTAATAGTTTCCAAACAAAATCTGTTAGAATTGCCGATTTCTTAGAAGTCGCACCTTTCGCTTAGCCAGCGAAACGCCGCACGATTTGTCATTAATTAATTGGCTAAACTTAGGACTCAGTTCTTTTTGCTTCTCATTTGCCATTTTATTAAATTAATTATACTCGACGACTCCTCTTGGCACACACACATACCAGTATACAGTGTATACAGTTTATGTCTATGCCGCAATCAAGTTAAAAATAATGCACAAAGAACCAAGCAAAGCAAATTTTATTACGAATATGATAAATGCACTTCACAACAGCCAATCCAAGCAAAATAACAAAATAATAAAAATAATGATAATAAAATAATTGACAAAGAATGCGGCAATTTTGCTAAATTGAAGTGCTTTTGATAAACTCATAAAAAGGAATGAAAAATACTACACATATACATACATTTACATGGACACATGGCCACTTGCTCTGCTCTGGTCAATGCTTGATTTATTGATGCATGAATGAAATGAAGACGACTGTCGACTGACGACTATCAACCAACGACCGTCACAATCACAATTAAATTAAGGCGATGCTAAAGTGGGAGGCTTACAGTGGGACGACTAGAAGATACCCTGTACAGTGTAGGCATCTCCTGTGGGTCTTTTGAACAACGGATGATTGACACTCACCCGGTGCCAAAATACCCTTACTATTCTATCTACTTACATATGAACAGATTTTGTTATGACGAAAGACAAAAACTAGTAACATTTTTTAATTAGATTTTTGCTCCATAATGTGTTGCCTTCTTTTTAATTTTATACTTTTAATGACTCCCGGTCGCAGTGATTTATGAGTTGAAATGAGTTGACTTTTTTTTTTTTTTTTATTATTGAGCGTTTAGGCAAGCCTTTTCCCCCCACCGCCATTTGAAATGAACATGTTACAATTGGCAAATCGTAGACACGTGCCCAGCAAAACTTGGTCTACAAAAATCGTTTTCATTTTGTGTCAATCGTTTGAGCTGAGCTCAACGAGAAGAAGAAGGTCAAGACGAATCACAAACGGAAAACAAAAGCCGAAAATCAAGTCAGAGTCAGAGCTAAAATTAAATTTGCCATCGTGCATCGAACTCGTAAAATCAATTGATTAATTGAACTCTTCAATGTCAAGGAAGAGGAGCATATGGAACGTAAGTCAGCGATATTGGGACACAGTCAATCAATGATCAGATGGTAGATTGGACCAACAATTATAGACATTTTTAAGGACTTAAGGACTTAAGATTTCTGTGCTTTTATGTCTAATGGTTAGTTGTAGTCCCAGATTATCTAAGGTTATCTGCAAACCTGTGGGTCTTACAGTTGTGCAGAAAGATATTCGGAATTCGGTGTGGAGCCTAAGTTATATTCGCTAAACAAAATTCTCACAACACCTCGAGGCAATGTGCCCAATAAACACGATATGTTATTAAAATGACAATTTGTTGGCTTATTTATGACTTTATTATATGCAAATTGAGACAAATATTCCACATACAGACGTACATATAGAGCGAATGCTCGTGTTAATATGTTTGTTATTATTTTTCATTTAAATTCAATTCATTCTTCGCGTTTCGCCCAACACAAAGATCAAGTTCATTGAATTTTCAGTCTTTGCACTCGGTGGACAGGCGGGGGACAACTCGTCGCAGTGTCCATTTAATTGAATTCTACTCTCTCCCTTATACACCCCTCCTTGTGTTCTGTCTTTTTTGTTCCCACCTCCTTTCGTTTCTTGTTGTGGTTTTTTTTGGTGAGGGAAAAACGAATATATCAATTTTGTTTTGGTTTAAAATAACGATGACAAAATCTCTGTGCAGCAAAAACAGAAAACGAAATACAAAATGAGACATTTGTAGAAACACATATACATGTATGTATGTATGTAGGAAGAGGGCGTTAGCCTGAGAAGGCGTGGCTGGCATCATTTGCAGACAATTAGACTCATGTCCAAAGAAGATATGCCGCCAACCGAGAGTTCCGCTGCCCTCTGATGATCCCATCTGATCTTGTCTGCTCAACTATGTACACATACATATGTACATATATGTATATGATTAATCAGCTTTGTGTCACACATTTCTATGAATATATATGGTAAGATGTAAGAGATAGAGATCAGACAAGAACAGTTTGTGAATTATACACAATTAAATTCACCTAAGAACATTCAAACATTCTCCTCCATCTCGATTATTCATAGCACATGACGCAATACACATTGAATTACAAAAACGAAGCCAATTTTATCGTATCTTTTGCTATTTTCATTTTTTAGAGCACATAAATTACTGGGTACCTTAAATAACCCATAAATATTTATACTATATGGCATTAATCTGGAATGCTTTTTTCATCGATGGCGACCTTGGCCAATCGAAGAGAGTTTGACCCTCCAAAAGTATTGGCAATCGAAGAAAGATAGCAAAATATCAGACGATTTGCAGAGCAAATTATAAAAAATATTCTAATCAACAATTCAATAATTAAAGCAAATATAATAAGAATAGCCTCAGCCAGTTGTTTTACGAATGAGAATCTTGATTTTTGTATGTTTATACTTTAAGGTGTTATCTTATCCCCCAAATTAACAACGTCGAAAATTGTCAAACAAAGATTTCTCACTATATCCTTATAGGTAAATGAAAATAGACCTAGAAACTGACACGTCAAAGTAAGCCCAAAGAATTATAAGAGACTTAAAGGGGACTTAAGTTACAAATTAATAAGTTTCAACTATCTAAGGTAAAATATATTCAATTGAATAGTAACTAATACCTGAATAAATGATAAAAACTATTACGATCTTTAAGCAACGACAATCTCAAAGAAACATGCCGATGAAGAAATATCTAATACGATTTCTAATATGTTTTTTAAAGAATCATGATTCGATTTTTGTTAAGTCCTTTTCAATATTTGAATTGGTAAGTTGATTGACTTTCATAGTTTTAATAACTGTTAGGACTAATCTTACAAGTAGGGAAACGGTTGATTCATAATCATATAAAAGAAAATCCTATCTAACAATAAGAAATGTACATTTACACTTATAATGCATCTCTATCTTTCCCAGTTAATCCAGTATGTATAGGTATACTATATTCACTTTTAATTATCTAATTGTTGTAAAGCTTTCACTGTATGTAAAGGGAATCGTCATCGCAGAAAATAAAAAGTTCTCAGAACACAAATTGAAAGGAGAAGGAAATAATTAAATAAACAATAACAAAAAAAGAAAACAAAACATACCCAAAAAACAATTGTGTTATCTGCGCTGGCGTCTGGCATACATTATGGACATTGAGGGTGCGGGGTCGGGCATAGAGTATGCTGCTGGAACCATGATCGCCCATGGGGCCCAGGGGCAGGCCAGCTTCAGCCAGAATGGCGGAGGTCGAATTGCTGCGCAATGTGGTATATGCACGATAATGCGAACTTGCCGACGATCGCAACTCCACGGCTGTGGTGGTCTCTCCGATGGGGTTTTCGTCAGCTGGAGCAGCGGTAATGCCATCATTATCCATTAGTATGGTCTGGCTGGGCGCAGGGATCGAGGGGGGCATAGTGCCTCTTGCTGGTGGGGCGGCAGCTGTTGTTGTTGTTGCTTGCAATTTGTTGTTGCCGATGTTGAGGTTCAATTTCTTGGCACGCTGATTGTTAATTTTGTTGTTTCGACTTGTATTGTTGTGGCCATTGTTGCTAATGTTATTATTACTAATGTTGTTGTTGTTGTTGTTATTGTTATTGTTGTTGCTAGTGGCAATAGTCTGGGCTGCCTTTGTTGCTGTATTTGGACTATATCGCTGCTGCAGACGCATTGTGGCCAATTTGTTGCTGCTGTTGCGGCTGCTCATGTATTGATGTGTTGTGAAAAGTGTTTTTGTTTTCCTCTTTATGCTTGGTCTTATCGGTCTATCCGTTTATCCGCTTATCCGTTTCACATTGCTCAACCCTATGGTAGATACTTTTGTTGCTGCTGACTGCTTTTTGTCATCATCATCATTAGCATAACTCGTCGACGATCGCGAGTTGTTAGCTTTCACTTTCGATTCGTTAGCGATAGAATGTTAGGTGCTAAGATGGAACAAAACCAAATCAAATAAAAGTCAAATAATAAAGTTAATAACAAAAGCCAGGGATTACAACAAATAATGGCGTCAATGTGTGTGTTTTTCTTTTATGGTGTGTGGGTGTTGGGTTTTGCTATTCGTTGATATTATTTTTGTTTTTTGATATTCGCGCGAATTAAATTGATTTCATGGTATGGTTGAAAGCGAGAGAGCACAGAATTATATTTTTCATTTATAAATATAGAAATGAATTTATTTCCATAGGCACACACACACACACACGCGCGTACGTACGCACACACACACACACACACGCTCACACACTTAGTTGAACGGAAGTTGCACGCAGTTAAAGATTTCGTCAAATTCTCAAAAAAGGAAGCCCAAATCGCATTAAAAGCAAAGAGAGAGCGCACGATAACGGGGCGTATACGCAACGTTGTGAACGCGTCAAGCCAACGCAAACGAATGAAATGCGGGCACAGCGAACGGGACAGAAGTACCACTAACCCTCCTCCAAAGATCGCTTCAAAGAGCGACAGCGACAGCGAGAGAGTGAACAAACAGAGAGCCAGTGAGAGAGGGAGCGAAAGAGCAACAAAGTCGTGTGGCGCGCTCTCTTAATGTAATGTAGAGAACGAGCGGGCAGATGGCGCGGGCGGCCAATGTGTTTTGGTTCAAAACAAACATTCAATCAAATCAAATGTTATCCAAATACATATACATATATATTCATACATATATGTACAATGTATACATGTATGCATTTGTGAGTTCGTTTTTGGATCCCAACGCGTGGGCATGGAACAGGAAAACCAATTTGCACAATTTGAAAGCCTCTCGTACGTAATCAATGAAATCGAAAATGGCTAATGGCAACTGCGCCGATATGTGCTATATAGCATATCCATTTGCCACTGTCTACATACATACATACTTTCAGGTTTATTCGCAAATCGTTAATAATTCGAAATCCAATTTACATTCAATATTTGGGATATGGAATATTTATAGAAAATAATTGCT
The DNA here is from genome assembly GCA_018150345.1 of Drosophila equinoxialis. NCBI lineage: Eukaryota > Metazoa > Arthropoda > Insecta > Diptera > Drosophilidae > Drosophila > Drosophila equinoxialis. The sequence continues at coordinate 1,303,312 of JAECWI010000656.1, forward strand.
AATAAAACCCTCAAAATTCGAATTATTACAACTAATGCTAAGCGTTTATTTAGATTTAAATAAGGATCCTTAAAGTCACAGGATGTTTTGACCGCTATGCTTAAATAGCTCCAATAATAACAATTGCCCAGAACCTTCATAGCGAAACATAAGTCCTTAATTATATTCTTCAAAAGTAGAAAACTATTTTGTCATAGTGTCATATGTGTATTGACGACATGAATGAAAGGCTCATCTGATTTCAGTTAGATCAAAAGTCTAAAAGTCCAAAGACCAGAATTTTCAGTGTAAATCCTTGGAGGTTTTTTGTTACTTTTTCTTGAAGGTCAAGCAAATAACTACTCATAAGCTGATGAAGAATGTATACACTTAAATATAGTAGAAGTTGCTTTTCTCCTTTTCTTAATAAGGGCATAATTGTACGCAAGTTTTGACTTTTCCAATTTTTCATCTTTCACTTATTTTTAAAGCCTCCAATTTGTTTCGAACTCCCTTTTCAAGGAGTTCAAATTTTAATTTAATCGATATCGGCTCTAATGTGTTTTGTGAACATTACTAAGCAGAAAGATTCTCAATGGATGGGATAAATTCTACATAAAAAAGATTGATCAAATTTTCGCTTTATCTAGTTGGGATTCCCAACTGGTTCTAGATGAGTCAACTTGGTAATCCTCGAAAGATTGCAATAAAATAGGCGACTTACCAAAGGGTGTAAAATATTTGACTTTATCTAATTATCTGTCAATATTGTTTAGTTAAATTAATGGCAATGGAAGCCATTGCAAATTCTCTGGTAGGGGCAGAACAAATTTTATGCTTTCTCAATTCCCTTCAATTCGACCGAATACTTTCTCTTTTTATGCTGCGAATTTTTATGGTGACAAACAGAGAGTTTGGCTTTCTTTGGTCAATAAAGTTGGCAAAAATGCAAATTCCAAAAGAAAGCTACTAACATATGTTTGGTCGCTTATATCATTGGGGCAAATGAATGGCTATGAGTAAACTATGGATCTGCTCCTAATTACTAGTAATTATGATTACTCATGGGCATAAAATGTGATTTTAGATTGTTTCGGGGTTGGCTAATATCTCAGATACGAAAATGTGACTAATGTAGTCAAGTAGATAACTCTGGCTGATAAGGCCAGCCCCTATCATTGATGGCTCTATTGATCGCTCCAACGATCGATAGATTGCCTCTTGGTCCACAACTAGGACAACAGGTAGACCAAATTTCATGGCATTTCCGTCGTTTTGATGGTCACCAACTGTTCTTCTGATGTGGGCGTCTCTTAAAGAAAACAATGTGTATACATATATGTACATACATATATGATAATATGTTTCTACATTATGCCTTGCCAAAAAAAGTTGAATACAAACAAAATTTATTGACGCCGCTCGAAATGAGATTATGCGCGCGTGTAGGTGAAAAAAGCCAACAACAAAAAACGTATCGAAGAAACATTCGAAAACTGTTAGAAAAAATCGCAGAAAAAAGAGGGCGTTGCTACACAATTTATAATGTATGTCAGGGTTTGCTCTTGGCACTTGTTTCTGCCAGCAGCCGTGTGCGAAAGTTCAAAAAGATTTGCGCACATGTCCAATAAGTTGTATTTGGATGGATGAACATACACACAAACATCTCACTACATATGTGTGTGTTGGCCAAAAATATGCACAATCAAAAGATGTTGTCATGTACGCGCCTTTTATGAGCATTTTGCGAAGATGCTGTCACCGATTTTTTGGATGGGCCCCAACAACTAAAAGGCCAAGCTAAGCACAATAAACAATAAATATTTTGCATGATTTGTGGGTTCGGATAATCCCGGATAACAGAGTGTTCAAGTGTAATGTCATAAATAACAGCACATCAGATACAATATACAATGGAACTTGAGAATCCAACTGTCAGATAGTAATTAATGCAATGGATGATGAATTTTAATTGTCAAATTGACATTTCAATATATTTTGATAGATTCCCTTTGCATGGATGGCATTTGAAATGTTAAAGAGTTTATTGCCAAACTAGAACAGAATTCAATTGTTTTAGTTCGCAATCTTTTAAATACTATCTACCGATCTAATCTCTTGAATGGGACACTGGTTTCTGTTCCCCCCACCTCAAATGTCAAACTAATGCGATCAATTGGTTCTAAATTGGACTATTTGTGCTAAATTATGCCAACGATTGGTCGTCGTCAATGACTATTGGTGCGGCCATCGGTTTACGGCGTGTAGTAGGCTTCTTTTTTTGTTTTTTTAAAATTCACAGCATTTGCAAATTAGTCACAATCGCGCAATTCTCTCACATCTAAGGCAACGCTGGGTTTTGATGATTGGCAGCTGATTGTCAGGTTGATTGACAAATTCAGTTGTGTGTGAGTGGAATTGGAGGAGAGGGCTGCTTACAAAGTAACCAAAAGAAGTAGATGTGTGGTTGGGGGATTGGCATTGCTCACATTGTTCAGTTTGCTCAATTGTTTGCCTTTTATTCGACAGCTGATAACAGATAGAGAGAGCCCAAAGGCCGATTTAGTTTATGCGCACAAACGACGATGGCTACAATTCAATCAAGTATCAGTCACACATATATAGAACTCATACATACATATGTAATCACACATATGGCAGGAGATAAGCAAAACAAAAAAGGTTGGATAACAAAAGCATATAGATAATATACGTATATTTAGATACAACCACCGAAACAAATATACAGACGCAGACGACTTTTGTGGCCATAAATTGTATTTGCATACGCTGCGTATGTGTGATATTTATTTTAAAGTCAAAAATTTATCACAGGCAAACAAAAACGACCTTCAGCGGAATATACACATACATATAAACAACAAATACATAATGATATTTATATGGTTTTCTATATATGCATGTTTCATTCACTGACCAGTCCATCGATTCCTTATTGCCAATACCATTTTCATTTTGTGCATTTCACTTCCGTTTTGCTCAAGTTTATTGCACTAATTAGTCTCTGTTCTTATTGGCCTTATTGCACATTGATATATCTACATACACATAGTAATGCATGTGTGTGTGTGTGCCTGTGTATGTGTTAATTGTAAAATTTATTATATATGTATATTTGCGGCCAACAAAATTCTTTGTCAATGGCACGCGTCCACGCAGATCTCGCTCCCCGGGCCACAAAACGCTTGTTTACATTCGAAACGCTGGGCTGGCACTGCACCGCAAAAATTAACAAATTGACTCCCACTCCCACCACCGCCACCTCTTACCCTCTACCCACCAATTCTCTCTCTCTCTCGTCTTTCCCACAAGACTTTTCTCTTTCCTTTCAGTATGTTTGTGCTCTTTAATACATACCTACTACAGACTTAGTATAAATAAAGAGACGAGACGACTAGCGAAACTCATCGATCATGGTGACATTCTAGTACGCTTCGATTCGATACATATTTATTTTCCCTAGTGGGAACGTGGAGTCCTAGCTAACTTAGTTTCCTAGAGTCATAATTAGCAGTTGAGTTTGTTACCAATATGTGTTCTATTGACTGAATAATCCAATTTTAAAAGCTCAAAGGACCAAGGCATGGTCAGTCTATACTGTTTTTTGGAATAAAAGAGCGACTAGTCGGGTTGTAGCAATCCTCTGCCAAGGAATAGGAAGCAAAACCTGACACTTTTTGTAGTGTTTTCAAAGTAAATATCAAAATAGGTCGTGCTCGGATTTCTTAAATACTGCCGTTCTTTTAGGGAGAAAAGCATATAATTCACAGTTTTGTCTATATGTAGCATTAAGTGATTTGTTTTTGTTAAGTAATAACTGAGAATCTCGTTCAGGAATTCCGTGTTAACACGGAGCTGCATTGCGTTTGCGGCTTCAACGAATTAGCAACAAAACAATGCCTGTTTACAAGTTTCATGTGACAGCAAAAATATTTATTTAATTTTTAATAAACAACATGCACTTTATATTATTCTGGCCCCCCGGCCGGCCTCCTCCGCCTACTCATCTAGCAGCAGGTTTTGCTTTTGTTGATTTTTATTAATGAATTTTTATTCTCTGAAATTTATCAACGTTTTACATCTTCTTCGTCGTCGGAGTTCTTCCGTGTTTATCGCGAATATTAACTGCAAAATGTTTATTGTTCCCAAATTTGTCACAAAACAGCAAAAGCAAGATGGAAATAACAACAATAATACGCATTTAAAACACAATGACAAAAGAGAGATAAAAACTAGTTTTTACTACTGGGGGAACTCCCGAAAAGTCAAAACTACCTAAAAATACAATTCCACGATAATCAGAGATCGTTCGTATCAGAGATAGACTCTATATTCTCAACAGATTTTAAAAAGTTACTATTTAATTAAATTGTAAAATTTTTGAAATACCCAAAGATTTAATTTAATGAAATGTTAAAATATGTCAAAATCCGTTTTAATTAAATTATAACTTTTTAAAATCGGTTGAAAATGTAGAGTCTAAAGAATTACAGATTCATGAAAAAAAGGTTTATTGGAACATTTTGCTGTTCCTTGGCATATTTCGTCTCGCTTGAAAATATAACTTGATTATTAGCGTAAATTGCATGCATTCCAATTCAAAAATTTAAAATAATTTTTTTTAGGATTTTGAAAATCGGTTGAAATTTAGCAAAGTTACAATTTACTACATATTTACGTACATATATTTTGATCAATAAATGAACATTTGACTAATAAAAAAAAATCATTTATGTACAACTGAAGGCGCCGAGCCCGTAGACTTTGCACAGTTCGAATGGCAGTTACAGAGATCCATTCATGTCGATCTGTCAATGATGATGTCCCCAAGACTCCTGTTTTTGATATGGAGCCAACATCCTTACATGGATGACCGATTTAATGCTTGATGGCCAATGAATGAACAAAAGTTTTCCGTTTAAACAATAAGTCAACCTTCTTTTGGGTTCGATCAACTATCATAGAAATTTTGTTGAAATGTCTAACTCCTTGGGTGAATAACAATTTTATTTGGTGTGTAGGAGCTTTTGGGTGAAATGAAAACTAACGGAGCGAATACTTAGGTCATTGACCAAAAAAAAGAAATCAAATTAAGAGAGTTTCTCTCTATTCCACTCTTTGTGATTTGTCTATGTACGAGAGTAAGGTAAAACATAAGTCGTCGCTCTTTTGTATGGGGGCTCCAAACAGTGTTGCTGAATCAGCTATTTTCTAGCTAAATCAGGTTTTTAAACCCGATTACTACAAAAAACTTTAGAACTGCTATTAGACTTGTGTCTAGATATTTTAAAAATTCAGAATTAGTCAAAATAACAGTGAACTAATGCGGAATCAAGTGCATAGTTTTGATAGTTTTAGACTCGGCTTATCCAATTCATATAATGAGTTGGCTAAGAAAAACAATGAGCTTTACGCTAAGCTCAATTTTAGCTTTAAGGTAACAACTATTTTAAATTTTGATTTGAAAGTAATATAAATTCTTACTTATAGACATGCAACGTAAGCAAACAAAGAAAATGTTGCTTCGAATTTTCGTAGAGAAGGCAAATTACAAAACCGAAAACTTTGAAAATGATCAGGTAATGGTCGAGACAATAACAACAGTACATTAATAAATAATAACATCCATTAAAATAACACTGCTTTCATTCTAGCTACTTTTTTAAGCTATTTTAAAAGCAAGTTAGCTTTATTTGCTGACAAAATTTCGGCAGCATTGGCTACAAAGCGGCGCGCGCTTACGTCATTTATAAAAATATAAAGCGCAGAGAGCGAGAGAGTGGGGAGACCGAGTTTTTGTGTGTTATTTGTTTTTGTTGTTGTTGCATTTTAACCATAATGTTTACCTGAAGAATAATTTAACCATTTTGTGCATTTTCTAGACTCGTTTTTCTTCACATTTGACACGGGAAACACAAACCGCTTTAGCGAGCATTTTATTTTCGTATTTTACGTTTTCAACACAATCGATTCATTTTTTATGTTTTGGCAATATATCCACCCGCACTCTCTTCAATTCGCCCTGCCGTAAAAAAATTGGCTATTCGCCTTAAAATTTTGCCCATTCGCCTTTAAAAATTGAGCGCGCGGCGAGCCATATGTTTGCTCTCACTTCGCCAAGGTTCTCTTCGATTCGCCCGAGCAGACAAAATTGAGTATTCGCTGTAAGAAACTTAACATTCGCCGAATCGACATCGAACCTACAAGTCGGCATCGAGCATCAAACAATCGATTCCAACCTCGAACATCCGAATCCCAATATTTTCATCCGACTCCGAATATTTTAAAAAGGGGGAATTGGTCACCCTAATTTCCCCGATGTTCGAAAAACTGGCGAACATACATAAATTCGAATTACGGATGAGTGAGCCGGAAGTGCAAAGGCCTGTTTAAAAAGTAAGTCGGAAGTCCTAAGGACTGATGCGAAGTGCTCATTTTGGCTGGGCGGGCACACTTAAAAAAAATGTACTCTAGTCCCTAATAGAGGTGAATCGAATGCGTGGAATTAAGACAATTTTGTATAATACAAGTATTTATTTTCTTGAAACGTTATAATCCAGTCAAAATTTTCTTCTTTATTTTGATTTTGACCGCCACTTTCAGTAAGACAGGATTTCTTGCCTAAAACTAAGAAGACTGCTCCAAATTGAAAAAAATTAAAGTCTGGAGTAAACATTTGCATAAAATACTTTTTTACTCTATAATACATGAACCAGACACAATCTGTGGTTACTGCATCGATCGTTTGATGCAAAATAATGGAATATCAACATATGTATTTAACAGGTGTAAATACCTTTACCTTTATTTTTGATTTTAAAAACAAACATTTAGATGCTTGGAATTGTTTATTTCAAGCTGCATGAATGATAGAAAAATTAATTTGAGGTAACAATATTTAAATCCAAATGAATAAATTGAACGACTTTCTAAATCGACTTCGACTACATGTGATTACTATGGGATTGAACTAGACTCATTGGTGGCTCAGTGGGGACTTACTTAGACTACAATACTGTTGTTATCGGGTTCACACCCCCACAAATATGATTTTTTTTTTCCAACTAATGAATATTAAAATGCACTGTAATACATCGCGATGAATTGGCGATATATTTTTTAGTTTATTAAATTCTCGTATTTATTGAACGGGGTCCGTGGCAATTAGGAAACACTTTTTCATTAGATTTCCCAATATTTGTCCCAAAATGTCCAATTCATGTCCATGATGGAAAAAATTTCGAAATGTTCGACTATTGAATAGTCGACTAGTCAAACCATTTCGTAGGAAAATGGTCGACTTTAAAACGAAAGCAATAAGTAAAATAGAAGGTCCCCAGACACACACTTGTACCACCCACCACCCATCCCTGACACGATATATATTTGCTAATGCTAATATTTTATTATATTTATTTTTTTATATTTTTATCCCAAAAGTCACTTTAATCATACATATGTACATATATTCTGCTGATTGTCCGGGTAAAGACAAATTGCAGAAGGAGAACACCAGTAGTAAAACATCAAAGATGCTACCTTCGGCTATACCGAAGTTTTTATACTCTTGCAGTCCTTGGCAATATTTCTACATTTTGAAATTTTCTTTCCTGCAACTGATTTCATCAATACACAAACAAAACATTCAAATTATTACTCCATTTACTACAATTTTTTTCTTCTTCTTCCATCATATCCTAAGGAAAGCACCGCACGTATACACATACAGCGCTTTGTGCGTGTATGCATGTGCTCCGTTGTAGGCTTGGGTAGCTCATGAGTGAGTGAACTAAAATGATTGGCTCACTGAACTGACCCTCTTAGCTGGTTCCTTCAATTTGATTCTTTTTGGCTCACTAGCTCATTTTGACTCAGTAGTTCAGTTTTGCTCACTAGCTCAATTTTGCTCACTCTCTTACGGCTCATTTTGATTTCTTCTCAATTCTCGTTAATTAAAAAGCACAGTAAAATTTGGAATCATTTTGATGGCTTGAGAACGCAACACGTTAAACGTAAGATTTTCAAAACTGTCTTAAGCTGCAATTTAAATAGGCATTTAAAAATTAAGCATCCAGCAGCTATTGAGACCGTTATACGAATGCAACATATTTTACGTCAGTTCTCACTATGGGTTCATGAGCTATCAGCAAGTGAGTCAGTGAGCCAAATGAGTGAGTTGGCTCATTACGAAAAAAAGACAGAGTGAGCTAGCTTTTACCCAAGCTGCTTTTACCCAAGTATACTCTGTTGATTTGATGATGACGTAGTAGGCAGCAGAGAGCTGCAACCGGTGTGATTGGGTATGTTCAATCACGAAGGAACAAATTTCAATCGAGTCAAATCAGGCCTCAACATCAAACGGGCTCGATCCGGTACGATCGCCGAAATGAAACGATCAAATCGTTGATTTTTTGCTTCGTGTATGAATCACGAAATGTGATTGTTGCAGCTCTCTGATGTACATAGAGGTCGAACACAATCATACCGTTTGCTCATACCGGGTTCGATTCAAGTCAGTGGTGGGCTCTGCCGACGCACGCAATAAACGTTCGGCATGGCACTTCGGCTCTATGCGAACAGCCTCGTTGCTTTCGATGAGGAAAGCCGTTATGCGTTTGCTTATGACACACGTATTCCCCCATACCCCCGTCGTCATCACCTTTTCAGTCGACGACGCAACAAGACAAATACAAACACACAAGCAAAGACCACGTAGCTCACACATAGGACACCCTGACATTTACATATGTACATACATACATACATATGTACATATCAGAGAGGTGCAACAATCACATTTCGTGATTCATACACGAAGCAAAAAATCAACGATTTGATCGTTTCATTTCGGCGATCGTACCGGATCGAGCCCGTTTGATGTTGAGGCCTGATTTGACTCGATTGAAATTTGCTCCTTCGTGATCGATCATACCCATCACAATCAGAGAGCTGCAACTGAATGTTCGCTGAATGTTCGCTGAATGTTCGACCACAAAAAATCTGAGTCAATGATCGGGAATGATTGAAGAAATTGTGATTGTTGCAGCTCTACCAAGCAGTGCTGCCGGCAGCGCATGAACCGATTTATATTGACTGTAACTTGTGTTCTATTTATCCGATCAGATCAAATTTTGGGATCTGAGGTTTTATATCCAATACTATCATATTTGTAAATTTCATGGAGATACTCCAATTTTCGCAAAAATGTTTGTTCTAGAGCTATATGGTATAGTGGTCCGATCCTGACAATTTTCATACTTTATTTTTCCTGGGCAATAAAAAGACCCCGCAAAAAAATTTCATCCCGATAGCTCGGAGAAGTAGACTCAGCTTTTCATGCTGATCAAGAATATATATACTTTATGGGGTCGGAAACGTCTCCTGTGCGTTACAAACATCTGACCAATTTTATAATACCCTCTGCAAGGATATAATAATATATTGAATGTATTTATGTAAATATATAAAACCCATCGAATCAGAATCAGAATTAGACAAATATACAGAGACTTAGAATCGCAATTAGATTTTATCTGGTTAGATTACGACATATTAGATTTTATTTGAATAGAAATACATTTGGTCTTGGAAATTGTAGTTATTTTTTAAGTTGGTTACTTCATTTCTAATAACTTATATCGAAATTAACTGGCACGTATACCGGTCTGCAATTCTAGTTTGGCTTTTCTTATACCCTTGCAAAAAGGGTATATTATTTTGGTCAGAAGTGTGCAACGCATAGAAGGAAGCATCTCCGACCATATAAAGTATATATATTCTTGATGAACACGACGAGACGAGTTCAAATAGCCATGTCCGTCCGACCGTCTGTCCGTCCGTGTGGATTAACGCGAACTCCTCCTACACCGTAAGAGCTACAGAGCTGAAATTTTGCATGTAGGCTTGTATATACTGCAGGGGTTGTATATCTCGGATTCAGATCGGACCACTATATCATATAGCTCCCATACAAACGGCAAAGTCACGAACAGTGACTTTTTTCAATAACTTTGTTATTTTCTGAGCAATTGTCGCAATTGAAACTTCTTCTTGGTGAGTCTGTTACACCTATTAACGACTGTGACAAATTTGATTAAAATCGGGTAACTATATCATATAGCTCCTATAATAGGAACAGTCGGTGGAAAACAGTGACTTTCATCAAAATGTTCGTTGTATCCTACGCTAAGATTGAAGGCCGTTCTTTCACAAACATTAGACTTTTTAGATTAAGCAGTTAGTTTAGATAAAAGAGTTACTAAAAAACTTGCAAGGGTATACAAACTTTGACTCGGTCGAAGTTAGCCCTGGCCCTCTGGATTTTCAGTCACTTTTATTTATTTTTGGCGTTTTTCTTGTTTTTCCCAATTATTGGTTTAGTAAAAGGGATTTTTTTGTTCTTTTTTACATCGTTGTAAGGGAAGTGGCTGATTTCGTTGAAGTTAACGGCAAAAATCTAAGAAAGAAAATATACTCGATGATTGCTTCAAAATAAGTTCAAATATTTAATGTCTTTTTAAAAAGGGTGAAGAGATCCGGTTTAATTAGTATTATTCAAAAAGTTCGATGGGTTAAGTTAGAAAAAGTCAAAAGTTTCAAGTTGGCGGGGCAGAATTGCTCACTTGGTGCTCTTTTGCTATAGAAACGTACTAGTTATGCATAATACAGTAGAATCCGGGTATAACGACTCCGCTGATAACGTCCGTCCGGTTTTACCGACTAAAGTTAGATAAGCGATTGGTTGGCCCCAATACAAACTAAAGGGCCTCCGGTTAGTACTTCTTCCGGATATAACGACGAAGTCGGTACCTTGAGCGCCGTTATAACCGGATTCTACTGTATTATCAACGGCGTTTTTGTAAAAAATAAATTCAATATAAGAACAAAAAAGGACAATTCTTTGCGATTGCAAGTCGATCCAAAAATTATCAAAGTTTATTTCAACAGTCCTTTTTAAAAATAAGCAATTTATTCTCAGATAGGAAGACATTAGCAGAAGTCAGTATTTAAATTTACATGGCGATTATCCGTTGATATTGGGTCGCTTGCCTAGCTCGGTTACTCTTGTTGATGTTCTTGGGAAGTCTACATACATATGTACATATAAATTCAAAAAGATGGTCATCAAGAAAGGAAAGGAAGGTGGAAAAGGCGTTTGAGTGGCAATAAACAATGGAAACGAGTTGGAGCTAAAGCTGCCGCTTGCCAGCATTGCAGAAAAAGGCTAAGACTGTGGAGTTGTGCATTAATCCGACAGGTAATTGAAATTAAAAGCAGAAAACAAAAAGCAGAAAGAAACAATTGCTGGGAACAATCATCGCGTAAGTAATTAACAAATTGCAAGTGACAATGAGAAAGGAAAATAGCAACTTAACACTGCACTCAACTTGAATTCTAACCAGACATTTAATTCAAAACGATGACCCCAACTGCTCTTGGCAAAGAAAGTTGGCGATACAACTAGGTACCGACAGTCTACACACTTCAAATATAAAGTAGGCCTCCTGTCAATGGATTCAAATATAACCCTAAAAGGCAGAAGACTAGAGTATAACTAAAAACACTCTTGGCATACTATTTTGATGGTGCCAATTCTCAATTAGAATTTGAATCAATGTTTTACGTTAAATTCTATGGCAAATTCTCCCAACTGCCAACATTTACCGAATGGAATGGTAGTAGGTATTTAGAGCAACCTTTGCTTGCGATCGAAGGTTATGGAAATATCTCGAAGAGAAAAACGATAGATGATGGCACAGAAGGATTCATTAAAAGACCGTCTTTTCCTGGTTTAAATATAATTTATTGAGGATCTTGAGCAACATCATCATCCTATGCATGATGAAATAGGTAAGCCGACCACTGACGTCGACAATATACATACATATCTATGTAAATCGGCTCTGGTCAAACGCTGCTAGCAGCCTACTACGTCATTGCTCGAATTAACAGAGCACACGCATTCAAACACAGACGCAACGTCACATAAAGTGTGTGTGTATGCGCGCCAATCGCAGCATGCATGTATATAGAAGGGAAAGGCGAAGAAGAAGAAATGGAAATTGAGTTACAGAAGAGTTTGCATGTAAAGATATTATGACCATGGAATGCTAGTTGTATGAAGTTCGGCGCAGCGGAAGTTACCTTCTTTGATGTTGTTTCTACTTAATAATTTTGTAGTTGTAAAAGAGGTAAACAAATGGTGAGTATGGTGCAGTGTACGCCCCGAATAAGCAAAAATTTAGAGAATTATGGATGCAATAACTGTACGCTTGTTGCCATAAATAAAATACTTAAAAAATATGGCCGCCAGAAAGCCCGATTTTCGCTGGCAACCATACACCATCTCTTTGGGGGATGGCGCATTAGGTTTTGCCGTACCGAAAATATTAATAACCAATTAATATAGAGTAATTTTCACAAGACGAATGGATCAAAAATTGCATCAGGTCGCAAGCTCCTTCGGTAATACCAGATTTCAAACAATGGAGTCGAACAACAAACAAATCCAACTCCAACCGATGATGCCGACATAAACATCTAGAGGTGCAAGTCCGATCTTTCTATCTAAGGCGGTTTGTGATTCACTTGAAATAATGTGCGGGTAAATATTTACTTAAGCTACTCAAAATTTCAGTGTTGAGAAGTGGAAAAATCGACTAATGCTAGATTTCAGTAGTGGAAAACGTCATTTTTTATGGATTATGGTGTTTTGCCAGTCTGTAGTTTTCTTTGGCGCGTTGTTTGACTGCTATAGCAGCCAATTATTTTACTCTGAATCATAAAATCGAAGACAATTCGGCTGATCTGACAACCAATTATTGTTATCTGAATTATTGAGAAATATTGTAAACTCAGCAATATTTTTCCATTGCTGGACACGGAGAAAAAGCAATAAAAATTTTCTGAATTCTGTGTGGAAGGATTTGATAGACTCAGAAACACCAGATCTCTTAAAATGTCAAATTTTCCAAATATTGGCATCACGTGATTAAGGGTCAATCTCTATGCCGGCGAACTTAAAGACTTAAAATACTAAAAATTCTTTAAACAAAAACAGTCTTTGTCAAATTTTATTTCATTCGAGGCCGAAATGTTTCAAAGTACGAAAATACATTTTGATAATATTGCGCTTCAATCGAAACATGAGTGTAATGAATGTTGACATAAATTTGGATTATTTTTGGATTGATTTGTTTACTTTTCATATTGAATAAAAATTTTAAATTTTAATTTTATTTAAGAGCAATGCCTACTTGGGTTATGTCCTTGTTTTTATGTACATATGTATGTACTTTAATAATTTTATTTTCAGTGTTTCGTTGTATTTTCAATTCTAATTTAAATTACATACTTACATTTTTATTTAAAAATATGTTATATTAAATTCACCTCATAGTCTAAATGGCGAGATAACCTCACCCACCCTGTTCATACGGACAAACGGACGGACATGGCTAGATCGACTCGGCTGTTGGTCCTGATCTAGAATACATATAGTTTGTATTGTCGGTAATGCTTCCACGCAGAAGCCTGTTACATACATTTTTGGTATTAAAAGGTCGGAATAATATTTAATTATTTGCATTTATTTATGCGTATTCTTCATTTGGCGGGGCAATGCACCAACTTTCGGAACTCGATCTCACACTTACTCGTATTTGCCAGTCGAGTGACCCATGCATCGCGTACGAAAGAAAGAGTGATGAAATAACATTATGCGGTCTCGTCGCACTCAATATCTATCGATGCAATATCTCAACATCTATTAAGCAAAACATCTATGTTTAAACGGTTTTTGCTTTGAATGGACATAAAGCAAATTTAGTAAATATTAAATTCAAAAATGAAATGTTAACGAATAAGTGTTTTCATTGAAAAGAAGGACTACAAAGAAGGAAATGAGATCATTTCATTGGAGTGAATTTTATAGATTTAAAATATCTTGCTGACAAACATCATATTTATTGTTCGTGATCCACAAACATCGAGAAAACATTTTCAAAGTCCTTGAACTGCTCAATTGCTTCGTTTCTTGGCTTTCGTTTGATCGGCTTGTTGAGTTTAAGACCTGCGAAACCGAATACGAAACAATATTACCAAACCAGATACTTCCACTTTGTGGTCACTTGATATAAGAGACTTTTTCCGTGCAACACGGCTATGTACCCTCACACTTCTTTTTCAAAGTTTGTCGCACTGTGTCCTCATGAAGATCCTTCCCAGACTTTTGGCTAATATCCTGACCAATCTCAGCCGCTGACATGCCATGATTTAGTCGCACAGTCTTCAAAACGTCACTCTTCTCTCAATCGGTCAGAATCCCCTGCGAGCACGTGGCTTGGATTTGACAGAGCCTGTAGAATTGAAATTTTTCAGAACTCTCTGAACAGAAGAATGCGTCCTGCCAACAATACTGCAAAGTTCTCGCAGAGTTTTCCCTTCACGCAATTCTTCAATTTCCTTTGACTTGTTGCCCGTTGCGAAGTCATTCAAGTGACAAAATTTGTGCCAACAATTGGCATTTGAAATGTATAAAAGCTTTTAGAACCGTTATGTGCTAATAAACGGTATATAAAGTTACACACTAAGTTTGATTAAAGTTGCTTCTTAGTTTGTACGCACACTTTTTCTGAGTTGAAATTGGTATAATTAATACAAGAATATCCCAAGAAAAATGGTAGATAATTAATGTACTAATCAAGTATTGTACAAGTATTGTTTTTTTTAAATCAAAGTTTTGTATTGTTTTTCTGGCAAGTGTATAAGAAAATTTGTAATATATTTTAATAGAAACCACAGCTCGCAAATCACCGAAAAACTTATGCAACTTCGTTTCTTTTTTCGCACGATAAAAGAGAGGAGTGACGCTCGCCTTTTTAAAAATTTGTCCCTATTAGTCCCACGATGTTTTGCCTGACGCTGGTTAGGAATCGCCAATTTTTCGAAATATTTCAATATTCACCACATTAAAATTTTTTTTTGGAAAATTGCGAAATATTAATTTTGATAGTTTATGTATAAATGCTTCGATGCTGTGTTTTCAAGATTCGCTTTATTAAATTTTTCCCAAATGGAAAAAGGGGGGTAAAACCCCCTGGGATAACTTCATGACATGTGAAGTATTATTGTTTAATTTTTTAACTCTTTAGTCATATGTATATATTTTGATCCGTTGCAGCATTTTTCCTGTTTTGTGGTGAGCACGAAGCCGGGTCCAGGATCATTTAAACAAAGAATATCACAGAAGCTAACTTCGGCAATGCCGAATATATTTTAATATAAATATAAAGTCATATTTATAACTTTAAAGTAAACATCCGTTTTATTCACAAACAATTGGACACTCGTAATAACAATTGTCCCCCAAAAAATCTTCCAGCGTGAGAGCGCAACATTATAAACAAATCTGTCCCTAAAAAATCTTCCAAGCGTGAGAACGCTTAGTAGGCGAAATCAATAAGCCAATGAAATACCAGATCAAGATATCATCCGATCAAAAGCTCCCACTACTAACATAAAAAGCTTTCTAAACGAACTTTAAACTTAATTGTATGAATAATGATAAGAAAGTTCTTAAGACGCATCCTTAAAATAAAGATCGTTTCTTGTTGGTTATTGTGACGTCAAATTACTTAAAAATTTCCTCATTAAAATCAGAATCAAACTTCAAAAACTGAAAGCTTGGTGAGTAACTTATTTTAAAATAAATTTCCGAAAAAATTATTGTATAGGGCATAAGCTGCAAACTAGACAATTGGGACCCTAGCAAGAAATAAACAGACACAATGGTTGGGAGTTATTATGAAAGGAATAGAACTTAACGGTCAAACACCCGTTGAGGGATTCGATATTCTTGCCAATGCACACAGGTCCAAGTTGCATACTTCTAGGCTTTCTTTTTTTATTTGTTTGATAAGTCATTTTAATTATTCATTATTTAGCATTAAATATATAATATTTAAAATTAATAAACTTTAACTTTAATCTTTGGTATAGTCTAAAATTTCGACAGAAATTTGAAAAATACAAGCCAAAACTCTTCATAATGTCGATTTTCACAAAATAGTGAAAAAAAAATTGCCATAACTACGCAGTTTTTTACAACAATCCACCAAACTTTTACTCTACGAAACACAAAAGATTCAGATTACAATTGCTAAAAATCAGGTGTGTCACAAAAATCGATAACAACCTAAAACCAACCCCAAAAGCAATCGCAGAAATGTCGTTTCTCAGTTTTAAAATTTGCCAGTTTTTCCTGCAACATTTGGATAATACTTCAGTTGTTGTGACATTGATATAAAGGAAAACATTGCTGAAATGATAGTATATATAGCATATATCTGCACTTAAGCGATCGTTAAATATGGTTGTTTTCATATTTGATTTATTATTTTACGAAAACCCAATTAAACACAGGGGACTTTTGCCCAAAACAACCATAACTGAACCCGCTAACCTGCTAGAAATAGAAAGAATCACAGTTTTTGGCTTTAAAAAACGTACTAACAATAAGTTGGGAGTTACAATTTTCAGTTGACGTATTAGGGTTGTCAACACTTCAAAAATATTGCGCTCGGTAATTATTTTAAAATTTTTGGTTAATTTGGTAATTATAACTTTTGGAGCTCTTAGAAACAAGCTAAATTTTATTGCTTTTCAAGGGATTTATTTATTTTTAATAAAGTTTCAATAAAGCAAACCAACTTGCTATCAATCAGCAATTGAAATGTCAACTAACTTTTATCGTGACAGCTGATATTTCTAGCAGTAACAGTTAATCAAAGAGGGTAACTAAAAATGAAGTCGCCGTAATTTCTGTGACACCGACATTCATTTAATAGATTTCAAATACAATCTGTCTCAAAATCTCTAGAGAATTCTGTGACATACTTGAAAATGACTTTACAAAAGCAAAGCTAAATCAGTAACAGTAATTGCGATACAACCAATTAGAGAGAACAGAAAAAAGTTCACGGAAACAAAAAGCTACGAAGTAAATTATGCCGTTATTATTTCTGACACTACTCTATTAAAAAACATTGTTTTCGACCGCGTCAAAGTTTGTATACCCTTGCAACTTTTTTGGTAACTGTTTCCTTGATGGCTACAACAAAGTGGAAAAACGTTTTTCAAATGTCTGCGAAAGAACGGCCTACAATCTTAGCATAGCAAATAACAAAGTTATTGATCAAAGTCTTTATCAAATTCGTCACAGTCATTAACGTATACATTGAACTAACAAATGTTTAATTGGGAAGCAATCGCGTCAAAAGTAACGAAGTTATTGACAAAAGTCACTGTTTTCGACCGATCGTTCCTATGGGAGGTATATGATATACTATACTAACCCGATCTTGATCAAATTTGGCACAGTCGGTTATATTTAGGTGTAATATTAAATATCACGACCATAGCTCAAAAAATAAGTTATTGAGAAAAGTTACTGTTTGTGACTTTGCCTTTTATATAAGAGCTATATGATATAGTGGTCCGATCCGGATGAATCCGAGATATACAACCCCTGCAGTATATACAAGCCTACATGCAAAATTTCAGCTCTGCAGCTCTTACGGTCTAGGAGTTCTCGTTGATCCAGACGGACGGACGGACGGACGGACATGGCAATTTGAACTCGTCTCGTCGTGCTGATCAAGAATATATACTTTATATCGTTGGAGATGCTTCCTTCTATGCGTTGCACACTTCTGACCAAAATTAATATACCCTTTTTGCAAGGGTATAAAAATCTGCTCGTTATTGCATACCACTGATCTGTTAAATGCTTTCACTTTTTATGTCAAAGCCAAAACAAATACATTTCCTTAGTTTTTCTTTAAAGCTTCCCTTAAATAGGCTTTTTGCCACAGACAGATTCAAAAAAAAAAATTCGGTCTTGGAATGTCGTATTCCAGCAGCGAGATGACCACATGGAGTGTCCAGACTGCCACACTTGCCCCTTCGGAGGGCATGCCTCGTTAAGTTTCAGCCCAATTTTGTGGCAGCAATGTGAAGCAAATGCAAAGGCACAGCTATGAAAAATTTCATTATGCAATTTAATTTTGAATCCCCAAAAAAAGTATGCATATAAAATAGCAAAAAATATGTAAATTGAATTCTGGCATTGACGAAGTTTGAATACTCTACTGCTTTAAACAAAACCCTCTTGGCCAAAAGATCAATTTAAATGTTAGTGCCTGTTGCATTAATGAGTATACTCGTTTCAAAAAGAGTATAAGGAGAAAAGGACAAGTGGTGGGCTGTTGTTGCTTTGGCCATGTTTAACCCTCCAGCGGTAACTTGTAGCATTAACTTGGCCAAATTGAATTACTTAAGCATTTTTGGCTTTTGTTTATTTTAAGGGTGCATCGAAATGGCGTTGGGGAATACCTCGGACGTGGTCTGATTCTGTTTCGACTGTCGGCTGTTGCTGTTGCTGCTTATGATGTTGATCCTTGGCTATTAAAAGATTTTCGCCTGTATTTTGTGGGTAGCGCCGCCTCGAGGCATATGTTTCATGTGCAATTAAATTTTGTGGTTCAGCAGGCACTTTTTGAAATTTAAAATCAAATTCAAGTCATCCAAGTGGATAGAAAAGTCGTAAAAATAAACATTTATTATGATTCACCATTTCACTTCTTTGGTCTACACAAAATTGTCAAAACTCACAACTAGTCATCACATTTCCACATATGTATGTATGTATATGACATATGGTTATTTTAGGTATGCCTATAGATATGCTAAAATATCAAAAAGTGAATTACTAAAAAAATAAGTAAGTGATTACAAATAGTTCTTTAAACATAGTCTATTTCGGCAGTTGGATATGTCCAGGATATTACGTGGACACCTACAGTGGCGGCAATAAATTTGGGACATACATTTTTATTTAATTTATATAATGTTAGTGGAAAGTTTTAAATTATATGTATGTATGTGAATTTTTTATGTGAATCGACACATTAGAAGCAAGTAAAAACCAAAACGGATTTTTAAAATTTTGTCAGAATCGCCGAACGCAATACAATCAAATTGGATGGTATACAATACCTTTCGTTTCTAGTCCGTTCATAGAACGAAGTCCGACTTATTCCGATTTGACACCTGTAGGTAGGGAAAGATTATCCCAAAAACTTGCAAGGCTCCTATTGTTTTATATTAGGAACGCGGAGAACAAACAAATGTTTTAACTGAAAGGCAGAGAGAAAAAAGAATTAAATTTAAGAAATACATGATTTGAGGAGTGTAAGATGTTTTGTAATTTGTAATTTTATTAAATATTATACAAGCACTTTGAAAGTCTTCCCCCACTCTTTATGTTTCTTCGAAATGTGTCACATTCAGAAACAGATACTTTTGTCTGTATGAGATGGCATGACAAGAGATTGGCACAACATCCACGTGCCAAGTGGCAAGGCAAGTGGTAGGGACCCAGGACACAGGCCACGCCCAGATCTGCCACTTGTTTATGCACATTAAGATGGGTGCTGCTAACTTAATTTAACTAACTAAGTGGGTGACAGGTACGGGAGGAGTATTGGAACCCTTCTTGCCACACTTGCGAGTGGGTTCCCGTTAATGGCCTTAATAAAAAATGCAACATTTTGATTTAATTTAATTGAAATTCACGCCACTCGAGCAACTCCATTAGGCAGAAACGTGTCCGACGACAAGTGAGTAAGTATGCAGAGGCGCTAAGCAAATCAAATCAGACCCGGAGGCAGGGCCAGAGGCGTGGAACTTACGGTGGTGTGGTGGGGATTGAACTCAATAAATATTGTCAAAACACTTGTCAAATGGCTAAACAAAGGGCGGGCCTGGCCCAATGCAAATAAGAACTCGAGTTGGCGTGCAGGAAAATTAACCAAGGAACTGAAACTGTGAGCAAATCAATTTGATTCGATTTAAATTTAAAAGCATCTGTATTTGGCCTGTACTTCTTTCTCATTTTCCCCATCTTTCACTATTCCGACTTCCCTCACTCGTGCGCTTCGCCTCACCCCACCCTGATCTTGAGCGTGATTTTCATGTTAAGGTCACGTGTCAGGGACGCGTGCCACTGACATAAGTTTCAAGCTTGTGCTCGAAATGGAGTTGGAGTTCAGTGTCGGATGACCACATGGATTAAAGGGGTCGCCGATATCGGGGTTTCTAATTTTCGGCTGACTGGAGTCTTTCGGTTGTGACATGTGTGCAGGGCTGCGTGTTAAATGTTTGATTTAGCTATCAGTTTAATTCTATTAGTCGAGGAGATTTCTTTTCCTCGATGGCGTGTTTCAGAATGTTTGCTGACGTGCAGATAAGAGGAGCTTACCAAAAGGTCGTGAGGCAAGGGCAAAGTGTTGTTGATGTTTTCTGTTATGATAGAATGTCCTTTATATGATGCGGATTAATCAAAACGTAATAAAAGGTACCCCGATAGTAATAGAAAACTAGACTACGATGGAGGTCAGCTTACATCTACCTTGCAACATTTGTTCTTATCAAACATTTAGCGGACGTTGACGATACTATGCGCAGTACGTTCAAGTGGCCCCTACGACACCAGGACAAAGCCTGTTACGCGCGAGCCCAAGCAGATAACTGCCCACCTCCCACACGACCGACCGAGGGGTGCAGCCGTATAACGCACGGCGCGAATCGCGTGGACAAATACACAATAGAATAAACAGACAAACAAATAACTAAAAAATACTATAGCTATCTATTAACTAAATGTGATAGGATAGAAGTTTTAATCATATTAATAGAAATCTCTGAGCCAATTACAGGGAATAGAAGGTTGTAATCAGAGCAGAGGACCCTAAAAGGTTCATGCAGGGCATAGTTAGAAGAACAACGACTAAGGGATAAAGGGATCAAAGGATGTCTACTCCGTCTACATGGTACCGACAGATTTACCTGAGCTAATAACTCAGGCGAGTCGATATCACCAATTAGGAGCTTGTGCATAAAAATAACACCAAGCATAATTCTACGGTTAGTTAGGGAAGGAAGGTTAATCAAGAGAAGTCTACTAGAATACGAAGGCAGATTGACATTGCGATCCCAGCTTAAGCCACGAAGAGCAAATAGCAAGAACTGCTTTTGAACGGATTCAAGTCTAATCTGGTGCGACTCATATTGAGGTGACCAAATGCAAGATCCATACTCTAAAATAGGACGGACAAGCGAAGTAAAAAGAACTTTAGTTGTATAGGGGTCATCAAATTCTTTTGACCATCTTTTAATGAAACCCAGGACACTCATGGCCTTTGCGACCGTGGTGGAAATATGGGTGTTAAAATTTAACTTATGGTCCATAAGTACGCCCAAATCATTCATATTATTTAGACGTTCTAAATGACTATTGTTTAGAAAATAAGTGACCAGTTGAGGAGAGTTACGAAAAAAAGTCATTACCTTACATTTGGTAGTGTTAAGATTTAGTAGATTAAACTGGCACCAGGATTGAAAGTTATTAAGATCAGCTTGTAGCCGACTAAATGAATCTGTATCTTTATAAGTAAGACAAAGCTTGACATCGTCAGCATACATAAGCACATGCGAATGAACAATGACTGATGGAAGATCGTTAATGAATAGTGTAAAAAGCAGAGGGCCAAGATGACTACCTTGAGGTACACCAGAAGTCACAGGAATGGAATCGGAAAAAGAAGACTTAAAAAGTACCTTCTGTTTTCTATTTGTTAAATATTCTCGAACCCAAGAGAGGAAAAGGTGTGGAAACCCAATGTCGCTCAGCTTAGAAAGTAATAGGGTATGATTAACGGAATCAAAGGCTTTGCTGAAGTCAGTGTATATAACATCAGTTTGTTTACTATTTTTGAACCCCTTAATTATTATTGATGTAAATTCTAAAAGGTTAGTGGTTGTAGATCTACGTTTCACAAACCCATGTTGGGATGGCGAAATAATAGAACTGCAAAAATGTTGCAATTGAGAAGTTATAATTTTCTCAAAAGCTTTCGGAATAGCGGACAATTTTGAGATACCTCTATAGTTAGAGGCTTCGGACTTTTTGCCATTTTTATGCAGAGGTATGATATACGACTCCTTCCAAATAGATGGAAAAGAGGAAGATTCGACAGACAATAGAAACAATTTTAAAATGGGTTTGCATAATGCGTTTGCACAGAACCTGAGTACACATCCAGGAAGACCATCTGGCCCCGGAGAATAAACAGGTTTAACTGATTTAAGTTCGCTAAGAATAGAACTTTCATCAAACACTGGATTGAAAATACAATTAGCCTTTTTTAAATGATAAGGATACGGACTTGCTCGATATTCCGTTGAGGAATAAGTTGTTTTGAAAAAACTCGCAAACATATCGGCAATTGCCTGATCAGTGCTCGCTTTTTTATTTTGAAAAGACAAAAAAGATGGGTGCACGGAGGTCTTACGTTTAGAATTGACAAAATTATAAAATTGTTTAGGGTCAGAAGAAAACTGAAGCTTACACCGCTGAAGATAATCCTTATAGCATTGTGTATTAAGCATCATGAATTTTGAACGAGCGACTGTATACAGAGCATAATCTGATGAACGACGTGTTTTTTGAAACTTCTTATAATATCGTGTCTTCACATTTTTCAAATTGGATAACTCACGAGAGAACCAGGGAGGTTTGTTAAGCCGCTCCACCCTACCAAGAGGCACACAAATATCAAAGAGTGAATTCAGAGTATCATAGAAAAAACGAACAGCTGAGTTCATATCTCTACAATTGTACAGATAAGACCAATCGGTATTAGTAATGTTTTCGTTAAGGGTGACAAAGTCAGTCTTACGAAAGCACCTAGTTAGAGGAAACTCATTTGAACCAAGTAATGGTGAAAGCAAGGGCAGATCAATTTTTAAATTTAATGTAGGATGAAATTTGTCTTCTGGAAGAACAAATGGTTCGATCCTAGAAACCTCACAATAAGAAGTATCCTCTACAAAAATAAGATCTAACGATTTTCCATTAGAATTTAAGACAGGATTGACTTGGGATAAAGATAAGCCTAGAAGGCCGTCAATAAAGTCATGTGACAAAGAGGGCAGCAACATGGTAGATTCATCTGTTAGTGACCATACTAAAGCGGGTAAATTAAAATCACCTACAACTATGAGCATGTCTTGACTGGAAACTAAAGAGGAGACAAATTGAATTGCCTCTAAATGATTTAAATATACCACCATGTCTGACAATGGTGGAATATAGGAACAAGTAATAAAAGCATTAAAAGATTTAAAATTTACTTTAACACCGACAAACTCAATCTCCTGGGTACTAGAAAATTGAATCATTTCAGATGATAAATCAGCATCAACAGCTATTAGAACGCCACCGCCTACGCGAGAAATCCGGTCACGTCTGAATATAGAAAAGTTTGTGGAAAACACCGATGCATCAGCAATGTCAGGTTTTAGCCACGTCTCTGTAAAAGCTAGAATGTTATGCTCAAAAGAAAGACTATCTACATAGAGATTAGGAAGTTTGGATTTCAGTCCTCTAACGTTCTGGTAACCCAGGTTAAGGGACGAAGCTAGTTTTTTGACACACCAGCAGATGCTGATGTGGCAGGAATAGTATTAGTTGTTGTTGTTGGCAAGCGAATCGGTTGCCGATTTTTCTTTTTTACAGTATATTCCTTAACTATTATATGTTTCGGCCAAAAATCTTCTCGACATATGTATAGTGTCGAAAATATTGGCAGAAACACTAATTTTAAAGGACGAAATGTCCCGAGAATAAGAAAATTTAAACTTCTCCACCGCAATATTCGAGACGTTAACTTTCTTCCGAATATAGGCTATTACGTCATCAGATGTGACAACAGGGTCTAGCCTAGAAACAAATATATGTTTCTTTGGTGGTATGCCAACGAGAGGCCGCGGTCCCGAAGCATCAGCCGTAGCAGTAACGTTGGACAAGTCACCCACTGCGGCAGTCAACTTGTTTACGGGGCCCTCAATACTTTTGGAACTATCGGCAATTTCCATTGGAATGGGTAATTGCCCGGACACATCGGACACTACAATAGGCATCGTTTTTAAGAGATCATTCCCAAGTGATACCGGTAATTCCTTACTAATAGCATTCACAACCGGGCTCTTAAACGATATCAACTGCTGTACATTAGGAGTGGACGGTGCATGAGACCGGTCGGGGACGATAAGAGACGCTGGCGGATCTACAGATACTGAAACACCCCAAGGACTGGTCCTTTTACGTTTCGGAGACTCATTCATAAGCGATAAACTCCTGAACTGAGTCTCCACCGCATTAAACTCCGCTTGGAGTTTATTAAAACCTGCCCTTAAAGTGTCAAAACTATCTCTAGTCCGCCTCATGAAAGAGCGCATCTCATTCTCGACCCCACGGCAAGCATCACATCCATATTTTAAGCCACCGCCTTTAGCAATAGACTCCTTGATTCTGCCTGTGTAACCTGCACACTTAACGTGAACCGCATTGTCACACAGCCAACAAAGAATATAATCATGGGAGTCAACCGGATGAGTGGCCACTATGCAATTATTTTTTGAGCAGACAACCATTTTATCAAAATCTAATTAATTTAATTAAAAAATGAAAATACAAAAAAAATAAAAATTCTAAATGTTAAAAATCTGTGTATAAGAATATACTGACCAGTTCTGACACAAGGGTTAATGTGCAGAGTAAGCCTTCACAACTAAAGAAAAGAAATTACAAAAATACACAAAAACAAAAACAC
Organism: Drosophila equinoxialis; assembly: GCA_018150345.1. Classification (NCBI taxonomy): domain Eukaryota; kingdom Metazoa; phylum Arthropoda; class Insecta; order Diptera; family Drosophilidae; genus Drosophila; species Drosophila equinoxialis. Next base: position 1,328,046 of record JAECWI010000656.1, read on the forward strand.
GTATCACAGAGTCGCGGGTAGGCAAAAGACGAGAGCGCAAATCAAACAAGAATAGGAAAGAGCGGGAGAGCGCGTCAAATTGAACACATGCAATAACAATTTGTACGCAAGAGCGCGAGAGTTAGTTAAAACGGTAACGACACAAAAGCAAAAAGAGATAAACAAAACAACAACACCGCTAACGCAAGTATTGCTGTAAGTTTTGATTTTATTTAAATTTAAACAAATGCACAAAAGCGACAGCAAGAATTCGCGAAATGAAAATAAAATTCGGATGCTGGAAATATTAGCCGGTAATGAATTTATTAATAAGTTATAGAAAAGAAGTTAATCGTGAGAAAAAAATAAAAGTTGATAAGCGCAAAAAAAAAACACGTCCGTTCTCTGCAACGAGTGAAAGTTCCTATGCAGAAGAGTTTCAATCAGAAAAGTTGATTTTACGCATAGGCCCTTCCTGGAGAGTTCAAGAACAAAATTTCACTAGGTACATTACGTCACTTGCATAACAAGGACATGAAAAACGTAACAAAACGCTATTACGTTAATAACTTGGTTCTTGTTCTCTAAAAAGATATCAACGTAACCAGTTTAAATTGTACTACATTCTCTATAAGAGGCATATTGTTATTTCTAGCTAAAGAACACTTAGTATTCTTCAACAAATCAGATGGGAGCATAGGGATAAACATTTAATTGCTATAAGTCAAACTTATCTACCTGCAAGTGAATGTTAAAGAAAAAACATAAAATTAATATTATGCATTTGTTTTCTGAAGGTCCCATTGCAGGTCAAATGCCAAGAGAGCGTCCCGGCGATACTTGAGAGTTCAGGCAAAGAGAATCGGCGACATTCGTCTTATTCTTTTAAGAATTTTCATCCATGAACACCTAAAGAGAACTGAAAACAAGGCAGCTCGCGAAGCTAGAGAGAAAATCAAGTCAACAATCCGTTACTAAGATGAGGGCGGCCCATGGACCGCACTTAAGCAGTTGCAGCAGCTGCCCAAGTACCGCCACATCGCCATAGCCATAGCCATCGCCTCGTCATCATCATCAGCATCGTCGTCCTTCTGGCAACACTCTCAATTAAAATGTCCTCGCTTGGTAACCGTAAGCATTCAAGAGGCCATGAAAACTCCTTATTACATGGTGTCAGCGGACCCTAACCCAACCACAACCAAAAAAACCCAAGTCAGCCCCAGCTAAAGATCCACGAGTACCACCTCACCGCCTGCCGTACCTTCTGCAAGTTGCACCTACGTGTTAATAACGCGAAATGCGGTGAATTTTTGTATTTTCAAGCACGCACTCGAGTCCTGCCATGCCTCACTGCCCTCTTGCTACGCCCGTTCCTTACCAAATTCTCCCCTTTCCACCTCCACCAACGAAGTATTTCAACTTGAAACACAAACCCTGCACGGAAAAATGAAATCATTGAGCGAGTTGGCAACACTTGCTGAGGTCGTGCGTGAGAGGGTAGGGTGCAGAGATAGAAAGAGTAGGAACGGTCATGGGGCTGGGCTGGGACCGGGCAGGGGAATGAGGATGGGGTAAAAACGGCTACTGTACAACACTTTAAAAAATGTGTTTTTTTTTTTGTGTTGTTCAAGGAAATCTGAAACATTTCAAATATTTGTGCCTGCAAAATGTTTGGACAAGTTGTGACGACGCCAAGGCGAGATTGGAAATGGACATGGGAAATTTTAAACCAAGTTGCCAGCTGCCTAAAAGCCAAAAAACTCCCTCCCCAGCTAACATCTCTTTCCATGAAAACGTTCGTATCTCCAGCTTGTTTACTCTTGCCATATTGACTTGAAAATATTTACACAAAAATACAAATCGCGACCGACAATTTTCACATGTGGCTTCCCGGAAAAAGGTTTTCCTCTTGATGCTCCGCCAAAAAGTTTTCATGTCGTCAGCCGGAGGGCAATAAACGTCAGACGCGTGTCAGAGAGCGCTTCTTTTGTATATTGACACCTTCAATGCCTGATTTGGGACGCCTTGTGACGTTAAGAAGTAAAAAGTTTTCACCAAAGACCTTACAATGGAAGTGTGTAGGTCCTAGGTGAGGATGCAACAGGATGTACTTGAATTTCTTTAGTGGTTGGACAAATCGCTAAAGTTTTGGTTAGAAAAGAAAAGGAAAATATAAAATAGCTTTTAAATGATAATAAATTCAGTTTTAAGATGTTGTGCTGAATGATAAAGAAAGTAAACATAAATTGGCTTTGACTGATAAACAATACTATAAATTATTTGGTCCCAATTTGTTGTCGAGTCTAAGCAAGTAAAAGTAACGACTCTGCAACCTCTAAAAAATTGGGATACGAAATATTATCGCATTATACTGAAAGTTAAAGTAAATAAATTTGAACTATCGAATGATCTCTTTCGTGTTAGCATGGAGGTTGTCCATAGAGCGCTATTTTCAGAACTACTAAGTTTTTCCAATATTGGTATGGTATTTGGTATTTGGCTATGCCAATTGAGATCTGGCGAATATGTCATATATAAGTTTTGGTCAGGGAAACATTTTTGCGTTTTAAGCAATAAACTTTCTATCTGTAGTCCTCGGTAGATGAGTACTAAGGCAACTCATCTAGTCACGCCATCCAAGGCGTTCTTTTCGCATAAGACAAAAGACATACTTGCTAGTGCGTGTAAAATAAAGTTAAGTGTATAGTTTACCACTATATCCTATACTGAAATAACATTAACAATAATAAACTAAACTAATTACCTAAACTAATAATAAGCTGCCTATGATTAAAAATCTTATAAATTAGTAAGATTTATTGATGACTTCTAAAACCCATTTTTGTTAACTTCAAAAACGATTAGTTGAAGTAGTTAGTAGCAAAGCCCTTTACACTAATTCATAAAAAAGATTAATGTTAATAGTTTGAAATCCTCAAATACTTTTAGCGTGGAAGATATGGTTTAGTCATTACAACTCTGGATTCTTTTGCGAAGTCTGCTAGTAATAGAACTTGAAATAGATAAACAGACAATCTGCTCACCTTTTGTGCTGCCTATGATTCAAAATCTTATACATTAGTAAGAGGTCAATAAACCCCAAGCTGGGTAAAACCCAATCTGTCAAGTTATAGTTGGTAAAATTTTAACTTTTTGGAGAACTTTGTCTTTAATTTGACATCTTAAAGCTTAAAGAGTTAACAAACCTTGGCACACAGCTGCAGTTAGCCCGTCTTTAATTCATATATTTGTGTGTATTTTCAAATACGTCTCTGATATCTTAACTTCTTTAATAACATACTTACATATGTGATAGTTACGTACGTTATTTGTTAAATTGGCTTTACGGCGTTTAGGACTTATTCAAATCGACTCTACACATCATCATATGGAAAATTATTGCCTCTCGATATCCTTTTATCCGAATGTTTTGTTTAATTTTGTAATTTTAATTTATCTATTTCCATTGTGTTCTGATTTGGCATCTTTTAATATATTGTAAATAATGAAAATAAAATTCTAAGTTGGAGAAAACTAAACTAACAATTAACTAAATACATTTCTTTTGCTCTAGATATCACTACCGTTCCTCCAATTATTGGGTCGCCTTTTTGTTTCTATCCAATTAGAAAAACCGCAAACTGACAGCCAGTTTGACCGCAATCCTCAGTAACCAACCCATCAGCCCACATCAAACCATCATCATCATGGTCATCATTGTCAGCCAAGAATGAATCTGTCATATTATTTCGGCAATGATGTTGACAACAGCCACAGCAACAGCAACAACTTCTTTCGCGGGTTTATAGCTTTCCCCCCAGAGTGCAATATTTATCATGTCACATAATATTTTTCTGGCATTTGCACGTCACATATATTCATCCTCCTCCTGTGATACCACCCCATTCCCCTCCTTCAGATGCTAGGAAGCCACCCCCTCAGTTAAGCAGCCGATAACTTTTTTTCCACACACGCACCACAAAAATCACAACCCCTTCGCTCGGCGGACGACGACAATGATGATGATGATAATAATGATGATGAGATGTGGGCGAGAACGAGGACGGTTCCCAGCCATCAATTGCAGTCATCAACCACCGCCAGGCAGGCAGTGGATATGGCAGCTGCCAGAACGTCTGGCTGTTTGATATACCATACCCCCCTTGCCCCACTTCTGCCCTGATCATTGAATTTTCTGCTGATTTCATTTCGACTTCTTTTGCTCCGCTGGGAACAACTTTTAGTCGTCATCGTCATCAGATGTCAAAGGAGGGGGAAAACGAGTGGGGTGGGGAGTAAGCAGGGTTTGGGACATGGGTAGCAACTCTAGCTGCCGTGCCTGCTTCTGTTTTGCCTGTAAATATTTTTGGCAATTGTCGGTACTTCTCCACTCCGCCTGCACCACTCTCCCCTGAGAGCAAATTAATGATGTCTTCCTTCTAGGCTTAAAGGGGAATTGCTTATAAATTAAATGACTTGTTGTTGCTGTTGCTGGGTTTTTATCACACTATTTAGCCTAATATATTAACACTTTCCCTGACTGGTTGGATGGGTGGTGGCTTGCTTGGTTGTGTGGTTATGTGGGTGGGTGGTTGCTTGTTGTTATTTGGCGATGAACACATTAAATCGAAATTTACATTCCTATTTGCATTTTCATTAAATTGCGTTGTCAGCTTAAAGTATTTTCTGTTTGCAGTGTCAAAGGTTAAACTTCCTCTCGCGTTTTACATACATTATTTTACCTACAGTTCTTTGCAGTTTAAACCACCGAAATTTGTGTTGGTATCCGTGGTTTATTGGTGATATGCAAGTTTTCATATTTGGACGGATTGCTTAGACACTTCGAAGAAATGTAGTATTTTTTCCCTAAAACTTTCCATTCACTTACGATGATCCCCAGAGTTAAGTTACAAACCTTCAGACGGTACCCTAACTTTACATTCACATACATATGTACCTACATATGTATGTATGTATACATACATTTCAAAAAGCATTGGTATTTAAAATCAGAATCGGTAAAACGGATCTATTTATAACTTTTCCGGATTTCTTAAAACGTTTAAAGGTTTAGAGAATTTAAAATTTGACTTTCACTCTATGTCGCGAATGAAGCTTGGTATTTAAGCTATTTCCGGCCTGCTTGAGATAAGGTATGAAAATTGTCCGGTAAAGTTATGGTCAATATAAATTGGTCCTGCTTAAATGCGGCAGACGCAACGCGAGAATAAAAAAAAAACGGCAGACAAGAAAGTTTAGAATATGGCTAAAAGCTAATACCCCATTTCCACTGGGGATCATCTAGCATTAGAGCTAAAAAAACATCGATTGTACTATCGATACATCGATGTCTTTGTATTTTTGCAAGAACTGGGGAAGGCTCTAGAGGAGTTCGAAAAGCAGGGAACGGAACGCTAATAAAATGGATAGGAATACGTGAAGGCCAACTTCACGAGGCAGCCAACAATAACGACAATGAGCCCAAAGTTCATTTGAAAATAAAATGAATATTTATGACTTGTTTTAAATTTTTAATATAACAAATACACGTGTGAGCTCTTTGAAGAAGTTTTAGAAGTCGCAAGAAATAATCTGAATTCAACACTGAATGATATATATTTGATAAAAATCGGATACAAATTATATAGACTTTAACGCCTATATTTGTTTTTTGGCTTTTTCACATCTGTCGTTAATCCCAACCGTTCCCCGTAGATGGAAGGTGCGGGAATATGGTATAATAAAAATTTATCAAATTTTCTACAACCATTCTTTTTAAAATGTGTAAACACTTTCTTGCCAAACTGTAAGCATTTACTGTCATTAAAGTTGAAAAATTTCGCCCTATATATGTATAATAAAATAAAAACTAAAAATTAAATCATTGAGCAAAGTCAACAGCGTGAAGTACATAATAATTATCCTTTTAAGCTATTAAAATGCAAAATAATTCTGGTAAGTACTCAAAAAATATTTTTAATAACACATAAATAGCATAGCACTTAGCAGTCCATAAATGAATACGTTCGAATATCTACGAAGAATCAAAGTCTATCTAGACACAAGTCTATTCATGCAATCCCAATGAGTGGCCCCTTTTAGAATATCCCAATAAGGAAGCAGACACATTTGTCAAAAAAGGTTTTAAAAAACGTCGAATGTTCGCGAAAGAACAGCCTTCAAGCTAAGGATATAGCAATTGTATCGCAACCCATTGCACACTTTCAAAATTAATATACCCTTTTTGCGAGGGTAAAAAAATGCCTTTTAGAGGGCACCTGAAGTAACGGTAATAACCATTACTGACCAAAAATTCTAAAATAACCAACCAAGCGGAGGTTTCCATAATGGCTTAAAATTACTGAAAATTATTCCCTTTCTTACATACAGATTATGAAATATTTAATTTAAAATATACCTATTTCATTGGCTATGTCCAAATCCACAATGTTTTGCAGGTAAGGAAAAATACGGAGCAAAAGATGGAGGACGGCAAAATCAAGGCAAGAAGCAAAGCAAAGGCCAAGGTTCCAAAGAAAACGCTCAACCAGGATCAGATAGTTCAGGATTTATTCAAAAGCAACAACAAGTTGCATGGGGTTCTAATTTAAATCAAGGTAGTGGCGATCAAAAATCGTGGGGCCCAAAACAAGTTGGTGGCTCAAATCAAACTTCATGGCGTTCGTCAAAGCTCCAAGCAGACAAAGGAACAAACCAACAGCAACAACAAGGACATCAGAATGCTAAATTTAATCAAGGTGGCGGACATCAACGTAGTCAACACAGTGGTCAGCAGCCAACCGACCATGGATCGTGGGCTAAAAAGGAAGGTCAAACTCAAAATCAGAGTTCATGGGGCCCGAAAATGCATCAGCCAGTACCAAAGGTAAGTCAAATTGGTCAGCAGCAGCAAACCAACCACGGATCGTGGTCTAAAAAGGAAGGCAAAGGACAAAATCAAAGCTTATGGGGTCCAACAAAGCATCAGACAGTCCCACCTAGTCAAGGTTCAATCCAACAGCAACCGAAAGGACAAGAAAAAGCTATAGCAAATCAAGTTGGTCAGCAGCATCAGACCGGCCATGGATCATTGGCCAAAAAGGAAGGTCAAGTTCCACATCAAGGTCCGACAGAGTCGCAAGCAAAGGCCCCTAGTGAGGGATCAATGCAACAGCAGAGACAAGGATTACGTATCGAAGACAAGGAGGTAAATGTGAAGGGAAAGGCTATCGAGTCTCAAGCTCAATCGTGGGGCCCAAAACAAGTTGGTGGCCGAAATCAAACTTCATTGAGTTCGTCAAAGCCCCAAGCAGACAAAGGAACAAACCAACAGCAACAACAAGGACATCAGAATGATAAATCAAATCAAGTTGGCAAACATCAACCTAGTCAACATGGTGGTCAGCAGCCAACCGACCATGGATCGTGGGCTAAAAAGGAAGATCAAACTCAAAATCAGAGTTCGTGGGGCTCAAAAATGCATCAGCCAGTCCCAAAGGTAAGTCAAATTGGTCAGCAGCAGCAAACCGGCCATGGATCGTGGTCTAAAAAGGAAGGCAAAGGACAAAATCAAAGCTCATGGGGTCCAACAAAGCATCAGACAGTCCCACCTAGTCAAGGTTCAATCCAACAGCAACCGCAAGGACAACAAAAAGCTAAAGCAAATCAAGTTGGTCAGCAGCATCAGACCGGCCATGGATCATTGGCCAAAAAGGAAGGTCAAGTTCCACATCAAGGTCCGACAGAGTCGAAACCAGTGCCCCCTAGTGAGGGATCAATGCAACAGCAGAGACAAGGATTACGTATCGAAGGCAAGGAGGTAAATGTCAAAGGAGAGGCTATCGAGTCTCAAGCTCAGTCGAATAACCAGCAAGGCCAACAAATCAGCTATCCCCCGCTTCAACCACCAAGTAGTCTTAAACGAGGCACTATTGGCAAACCTGGACAGGTGGCTGTGAATTATCTCGATGTTGATTTGGAAAGGATGCCGTCGAAAGCATATCAATATGATGTAAAGATCATGCCTGAGCGGCCAAAAAGTTTTATCGCGATGCCTTTGAACAGTTTCGTATAATCCATCTGAATAATGCTATAGCTGCTTACGATGGTCGAGCCTCGTGCTATTCTGTGGACAAACTAAATACCGCTATTGGGAATGCTGATGTCAAGGCAAGTGAAGTAAAGGGCGACTAAGAAGTTGTACTATTTCAAACGACATTTCTTATAGGTGACCGATTGTCATGGCCGCACTTTAACCTACAATGTTCAGATTAAAGAGACTGCGGGTTCCCAAGTCGACCTGAACTCTCTTCGCAGGTAACTCTGTAATTGTTCCTTTATGAAATAGTCATTAAATTCGTTTCATATCTTCACATAGCTATATGAGTGACAAAATCTACGACAAGCCCATGCAAGCTTTGCAGTGTTTGGAGGTAGTCTTGGCGTCACCGTGTCACAAGAAAGCCATTCGGGCGGGGCGCTCCTTCTTTAAAATGGCTGAGTCTGGGAGGCGCTTGGAACTCGGCGATGGTTACGAATGCCTCATTGGACTTTATCAAACTTTTGTTTTAGGAGATCGACCATTCGTGAATGTAGACATCTCACACAAATGCTTTCCCATCGCTCTTCCTGTTCTGGACTATATAGAACGTTACGTCTTAAAAGAATCGATTAAAAATACAAAAAGCTAGACAGATTTTATCCAACAATAGAGCATTTCTTGAAAGGAATATCTATTATTTACGATCCACCGCCAAGTTTCAACAGTGCACCACGCGTGTTTAGAGTGAACGGACTAACATCATCGCCAGCCAGATACCAAAAATTCGAGTTGGATAAGAAAACCTTGACGGTAGAGAAATACTTCCAAAGTCGTAATTATCCCTTAAAGTACCCGAATCTGCATTGTTTGCATGTCGGTCTGCCGGCCAAGAATATCTTTTTGCCAATCGAACTATGCCGCATAGAAGACGGCCAGTCATTGAATCGCAAAGACGGCACTAATCAGGTCGCGGCTATGATAAAATTTGCTGCCACCTCGACCAATGAACGCAAAGCCAAGATCATGAACTTACTCAAGTTTATGCAACACAATCTTGATCCTTGCATAAGTCGCTTTGGTATAAATATTCACAATGATTTCATTGTAGTCCATACACGTACTCTCAGCCCACCGTTGGTGCAGTACAGGAATAAGCAACTGTCGACGGTTATTAATGGCTCTTGGCGCATGAACCAACGCGCAGAGTTCTTGGAACCAAAACAGAAGATCCATAAATGGGCCATTCTTCATTCAGATGGGCATCGCAGATTGCCGTATAATCAGGTTGCTGACTTTGGGAACATGTTCCGGCGTCGGGGACTTTCGGTAAATGTCGGCCTAGAGGAAAAGCCTGACATAAGGCCTTTCAGAGATGAAAGGGAGTTGGATAGTTACTTCGATGACCTCAGGCGCAGTAAGTGCGATTTGGTGATTGTGATCATACCCCAAACTGGGGTGTCCTATAACATCATTAAGCAGAAAGCTGAGTTAAAGCATGGTATACTGACACAGTGCCTAAAACAATTCACCGTCGAGCGTAAATTGAGTCCGCAACTGATTGACAATATTCTTCTGAAGGTCAATTCGAAACTGAATGGCATAAATCACAAGTTAAAGGATGAACCGAATCAACTGCTTTCAAATGCGATGTTTCTGGGTGCCGATGTTACCCATCCATCGCCGGATCAAAGGGAAATACCTAGTGTTGTTGGTGTGGCTGCCTCACATGATCCCTATGGCTCTGCCTATAATATGCAATATCGCTTACAGCGCTCAGCTCTTGAAGAGATCGAGGATATGGAAACAATTCTCACGGAACATTTACGAATTTATCATTCATATCGCAAACGATATCCGGACCATATTGTCTATTATCGCGATGGAGTGAGTGATGGCCAATTCCCAAAAATTAAGGCGCTCGAACTGAGGGGAATTAATGCGGCATGCTTCAAGGTAGCATTGCTGTGGCTCATTAAACTAGTACCCTAACCGTTGTGCTATCTTTCTGTCTTTCAGCTGGGCATCAAACCCAAAATATGCTGTGTAATCGTGGTAAAACGCCACCACACACGATTCTTTCCCTTTGGTGCTCCTTCGCAGGGCAATAAATTCAATAATGTGGATCCAGGGACAGTTGTAGATCGCGTCATTGTCCACCCAAATGAGGTGCAATTCTTTATGGTTAGCCATCAATCCATTCAGGGCACAGCCAAGCCAACCCGTTACAATGTAATCGAGAACACTGGCAACTTGGACATTGATTTGTTGCAGCAATTAACCTTTAACCTGTGTCACATGTTTCCTCGCTGCACACGCTCGGTTTCGTATCCAGCTCCAGCATATTTGGCCCACTTGGTGGCCGCACGTGGACGTGTCTATCTTACAGGGTAAGCGGCGATGTTAAGTTTAAAACGATTTCGAAAATTCCAATTAACTTCAAACCTCTATTAACAGAACTGAACTGTTCAAATCACCCAAGGAAGAATACCAGAAGCGTTTAGTCTCTCCCTCTTTGACAACAGCAAATCCGATGTACTTCGTTTGATAACAAGTAATCTATCATTACCCATTAATAAACTTTTCTTACGTTTTGTGCTCATTTTGTTAGAGGAATTTGTGATAACAAATATGTACATAATCTGGGCTATCCTAATCTTTATCGATAGACTAGACCGCTTTGTCTCATCAATATTATTACATCAATTATAAACAATTCAAAAGGAATCTTAACCTTAATTACTAACCCGGGTCGTGATTGGGGTAGGGTATATGTACATAGTGCGTGTGTATGTGTATATAGAATGTAAATGATAACTAACGTAATTAACTATGTCAACCGTTTCAAATTAATTTCTCTGAGATACTCTGAGAAAATTTATATTGGGGAAACGAATTCACAAAAAAAAAAGATTATTCCTTTGTTAATTTAGGAAGTATTTCTGTGTCCTAAGAAACGTTATTGTAAGTAACTTTCATATTGACATGCTTTGAAAGCCATTCACGTACGTTTAATATGGATTCAATCCTCTCAAGGTCAAGTTGCGATGTTCAAAAAGGAAACATGAAACTTAATAATTTATAAAGGATAAGGATGAGGGGGAGTGCCATGACTTCCTCCCTCTTTTCTCTTTTGTATAACCGGTTAAAGTCATTGCCAATCAAATAATTAGGGACTGCTTTCAGTAAAAACAACAAACCGGCAGAGAGACCTCCATTCAATTCGCACAGACAATGCGCATGGATGTGTGCGCCAAACAAATAACGCGCAGAATCGCTCTTGTGGACAAGAGTATATATATATACATACGCATTTATATAGTATATACATATTAAACTTCTACTATATAAAAACACAGACACAAAAAACAGGTTCAACGATACGCTCGAGGAGAACAACAAAAATGCCTCTGTAAGGGCAAAAATGAAAGCAACAACGATGACGTTGAAGGAAAAGCTTCGCAATAACAACAATGCGATACAAAATGAATAGGAAAAACTTTTTTTCCAACACTTTGGGGGCAAGTACTAGTCAATGACATTGAAGAGCAGAACTTTCCGCCATTGTATTCGAGTGTGAGTGTGTCTGTGCATAGGCGGGGGAGAGGGATGAATATTAGTTTAAAATACTCTAAACATACGGTTGGGGCAGACTTTGCCAATTTTGGCCAAATTTAAGGAAAAATGGAAAAATTTAAGTATGCCCAAATCGGAATATCATGCTCAGAATGTGGAAGAAAGGGGATTGATTAAACAACTAGATTATATATTAGATTGGCATTAAAACCGCATTTGCTAGTTATGTGAAATCGTGCAAGTTAGTCCACCTAAGCTATGTAATACACTCGTCCTATTATTAAAAGCTGACCTTCAATGTAACACCAGTTTCTAACCAAAGAACATTCTTAAAGTCCTCTACAGTTTTTGCATACTTTAGGTTAAATTTAAATAAAAGTACTCACAGACTGCATCTAGTTTTAGTCTCAGAATGCCAACTGCACTCCCTCAATTAAAGAGTATAATCGTGCATTAAGTTTCGCCAAATGATACTTTTACTTTTCTCTTAAGCTTAAACTTTTGATTATAACCAGAACTAGCCACAACCCTTGTAGACGGATGTCATGAAGGACTTCCTCTTCACCATACTCAAATTTTCAGAAGCTCATCCATCTACGGCCCTTCCCTCATGAAACTCGTAAAAAATCTGGGAGTGCACGTGTCCTTTTTCCGATGTGGCCTCTCTTGTTGTCCTCGCTGTGTTTTTATATTGCTTGCATGTCCAGGCCGGACGCGTGAATAATTTTGCTGCAGGACCTTTGGTCACGCTGTGAATCAATCTTGCGGACACAGGATGTAAACAACAGAAACAACAACTGGAATTCGAATCCGAGTCCGAATCAGAATTCATGTAATTTCCAATCATTTCTTGGCATTTCTTTAATATGTTTATTTTTGCCCCCGATGCCTTTTATGGAGCTGAAATCATTTTTTATCGACTCCAGCGGAACTTTAATCTCAACAAAATGGAGCATTCGTGCCGTATTTGGGGGGTTGCTTAGTGGGTGGGTTGAACAGGAGGGTGTGCGTCCGTCCAACTACTATCAGCGTTTAGTGCGCATGTTTAAGAAACAAAAACAGAAAAAAACCCCGGCGTAAACTCCATCATCAGACGTCGCAAGGGGTCCAAAAAAGAAGAGCAAATGGCAACACTTAAAAGTGGTTGCAATACTTTCTTTTTGCTGTTCCATCCTCGTGCTGGCGTGTCCTTTTTTGCGCCATTTGTATTGGCATTTGCAGCGTGTGCTCCAATAAGAACAAAAGGGACTGCCACCCATTCCCCGAACCCAGGTCCACTTTAACACTCTCTTGTTTGGTTGCCAGCTAAAGGTTATTGAAAATGGCATTGCGAATTTTCCCTGTATGTTCCGGGTGCGTGTGTCTCGTTCGTTGTCTGACTGGGTTCAAAAGTTGAAAAGGGCTTCGGGCGCAATTTGAAAATTTTGTTTGTTTTTTGGGTTTTGTTTTTGTTTTGCTAGCAAATTAAGGAGGGACATTTTTATTTTCCTGTGGTAGATTCGTAGATAAAAAAATTGTGGCTTCATTTTTGTATTGTTGATGACTAATTACATAAGCGTTTAAATCATGTAAAAGAATGAGGTCCAATTGGAGTTAAGTTATCATTCTAACTTCTAATAATTATTAGTATGAACAATTCGAGGCGCTGGTAACATTGTATAGAAATTTATAGAAACAGTGTGAGAGTAAACTCTGTTTGACATTGGACAGGGAAATCCTAGTTCACAGGATAATTCACACACTTTCCGAAAAATTATTTTTCAAATTTAAAAACAGACTTTACAGTTTAACGATGCGACTTCTTAAACAGGACACGAGCAACGAAGTAGATCACTAAGCAGCAGAGTTGGGCCAAGGTGTCTTTGTCTTTCTTGTTGGAGGCCTCATCAACATACTTCTGCTAGAAGGCTATAAGAGCCTTAGGAACATCCTAACGGATGTCATATTAACAAAAGGAGCTCCCGCAAAAAAAAAGAGACGTTCGTTGGACTTGACCAACTGCAATATCGCTCTTTTTAGGCCAAGGGCTTGGACAGTCTCACGGATTCTCTGCATTTACATACTTCGCTTTATTATATTCAAAACTTTGTTTGGCTGCCAAGTCTGTCTAATCCGTTTGTAACTATCGACAAACTAAAAATTTTCTAGTTTCCCGTAAGTAGATACAATTCTACACCTCTTGAATCTGGCTAGAGCCAGTGTCAATTCATCGTGTTCCTTATTTTGGCAACATAAAATTCCAACGAAAACCAATTTTAGCAATTGAATTGAATATTTCCTACACATTTATTCACATTCCTTAGATAACATAAAAAATGACTTCCCATGAACGAGCCCTCCTCCAATAAAAAGTGGGCGTTTCCGTTTACCCACAATAAATGTCAGATATCCATATGGCATCCTCACAAGAAAAGAAACAGAGGAGAAAAATATCATAAAATAAATAAATTTATGTAGTACAATAAAAATAAAATCCAATAAAAATTGCCCTTGACGCAGGATATGAAAATCAAATAAAAACGATGGAAACAATGATGCCAAACACGAAATGTCGTGGTCTAAATCTGCATATACAAGTAACCCGCAGACCCAGAAGGTCAAGTTCAAAACGCATTTGCTCTGATAATTACGCATAATTAGACAACAAAACCGAAGTGAAATTCTAATCCTCCTTTATTTTGGAAAAATATATATGTATATTTTGGGAGAAAAGTTACCCGCATTGACCCAAAATCTTGACTTGGATGAGAATACTGAGAGATGTGTGTTTGCTGTTGGGTTCGATTTTACATTTGTGTTTTGATTAATTCGATTCCACCAATGTCATTCGGCGTGTGGGAATGGCATTAACCGCAATTAAAGCACAAATGACAGATTGTCTATAAAATATTGACCACCAGAGTGATCGAAACGACCCTCAGATGGTTATGCCCTCAATCCCCTTCGTCAATAGGCATACAAACGATGTTCGTTAGGCAGTCGACCGGAGGGTTGCTTCCATGGCTTACCCAGTAATAAATTTAATGATTGTTAATCTTCAATAATTTGCCATGAGAAAATGCACAGAGACTGCCAGTTGGCTATTTGTAATGGATAGTTTGAATATTCAGAATTTGGGGTTGAAAAAGTCTCGTGCAATGAATGGAATGATTTGTCCTATGCATACATACTGAAAAATCCATATTCTCGAGCGGCGGAGCATATTAAATAAGTAAAATCCATAGGATTACATAATTATTAACTAAATCTTTAGCAAGTACTTTATTGGTTTGTCAATTTTGTGCTACCAATATTTAGTATTTAAAAACTACCAAGTAAGTCAATAAACTACTTTCAATATTAATTAATAATAATTACTGGAAATGCACTTTATATAGTCGAGAAAATCAAAATTAAGTCCGAAAACGGTTAGGTGCGGACGTTTAAAAATAATTGCCCTGAAGACGACCACCGATGAGTGGCCGAAATACATCTGAAAATAAAACCAAAACAAACTGTTTTTTATTTATCCAACAAATTGACCTCGATCTGGCAAAGCATAATAAGCAATTTACTTAATTCATATTAATTTAATCGTGGTTTAAAATAAGTATTCTTCGTTTAATTGCAATTCCTTTCTAGTTTTAGCGTTAAAGACATCGTATGGCCATTGCAATTCTGGAGTTCTTTAGCTTAGTCTACTGATAATAGATCTTGCTGGTTCTTGAAATAGATATTTAGATAACCTTCTCACTTTTTTCTGTTAAAATAATCTTTTTAAAGGTTTCAAACAGGTCGAAATCTAAAGAAAAAGTGCTTTGGTATTAATATTTGCCTCGGCCAAGGGACACAAATTACAGGCTAAATTAACAATTTGAGCTATAGCTACTGCTTAGCTTGGTATTGCTAGATCTCTAACTTAAAATGTCTTAAAAATGTGTTTGTGAGTTATTTGAAATGAGAACTGGGGTACAAAAATCGAAATGTCATGAATTGGTGGCCACTATACATATTCTTGAGAACAAAGATTTAAATTTCACCTGCACTGAACTAATTAATTACTCGCCTAGATCGCCTTAAACGGTTTCGCGATTGAGAATGTTAAATGACAGAAATATGAAGAACGGATAAGTTAGCCGCTAATTGTTGTGAATGCAATAAGTATAAACATATTGAAACGTTAGAAAAAACATTGTAAAATTCCTTAACAAATAAGTTTTTAGTTTTTTCAATAAGATCTCTTAATTACTGTTTGGGACTTGGACTTGTCTTTACAGAGGGATACCAGCTAGATACATTTATGAGCTTAATAAAGATTCCTTTTTACTTCTTTCCTCGCTTTCTTATTTATTTCTGCTAAAAAGGACAAATATACAACTACCAACAGCTGCACACAAAATAAGAAAAAACAGTAAGAGTAGAAAAATGGGGACACAAGTCCAACTCCAACTCGAACCGTAGACAACTGTCAAATGATGCTACTTTGGCGATAAGAAACCGAACTCTCCAGCGGACTGCCAACTCTCCCTCGCTTTCCCAGAAAAGACTATGACGGGAAAGGAAAACTCCCATGTGCGTTATTTGTTTCGTTGTCCAAAACAATTTCCTTCCTTAATCACATGGTAACAGGGAGCAACTCGCAAATCTGACCAAAACAAATCGAGAAGCGACCCAAACAACAAAAAAAGGAAGACAAAATGAATAAAAAAATTCACGAATCAGGAACAACATTTCTAATTGTGAAAGATAAAAAAATAAGAAAAACACGCAGACAAACAATTTTGGGTTGGTTGACGGGAAAAAAAAGAACTCGCAGAAGATAAATGACAGGCAACTTTTATGGGAGGCAGATGCGGATCAGGATTGAGGATACAGAACTTGGGATTGAGGCGATTCTGTCTATCTCTCTTTGTCTAGTTGTTTGCGTGTTTGTGTGTGAGTGAGTGTAGACATTTGCCAGCAACTGTAGCATACTTTCAAGTGTCTTTCAGCACATTCTATGTGTGCCAACAGCTTGTCGAGTGGTTTCTTCCCTTCATTTCGACCTCTCACTTGGTTTTTTCTGCATCTGTATGTGTGTGTGTGTGTGTGTGTGTGGAAAGTATTTGGACTATCGATGTCGCCATAAGTTGTGGCAAGCCCTTCAGTTCTTCTTGTTGTTGTTTGTTGCCCGCCTGCTACAATTTTCCATGAATCCTTTACTTCTGCATCCTCCATATATCGGCCCATGCTTGACCAAGTGCAAAATGTCAAGTTTCTCTCTTTGCTTTCTCATATTTTTTTCCACTGCCTCTCTCTCTTTTTCTTTCTCTATCTCTGTCTCGTTCGTTCAGTCTTTGATGTATGTAAATTTTTGTAGCTTATCTGTGCCGAGTGTGTAAGTGTGTGTGTGCCTGCCTGCGTGTGTGTGTTTTAATCGAAAATACATCCCCTATCCGGCATTGTAAACATGTTGCCAAATCCGCTTTGGAGTCGTTAGATTCAAAGTTGATTATTTGCGTGTTTTATGACTGAGACTGCAATTGGGACTGGGATTTCGGCTTAGCACTGTGTCTGGCTTTATCAGTCAAATCTCTATGAACAGGTGGACAAAGTTGTCAGAAACGATTCGAAATCATTAATGAGGTTTTTTTTCTTTACCCGAGAGCTTAACTTGTTGGTTCACATTGGATGATAAGTATTGGAGCTTGACCTAAAGCGAAAAATCCATTTGACTCAATGATCGACATACTTCTTCGATGCTATTTTATTTCAAATTTCAAAGTTTCTAGGCAATCAATTCTTGTATCTATATTATAACAATGACTTCTTAAATTAAAAGTTTTAGAAATATTCACAGTATCTACGATTTTGTGGTGACGATATATGTAAGAACCACCAAGTTCTATCATCAGAATGAATCCACAGTTGTAATGGCCATACCATATCTTGAACGCTGAAAGTAGTTGGGAACTCAAACGAGATGAAGCGAGAAAAGAACGGCCATCAGAATTAGAGTGAAATTTAAAATCTTACAAATAAATTAGTAAGATTTATTGACCTGAAGCCCAGCTAAAACCCAGTTTTGATTAACTTCAATAAGGTCGAAATCTGGACAAATTTTACTTGTATTAAATTTGAAATGCTTAGTAAGACAGTTTTTATATATTCATAACACACTATTTAATATTTTAGTAAGTAAATAATTAAGTAACCATTATGTTATTAATATTTGAATATATAAATAAATACATTATTTATTATATTTTCAAAGTGAAGTTCTAGCATTTATAATTAAATACATTTTGGAGACTTGGGGTAATTCAATATAAGTACTTACATGTTTAGGCAATTCATAGGTACGAATTCCTCTACGTTTTCATTATGCTACCAATAAAGAGGTTAATAAGGTCATTGGTTGGCACTGCTACATCATACTCAAGTTGGTGATAAAATCAAACTGAAATAACAAACATGGCATTAGAATGGAAACCACTGCTCGGTGGATAATAAATCATTACCAACAGAATTTAAATTCATTGTAATCATAGAAAATGTAAAAACTACATACGGACCTCCCCTTCGGTTCGTCCTGCCCCGCCCACACAAACCTGATGACATGTTGTGGTAAAGCAATTTACCCTTCAGCGGCAGCGCATAGCAACGAACGCATAATTTTTAATTGTCAAAGGAATTGTCCCGGTTTGGGGTTGGATAACGCGGTTGGGATGGGGTGGGATGGCAGTCGGACTTGTGGTTCATCACTGATTTATGGAATTTAATAAATTTTTACAGATTTTAATCACTTGTAATTACGAGTGGCGATTCAAATGGGGTTTCCAACGCATTTTCAATTAAAATTAAGGTCCAGGTAATGCCCATTCGAGGCTTCCCACATCCGCTCTTCGACCTTCTTCAGTGCTTTTATTTGATTGGTTTTTTTTTCCACCATATTCTCCAATTCAATTTCCGAGACACATATACACGCACATCTATAACATATACACACCTACAATATATATGTATGTTTTCCTTTTTATTTTATGTTATTATATAGATTTTTTTCTCTCCATGTCCTTTTGGGGCTGTTGTTGTCTGGACTCTATTTCTCTTTTTTTTGATTATTTTATTGAGCTGCTCCACTCATGGTAAGTTTGTATGCTCTATATACATACGTATATGTATGTACCTATACATAGGACCAGCAGCAGTCGCAGATTGATTTTTATTCTATATTACGTTTTATTTCCTTGGAGACAAAAAATAATAATAAAACCTGGTCCGTCCTCAGAGGACTCAGTTTTGATCCAACTTCAAAGAACTTTTTTGGAGTGTCCTTGTCGTATGTGTGTAAATGTGTATCTGTGGGTGTGTGTGAGTGGGTGTGCTGGTCCTTCGTTGATTTGCTCGTCGGCTTAAGCGACAAATTTTTCATTTATATTGCGCTTCTCTGGCTTCGGTTCTCTGATTTTTTCGGCCTCAATTTGAGGTCCCCTCTCCAAACCGTAACCACAAATAAAAAAAAATCCTTGAGGTGCAGAATAGTCGGCACTTTTGCGGCTGCAAAGAGCTTAGAATGAGGGTTGACTTGAGAGGAGGTTGGACCAATCTCGAAGATATGAATCAGGTTGAGAGTTTTGGCGAGGTAAAACTCTGCCATGATATCATTTCAATGAGGAAATACAATTGAAGCCTACAAATATGTCTTAAAATGCTCTCCTAATATCCAACTTCTCGAATAAAGTATTAACACATTTGAGGCGTTTCGTGTTGCTGAACCCTATTTTATATATAATTGTTTGTTGTTCATTGTAAACTGTAAAATTTGTGGTTAAAATAAATAAAAAATTATCACCAGAAATATTTAATCTGTCACC
The DNA here is from genome assembly GCA_018150345.1 of Drosophila equinoxialis. Taxonomy (NCBI): domain Eukaryota; kingdom Metazoa; phylum Arthropoda; class Insecta; order Diptera; family Drosophilidae; genus Drosophila; species Drosophila equinoxialis. The sequence continues at coordinate 1,347,474 of JAECWI010000656.1, forward strand.
AATTATAGCGTTGGGCATATTAAAATGATGATTGGCTTATTATCAAGATCGAATAAAACTTAAATAGACTTCATAGAAAACAGAAACCGGGTTCGAGTCCCAGGCTAGTGTATGGCTGTAGTTTTCATCTAAGCCGAAGGGCATACTTGCCACTGATAGTAAAATATAGTTAGGTTGACAGTCTACAACTATATCGTATACTGATAATAAGAATAATGCAAAATATTTATGAACTTTTATACACCCATGCCAAACCCTCTTCTATGGAATCCTAGAGATATAATGGCTCTTAGGTTAGTTGTTTGTGAGCTGAACCATTGAGAATTGGGGCTACTTTGGGGACGTGATCCTTGCCATTTTGTTTGTCAGTCTCATCCTGCTAATCCTTTTGCAAATCTTCTTGACTTGTGAGAATAACGATATTTCTATTATGGTAGAGTCTCCTGCTTGCATTTCTTCTCTTAATGAATTATGTGATCTTGCTAGTAGCCAAGCACATTGTCATCAAACGCATCTCAGAATATGCAAATGATCAGCCATTTGTGGGTCACACAACGCCAAAAGGGGAGTGATAATGACACGTGCCGGAATGCAAGGCCCTCGGAGATTATTCTGTACTGCCAAGAATGAGTCATCAAGACAATCAGCCTCAATTACGTATGCTGAATCATTTATCGGCGCTGGAATCTCACATTACGTGACTTTCTGATTTGGCAATGCAACCGCTTTATATGACTGAGTTCGAAATATTCACCTGAGTAACTGGCCTTTATTATCCCTTTAGTATCTTCCAATATTCAGGTTCTCCAAATGAACTCCTAATAGCGTCTGATAGTAATGAAACTTTTGTAATAAAGATTCTCGAACGAATTCAAATGCATCAAAATGTTTTGTCTAATACAGTTTAAGTTTAGTTTAAGTTTTAAGTTTAGTCATGACAAACCAATTCCCTAAAGAACTTGCCTATATTTATAACTAACAATAAGTTGTCACGTTTGAAGATCTTCGGTTCGTAGCCATTTCGAAATGCATATAACAGTCTTCTGATCAGTTCTTTATACCCTTGCAAAAGAGTTATACAAAAATTCTACAAAATGACATCTTTTGTGGTTCGTATTCTGCTTAATTGAGAAGATACTCTACTCATAAGACTTTCGTTTAATAAGACTTATTTTAGGACTTATAAAATAGGTGTTCCTTACTAACGGGATCTTTTCCAAACACAAACATTTCAAAGGCACAATTGAGTCATTCGGTTTTTGAAAGGTCTGAATAGTTACGTCTTGAATAGGACTCTGAGAACCGAGCTGATTAACATTTATGTATATAGAAAATATTATTTAGAAAAGATTTCGGTTTTTAACAAACTGATCTACGTATACTTATAATAAAGGGGCAAGTTGTCCAGGGAGTACTAGAAGAAAAAGCAAAAAGATGTTACACTCATTAAAAGTGTTGATTGCATAATTAGCGAACTCAATCGATTAAATCGAAATTTATTTAGCAAAAATTAGAGACAACTCATTTGAGAATAAAAATATATATATTATTAATTATCTATATATGTATGTATAAGGACTGGCTAAATACTGATGATACAAATTTTTCGAGAAAACTTATTTGTTAAATTTAAAGTTAGCTAAAAGTGAGAAGACTTACAGTGCAACACTCATAATTGTTCTTAAATTATCGCTGACCGTCACAATTACCTAATGGGTTCTCCTGACCTTCCGGATGCAGTGCATCATTATCGGGGCAATGGGGCAAATAAAGCTATGGCCATATGTCAAGCATCTGAACAATATGGTATAAATTAAAATGCTATGTGCATTTATTCAGTGTGTTGTTACGGCGGTTCGAGCAATTAATTTGCAATAAAAGATAAATAAAATAACAATAATTATTTTTCGCACTATTCAAACAGAGAGCAACGATTTATTATCCATAAAGGGAGAAAGAGTGAAAGAGATGGTGTGACACAGAGGGAGTAAGAAAGAGATGGATGGTTGTTAGTGGCAGAATGAGACAGGAGCAGGAACTAATTTTCAAGGTCATTAGAATGCTACGGCCAAATTGAGAGAAACTGACACTGGACAGGCCCCTTTTGTTTGTTTTGTTTAATGTTTATGATAATCGCAGACAATAGACTTGGTGCACATCTAGCCAGCCTAGTCCAGAACCCACAGCTCTCACCCCGACAATCATCCCGACCCCTCCTACATACTCCATTGTTGGCTGGAGCGTAACCCGTAAATACTCAGACTTTGAGAGGGGCCCAGTCAAAACAATTGCGTGAGACAACGGGAACGACGATGCGACGTCGGTTAGACAATGAAAACAAGGCAAATCGTGGCAATCGATAGGCACTTTGATTTGGGATACCCCCGATATAACCCTCATGCCTTCACTTTTCAACTAGTACTGCCCACTAGGACTCATTCCTGTTATCCTTCCCCAACTATTGTCCTCTTTTGGCAGGCGTGCAGCAAATGGCATAACTTCCGCTTTTCCTTTTTGGCGGAAATTATCAATAAATATGCGAGGCCAGACGCAATTCGCAAATTTTTGCGTGTCCAAGCGATGACTTTTTCCTCTTCTTTTATTTATATTTTTCCTATTTTGATGCTGCTCTCCCCAGTGTCCAGTTTTTGTGCGCCACAACGGAAGCATCATTATCATAAATTATCATTTTGTAGGAATTGCATCCGTTCTGCCATCGAATAGCCCCCAGCAATAGCAACAACAGCAATATAACAGAAATGACGACAATTTCAATTGTCCCACCCCACCTCCACTTTCCCCTATCCAACTTCCCTCACTGAGAGCTCTTTTCAGTCCATTGGTATGTATTTCACGCGAACCGAAAATTATATTTCTAGTCTAATTTATGGTTGACCAATGCTACCAATTTCCACATTTTCCACCGATATTTCACTCCCATTTTTTTCATTTTGATTGGAGCACAAAATTGAGTTAGCCCTTTCCATTTTTAGTTTAATTGTTTTTTTTGGTATTGGAAATGTAGCTTTTATTTTAATTTACTAAATTTCTATTCGTAAAATAGAAACTTGTTTGGGTCGATGTCAATAGGTTTGTATGCCGTGTCAACTATTCATGAACCACCGAAATCATGAGCAACACCAACCAATAGTTAATGAAAACTATGGCTCAGGATTCAAAAACGCTACGGACCCTGCGCTTTGAGAGCTGTAAAATGTGTTTTAAATGATACAAATTTAGTTTGATAAAAAATGCATTGTACTCTAATAAACCTTAATTTCATAAAGCCAATTCTTAGTTTGGTCTTAACCGGTCTAAGCCAATTCTTAGCTTGGCTTCTGTTCAAAATGAACTATCTAGATAGTTTTTTGAAATACTGCCTGAAAAAAGGCAGATTGACTATAAAAACCCCGAAGACTTAATTATTTATTGCCTAGGCCTAGGGCTGGTCTAATCCGTCACTGCCAACTATTGGAAAGACACATTTTTACATGTGTTTATTTTCTTTAAACTAGGGCAAGTGGTCTCCAATATCTGTGACTGAGATGATCCTTTTGGAACCGAACAAGAATATTGTATATGAGTACTTTATTCATTTGCTTATTAATCCTGACTTTCATTTGGCATTTCTAATTACATAAATTAATATCAGCTTTTAAAAAGAATCATTTTGGAAGCAAACCCCTAAATAACACAAAAGTAAATTTAACACCAAAGAGATATTTTTTAATAGTTTTAGGAATAAATATTGAGAGTTTTTTAATGAGGTTTACAAGTTGTGGAATGGAAAAATAACATTTTAAATTGTACTCTCGCTTATTATATTTTTGAAGTTGTCCTCTGTTTTTTTTTTCTTCTCTTTTGCAGCTTTGCCTTGGCACATTTTGTTTGCTAATTCGATTTTAATGTGAATTAATGAATGTGCTGGCACTTAACACTTACTTGGCCACATTGAGTCTCTGGCTGTGACTTTGCCTTATTGGGCCCTGTCAGCTAAGCTGGCCATACTGTGCGGCTTTTGGTTCTGGCTCTGACTCAGAGTTAAGAAAAAATTCCATGAAACATTTGCCTCATTAGCCAATGGCGTTGATGGACAGTACGAGAGGGAGACACACATACACATTTGATAAATGATTCAGTTGGGTGATTGAATGGATTTTGAGGCCAAAAATTCACGCATATTTTTTCACTGTATATTTCTGAGTTTTATGTCATGTAGACTTTTGATTCGTTTACGTCTTACCTCAAGTACTTTCTCATTTGGACAACCTTTTCATTTCGTTTTCTCAGTAGGTGAGAACTCATTAGGAGACTTTCTTTTCAAGTCCAGGACACAATGCCCACTGTACAATATTGCCGCTTAATGCGACCATTAGCAAGTCCAGCGGAAGAGAAATGGCAGAGAGAGTTAGGGAGAGTTGGGGGAAAGGTATAAGGATGAAGAAAAAAGAAAAAATTCGCGCTTGTTAGTTATTTCCGCTAAGAAAATAGTTTTATCCCGTCATAGGTACAATCTGTTTTTTGTGTTGCCGTTTTGCTTCTCATTTTTGCCTCTTTCATTTTCCCATTTTTTCGTTTAGCTTGTTAACAAATTTTATGCATTTCTTAACTTTTCGAGGCGAGTTAACGAGTGGAATTCCAACTTGCTTATTATTAGTTGCTGCCAGAATGCGGCCTGCATTGTGGTTATCATACTTTAACAAGTTTTCCTCAAAGAAGCATGCAATTTTCTTTGGCCCGCTGCTAGCTGGCAGCTAAATTGCAATGCAACTTTGGTCGCCGAGCAGGTGGGGACAGGAGGTGCAAAAATGGAAAATGGGAAATGCAAAATAAAAAACCAAGTATAAGGAAAAAACACAGAAATTGCTGAAAATGCGTGCATAAAACTTTTCCCCTCTCTCTCGCTTTTCCCATTTTCCTACATTTTTTTTTTGTTGCTTATCGTCAGTGCAGAAAATCTTGGAAAATATTGTATTAAAAGCAGCCGCTAAACTTGACGATGATGATGATGATGATAATTATGATGATAATGCAGGTGTATTGTCCGCAGGGTCCGCAAAAACTCGAGAAGCAGCAGCCATTTTGTAAAACGGTGGACGCCATTTTGTTCTGTGTGTTGTGGTTGCTGATGGTGTTGGTGTTGATGTTGTTTGTGTTGCCTGGCACACAAAATGAAAATGAATTCGTAATTAGATGACACCATCCGTGCGTAAATAATAATTTTCCCCCGCCCTCGGGCACTCTTTGCTAGTTAGTTAAGACGCGCGAATGAGTTTTCCTTGAGTTTTTTCTCCGACCAACTCACGCCAAATCTTGTTGCCATTGTCAGGAAAAATTTGCGGCAGCACAAGTTTTTTGCCAGCCGAGCCAAGTTCCTTCAGGGTTCTTCTTTGCGTAAGGTTGAACAAGTTTTTATCCAATGGTTGCGTTTTGATTCGTTGCATACCCTTCCATCAACTATGCGGAGCATATCGATAACAATGAAAATGCTTATCTATTTGCTTTACTCCAAGCATGTATATTCCGCTTTTAGCTACATTTTGAACATAATCATTTTATTCATTGTTAAGTCGGATAACAACTATTTTTAAATCTAAACTAAATTTTTCTTAATTTGATTAATAATAATCACAACAGTTTGGCTAATTTGGAAGAAATCGCCTTGAGAAGCAACGGGTGAAATAAAGCAAGTCAATCATTTATGAATTTACTTATACATATTTAGTTATTTTGTAGTGATTCATTATAAAAGCAAATGTTAAGAAATAGTTTCAAGGCATAAGGGCATCCAGAAATATAAAGTGTCCGCTAATCCTTCTGTTCTGTTGACCCCCAACTTATATTCTCTGCTTTTTTGCTCATCTGAGTGTGTTTTTGTAAGTGTGTGTGGGTGTGGGTGAGTGTGTATGAGTTGTACCTCTACTTTTCACGTATTCGTATCAGCTTGCCCACATCTTTCTCTAGTTTTGGGGGCCTGCCTTGTGCCTTGCTCCCAATGCCTTAGTCTCAAGCCCAGCCCGAATTGAGTTTCAGATTCAGCCCCAGCTTCATCTCAGTTTCTATTCTCCTCTGTTTCTCTTCTGTTCTCTGTTTGTTTCTTTATCGCGCATTTACCAAGTGCCAAAGTTTTCTCGTTATAAGTTTTGTAGCCTTTGTGTGTCTCTCGCGCAGCTCGAAGCTCGCTGCAAAACTTTCGATATTCCTTCAAAAAGTTTATGGGCGAAACTCTGCCGAATGAGTCGCGATTTTTGGGCCAAAAAATAGGGCTTCCCATGCAACACGTTCTCTACTTGGCCCCATCTGCTGCTCCTTCGTACTTCTCTCTCCTCTCACCATATTCACTCGCAAGTTGGCAAACAAAAAAATTATATTATTTTATTGTTGTTTGGTTGCCGCATAACTTTATGCCAAACACTTCTTTCACTCGGGTTTTGGCATTATCCATGGGCGAAAGTTTTTTTCGGCGCCGAAAGCACTGCAGAGCAGTGCCATGGCTTGCATAGAATATGGGAAATAAGTTGGGGCTCTAGCTGCGGAGTCGACGGAAGTCGAAATCTTTACCATTTGCTGCGCCATTTTGCAGGACTCAGCAAGGCAGAACTAAGGGAGGATCCGGGCAGAACGTGTGTCCGCTGCCAGATAAGGCAGGAAAGTATTTTCATATTCCGCATGCAACTGCAAAGTGCACTTTAAATTCTTGCAAATGAGTAGCTCGGCTTCTCACTTTTATTGCCAAACTTGGATCTTTCTGATTATGCAAAATATGATGATAATGAATTATTTAATCCTGACAAATCCATTTGCTTGAAATGTTTTCATGGTTTTGATCTATTACAATATTTAGTCAAGATTTGCTTCCTGAAAGTACTAAAGACTCGTAGAGCAGTCGTCCTGCCTGGATTGGACCCTTGTTGATGGCGAATTTCCAGGTCTTTAAACATGGCACCCTCTCGTAATGCTCTGCAGTTTATTACAATCAGAGTTTTAGCTAATTTTGCACACGTTTTGATAGGCTGAGGAGATACTTTTTTCTACTAATTTGTGCACATATTAAAAATGTTTTTGTTTATAGGGGGAAGTTCCATTTTGTTGTGTTGTGCCATTGCCATTACGAGCTGTGAGTGACGCCTGGTTGGTGTTTCCCATTTGCCTTTCAGCTACCTCTTTCACTGACTGGCGAATGTGTGTGCAATTGCATGCAGGTGGGAATAGGTGTGAGAGGGGTTGGACTGAGGAGAAGTGGCACATTAGACACATACAATAATTAAACGTAGCGCGAGCTTATCAACATCATCATCATCGTCATCGTCATCATCATCCGCAGCAACATTTTTCTGATTATAATGTGCCACTCATGGTGTTGTCGTTGTTGTTTTTGTTGCTTTTCCTATTTCTTTTTTTTTTCTTGCGCCATCCCCTCGCCAATTAGGGAAATTGTGTGCTATTTCCAATTTGAAAATTCAGCGGGCTTTCGGGGTTTGTCTTGGCTAAAGTGCCTTCGAAACGCACATAGAGAGAAACAAAAGCAACTGCGATGCGATTTGTTGTCGTTCAACTTTCAAGATGCCTCCTTCCAACTAACTGCATGACCAGACAGAGGGGAAAGGGGATGATTGTCCATTAGTAAAATGGAGCAGGCTATTTTTGATTTAATGAGCCATGGACTAATGGATTTTCTCATCCATACGCTAAGCTGTAATTAACCACTTTTGAAAGGCAAAAATTAGCTTACAATTAGATATTTGCAGTTTACCTAAACTACCGAGTTTATCCATCAGTCATTTCCGGAAGTTGGAAAAGGCCTCTTGCAAAAACTCATTTTTGGGATTCAGTGTCCTAACTGACTTTGAGATATTTTGGAAATATCCTTAATATGTATTCACTTATGTAGTTTTCAAGTGTTGGCTACTCAAATATTTTAATACATATTGTCATCGTAGAATTACCCTACAAAGGATGTAAAGTGTCGACCTGGCGAGAATGATTTAGATGACAGTCGCCATATAATTTTGAAACGACCTAAAAACCTAAATAAATCTTACTGAAATCAACTTTTTTCTTTATAACAACAAAAATTACAAAATTAACAAAAATAACATACATTTCAAAATAATCGGGACCGTTCTCGTTTCCGAGTCGATTTTAAACGCGATTCTGCACTGTTTTCGAACTTTCTGTTCTCAATTCCGAGTGAAGTGTCAATTATTTTCGATGCAAAGATCGAAACAATTTTGTTTCGCTTAGATATCAACATAGAAAAGGTTTATAATTATTTTGGTATAAATTTGGTTTGGAGTCCAAATTTCTTTTCTATTTATCTCTCGTTTATTCTCACCATAGAAACTGGCAAAAACATTTTGATTGAAAACGTTCTGAAGCCGACTTTTCATGACATTTTCATATTTAATATGTTGGTTGCCTCCTAATAATGATTTCTATGAATTAACACTTAGAAGAAATTATCGAATAATAGAATTGTGCTTAACATATTACAGATTAATAGAAAAATATTTAAAAGCTGTACTTTTCATACCAGTGAATCAAAGGCAAACGATGTCAAACCAAATAATTTGGCTCGGAATCTGATATGAGAACACTCTTAAATATTTTGTAACTGCTTTTGAAGTGAAACTCAGGACTGCTGAGGGACAATGGAAAATGTTTCTCTTTGGGCAGTTCTCTGAAAACTTCTTTTCCCATAAGTTGTAACAATTCCGATTCCTTTTCTTTGCGAGTTTTCCTGGTGTTGAGCATTGATTTTGAGTTTAGGCAATTTCAATTGAACTTGGCTTACAATTAGTAAAGAGTATAAAGTAAGTTGATTTCCTTTACCCGTTTATGTCTGAGTTTTGTTCGTTAATATTTAATTTTATCACAATTTCATACACGTTGTTGTATATATATTGTCTATTTGGCGTAGCTTAGACAAAAGTCTAAATGCTTATATTGACTGCCTTCCTTGATGGATTTTCCTTCCAAAAGAACTTGATACCAGAAATTGAAGTAGGGAAAAAGTGCCCCATCAAATTCTTAACGATATGCGTGGGGCGTAAACTGAAAAAATAAACAAACAAATGCCTCATTACATGCGAAATTAAATTTAAATGTTTGCTTAATGTGATTTCACAGTTGGCCCGGGGTGGCCTCGCCCCGAATAGGAAGGGGGCAAAAAAGGTATACGAATATGCCCAGCACAACCGAAATTAAAGAACCAAACAAACCCAAGCATATAAAATATAATTTCATTTTGAAGCCTTGGGCTAACCAAGGATGATGTTTTCCATGATGTTGATGACGACGATGACGACGCTGATGGTTCGGGCCGCAGTCCAGGGAGGAGGCAGTCTCAGGCTTAGAAATATTTCTGGAATTTATTTTCTGTTTGCTGTTTTGGGTTGAGTGGAGAAATTAGAATTTTGCGTGTGTCTGCGGTCGCCGGTGGACGCCGACGGAACCGGCACAGCTCCCGGCCGCATTTCCTGACACCCTCATAAAAAAAGAATGTAATATATTTATGCAGGGTACCCTGACGTAAGGGTGTATCAGAAGAAGCAAGAAAAGGCTGAGAAAGTACAATTTGCCACTTGCAACACACTCCATTAGTTAGTTTCTTCCAATAGGGCACTAAGAAAGACCAAGTCCTTGCTTAGTTAGCCTCATGGCTTCTTTCGTAATTAAAGTATATGGGGTATTCGAAGGGTCGACCCATTGAACGGATGTGCCTATACTGGCAACCTCAAAATCATAATAACTTCAATATTTTTGTTGCCTGTCAGTGGCAAACCTGTCAACGTTGGGCGTTTATTTGACAGCTGCCGGGGATTAGAGCGGTGCGGGGCCGAAGCCGATGCCGGGCAGTGGGTGGCAGTAGTACTCTCAATTAAAATATATAATTTTTGTAAAAATAATATCATAAAAATAAGAGAGAGGCACTCGTCCTTTGGACCGCTGCATTCACATGGCCATAAATTAAAAACTTAATAACGAGCGGGGCAAAGATTCGTACGAAACCAGGACATGCCCAATACGTGTGTCCCGCTCCTGTTGACAATGCATCCGCAGTCCTGTCACATATTCCCCTACTATTCCCGTCTCTCCCTCTCTGCCTCTTTCTCTCTCTCTGTCTCCCTTTGTCCTTCTCGCCAGTCTCTCCCTGCAGCAGCAATAAATCGCTAACAGCAAATAAATCAGCGCGCATAAATTCCAATGTTCAACGACGATGCCTGTGCCCCGACTTTATTTACGACATTGCGACAAAGACAGTTACGGCAAAATGTTGGGCCAGCCCGGACCGTAGGGGGTTGATATAAGCGGAGCGAGGTCAAGCCAAAGGGGAAACTGTCCCCTCTCAGTCCATAAGAAGCTGCAGAATATTGAATTTTGTCTAAATTCGTAGTGTAAAAAGTTATGTATTTTAATACATTTCATTCCAATTAGAGCAAATTCTATTTTGACCAAAAATTAATCTAAAATTAATCTATTCGCTAGCAGCACAAAAAGTTAATCAAAATTTGATAGCATAATCTAGTGCTTGCAATAATCCCCTTCAGTGTTTCAATCACCAATAATTGCTGCACCGCAAATACCTGATATAACCACTGAAAGTATTGCTGCAAGCCCTCACAATCAGATACTCAACTTGTATGATATAATTTCAGTACATTATCAACTGAAGAGTATGGACATTTATCAAATCTCAAATACGACACTCTCACGTATGCAGAGTTAAAGAAAACCATATAAGCAGAGCAAAACATATCTCTTCATAGTTGAGGCTACAAATAAATTTGAAGCGATTATGCGTAACGAATTTGATGTCTTTAGCTGTTATATGAAATTTGTTTTATTTTAAAAAAAGGGAGTCTAGTTGTTCATGCTGTGAGAAGGAAGCAGTAACGGACAGATGGACATGTTGGCATTGGCTGTTGAAGCAGATCAAGAGTATATTAAGATATATATATTCTTGATCTCTTTTTCTGGTACATTTGTATATGGGCATTTCCGCGGTGTAGCTAGGGAGATTCGTATACATTCAAAGTGAAAAAAAAAAGAACACGACGCTTTTTATACCCTTGCAAAAAGGGTATATTAATTTTGGTCAGAAGTGTGCAACGCATAGAAAGAAGCATCTCCGACCATATAGTGTATATATATTCTTGCTCAGCACGACGAGACGAGTCCAAATAGCCATGTCCGTCCGTCCGTCGCAAACTCCTCCAAGACCGTAAGAGATACAGAGCTGAAATTTTGCATGTAGGCTTGTATATACTGCACAGTTTGTATATCTCGGATTCAGCCGGATCGGACCACTATATCATATAGCTCCCATACAAACGGCAAAGTCACGAACAGTGACTTTTCTCAATAACTTCGTTATTTTCTAAGCTACTCAAATTTAATATTGGTAAGTTTATTATACATATAAACAACTATGCCAAATTTGATCAAGATCGGGTGACTATATCATAAAGCTCCAATAGGAGCGATCGGTGGAAAACAGTGACTTTGATCAAAAACTTCGTTATTTTCCTTGTTAAGATTGTAGGCCATTCTTTCGCATACATTAGCCTTTTTAGATAAAACTTATTTCACCTTCATGGCTATTGCTAAGGAAAGAGTTTCCAAAAAAAGCTGCAAGGGTATACAAACTTTGACGCGGTCGAAGTTAGCCCCGAACCTCTGGTTTCATTACACTTCAATTTAAAAGCAGTTACAAGAATTGTAAATTAAAATTTAATATAAATATGAAAAAAAACATAAATTGTTTTTCCACGATTCAATGCTTTAGGTCTCTTGATTTTTGGCACAAAGTAAAATAATCCTTTTTTTCGGTGTTGAACGCAACTTATAAAAGTGGGCAAAGAATATTCGATAATTTATAAATTATTCGGGTTGCATTATAATCCAACTTTTTTTTGTAATTGATTGTAATGTGAAAAACATTTACTCGGTTTTTTATTTCTAGCTTATTCTAGGTACATATTTACATGTGTATTGTACTTATACCTATGTAGATAACTGAGATGAGTTGAACCATTGTTCTAGAATCTAGCCGATTAGAGGAGACTACAATGAGAGTAGCATGGTTTAATAGTACGACGATTTTTTGTGGTATTATTGTAAATGTTCCCTCACCTTCTATAAGCGTTGAGAGATTGAGTAAGTCTCTATAACCAACTTCAGCACAGACGTATGTACATAAGTAGTGTGACATATAGCCAAACCTAAATCTGCCAATATTTATTAGTATTAGTATTTAGAAATTCTCAAAAAGCCAGGAAAATTCTCGGAGAAAGCTGACAACAAAATCGTAAACTAAATACAAACTAGACTTTTAGCCAAGGCTATGGCCAATAAAACTTTGCATTCCGAAATTGAAAAACGTTTTTGTTTTTAAAAACTGGCAGAACTGGCGCGGAAAACTGCAAAGTAACTAGGATCTCAATTATTTCCATGTATTCCCACTCCAAAGAATTTTGGATTTAAGAAATGATGATTAAGTTTAATTAGAAAAGCCATATGAATAAAATGTCATTAGATAATTCTTTGGCCTTATGCATGCCATCTAGTTCCTATGCCGCGTTGTGGTAAAGCCAATGAACATGAAAAAGGTTGACCTCAGTGTCGTGACAATATGTCCTGGAAAAATGTCCGTGGTTAACCAGAAAGAAAAGATAAGCGAGCGAGAGAGAGCGTAGAGCCCGTGCAGGACATTTGCCAAGGGGTTAAAAGGGCTAACCTCCAGGCGAAAAATGCCAGAGAAATAAAAGGAAAGAATGGAGAGTAGAGGACAACCACGATGGCGACGAGTATATTTGGCGTATTTAAAACAAAAGGATGCCGTGTGCTAGACGAGAATAGACAAAAGGACATACACAGACTCACATAAAGGCACATGGAAGGCGCCAAATCAAGCGTTGATTTATGGCCCAAGCCAAAGGATTGTCAACCAGCAAAAATCCAGAAAATAAAATGCATAAAACTAACATTAACACCCTTGTAAAAGTGTAAAACCGCCAGTGACAGACCGAGAACTAGAGATAGAGAGAGAGAGATAGAGGGAAAAGTAGAAGGACATATGTAGAGAAGAAAAAAAGAGTCAACAAATCAAAGACTAGAAAAGGAACTCCCATCCCGTAGCCGGCAACTATTAGCTAAGCCACTCGGTGATAATTTATTTATTTGGGATTATTTATTGCTCGTACATCATAATTTTTCGAGCCTCTGTGGATAATATTTTATTACGACTGACTGAGGTAAGGGAAGATCCTTTGCATTTCTTTTTTTTCCATCTCTCAGGATAAGGATATGTGTTCCTCAGTCTGCAGAAGAAATAAGTATAAGTTTTAACAATGAAGGATGCGCAATAAATTAAAAATTCCGAAACTTAAAACGTAACAATAAACACACAACGAAATACAGGAGCAGGCAACAGGACATGCAGTTGATTTATTTCCCTCAAGTAAAATCATTAAAGAGAGAGACGCATAGACTGACAAAGAGTGAGAGAGAGAAAGGGACAGATGTAAAGTAGAAGGAGAATAAAATAAAAACGCAGATCCCACTCTCGTTCCCCCCATGGCGAAGTACAAACCCAAGGATTCAAAAGAAACGGAAGTATTTATTTCATAATCGTTATGAAGTAATGAAGAAAATGCTTGAAATACTGTTAGGACCGGCGAGGTTGCCAATTGCTGATCATTCACAAGGCCTTTAAAATGTAATTGCAAGTCCGAACGACTTAAGTGGAAGGTAAAATGTGGTGAGTTTTTTCTATCAAACTTTCTATATTCCACAAATTTTCTAGTGAATGATAGAAAAACGATATACAGGGAAAATAAAATTTCGCTACTGAAAACACATAAAAATACGTGGCGCATATTAAATTCTTATAAAATCAACGCTCGCAGAATGCGCTATATGGGAACACTAGGGAGCTATTGTTGTAGGTACGAAGGAACTTTGTGTGGATGCGATGTTACCTCCTCACCGAGGAACTCCAGCTGGGATATTAAAAAACTTGTTGCTAATAAAATCTACGAATGCTGTCGCTGCTGATGCTCCTGACGCTGTCGATGGATGGGGATGAGGATGCTGATGCCGATGCCGATGCTGATGATGACATCAATGACATTTGTTGCGGTTCAATAAATTCGCAAACGGCTGGAAAAAATACGGAGGAAGGGAACGTATAATAAAAATCAAAAGCGGAACATCATCACGGAATAGCGATGGCATGTTGTTTATAGCGCCTAAATAGGCTTCGGGCCTCACTGCGCATTTAATTGTCATATACATGGATGGATGGATGGATACATGGATGGTAAGCAATTGTCAACACAGAGTACTTCCCCCATGCAGCGAGGTTACATTCATGTCCCTCTGTCTCTGTATATCTATTTTTTACGGGTTCAGGGTGTTGTTTAGCTGCTGGATAATCTGCTTGCATATTGTCATTGCACCGTTTTTTGATTAAAATGGCATGCATCGAGAGACTGGATGGATGTGGATGCCACAATTTACCGCTTGTTTGCCCATTGCGCTCCTGTGACGCCTCGTCTATATGTCCATCGAATGCAGTTTGAAGTGCCAAAAAGCTCACTTTGGTCTCGATTTACCCGTTTTACTCAAAGGATTTGCGCTCTATGGCGATATTTGTTTAGCCGCTTAGTTTGCCATTTGCCTATTGTTTTAGTCCGAATGTGGCAACAGCACACACCAGCAAAAACAGGTTTTTCAATTCGACTCGTTTGAACTTTGTTTAAGCGGCTTTGCAATGTTAAGTCCTTATATGAAGGGATTAGGGATTCGTCTTATTTAATACTTCACACAAATCAGAGGCGTGGGTTCTACATTAATTATGGCTACAATTTATGTATTAGGCATAAAAGTAAATACTTATGCCCATCCAATATTTGTTGGACTTAGTTGAATATCCCTGATTCTGAACTTCTTCGTCCACCTAAATCAAGAGAAGATAATCTATAAACTCGAACGCTGTGACGCTTTACCTGTAGGTAAGTTAAAAGATACATGATTCTATTTCCAAAACTGTCGATAAAAATATTAAAATACTTTATCTAATGAAAAACGAAAAAAATCTATCTAGAGATTTTCGAAAGTTGCAAAAGGGGTATAAGAAGGTTATATTAACAACTAGTCATAAATTTAATTTCCCAAGAAAGCACTTAAAAAATTTACATATGTAATGTTAACTTAAGTATACACCTCTCTCTAAGAAACATATATTGAAATATATGGCACATAAATATTTATGTAAAATAAAGTTAAATGTATGTGGTGACGAAATGAATTTAGTGCGTTATTTTTAAATAAATAAAATACAAAGCGAAGCAAACAAAATACAGTCTACAAATATATGTATATGCAAAAGAAATCAATTTTAGAATTATATTCCATGAGCCAGTCATAAAATGAATTTCATTAATTCCAGCAATGAATTCAAATTTGTACAAATGTTTTAAAAGCCAGGGTCAAAAAGGTAATACTTGTAGCCTGTCCAATTCTTAGAAACATTAAAAACATTAAGGAAAAAGGTTAGTAAAACTAAAACTTGAAAGTTAAACAAAAATGTTTTCCCGAAGAGAAAAAGGCCAATAACAAAGATATTGTAATACTTTTATTTGAGTATCACAGTGCCTGTTGGGGGATATTATTTGGATATATAATAATTGTTTAATTCTAACATCTCTATAAACCGGAATCAGGCTATTTTAAAATTACTTGCTTCGCTGCAATCAAGTAAGCAATGATTTTAATACTTGATTTTAATATTTGATTTTAATATTTGATTGAAGTTTCTGAATCATAAGTTTCCTAAAGTTTCCTTGGCAAAGCATTGAAATATGGATTTCACTAGTTATGAAATATTGGAGGCTTTTTTTCTATCCAGACGGCTTTCCTCTGAACCTGCAGCAACTGCAGAATCGTCGAAATACCATTGTATTGCCCAACGAACATTTTGAAGCTTTGCGTGCAGAAGGTGCTCGGCATTGGAATCGTTTGACCAGAAACAATATTGCGCTGATCGGAGGTGGGGATGGACCAGTTCCCAATCCATGGGACCTCATTTTGAACGGGTTGGAGGCTCCGACTTTGATCATTATCTATGGCGAAAAGGTTTCAGGCTTCCCTTGGTCCTACTTGGAGAATGCGACACAGATTTTGATCATTCTATCCGGAGTTCTGTTTAAAAAGATTTTCGATATCTTTGGCATCGATATGCGTAGTGTTTTTATATTGGGACTCTCTTATAATGCCTACGTCACAATTTTTCAATTCCTGATCGCCTTCGGTTCTTATTGGCTAAAAAGGATCCTTTGGTTTGTAGAATGCAGGCTACGCCATTGTTGAATGTAAATAAACAACTTTTCTTTTTTTTAATAGGTAGTTATATCTTTCCCGGACAAACAAGGCGTTAAAAAAGAAGATAATGCGTTTTTTAGTAAACATATTTGTAAATAAATATATGCTATAAATTAATGTGAACAATCGGGTCTTAAGCCAAATATTTGGAAATATTTACATTCCAAACTTATTAGCTCTCCGTCGTACACCGTTTTTAAGACCCTACTTTGCACACAAGTGTCTGGTCAGATCCGTACATTTTCCATGCATTTTTATACGTTTGTGCGACAACATATGGCAAATACGGATTTTTTTTTTTGAGCATCGTATGTTTATATTTGGAATAGTTTTCTTTTTTTATTTAGGTATACATTAACTAGGTAGTTAAAGAAAAAAAGAATTCAAAAGGGTTTTATGTATTCTTTAAGTTTAGCTAAGGAAGTTGGGAAAATATCTTACGATAGAAGCTAAGGAGTAAAAGAGATGGACGATGTTATTTTTGTATTTATTTTGTTGTTTTTAACAATACACAAACTTCCAATAATTAATTTATGTTAATCGACATTATCTCATTCGACACAAAATTTAAGTTACTTTCTTGGTTACTTTAACATACTTTTGTAAAAATTAATAGTTTGTAAATCTATGTATAAAACATGGTTTAGGTAAAGGTCAGATGCCGAAAACTGCATCCACTTTGCACAGGTTTTTTTCAATTTTTGTTTTAAAATTTTTTGGCCAAGTCCAATTTTTTTGTTTGCTTCTGTAAATAGTTAAATGTATGCCAAAACCAATTTGAAGTGCAAGGAACTCAAAATATACAGCTGTGATGCTTCTATACATACGTACAGAAATGTAGGGGTCTGGCTAGACCACATGAATGTAGGGTGTACATTTTCGAATCGTGATTGTTGTCCTGTTCCAAATGCTTTTTGGAATTCATACAGCAATTCTTTAGGTCGCTATAAGGATGCTAAAATTATGTCCAAAGTCGGAAAAGTCTGGCCAGACCCGGAGGGTTAATTATTTTCTCTCTGTAAAAATGATTTAGATGGGATATATGTAAGTAGTCTTTTTCCATAAACAATTCTAACAATTCAATTGTGTGTGATAGTTGCTATGGGTGATATAAGTCATAAGGAAACTAACCTCAAGAATAAAAAGCCCGTTTAATAAAAATTGCCAACAGCAAAGCAGCAATGCCTTTTAGCCCATACAATTTTATATTTGATATTACCGTACTTGAAGCTCATTACGTTTATTGACATACATACATAAATATAACAATGTACACACATAAATGTATTATTAAATATCATCACTAAAATTAACATGATATACAGAGAATCAAAATAGTTAGCTAGGTTGGAAATAAGTAATTCCAGGAAACCTCCGCCTGAAGATACCAGTCCTGATTTTTGCATTTAAGTTATGTGCTTTTAGTTTGAAACATATTCATTTTGTTATTTAGCAGAATACGATTGTTATTTACTGTTTTGGAAGGTTAATTCAGTTAACATTGAATTACCATTGACCACATGTAGACCACTTTACAAACGCTTAAAACTTATCATCATAGTAACCAATAATTTTTCAAAATTTCATTGAGTTCTTTTATCATGATCAATTGAAACCCCGTAATCTGCCCTCCGAAATCAACACTTCATTTGGGGTCCAATTCTGCTAATCAACTTAATTTGCAATAATTTGTATACTACTAACTACTTGAATTGGTTCAAAATCATAAACATTACTAAGTATAATTAAAATCCATTTACCTAATCGAATTGTAAAGATAACAATTGCAAATATAATTATGACTTTGCTCAGCACGAGATTTGATAAAAACACTGGCTAGGCAATTGAGATATGCATAGTGATTATTGTTGGAGTAGCGCATGCGGAAAACCCTTCTGGTTTTAATTCGGGTGAACTTGAACTAAGAAGTAACTTGTTTTCACTATCGTAAAATCGGCTATAGAGTTAATTGGCCTTTACAGCATGCTTCCCCACTTGCCCTAATCCAAGTTAATTTCAAGTGGTGATTGCTTATCAAACGACATACTGCAACAGCTCCCCCAGGTGGCTTGGGCACAACTGGTATAAAAGCCGTGGCTTAACCAGTTGGTCAAATCAGTTCTGGATTCAGTTCAAAGTCGTTCGGGAAATCGGGAATTTGTCGCAATGAAGTATTTGGGTGGCATTGCTCTGCTTGTCGCCTTGTTGGCCATCAACATTAAGGACGCACAGGCTGCCTGTGGCTACGAAGTATGCACTAATAATCCAAATAAGTCAACGCGAGTCGAGAGTGATTTAAAATCTTCTTTTTTTTAGTCATGTCCTGCCACACAGCCCAACATGATCAACATTCATATGGTACCCCATTCCCACGACGATGTCGGCTGGCTAAAGACAGTTGACCAGTACTTCTACGGCCATCGCAGCAACATCCAGCACGCTGGTGTCCAGTATATTATTGACACAGTTGTTGCTGAACTCATCAAGGATCCCAAACGCCGCTTTATTCAGGTGGAAACATCGTTCTTCCACAAGTGGTGGTCCGAGCAGTCGGAGACTTCTAAGCAGGTTGTTCACAAGTTGGTAGAGGAAGGTCGTTTGGAATTTACTGGCGGTGCTTGGGCCATGAACGATGAGGCAGCCGTTCACTACCAGAGTGTGGTTGATCAGTTTACCCTTGGATTGAAGTAAGATAAAACGCAAGAAAAGGGTTGCAGCCGTGTTTCTAATTGATTAATGCCACAGATTCTTGGATGACACCTTTGGAACTTGTGGTCGTCCCCGCGTCGGTTGGCAAATTGATCCCTTCGGTCACTCTCGTGAGCAGGCCTCGATATTTGCTCAAATGGGATACGATGGTGAGTTCTTTGCCCGCATGGATCACAACGATAAGGACAAGCGTTTGGATGACCTAGCCATGGAAATGATTTGGGATGCTAGTGAGTCGCTGAGCAACGATGAGCTTTTTACTGGTATGCTGTACCGTCACTACTCCGCTCCCCCGGCTACTGCTTTGATGTCCATTGTGGCGATGATCCCATTATTGATACGAAGAGCTATGACAACAATGTCAAGTCCAGGGTGGATGATTTCCTTAGCTATGTCTCTGCGGTGGCTGAAAATTATCGCTCCAATCACGTGATGATTCCTATGGGAGACGATTTCCAGTACGAAGATGCTCAGGTTAACTTCAAGAATATGGATAAGCTAATCAAGTGAGTAAAAAATATTAATTTTTTTGGCACTAGTTTATAGCGACAAATTATCTTTTTGTGAAATAGATATGTCAATGAACGCCAGTCGGAAGGATCCACCTACAATCTTTTCTACTCTACCCCTGGTTGCTATCTGCACTCTCTTCACGAGAGTCTGCAAAGTTGGCCCAATAAGACCGAAGATTTCTTCCCCTATGGAAGTGACACCAACAGCTTCTGGACTGGTTACTTCACCTCTCGTCCCACTCAAAAACGCTTCGAGCGTGATGGAAACCACATGCTGCAGGTTGCCAAACAATTGACCACATTTGCTCATCTCACAGGCGAACAGCAGAAAGAAGATCTGCTCTACCTGCGTAAGATTATGGGTGTGATGCAACATCACGATGCCATCACTGGAACTGAAAAGCAGCATGTTTCTGATGACTACGATCGCCTGTTATATGATGGCATTCTTGGAGCTGCAAACACTGCCCGCGATGCTCTGCGTGAGTTAACCAACCTGCCTGAGGGAGAGTTTGAATCTTGCCTACAACTGAACATCAGTGTGTGTGCCTTTACCAAGGATAGTGCTGACAATGTTGTCGTCACTTTATTCAACCCTTTGGCCCATTCTGCAACTGAGTATGTGCGCATCCCGGTTAAAAAGGAGAGCTACGAAGTTACCGATGAACAAGGCCGCACTGTAGCCTCTGAGGTTGTCCCGGTAGCCTGGCAGGTTTTGGACTTGGACTTCCGCAGCAACGATACCCAACACGATTTAGTTTTCAAAGCTTCTGTCGACAAAATCGCTCACTTTTACATCAAGAAGGTAGACTCAGGAGAAAGTGACTCAAAAACTCTGGTGAAGATCAATGGCCATAAGTCAGAAGTGCCCAAGCGTTTCAAGAAGGTCCACGCAATGCAAAATGTTGAGACTTATGATGATGATGACTCTGGTGAGACTGTCGTGCAGAACTCGGTAAGATTGTATGCTTAAAATTCCACCAATTAAACGTTTTCTAACATAATTTTTAACAAACAGCTCATCAAATTGGTGATCGATAACAGCTCTGGCCGTTTGAAGACTATCGAAATGAACGGTGTCTCTGAGAGCGTTGAACAGAAGTTTGCCGTTTATGAGACTCGAGATTCGGGAGCTTATGTTTTCCGTCAGAACGGTGACATTAAAGAGGTGGACGATGATGTGGAGTTCTCAGTATACGACGGTACCTTGGTTAAAGAAGTTCACCAACAGGTGAACGAGTATATCTCGCAAGTGATTCGCATCTATGAGGGTATCAATCGCGTTGAGTTCGAATGGCTGGTTGGCCCCATTCCCACTGATTCTGAAACTGCTAGAGAAATTGTGTCACTCTTTAAAACTGGAATTTCGTCTGATGGTGTGTTCTACACTGATTCCAATGGTCGCGAATTGTTGAAGCGTCAAAAGAACAAGCGTGAAAACTACGATCCTGACTTGGGTCAGCAACCTACCAGTGGCAATTACTATCCTATTACCTCTCGCATTGCTTTGGAAGATAGCAAGAAGCGTTTTGCCGTCCTTAACGACCGTGCTCAAGGTGGATCCAGCATGCAAAATGGAGAACTGGAAATCATGCTGCATCGTCGCCTGATTCGTGATGATGGTTATGGTGTTGGTGAAGCTCTGAACGAGGAAAAATTCGGAAATCCCCTGATTGCTCGTGGTAAACTTCACGTGATCCTGAACACTGCTGGAAGTAAGGCAACTGCTGCTGAGCGAAAGGCCGAAAAGGAAATTCACTTGCCATTCGCCAAGTTCTTTAGCAAGAAACCATCCACCACCAGCAGTGCCGTCGCCAAGGCCCTCCCCAGCTTCGATGACTTCCCTCAGTCTGTTCATTTGTTCTCTCTGGAGCCTTTCTCCGACAATGAGATCCTGTTCCGCGTGGAGAACTTCCTGGATCACAATGAGGGCAATGTAGTTAGTTTCAACATTCGTCCCATCTTCGACAGTTTGAATGGTCTGGAGATCCGTGAAACTTCCTTGGATGGTAACTTGCCTCTGAGCGACATGAAGCGTTTCAAATTCCATCATGATGGTTCTGGAGTCAGGCCCACATCTGTTGAATACACATACCCTAGCCACAAACCTCTAGCTGCTGATAAGTCGCAAGATGCTTCTGATTTCAGCGTCACTCTGAATCCAATGCAAATTCGTACTTTCATCATTAAGTATGAATAGATATGGTTCTTAAAACTTTGTATTACCTTTGGCAATAAATAATTAAATCAATACTAAACATAAATATTTTAAGCATGTGTCGCGTTTCATATGATCGAGTGGGTGCAAGAGAGATCGACAATAGACCTCCATTTGTCTGTTCTTTGCCAAAGCCAATTCAACACGAAAGACCGAAAGAAATTTGAGAGAACGGCGTTAAGTGACTATAGACGAGTAAATGATTCATGTTTTTAATTCTTTAAGTTTCCCTTCAATGTTTTAATCGGACAAAAATTTAGAGTTCGATTAGTTGATAATCAAATCTCAAAGGCAAAAGACTCTATTCGTTTTTACTGCCTTTCCCAGACCAAAAATAGAACTAATAATAGAGTAGTTAATCATTTAGTCCAAAAAATGTTAAACAGTTTTAGCTAGTAGACGGTATACCCAAATTAAGATTAGATGTGTGAATACATTGTATACTCGATGCAGTTCGCTATTATCAAACAAACGAAATGAATTTTAATGAATGAAAATTAAAAAAAATAATACCACCTCTCCCCGACGGGTAATTGAACCCCGGTCTCCCGCGTGACAGGCGAGGATACTAACCACTATACTATCGAGGACCTTGCGAAATCTTTTTCCCGATAAGATTTTTCAACATACAGAGTAAGGTATTCAAAACATCAAAAAGATCCACAATCTATATTTAGAACCAACAGTTGATGAATGATAATGATTAAAAATAAATTTGTTACTACTGATAAAGTTGAACAGCGCTGAGCATGAACTGAATTTTTAGCTATTTTGATTGTAAATTGCAGATAGAAACTAGTAAATGATTTATGAACTTTGCATAAGTCAAAAAAAGTGCACAAATGGTGAAAGGTCGTCAATAGACTAAAGAGATATTAGCCAAACACAACTGATACAGAAGTAATTCTGTCCTTTAACGCGATGTATGTAAGTATCGAATTGTTGTTTGCAATTATTAATTGTTTGTTTCATTGTCCTCTTATTGAAATGTTAACATATTTCAGTGAATCATTCGCATTAGTTGATTTTTCCAATCTGTTTTGCCGTTGAAGATATTGAATGGCCACTAAAACTTTAGAAAGAGTTATAATCGACTATTAAAAAAAAATCTCAAATGAGACAGAGACAGCATCTTCTCACTCACTACTGCTAGGCAAAAGTAATATACAAATTAAAGAGAGGATCATCACAGCTACTTATACTGGTCGCACCTTTGTACCTACTGATACTACATTAATATAGGTACTAAGCTAGTTTATTATTTGAAAATTGTTGACAAATATTAATGAAAATCCATTTTTAATTAGATAAGAAGAGTAATAACAATCAACCAGAAGATTAAAATATTATAGCCCAAGATAAGCATCTCCACGATTGCCTACGGTCACAATAGCACTTATGGAACATAAGTATTTGGTTACTTAGTTTTTCCATAAAGTTCCTAAAAATGTGTCATATTATGCACTTGCCATTCTTATCAAATGCTTGGCATATAAGGCCGTGTCCATACCCCACACAGGTTAGTTCTGGTTTGGATGGTTAACCGACTGCTGGATCACTTTTCATCATGAAGTCTTTGGGTTATCTGCTCTTTGTCGTCTTTTTGACGGCCAATATTGAGCAGTCAATTGCAGTTTGTGGCTACGAGGTAGGGATAGATTTATCAATGCTCAAAGAACCCCATTGGCAATTGTAATTGTGTTTTTGTAGGCCTGCCATGACACCATTCCCGGTATGATCAATGTTCATATAGTGCCTCATTCCCATGACGATGTTGGCTGGCAAAAGACAGTGGAACAATACTTCTATGGCCATCGAAATGTCATTCACCACGGCGGTGTCCAATACATTATAGACTCGGTTGTGCAGGCTTTACTAAAGGACCCTGAACGGCGTTTTATTCAAGTGGAGTCCGTGTTCTTTTCCAAATGGTGGAACGAACAGTCAGAGGTTATTAAACAAATAGTGCAGCAGCTGACAGATGAAGGTCGGTTGGAATTTACTGGCGGTGCTTGGTCCATGAACGATGAGGCTGCGACTAACTATCAAAGCGTTATTGATCAATTCACCCTGGGATTGAAGTAAGTTCCTTGAAAAAAATTCATGAACTGTAATGTTATTATGTGTCAATGCTTTCGAGTGCAGATTTTTGGATGATAACTTAGGCTCATGTGCTCGACCACGCATTGGCTGGCAAGTGGATCCCTTCGGTCACTCCCGGGAGCAGGCTTCTATATTTGCTCAAATGGGGTTTGATGGCGAGTTCTTTGCCCGCATGGATGAAACTGACAAGGCTCAACGCTTGGAGAAATTGAATATGGAAATGATTTGGCAAGCTAGTGAATCCCTAAGCAACCATGAAATATTTACTGGTCTGCTCTACCGGCACTATTCCTCACCTACCGGATTCTGCTTTGATGTTCACTGCGTCGATTATCCAATTATTGATACCGATAGTTACGAAAATAATGTCAAAGAAAGAATCGACGAATTCATTAGATATTTGGATCAAGTAGCCCCTCGTTTCCGCTCAAATCACATAATGGTCCCATTTGGCGGCGATTTTCAATTCGAAGACGCTGAGTATACCTTTAGAAACTTGGATAGACTAATTAAGTAGGTGTAGTATTCAAAATATCAAGTGTATCTAGAAACTTCTAATATTCTATTTCATTTAACAGGTACCTTAATGAACGACAATCAGATGGGGGCATGTACAATATGCTCTACTCGACTCCAGCTTGTTATCTAAAGGCTGTGCATGATAGTGTGCATACCTATCCCAACAAGACCTTGGATTTCTTCCCACTTGCTACAGACAATAATAGCTTCTGGACTGGATACTTCACCTCGCGCACCACTCAAAAGCGCTTTGAACGCACGGGAAACCATATGCTTCAGGTAGCCAAACAGCTTTCCTCATTTGCCCATCTTACAAGCGAGGAGCGCAAGAAAGAGTTGGATTCGTTGCGTTCAATTATGGGCATTATGCAGCATCACGATGCCATTACGGGAACCGAGAAACAAGCTGTGTCCGATGACTACGATTACCTTATGTACAACGGCATTATCGGCGCATCAAACAATGCTCGTGATGCTCTGCGACAGTTAACCAACTTGCCAAACGGAGAGTTCGAGAATTGCTTACAGCTTAACATCAGTGTGTGCGCCTTTACCAAGGATAGTGCTGACAACGTCGTCGTCACCTTGTTTAACCCTCTGGCCCACACCACCTCCCAATATGTGCGCATACCTGTGAAAGACGAGAGCTATGAAGTTACCGATGAACAGGACCGGACTGTTGCTTCTGAGGTGGTTCCAGTGGCTTGGCAGGTTCTGGCTTTAGAATATCGTTCCAATGATACTCAGCATGAGTTGGTTTTTGAGGCATCCGTGGATAAGATTGCTCACTACTTCATAAAGAAGGTGGACAAGGCAGAAAGCTCTATCGCCGCTATGCCGAAGAAATCCAAAATCCTGACAAACACTGACAAATTCAATAATGTTGCAACGTATGATGATGATTCAGAAGAGACTGTCGTCCAGAATTCGGTAAGTTCCCGAGCGAAAAATAACCTGCAGAACTGCGACTTACGCAACTTTTATTCAACAGCTCATAAAATTAACTTTTGACAACAAATCAGGTCGATTGAAGACGGTGGAAATGAACGGTGTCACTGAGAGTATTGAGCAAAAGTTTGCTGTGTACAAGACTAAAAATTCAGGAGCATATCTTTTCCGTACGAATGGTGAAGCTGAAGAGGTCGACGATGATGTTGAGTTCACGGTGTACGAAGGAGATTTGGTTAAGGAAGTGCACCAACAGGTGAACGAGTATATCTCGCAAGTAATTCGCATCTATGAGGGTGTCAATCGTGTTGAATTCGAATGGCTGGTTGGCCCAATTCCCACGGATTCAGATACAGCTAGAGAAATCGTTACGCTCTTTAAGAGTGGCATTTCCTCAGACGGAGTATTCTACACAGATGCCAATGGTCGAGAACTGATTTGGCGCAAAAAAGACAAACGTGAGGACTATGATCCTGACTTAAGTGTTCAACCCATCAGTGGCAACTTCTATCCAGTTACCTCTCGTATGGTTCTCGAAGATAGTAACAAGCGCATTGCTCTCCTTACCGATCGTGCACAAGGTGGTACTAGTTTGAAAAATGGACAACTAGAACTTATGCTTCACCGTCGTCTGATTCGCGATGATGACAAGGGCGTCGGAGAAACTCTGAATGAGCAAAAGTTCGGAAACCCACTAATTGCTCGCGGAAAAGTACACCTAATCCTGAACACGGTGGGCAGCAAAGGATCTGCTGCCGAGCGGTTGGCCGAGAAACAACTTCACCTGCCTTTATGGGAATTTTTCAGCAAAAAGAGTTCAGTCGACAGCAACGCTGTTGGAAAGGCAACTCCCGATTTCAATGACTTTCCTCCGTCTGTTCATCTATTGACCTTGGAGCCCTTTTCACAAGATGAAGTTTTGTTCCGCGTGGAGAACTTCATGGATCACAATGAGGGCAAGGTTGTGAGCTTCAACATTCGTTCAATCTTTGACACTTTGGGGGGCCTGGAAATCCGAGAGACCACTCTCGATGGTAACTTGCCTTTGAGCGAAATGAAGCGATTCAAGTTCTACCATGATGGCTCTGGAGTTGTTCCGACAGAACCTCAGTATTCTACGGCATCTCACAAACCTTTGGCAGCTGATAAGTCACAGGAGGCTTCTGAATTCAGCGTTACTTTGAATCCAATGCAAATTCGCACGTTCATTATTAAGCGCGAATAGTTACAGTTCAATAAAAAAAATATTTACCAACAAATAAAGAAACGAAATTAACTATTTCCTTATGTGAAAATGAATTCCTAGTCGAATTTTGTAGATAAAGTAATCTATTACTCTCGTCCCATATATTTCTCGATTACAATGTAGCATGGTTTCTTTTTGGTCATGACCGTGACATGACAGCCAATTTGATTTAAACCTATATAGCTTGGATACTGTCTAGAAATCATATAAAATGTTGAGCCTTTTATGGTCCTGATTTTCAGATTTCATACGTCTATCGACTTAGCCATCAACTCAGATTACTAAAATCGAACTAATTGATGACTTAGGTGACCTTACCCTTAGAGGGCAATTGTACTTTCATCGGTCCTTAGAAAACTGCCGGAAAAGCAGGGGGATTTTTATTAATGTTTACCATATTGGGTGCGTGCAGATAGAAACATCTAAATGCTTTATGAACCATGCCTGAGTCAAAAAAAGTGCACAAATGGTGAAAGGTCGTCAATAGACTAAAGAGATATTAGCCAAACACAACTGATACAGAAGTAATTCTGTTCTTTAACGCGATGTATGTAAGTATCGAATTATTGTTTGCAATTATTAATTGTTTGTTTCATTGTCCTCTTATTGAAATGTTAATTTTGTCGTTTGCTAAAATTCCCTATGTAGACATATTTCAGTGAATCATTCGCATTAGTTGATTTTTCCAATCTGTTTTGCCGTTGAAGATATTGAATGGCCACTAAAACTTTAGAAAGAGTTATAATCGACTATTAAAAAAAAATCTCAAATGAGACAGAGACAGCATCTTCTCACTCACTACTGCTAGGCAAAAGTAATATACAAATTAAAGAGAGGATCATCACAGCTACTTATACTGGTCGCACCTTTGTACCTACTGATACTACATTAATATAGGTACTAAGCTAGTTTATTATTTGAAAATTGTTGACAAATATCAATGAAAATCCATTTTTAATTAGATAAGAAGAGTAATAACAATCAACCAGAAGATTAAAATATTATAGCCCAAGATAAGCATCTCCACGATTGCCTACGGTCACAATAGCACTTATGGAACATAAGTATTTGGTTACTTAGTTTTTCCATAAAGTTCCTAAAAATGTGTCATATTATGCACTTGCCATTCTTATCAAATGCTTGGCATATAAGGCCGTGTCCATACCCCACACAGGTTAGTTCTGGTTTGGATGGTTAACCGACTGCTGGATCACTTTTCATCATGAAGTCTTTGGGTTATCTGCTCTTTGTCGTCTTTTTGACGGCCAATATTGAGCAGTCAATTGCAGTTTGTGGCTACGAGGTAGGGATAGATTTATCAATGCTCAAAGAACCCCATTGGCAATTGTAATTGTGTTTTTGTAGGCCTGCCATGACACCATTCCCGGTATGATCAATGTTCATATAGTGCCTCATTCCCATGACGATGTTGGCTGGCAAAAGACAGTGGAACAATACTTCTATGGCCATCGAAATGTCATTCACCACGGCGGTGTCCAATACATTATAGACTCGGTTGTGCAGGCTTTACTAAAGGACCCTGAACGGCGTTTTATTCAAGTGGAGTCCGTGTTCTTTTCCAAATGGTGGAACGAACAGTCAGAGGTTATTAAACAAATAGTGCAGCAGCTGACAGATGAAGGTCGGTTGGAATTTACTGGCGGTGCTTGGTCCATGAACGATGAGGCTGCGACTAACTATCAAAGCGTTATTGATCAATTCACCCTGGGATTGAAGTAAGTTCCTTGAAAAAAATTCATGAACTGTAATGTTATTATGTGTCAATGCTTTCGAGTGCAGATTTTTGGATGATAACTTAGGCTCATGTGCTCGACCACGCATTGGCTGGCAAGTGGATCCCTTCGGTCACTCCCGGGAGCAGGCTTCTATATTTGCTCAAATGGGGTTCGATGGCGAGTTCTTTGCGCGCATGGATGAAACTGACAAGGCTCAACGCTTGGAAAAATTGAATATGGAAATGATTTGGCAAGCTAGTGAATCCCTAAGCAACCATGAAATATTTACTGGTCTGCTCTACCGGCACTATTCCTCACCTACCGGATTCTGCTTTGATGTTCACTGCTACGATTATCCAATTATTGATACCGATAGTTACGAAAATAATGTAAAAGGAAGAATCGATGAATTCATTAGATATTTGGATCAAGTAGCCCCTCATTTCCGATCAAATCACATAATGGTCCCATTTGGCGGCGATTTTCAATTCGAAGATGCTGAGTATACCTTCAGAAACTTGGATAGACTAATTAAGTAGGTGTAGTATTCAAAATATCAAGTGTATCTAGAAACTTCTAATATTCTATTTCATTTAACAGGTACCTTAATGAACGACAATCAGATGGGGGCATGTACAATATGCTCTACTCGACTCCAGCTTGTTATCTGAAGGCTGTGCATGAAAGTGTGCATACCTATCCCAACAAGACCTTGGATTTCTTCCCACTTGCTACAGACAATAATAGCTTCTGGACTGGATACTTCACCTCGCGCACCACTCAAAAGCGCTTTGAACGCACGGGAAACCATATGCTTCAGGTAGCCAAACAGCTTTCCTCATTTGCCCATCTTACAAGCGAGGAGCGCAAGAAAGAGTTGGATTCGTTGCGTTCAATTATGGGCATTATGCAGCATCACGATGCCATTACGGGAACCGAGAAACAAGCTGTGTCCGATGACTACGATTACCTTATGTACAACGGCATTATCGGCGCATCAAACAATGCTCGTGATGCTCTGCGACAGTTAACCAACTTGCCAAACGGAGAGTTCGAGAATTGCTTACAGCTTAACATCAGTGTGTGCGCCTTTACCAAGGATAGTGCTGACAACGTCGTCGTCACCTTGTTTAACCCTCTGGCCCACACCACCTCCCAATATGTGCGCATACCTGTGAAAGACGAGAGCTATGAAGTTACCGATGAACAGGACCGGACTGTTGCTTCTGAGGTGGTTCCAGTGGCTTGGCAGGTTCTGGCTTTAGAATATCGTTCCAATGATACTCAGCATGAGTTGGTTTTTGAGGCATCCGTGGATAAGATTGCTCACTACTTCATAAAGAAGGTGGACAAGGCAGAAAGCTCTATCGCCGCTATGCCGAAGAAATCCAAAATCCTGACAAACACTGACAAATTCAATAATGTTGCAACGTATGATGATGATTCAGAAGAGACTGTCGTCCAGAATTCGGTAAGTTCCCGAGCGAAAAATAACCTGCAGAACTGCGACTTACGCAACTTTTATTCAACAGCTCATAAAATTAACTTTTGACAACAAATCAGGTCGATTGAAGACGGTGGAAATGAACGGTGTCACTGAGAGTATTGAGCAAAAGTTTGCTGTGTACAAGACTAAAAATTCAGGAGCATATCTTTTCCGTACGAATGGTGAAGCTGAAGAGGTCGACGATGATGTTGAGTTCACGGTGTACGAAGGAGATTTGGTTAAGGAAGTGCACCAACAGGTGAACGAGTATATCTCGCAAGTAATTCGCATCTATGAGGGTGTCAATCGTGTTGAATTCGAATGGCTGGTTGGCCCAATTCCCACGGATTCAGATACAGCTAGAGAAATCGTTACGCTCTTTAAGAGTGGCATTTCCTCAGACGGAGTATTCTACACAGATGCCAATGGTCGAGAACTGATTTGGCGCAAAAAGACAAACGTGAGGACTATGATCCTGACTTAAGTGTTCAACCCATCAGTGGCAACTTCTATCCAGTTACCTCTCGTATGGTTCTCGAAGATAGTAACAAGCGCATTGCTCTCCTTACCGATCGTGCACAAGGTGGTACTAGTTTGAAAAATGGACAACTAGAACTTATGCTTCACCGTCGTCTGATTCGCGATGATGACAAGGGCGTCGGAGAAACTCTGAATGAGCAAAAGTTCGGAAACCCACTAATTGCTCGCGGAAAAGTACACCTAATCCTGAACACGGTGGGCAGCAAAGGATCTGCTGCCGAGCGGTTGGCCGAGAAACAACTTCACCTGCCTTTATGGGAATTTTTCAGCAAAAAGAGTTCAGTCGACAGCAACGCTGTTGGAAAGGCAATTCCCGATTTCAATGACTTTCCTCCGTCTGTTCATCTATTGACCTTGGAGCCCTTTTCACAAGATGAAGTTTTGTTCCGCGTGGAGAACTTCATGGATCACAATGAGGGCAAGGTTGTGAGCTTCAACATTCGTTCAATCTTTGACACTTTGGGGGGGCCTGGAAATCCGAGAGACCACTCTCGATGGTAACTTGCCTTTGAGCGAAATGAAGCGATTCAAGTTCTACCATGATGGCTCTGGAGTTGTTCCGACAGAACCTCAGTATTCTACGGCATCTCACAAACCTTTGGCAGCTGATAAGTCACAGGAGGCTTCTGAATTCAGCGTTACTTTGAATCCAATGCAAATTCGCACGTTCATTATTAAGCGCGAATAGTTACAGTTCAATAAAAAAAATATTTACCAACAAATAAAGAAACAAAATGAACTATTTTCTTATGTATCTTTGTTATTGCAATCAATAATCTGCACAATGTTGAAAATGAATTCCTTGCCGAATTTTGCTACTCTAGTCCCATATATTTCTCGATTACAATGTAGCTAGGTTTCTTTTTGGTCATGATGGCTTTTACAGACAGTTTGCCCAAAACGACACTGTAATCTATTAAGGGAGAGAAAACTTAAATGTGATACACAAACGACCCTTGAAAATAAAAAAATTTAAAAATATCAAAGAAGCTAACTTCGGCATTGCCGAATACCCTTGCAGTCCTTGGCAAAAATTTTTTTTTACATTTTGAAATTTCTTTCCCCTGCAACTCAATTCATCAATACACAAACAAAACATTCAAATTATTTCTCTTTTACTACAAATTTTCCTTCTTCTTCCATTATTTCCTAAGTAGTAGGCAGCAAGCAGCGCTTGAACCAATTTGTATTGACTGTAACTTGTGGCACACTTAAATTTGATACTAGCGCCCCCACCCGCCAACGGCCATCTCCGGCCTTATGCAAAAACGCTTATATGCATAACTTAGCTATTTTTTGTCCGATTTTGATCATTTGGCATTTTGCTGGGTATTAGTATCAAATTTAAGTGTGCCAAATTTGATTGCACAAGGTAAAAAATTACGGGAGATAATCGAGTTTTTCAAATTTCGGAGCGGAAAGGGGCGTGGCAAAATCTTTATACATACCAACTGTGCGCATTTACTATGCAAATTTACATTTCAAATTTGGTGTCTCTAGCTGCAATAGTTTTTGAGATAAACTTTTTTTTTGAATTGCGGGGGCGGGAAGGGGCGTGGCAAAAATTTAAAATAAACTTGTTCACTCTACATACTACACGAGCCTACATTCAAAATTTGGTGGCTCTATCTCTTATAGTCTCCGAGAACTAGGCGTTCATACGGACGGACAGACGGACATGGCTAAATCGACTCGGCTATTGATACTGATCAAGAATATATATACTTTATGGGGTCGGAAAAGCCTCCTTCTGCCTCTTACATACATTTTGGCGACTTTAATATACCATTTCACCCTATGCGTGTATGGTATACAAATAACCAGAGGGCTGGGGCTAACTTCGACTGCGTCAAAGTTTGTATACCCTTGCAACTTTTTTGGTAACTTTTTTTTTACCTATAATATAATATAATGTTTGCTAAAGAATGGCCTAGTAAATAACGAAGATATTGATCAAAGTCACGGTTTTCCACCGATCGCTCCTATGGGAGCTATGTATATGATATAGTCACCCGATCTTTACCAAATTCGGCACAGTCATTAACAGGTATATTTAACTATCAAATGTTTAATTTGAAAGCAATCGCATTAAAAGTAACGAAGTTATTGACAAAAGTCACTGTTTTTGACCGATCGTTCCTATGGGAGGTAGCGAAGTTATTCAGAAAAGTCACTCTTCTTGACTTTGCTGTTTGTATGGGAGCTATATGATATAGTGGTCCGATTCGGCTGAATCTGAGATATACAAACAGTGCGGTATATACAAGCCTACATGCACAATTTCAGCTTTTTAGCTCTAACGGTCTAGGAGGAGTTCGCATCGATCCAGACGGACGGACGGACATGGCTATTTGAACTCGTCTCGTCGTGGTGATCAAGAATATATATACTTTATATGGTCGGAGATGCTTCCTTCTATGCGTTACACACTTGTGACCAAAATTAATATACCCTTTTTGCAAGGGTATAAAAATGGAAAGGGAAAAATCCAAGCTTACAAGGATTCTGGACTTTCTATTGTCATAATAGCAAAAAAAAAGTAACAGGAGCCGTCACGTCATAACAAATTTTTTAAATAATGAGGCTAATTATAGTAAAAACATGAAGGGCCGCACCCACAGTGTGGTTACTATCGCGGACAAGACGCGACTTTTATTAAGAGAAGCTTCCAATTCACACGACTCTTTGTGCAAGATAAGGGAAAAATGCAACGTTAAAGCAAGTTTGACAACCATGCGACGTGTTATTAATAATGCTCCACACCTGAAGAGACTAAAAATCAAGAAGAAGCCACCCCTTAACCCGGTTCATGTGACCTGGACTTCGGATTGGCATCGTGTTGTCTTTTCGGACGAAAGAAAGGTGAATTTGGAGGGCCCCGATGGCTATAACTACTATTTTCATGATCTTCGAAAAGAACCGCACCATCTTGATAAGTTGCACAGTTGTGCTGGAGGTATTATAGTTTGGGGGGCCATTTCCTATTATGGCACCTATGAGTTTAAATTTGTTCCAACCAGCATGAATGCGTTGTGCTATAATGGCATATTGAAAGAGGCCTTCCCACACTTCCAAACTCTTTTTGGAAGTGCCCCTATACATACGGCCCGGGTTGTTCAATCGTATATAACGAGCCAAAACGTGGAAATATTAAACTGGCCCCCTATTCACCGGACTTGAATATTATTGAAATTGTGTGGGGATAGCTAACACGTCAAGTATATGGATCAGGTCAACAATATTCGAGCGTTCCAGAGTTAATTGCAGCTATCAAATTAGCATGGGGTTCGATTTCCTTGAATTATTTGGGACAATTGTATGAATCCCTTCCAGACCGAATGTGTGAGGTTTTGAAAAAAGGGTGCTAAACACACTATTAAAAAATTTGTTTTTTGTTTAAAAACATGTTAAAAATTTTTATTTTAAGTAATATTATTATTTGAAGAGGATTGAAATATTCATAAAGAATTTGGAGTTTAAATGTCCTATTCAAGTGGTACACATTTAAGACTCCAAATTTTGTTACTTTTTGGTTATCACTCTTTTTTGTAAATAAAGCAAACTTTTAAAGAAAACATATTTATAGTTGGCTTGGCTTAGCAGAAATTAACTAGAAATAATTTAGAGGTGTCCTATTCCAAAAGGTGCAGTGTACCTACATAGGTTAAATTTGGCGTGTTTTGGTCGAAACATTTTGGTTTACTCAAACTATCGAGACGAAAGCGGTGAATCGAGCTCTAGCTTTTGAAATTTTGTTCAAATCCAGAATAATCTTCCTTCTGTCTGTTTCATCCTTCTTGAGGAATTTAAAAAAACCATTTCATCCTAAACGTGCATGATATGAAATTGAAGTTAAAAAATTAAAGATTCCCAAATGGACAGGTAAAGAACTTATTGAAACTTTAACCTTGTACTTGACAATATTACGCAATTTGCATTCGATTTCCTGTTAAACACAATTTCCAATTTAATTTCTTGCACATTTTTATCAATGTCGTTAATTCATTAACGCGTCAATAAAAGTCGTATCAGTATTCAACTTTTGTTGGATCCAATCGTGTGCACAAATTAATTAAACTCTTGAGATAAGGAATGTAATTACTTATTAATTCAGAAGTTACTATGCCAAACTGAATGATTGATAATTATTGCGGCTCATTAAGATATGGATTATTATTACGATCGAAAAGGGAAAACAAAATTGTTAAAGAACCCCTCCAAGAGTTTATTTACCAAACATGAACCCAGCAAAGAGGAACTAAGTGTGCTTGAAATCGGTTATCGTTACACTAATTCATAATTGACTTTTCACCATGATCCACTTAACGTAATCCATGATACCTTAGCGTGGCGATTGCTTATCAATTGACATCCCTCCAACGAATGTAGGTTGCCCATATATAAGCAGTTTAAGTCCATTTTAAAGT
This sequence comes from Drosophila equinoxialis, assembly GCA_018150345.1. Lineage (NCBI taxonomy): Eukaryota > Metazoa > Arthropoda > Insecta > Diptera > Drosophilidae > Drosophila > Drosophila equinoxialis. Next base: position 1,382,304 of record JAECWI010000656.1, read on the forward strand.
TAGTACTGTGTCCGATTCCCAACATCTGCCTGAGTGAGTCGAAACCCGGCATTTCGTTGCCATGAAATATTTCGGAGCGATCGTCCTTGTTATCGCTTTTTTGGTGATTAAGGACGCTAAAACTGAGTCAGCATGTGGATATGCGGTAAGGAACTTAATATACTTAATATGCGATTCAAACAAATCAAGGAAATGTAACCACTTTATTTATTAGGCATGTAATACTGGGAAAGCCAATATGATCAATATCCATTTGGTTCCCCACTCCCACGACGATGTAGGATGGCTAAAGACAGTCGATCAGTATTTTTATGGTCTTAAGAATAATGTTCAGCACGCTGGTGTCCAATATATTTTGGACACTGTAGTTTCTGAGCTCATTAAGGATTCTAGTCGCCGTTTTATCCAGGTAGAGACTTCTTTCTTTGCCAAGTGGTGGGTCGAACAGCCGGAGACGACTAAGCAGATCGTAACTAAGCTTGTCAACGAAGGACGCCTGGAGTTCACTGGCGGCTCATGGAGCATGAACGATGAAGCGGCTGTCAACTATCAAAGTGTTATTGATCAGTATTCCCTGGGACTGAAGTGAGTTATTATATTTAATGCAGGAAAATTAGAGATATTAAACAAAAGCATCACTGATTAGGTACTTGGAAAACACCTTTGGAGCTTGTGCCCGCCCACGCGTCGGATGGCAAATTGATCCTTTTGGACACTCTCGCGAACAGGCTTCTCTCTATGCTCAGATGGGTTACGATGGCGAGTTCTTTTCTCGTATGGATCATAATGATAAGGACGCCCGCTTGGAGAATTTGTCGATGGAAATGGTTTGGGATGCTAGTGAATCCCTTAGTGATGCGAAACTGTTCACCGGCATGCTATACACCTTTTATTATGACATTCCCGGTTTCTGCTTTGACGTTCACTGTGGTGATGATCCAATTATTGATACCAACAGTTATGATAACAACGTAAAGTCGAGAATAGATGATTTCATCACATATGCAAAAAAAGTTGCAGCACACTTCCGTACAAATCATATAATGATTCCATTTGGAGGAGATTTTCAATATGAGGATGCCGGACACAATTTCAAGAACATGGACAAACTTATTAAGTGAGTAGATTATGCCAGCACAATTTTTGAATTTATTCATTTTCCTCGCTTTCTTTCATCAGGTACCTTAATGAGCGTCAAGCTGAGGGTTCAAACTTTAATGTCTTTTACTCTACTCCATCTTGTTACTTGAATTCTCTCCATGAGAGTCTTCAAACATGGCCAAACAAGACCCAGGACTTCTTCCCTTATGGCAGTGACACAAACAGTTTCTGGACTGGTTACTTCACTTCTCGTCCTACTCAAAAACGCTTCGAGCGCGATGGAAATCACATGCTCCAGGTCGCCAAGCAGTTGTCTACATTCGCCAATCTCACCAGCGATAAGCAGAACGAAGATTTAGAGTACTTGCGCCGCATTATGGGTGTGATGCAACATCACGATGCAATCACAGGAACTGAGAAACAGCACGTTTCCGATGACTACGATCGTCTGCTGCACGATGCCATTGTTGGCGCCCAAAACAACGCCATTGATGGTATGCGCAAGCTTACCAATTTACCAACTGGGGAGTTTGAAAGTTGCATGCAGCTGAACATCAGTGTTTGTGCCTTTACCAAGGACAGTGCAGACAACGTTGTCGTCACTTTATTCAACCCATTGGCTCACACGTCCACTGAATATGTCCGCATTCCTGTGAAAGAGGAAAGCTATCAAGTTACCGACGAGAAAGGTCGCGTTGTAGCCTCGGAAGTGCTTCCCGTCGCTTGGCAGGTTTTGGCCTTGGAATACCGTTCTAATGATACTCAACACGAGTTGGTATTTAAGGCGTCTGTGGATAAGATTGCGAATTACTTTATAAAGAAGGTTGAGAGCGGAGATAGTGCAGTTAGAGCTCTTCCAAGAAAATCAAAGGCAGCCTTTACAGCCAATAAGAATATCGCATCCAACCAAGTCAATATGGTGGAGACTTTTGACGACAATGACTCTGGAGAAACAGTCGTTGAGAACTCGGTAAGAATTCTCACAACATAGTTTTTCATTTTTAGCTAAGGAACATTTTTCTCGTAGCTTGTCAAACTGGTGATTGATAATAAGACAGGACGCCTGAAGACCGTGGAAATGAATGGGGTCTCCGAAAGTATTGAACAAAAGTTCGCTGTGTACAAAACACAAGACTCAGGTGCATATGTCTTCCGCCAGAACGGCGATATTGAACAAGTGGAGGATGACGTGGAGTTCACCGTGTACGAAGGTACTTTGGTCAAGGAAGTCCATCAGCAAGTGAACGAATGGATCTCGCAGGTTATTCGAATTTATGAGGGTGTTAATCGCGTGGAATTTGAATGGCTCATTGGGCCAATTCCGACAGATGATGATACAGCTAGGGAAATTGTCACACTCTTCAAGAGTGGAATATCGTCAAATGGCGTGTTCTACACTGATGCCAATGGCCGAGAAATGATTAAACGTGAAAAGGACAAGCGGGAATCATTTGAAGCCGACTTAAATCAGCAACCCATCAGCGGTAACTATTACCCTGTAACTTCTCGCATTGCCCTACAGGATGGAAACAAACGTTTGGCTATTCTCACCGATCGTGCTCAGGGTGGTAGTAGTATTAACAATGGAGAGTTAGAGCTTATGCTGCATCGTCGTCTCATTCGTGATGATGGCTATGGTGTTGATGAAACTTTAAGCGAGGAGAAGTTTGGCACTCCGCTGATTGCCCGTGGCAAAGTGTTCCTCATACTTAATGTCGCCGACGCCAAGGCCACAGCTGCAGAGCGAGTGGAGGAGAAGCAAATTCACCTGCCCTACTGGAAGTTCTTTAGCAAGAGTAGCTCCGTAAGCAGTAGCGCTGTTCCACTGGAAACACCTGATTTCAATGACTTCCCCCAATTCTGTCCATCTGTTGACCTTGGAGCCTTTCTCAGACGATGAGATTTTGTTCCGCGTTGAGAACTTTATGGACCACAATGAGGGCAAGGTTGTGAGCTTCAACATTCGTTCTATCTTTGACACTTTGGGCGGCCTGGAAATCCGAGAGACCACTCTCGATGGTAACTTGCCTTTGAGCGAAATGAAGAGATTCAAGTTCCATCAAGATGGAGCTGGTGTTAGCCCTTCCTCCCCAGAGTACTATACTGCCTCGCACAAACCATTGGCAGTGGTAAAGTCGCAGGATGCTTCTGATTTCAGTGTCACTTTGAAACCAATGCAAATCCGTACTTTTATTATTAAAAGAGAATAGGAATTCTTATTTTCTTGGCTGAAAAACTTAATGATTTATCTTTAGTTAAACGCAAAACAATAAATACCTAGTTATCTGCAAAGAATTTGACTCCACCTATGTATATTTAAATGAAGAAGAAAAAAAAAAAAAAAAACAATAATATTACTCAGTGTTTTTTTAAATATACCAATACCAATACTAACCAATACTCGTCACCAGCGTATGTACACTTCCTGACAGCCGATTAGCGCACTAATAAAACAGTAACTAAAACTAATATAATACACTTCATAAATGCTTCATAAATACAGCAGTCAAATAAATTGAAAAATTGTTTATTTCCAATACATTAAAGTTTAATGTATGTGTGCACTCACTCACTCACGACAATAAACGTGATTTGAAGCCAAAATGGCAGATTGATTGTAATAAATAGGTTGCAAAGGTTTATATCACAAAATACCTGGAAGAACGACACTATAAAGATAATATTTTTATGCGCAGAGGGTATTATAAAATTGTTCAGATGTTTGTAACGCACAGAAGGAGACGTTTCCGACCCCATAAAGTACATATATTCCTGATCAGCATGAGAAGCTGAGTCGATATAGCCATGTCCATCTGTCCGTCCGTCTGTGCGTACGCGTTTTACTCAGTCATCTTAAGAGTTATCGGGATGAAATTTTTTGGGGGCTTTTTATTACCCGGGTGAGATAAAGTATGAATATTGTCAGGATCGGACTACTATATCATATAGCTCTAGAAAAAACATTTTTGCAAAAATTAGAGTATCCCCATAAAATTATTATTTATATTATACCAATATGATAGAATTTGATATAAAATCTCAGATCCCCAAATTTGAATCTGATCGGATAAATAGAACACAAGTTACAATCACTACAAATCGGTTCAAGCGCTGCCGGCAGCGCTGCTTGCTGCATACTACGTCATCAGCAAATCAAACAGAGCACATGCATACACGCACACAGACGCAGCGCTACACGAACTGTATGTGTTTGCGTGCAGTGCTTTCCTTAGGAAATAATGGAAGAAGAAGGAAAATTTTTAGTAAAAGAGAAATAATTTGAATGTTTCGTTTGTGTATTGATGAATTGAGTTGCAGGGAAAGAAATTTCAAAATGTAAAAAAATTATTGCCAAGGACTGCAAGGATATATAAACTTTGGCATTGCCGAAGTTAGCTTCTTTGATATTTCAATTAGAGAGTATAGTCTGATCAACATAATCATAACTTGTTTTTCTAAGGTATAACAAATATTTAATGAAGTAAGTAAGTCGTCTCGCCGACTTGTTACAAGCATATCTTAATATCTCGCGCACTTATGCATATAAGCACCCTAGCGCCCCCACCCGCCAACGGCCATCTCCGGCCTTATGCAAAAACGTTTATATGCACAACTCAGCTATTTTTTGTCCGATTTTGATCAAATTTGGAATTTGCTGGGTATTAGTATCAAATTTAAGTGTGCCAAATTTGATTGCACGAGGTAAAAAATTACGGGAGATAATCGAGTTTTTCAAATTTCGGGGGCGGAAAGGGGCGTGGCAAAAATTTGAAATAAACTCGATCACTCTACATACTACACGAGCCTACATTCCAAATTTGGTGGCTCCATCTCTTATAGTCTTCGAGAACTAGGCGTTCATACGGACGGACAGACGGACTGACAGACGGACATGGCTAGATCGACTCGGCTGTTGATACTGATCAAGAATATATATACTTTATGGGGTCGGAGAAGCTTCCTTCTGCCTGTTACATACATTTTGGCGACTTTAATATACCATTTCACCCTATGGGTGTATGGTATAATAATTCCAAGTTAATTGGCCTCTTTAATTAACTGTTCGGCATTATTGGACACTACAGATATTTAAATAAATACAGTGAAAATGTAATGTTATATTTAATATTAATCGAACTGCTTAAAACGAAAAAATTTAGTTTATTATATTGATTTTTATTATAGTAAATCACAGTTAAGATGGTCGAAAGTATTTTCCAGGAGAATAAAGGAGACCAAGAAAAATACATCAGCGAAAAGACATCTTAAAATTAATGCGCTTGGCATAAGGCATAATCATAAGAAGGGACCCAAAAGCCCTGGCACTTTTCAATTTTCATTAAAATAACAGCGAGCCGCTGTCGCCATTATTTCTAAAGCGCCGCATGGATGCTGGCAAACTGTAAACCCAAACCCACAAGGCCCCAAACTCGAAAGTCCGCAAGCCCAACCCTGATCAGTGTATAAAGTTCGAAGAGCGGGGATGGAGGAGAAAAAGAGAGAGCAAGAGCGAGTCATCCCTTCCAATGAGCCACCATTTGGGGGCGACCATAGTCATCATCGTCTCGTCGTCGTTGTTGTTGTCGTTGTCGTAGCCATCCCTACGTGATTGCTGGGCTATGGATGGATGGATGGATGGATGTCTGCCACCCGCTCCCAAAGAGCTCGAGCCTTCGTTCCATTCGTTAGTTCAACGCACACTCGGGAGTATGATGAAATTAAATTGGGGAAACTTTTGCCAGTACTCCGTCCTCGCTGCTGCTGTTGCCGTTGTCGTTGATGATGGCTGCCATCAACAACAACGTCATCCACATACACAAACATCACCGGCAACAGCAACAGCAGCACCAGCAGCAGCGGTCGCCTGGTCTCTCTGTGTCCTTCTGTTTTGGGCCACTGCTTTAAATCCTCGTTTTCTGTTGGGCTGCCATCTTCCTTTTTTCAGTGCAAACGAAAGCGAATGTAAATGTTTCATCGCTGCCTTGTTGGCTTGTTTAAAAATTTAAACTTGTCGAGGGAATGCGAATCCAGCGCTCTGCTTGCCACTTCTCCTGCTGGTTGGTTGCTTGGTCGGTTGGTTCTTTTAAGCTTTTACCTGGCCACTCTCTCCTATGTGTCCCATCTCCAGGGCACCCATCCTACTTTCTCTCCCTCCCCCTCTCTCTTTCTCCTTCTTGTTGGAAAATTTAATCAGTTGCCAAAGTTTTGCAATTTTAATTAAATTCTCCAAATTGGTTTTGACTGCTCTGCGCTAAAGTTTTTCTTTTGCCTCAGCCTCTGTTCCATTTCATTGTCGTTCACTCATTGCCCTCTTCTGTTCTCAGTTATCTCCGTGCCCCGCCTTTATCCTATATCACCATCGTCTTGTTCTTGTCGTGTTTTATTTTTGTTCTACAACGAATCCTTCGCCTTGCTCTTTAAAAGTGAGACTGTCATCGAATGGCTGCTTTTCTTGTAGGTTATCCAAATCGGCAACTTTGTTGTAAGAGAAAACTTTTTTAATTGATCAAGAAGTGCAAGCCAAATGATTCGCTTAACTTGTTGATAGTTATATTAAATAATATCCTAGAAACCTTCTGAACTGTAAAACAAATGAAATTTATTTACAAACGTTTAAATTGATAACTCTTCTGTCCAACAGTATCACAACACATGGTCATTCAAACAATCTAACGAGCTTAAAATCTGATTGTAAACTCAATCGACAGAAAGTAATGCTTTCTTTTCAAATTCAGAAGCCCCATGCTAGAAACATAATTCTCGTTTTTATTCTAATTTAATTCTAATAAAAATTGCCACTTCTTACAAATATTTAATTTGTAGCTCACATAAGGGCCTGGAATTCATCATATCTGTTCATCAGATATAAAGTAAAAGTAAAATGAGAATTTTACCATTTTAAAGGTATATTTGTTTCTCAAGTTTAAGTTGTTATTATATACAATGGATACATAAACAAAACCTACACAACCCATAAAACCTTCGACTGGAGTACTAGTGGCCACCCTGAAAATATTTATCAACCCGATGACCAAAATGGAATGAAGGAAATAAGAGCAGAAGAAGCACAAAAACTCCATTTAGCGCACAGGAAGCAGTTTTAAAAGCACGACCGACGGTCAGGCGGGCGGATGGAAAAGCGACTGGTGACTGGCGACGATGCTGATGGCGGAATGGCGACGTCTCGTCGCATTCGGACCAACGCAAATGCGTTTAATTGCAGCAAAAAATGAGCCAGCGACTGCAACGACAAATTACAAATGGCGAAAAAAGGAAAATTGGAAAAGGTTTTCTATTTGGCAAATTACCAAATGGTTTCAAAGCACTCAGCCAAATGTTTTGATTTTAAGTAAAGGCTTTTTGACATCTACTATGTTGAGTCGATTAGGTGAGCTAGATTAAGATCGGCAATTACACTCGATTAGAATTCTACATCTTACTCGAAACTGAAAGTTTTTAAAATCGATTGCAAAACGGTGCCATCATTCTCTCCCTCTCTCTCTATTTATATGTCTCGCTTACACTTATTTATTCTTTCTCTATCTAAATATCTTCCTTCACTTATCAACTATATGCAATCACTTGCTTAGTTTACTTCAAAATAAAGGGGTGGGTCAGCTCAACGGAAGCGCGAAGATTAGTTGATTGCATCAATATGCTAGCTGCCCGGATTCACCCTCCCATTCAAAGCCCGCCCCACCATTTCTCGACAACGTTGCCTTATCTCATCGCTCATGCGAATCCGAAATTAAATTATCTGCCAACTGCGAACAGGCAGAGTACGACGACTATCAAGGCACTGAGGACAGACAACCCTTGTTTCAAAGTCGTCGTCGCTCTAGTCCTCCAATTCATCCTCACCCTGGCCCACCCACCACACTAAAGCTACGGCCGCCTTTATTCCAATCAGATTGTTTCCGTGGTTGTCTCTCTATACATGTGTGTGTGGGCCTCGAAATAGGCTTTTTACTTTGCCTTGCAGATTGAATTCGAATTAATGCCTTTGACCCGCCCCGCTGCAACCTCATCATCATCCTCAACAGCCACACGTTTCGATTTGGCTCTCGTCCATTTGGCTGGTTTCATGCCGTCTCCCTCTCCATCCGCTTCCCGGCCCTTCGATGTCCTTTCTGGCGCGTGTTCGTGCGCCTGATTAACATATGTCAACAGTATTATATAAAGTGATATTTTTGGGCCCAGTTTTTCGTTGGGGTGCTGGGCACATGTTGCTTACCAAATTCAATTATACCGACATTTGCTTATTTTTGTAAGAAATTAACTTGTATTTTTTGCTTATATTCCGATAAATTGGACAGGACTTGAAAGGACAATTGACTGGTTGACACTAGGCCTGATATATTTAAATTACTTGTTCAGTTGTACATAGCTGCGCAGCTTTTTACCCACCTTCTATCAGCAAATCAAGCTAATTAGCGGCCATAAAACGCACATAAATATGCGCTTGGCCAATAAATCATAAATTATGACAATTTTACCACCCACAAAAAGAATATTAAGAATTGAGCACCCCGAACCAAAAAACCGCAACAGTTTTATAAAATTTCCACTCGACTGCGCAGAATCGCAAAAGCAGGAGCAAAGCCAAAACCGAATCAGACTTAAGGCGGATGCATAAAACAGTGCGATGACTTCCGGTATTAACTAATTTTTTCTCTACTTTAAAACGAGGGGCGGGATAGAGAAGGGGATCAGCCCAAGGTTGTGCATAACAAAAATTGAGAAAAAAATGTGAGGAGAAGAAAAAATGCCTGCCGTTAAGTCCTATCCTATCCCTGGAGTGGTTACAAGTGGAGAGCGCTTGTGTGGGTGCAAAAAGAGATGATAGGTAAGGAGTGTGGCAAAGGTAGCGGGGGATAGACTAATCCCTAGCACTCATGATGCCGTTGGCAAATACTTTGCACCGCCGACTGCGCGACGAATTGGAAGCAATCCGCTGTCGCTGTCTGTCTGCCGCACAGACTCCACCAACGGGGGGGTGAAGTAGAATCAAGTGGAGTGTAGTAGAGTGGAGTGGCAAGCATGGGCGTTCCTCTTAGCTGGGGGTTGCTTTTGCTACAAATGCGAATAGCAGAAGCAGCAGTGGCTATAAAAAAAAAACAGGGAAAGAGGAAAACAAGTAAAGAAAAACTTAAACAAAGTATCAGGCCAGGCAGCCAAGCGCAAAGTGACAGCTCCAACTTCAGACTCCTCCACAAATATCGCTATGTAGTGAGCTTCCAGTTGAGTATTCGCCCTCCCCGCTTCCGCCTAGCCTCAGCTCCTCTTAAGCCAGACAAAAATGTGGAGTTAGGAGTCAGCCCCAGTCAAGTGGTCCAAAGACTCGGCTCAACTCGAGTCTCACTCATCTAACCCAAGACAAACAGCATGTGATTTCCAGTGTCAGTGCAGGGACATTAGTCTCAATCAAAAAATACTACCAATCCGACTAGAGATGGCCAAAATTGACAAAGGTTTCTATATTAAGACCTTTCAGAATAAATGTCGATGGAAGTACATACATATCAGTTTATAATTAGATCTGCCTGAAGAAAATCGCAGACAATGATTTAATGATAGATTAATAATTTTAAAAGATACTACCTATAAAAATTATATTAATTTTCTCCTATCCTGTCTACTATGATAAACTGCAGTTAAGGCTTTTCTTCCAATTTCGATTTCGTATTTTATATTGACTGCCATCTCTGGCATCATCTCCATTCTTGGCACTTCGCGGCTCATTGAATGGAAAAATTATAGACAAGTAATCAATGCAGACTCTCAACTTGCCCTATGTCTATTGTAGGTATACATTTACTTCTCAAATTTAGCAGGTGTTTGCGCTTGTTTTACCAACAATTTGCCCATCTAACTGCGCTAGGACGGGGCAATAGCCGCCTTTCGCCCCGCCTAATAGGCGGGCAAATGTTTTCCACTTGGCAAACACCCAAGTGAAGTTTGTATTTGTTTTCTGGTTTGTTTGTGGGTACCAAGCGCGAACTTTTTCCATGTAGCATATTTATTTTTTGGCAAATTTTTTAAAATCTCTCCTATTTTATTGTTGTTGTCTACTTTTCATTTCAGTACCGGAGAGGATCAACTTTTGCCGAGAAACATTTAGCAAAAAGTTGGTGGTTTTTTGTGCCGTGTTTGTTACATTTCTATGGCATATGCTCGAGGTTTTTTGTTAAGGGAACCTAAAAGGGGAGAAATATTTCACTTTAAATAATAAGTTAAATGTTTGTTTGTCCAAAGTTTGTAAAACGTTGCAGAAATAAATGCGATTTGTACATATCATTAGGAGGAAACGAAAACGGCCTAATGTCAAGTGTTTTGAGAACTATTTTATGAATGAACAATTCGACAAATCCACAGTCAATTCACAAGAAATGTGATTTCTTTTTTTTCTCGCCCCTCTTCAATGTAGTCAGAAAACGTAACAAACAATAACAGAAAAGGTAGGAGAGTGAGAGAGAGGGGAGAGGTACTTGCAGGACCAACAAAAGTAGAAACTCTTTTGACTTTTTGGTTCAGGTAGTCCATGGGCAGAACGATTCAGTGGAAAGAAAACCTGAAAACCTTGTTAAACAATGGTGGAATGACGAATGACACATTTCTTGATGTCGAATTGTGTGTCATTGACAGGACATTTTTTTTTTCGATATGTTTTCTCTTTTTGTTCACTTCTTGTTTTTTCGCACCCACCCAAAGAAAAAAGCAAACAATAAATTATGCCAATGTCATGTGTAGTTGGGGTAGGCTCTGGACGCATAATACGCAATCATTCATTCACTCTCTGCTCCGGCTCAGACTCCGACCTGACCATGAAAAGTGAAAAACCTCATGTGAGAAATGTTGATTGATTTTCTCTCAAATTTTAAAATCTAACCCCAAATCGAGGCAAATATTTTTCGTGTTTCTTCCCCTTGGTGTTCACACTTGAACTCTGCAACGCTAAAAGGCAGCTTGTCAGTCAAAGAGGGAGGCGTAGGTAAGGGAACGCCGTCATCCTCGTCCTCGTCATCGTCAAGGCATAAGAACAAAAGCACTTCCGGTGACGTTTAAATGCGTGGCATGTCAACGCAGCTTCTGGCAGACAGCCGCATCCTGGCAGGCAAAGCTAAAAGCTATGGCTATGAAGTGTGCCTTTCGGCAGGAAGCGCTGAGGAGCGTGTTCCAAGACCCCAGCGGCGCAAATGAGCAGGGATCAGCGGTAGCAGCACCAATGGAACTCCACTGAGCCGAACTGAACAGAGCTGAATATAGGGTTTTCATAAAATTATGCTTATTTATGCATTACATTACTAAAATATTTCCAAATTCTTTAATCAACGTCTAAACTTTTGCAACTATTATTAACGACTACTGTGTGATAATTAGTTGATTGTAATGTTAAATATCTATTAGTTTGTGGTCAAATTTAATTCAGCTTGAAAAATTCGTACAGTTAGTAAGACAGTAACCAATCAATTTTTGACTATATAGAAAATCGCGCTAATTCTAACAACTCGAATTAACAGATAAATTAGGTTAAAAACCAGAGGACCGGGGCTAAGTTCGACGGCATCAAAGTTTGTATACCCTCACAACTTTTTTTGGTAACTCTTTCCTTACCTAAAGCCATCAAAGTGAAATAAGTTTTATCTAAAAACGCTAATGTTTGCGAATGAACGGTTCACAATCTTAGCATAGGAAATAACGAAGATATTGATCAAAGTCACAGTTTTCCACCGATCGTTTCTATGGGAGCTATATGATATATTCACCCGATCTTGTAAAAATTTTGCACAGTCGTTTATAAGTGTAATAGACTGACCAATATTAAATTTATATAGCTTAGAAAATAACAAAGTTATTGTAGTTTGTATGGGACATATATGATATAGTGGTCCGATCCGAGATGTATAATCCCTGCAGTATATGCAATTTCAACTCTGTAGCTCTTACGATCTAGAAGGAGTTCGCGTTGATCCAGACGGACGGACGGACATGGCTATGTGAACTCGTCTCGTTTTGCTGATCAAGAATATATATTCTTTATATGTTCGGAGATGTTTCCTTGTATACGTTGCACACTTCTGACCAAAATGAATATACTCTTTTTGCAAGGGTATAATAAGGCTCGAAAAATAACAAAATACATATTTTGTGCAAAGGTAATACTGAAAAATAAAACGTTATGAAAATGTCACAAAGTTGTATGTCTAGTAAAGCTAAAAATAGAAATAGTTTACAAATGGTCTTTTCTATCCATATGACAGTAATCTCTCCATTTTTTGATAGTATGAATATGTAAATGTAAATGTAAACGACGTGTTGATAAAATTTGCTCCATATATGTATGTATATAATTACTAGAATAGGAATATTTTAAGATTTGTTGGTGGTTATTAATTTTGGCCACCTCTTAGATGGTGAATAGATTTTCGAAAAGGAATACTGTTACACCAGCACTTGCATTAGGTTAAGGAGCATCTCCTTAAGCATTTTTTGCAGTTAGTGTTTGCCACGCCCACTGCGGCGCTCTAATGGCCCTCCAGACTCAGTCTACCAACAAAGTCAAAATGCCAGTTCAATCATGCAAGAAAGACGCGTAAGTCTATCAACTTATTAATTTTATGAAGTGCTGCTGCTGCAGTAGAAGGAGGGAAAAAAACCCATACACGTTGACAGCACATCAATGTCTTCCAATTCAGGCAACAACAATACAAAGATTGGTCCGCCTGCCACCACCCACCATTCGTTGGAGATGAGGATGACGACGACGACGACGACACATCACATCATCACGTATGATTACGCACATTGTTCGTGCGCAGCACAAAATGCTGTCGAAAATTAAAATTCAGAGACCCTTCTACTTAACTTACCTTAGCCCAAAAGTTTTCTGGGGATGGGGAGCAACAAAAAAAAAAAGAGAAAATGAAAAAAGGAATAGGGGAAAATGAAGCAAAACAACGACGTGATTGCATTACACAATCAAAACAGGCAGCAGGCTCAGGATATAAAGCACTATACCGGGGGTTGTTGCTGGACCGAAACCAAGATCTCGTCTCGGCAAAAATCAAAGACCCGCCACTAGCCGAAATGTTGAACGTGTGCGTGGGCGTTGCAATTGCTACGCCCCATCATCAGAATCCAATCAAATTAACAACAACAGGCCACAACAGAAGCCAACAGCAGCAGCAGTAGCAGCAGGAGCAGGAGTGGTAACGCCGTTTGGTAGCTTTATGGAAGCCACGACGACGACCAAACCAAAAACTGAAATTCAAACTCAGCCCATAGAACGTTAATTTCAATTTGATTTCCGCCATGCCACCCTGCGCCCCCCTCCACATCCCTGTGCCAATCGTTGCGTCTGAGCAACAATTATACGGCAACTTCATTAGGTCAACATGGCCTCAGCTTAGGACTCGTCTCGCCCTTTTGTCCTGATATGTAGTATGTGTGTGGGATGACGAGGGGCGGTTGCGGCTAGGTCGGCCCAATGATGAAGGGGGCGTGTGCGTAAGGGCAGATTAATCAGGGTAAAACTATTAATTAAATACCAATTCATTTCCGCAAATTCAAAGCACACACACACACACACGCACACAAACATACAGATGAGTTGAACTCAACGTGGGTTTTGGTTGGATTCCTATTTCTGCTCACTCATGCATCAAAGTGCGAGAGGGATACGAAGAAGGAGAGGAATAGTAAAAGAGGGTATACAATTTACTCCACACTGTGGTTCGTTTGATTTCAATTCCAATTTGGCCATGATATTACCAAATGGCCATCGCGTTGTAAAAGGTGTGCAGGCCAAAGCTCATTAAGGTTAGTGGAACTTTTCGTTAGGACTGCAAACAGTTCAATAGAATTCAGCGTTAGAGGAATCTTTGAAATTGCTGTAGAATTTAGCTTATTAACAAATACCCTTTAAATGGCATTGGAAAGGATTCTCTCCATATGTATGAGAGAAGAACTCACTTTGATATAATTTTGCTTTTTAAGCCGTAAAAAGATTGAAAACCGTCACAAGAAATGGTACCAAAAATCGTCAGACCGATAGAATTGTTTGGAATCGAAATCAAAGTTGGCGTTGTCATTTTAATTGCATTTTAAATATCAATACCAATTCCCTTAATTGGCCATGCCAAAATCGAAAAATTTCCTTTTTTCTGATTAATCGGTAATATTTTTTCTAACAGAACTATTCCGACTGAAATATATAAACATATTTTTAAAGCTCTTGCGTTAGGAACTTGTCATGTGAAGAAATCTTGTCTTGCACTCCCATATTTCTTTCAGAGAAAACTATTTTAATACTCTTCTATTACTAAATATGATAATTTTAAGTGAATCTAGATATTGATCTGAAGTATTTGAATAATCAACTGGACAAAGTAATTAACACAAATTAAATGCTTTTTGAAACACATCCAATTGGGCTTTTATTTCAAGAAAAAAATCCACATGGATTGTTGTAGTTTATCTTCACGTTGCAGGATTTTCTTTCTTTAAATTGTTACGTTGCAACTCTATTTACCTAAATTTAATTCATCATTCTTTTTAGATGAATAAACAGTATTCCCAGAATTATAAAATTCATAACTTTGAATGAAAATGGCATTTAACCAATTTTCGCACCTCCTCCTCGATACCTCCGGCAGTGAGGAGCTAGCATTGTATATTACCCAGCAATAAAACCCTTTAACAATCACAATGTATCTCACTGTTGAGACTCCATTGCCCGCAGCTGCAAAATAGGACGAAAGGCAACCAAAAACACACCAAGAGGAATATGGGGGAAAAAGTAATAATAAAATCCCCAAGCTTATCAGTAAGCACTGCGCAGTCACAGGGTATAGCAAAGAAAAAAAATTAGAAGTAAGAAACTCAAATCGCCTCTCCGACTTGGTCATACCATGTGATAAAAATATAAAATTCCTAAAACCAAATGAATGTAAGTGCATAAAATTCTATTCAAACATGTCCATTTTTATAACAGACGTTTTCAACCTTTAGGGAGAAATTTTAAATGCGTTTTTTATGAAATTTGCTTTTGAAAACGAATATGTGTTTTCTGCTCTCGGACCAATTCAATTGTTATATAATCAACGAGTCTACATGGTACAAACTCTTAAAGACCCGTCTTTATGCTTTTCAAATGCGTTTTTGCGACTTTAATATATCATTTCTTACTGTGAATGCATGGTATATAACGAACGAAAATTCTATGCGGCTTGGAGATCTAAAAACAGTGCCAAGCAGAGAGTTTCGCTCATCCGGTGTGTCAACAATTCCCAAGCTTCAACGCTTTGATGTTGCCTAGACTAGGGTTAGAGATGGAACTGGAGAGCGAGTTGGAGCTGAAGCTGGTGACAGAGACATGGCTACTAAGCCAGACAGTGTCATCACTCGGGTGACGATGATGATGCCATCATTAACGCATTTTCCATGCCCTGGCTGCCTTTCGGGCATAACGAAACGCCCGTCGTCGTCGAGGAGGTTCGCTTCCATTTCCGCCTTTTGAAGTTTGAGCAAAGCTTTTAATTTTCTTTGTGTGTTTTTTGTTGTTTTTGTCTTCACGCTACTGACATTTGAGGTCAAAAGGCGTGAATTAATCGAAGGCTTAATTAGTAAACAGACGCCGCAAGGACTCCCAAGCAAAGCTAGCTGGCGTCAGCATGGCGTATGATTAATAAACTGCCTTTGCTCTTGCATCTCCCCACTTTCTACTGAAGCCCCTTTTGTTCACTGATTATGCATATCGATGAAGGTGAAGGTTGTCAATATTTGCTGCAAAATGAAAAAAAACAATCCATTCCATTTCGATTGTTTATTAGGGTGTCGTAACAATGCTCCACTGGATGGGCGTTATCTCTCCATTACTCTATCGCTCTCTCTTTCTCTCTCTCTATCGTTCTCTCCCTTTATAGCTCTGTATTCCCTTTACCACCTATTTATGAGTGCTGCGGCAATCTAGTTAGTTGTTGGGTGTAGTACTTAATGCGTTTTACCTACTAATTAGGTTGTTGGCGGCTGCCTTCACTTTGTAAAGTGTGACAGAAGAAAAAGAAGGAAAATGAATGTGAAACTCAGTGCAGAAAATGAGAATTACAAAAACAACTACAAAACCAGCAACAGCAACTGCACTTGAAGCTGACACTTTGAAGGTGCTGCTACCTCGGAATATATGTAGGTATATTTGTAATGTATCTTCGGATAAGATGACTATCAAAAATGTAAGAAATCGAAACCTCGAATAAATAAAACGACAAAAATGTTTTCAAATATTACTAAACTACATTGTTTTTCCATCTTACCCTTTGTCATTTTTAAACCAAAGATTTTCAATAATCGTCTATGGTAAACAAAGTCGGGAACAATTTTTCCGATAATGAATGTACATATTACATGATAGACACGTAGAGCTTGAGAGTAGAATAAAAAAAATAATAAAAAATAACTAATATGCCTCATTTTTCTATCTTTGTCGGCGTTTGGTCTACCATCGTAGTATTTTACTTGCGTTTTTAATTTGAAATAGACACATAGTCATAAGTGGTGCAGAAAGATGTGGCCGGGATCACCGATGGCTGGGGGTAAGAAGTGAGAAGGGGGTAGAAAATGAGTTGCCTTCTTGCTTTATGAAAGTGCAGGCTGAAACTTTGTGAAAAAGCGTGTTAGGCAAATACAAAACCCGAGCAAAGAAAGAAGAAAGCGCAGAAGAACAAGAGTGTCGGAGCAAAAAGAAAACGCAAAGTGAAAAATGTTTTAATTACTCATTCAAAGAAGTGGAACCCACTCCTCTTGCTTGTTTCTCCCTTTGGCCACCGGCATGCACATGGTCATGATACGACACGCAAAAGGCTAAAGTGCATTTCTGTCGCATTGCCAAAGAGGAGCCAACAGACAAACAAGAAGGACATATAGAAAATGTTGTGGTAGATGCAACTCCCCAATGTGGGGAGAGGTAGGCTTAATCGCAAAATCATACTAAATATAGAAAACCAAAATCAGAAGAAAATTTTGCTTTTCAGATGGCATCTTTAATCTTGAAATCAGAGCTCATTTAGCAATTGTTCTATATATTGCATTCTGGGGACACTCAAATGCATTCATTTTCTTTCCATTCCATTCCATTTTATTTTACGAGTGTTCCATGCTCTTCTTTCTTTTTTTCCAACTGTTGTGTGCTAAATAGTTCCCCGAGGGCAAAATCCACTTGAGTCGTGCTAATGAGAACACCCAAGCGACAACAACAACTCTGATGTTGATGCTGGCAACACCAAACACCAACTCGTGGGGGGCCAAGAACGCTGATGTTAGGCAATGGAGACTGAACTGGAAAGTGGTAGCGGAGGGCGGAATCAGCTGCATTATGCAAATACAAGGCGAAACAATTTTTGCCGCATTGCTGCTGCTGTTGTCGCTGTTGCTGCTGTTGCTGCTGTTGATGGAGCAAGCAACAGATCTCAGCCATGGCCGCGAGCAATGCAGCCGCCGCCTGCTCCATTTGCACACATTTCGACAAGGCAATTAATTATGCTAAATTCGTTTAGAGAATGAAACGACGACAATTACAATGACGATGGCAATACATGTACAAGTATTTTACAAGCACACATAAATATATAATATGTACAGGGCCATGTCAATTTCTGCTAATTAAACAAGGCTTTACACGTATGTCCTCAATCATTAAGTCATTAGCTGCCGTTGTCCGAACGTTGCCTACTTTTTGGCGTCGGGAAACTGTCCAACTGTCAGACTCATACTTATTCCTGTAAAAATGAAACTAGCTACGAAAGGGAAACACATTAATCAGTTTTTGATTAATACGATACTCTTAAGTTTCTAAATTTTTAAAAAGGTAATCTAATTTTTGTAACGCATAGAGGAAAGCATCTACGATGTGATTCAAATCGATAAATTGATTGATGAAGTATTTAGTTAGTCGACCCACAATTTAAAAATATGTTAATTTATTAACATATTTATGCAAGGGCATCATATAACTTTTGGTTCAAATATCAGACAGCGTTCTCTACTTCAGTCGTCTGAAGTAAAAAGACATTAAGAGTTAAGATAGGTAAAATATCAAGTCTAAGAAGAATTTAAATCAAGATCCTTTGATATAATTATTCCTCAAGTTGCTTAATAACACAATCTGCTTGAGAGAAACTCTCCTTCCTTTGTTTCCG
Source organism: Drosophila equinoxialis (assembly GCA_018150345.1). Classification (NCBI taxonomy): domain Eukaryota; kingdom Metazoa; phylum Arthropoda; class Insecta; order Diptera; family Drosophilidae; genus Drosophila; species Drosophila equinoxialis. The sequence continues at coordinate 1,400,597 of JAECWI010000656.1, forward strand.
GTGTGGTGCTAAAGTCACTACACAACCTTTAACCCGCATCTGTGGCGACTATTAAGTGATTTAAGCGGTGGTCAGCAGGTGCCCAGGTGCAGGATGACATTTGCTGGCTATACGCAATTAATTACAACAAAAAAGTGTTTGCGGACAAATGGCGCACAACAAACAAACAGAAAGCTCGGCACACGTGTGTGCAAGGACCCCAACTGGACCAGGCTGTGGACTTCGCCATGGATGACTGGACGCAGGATAGGATGGGGCAAGAATTTCTTTCAGCGTTGACGTGGTTCAAGTAGCACACATAGAAAAAACGAGAGTGAGAGAGGGCGAAGGGCAACCAGGCAAAGCGTTTTGCTTTGAGGTTATTTACTTTTAATGACTCGCAAACTACACTCAGGACTGCAAGAGGGGACGACTGCATGTGTGGATGTGTGTGTGTGTGTGTTTTAGGAAATGTGAGGTCATGTTTGTGGTGCTTAAGTGTTTTCAGATATCGCGCATCAGTAGCCAGAACGGTTTGTTGACTTTTAGACCATGTTTGTTTGCCAGCACACAATTTTTTGTTCAACTTTTTCAGTTCTTTTTTTGGCTTTTCATCTTGGCAACTTTCTTCTCCTTGCTGGGCGTAGACGGGGCCAACAGCATCCTCATAAATGTGCTTTGAAGTTTGCCTGAAATGCATTCTCTCTCTCCGTCTCATTCATTTTCGTTGGCCAAGGAATAATGCGGCGCAATTATAGACATAGACCTACCAGCCAGCCTTCCAGCCAGCCAGTCAGCCAGCATATACATACATCCTTGAAAATAAATTGTTTTGTTAATTATTTATGGTTGGTTTAATGAGTATGTGTGTGGGTGTGCGACGACTTCCATGAGTTTGTTTCTACTTTCTGCATTTTGCAATTATTTTAATGAGTTTTGCATTTAAGCGATTTTTTAATGCGAATACCATCAAACAGAAAGTCATCATCGCCGTCATAATTATTATGTCATTTTTCAATAGTGTCGGGTAAAAAATATGCATAATTGCCATTTTTGCGCTTCATTAAAAACGCGAGACTTGTTCTCTTTCTGCCACCGTAAATCTCATTAAAACTGAGATAATAACCATAATGGGAACAATCTGAAAAGGTTCTGGATGTATTAGAATTCTCTTATGTTAGAAGGTACACAGGCCACTACTGTATATGTACTTTATCTTTTTGTTCAATTGATGTTAATCTTATATTCGTTTCGCATAACAATTCGCCAATTAGTATAAATGCCAATAAAATATGTCTCATTCTTCCCAATGAGGGTCCTGAATAAAAAAGGCTTTGTTACCCTGTTATTTGATGTGTAAAGTGGAATCGCAGCCAAAAAATGGTTTATAAAATAAAGCATTTTAAATAAAGTAACCGATTTTGATCAAAGTTGTCAGAATCTTACATTATATTATAAGTTATATAAAAAACTTACATGATAATACTTACACATATATTGTTTTAGATTTTCTTCAAGAAAGATTATTAATTTTGAGTTAACTTTAAGGACCATGCAGGGTATACAATTGATAAAAATAAAGTAAGTAAGTCGTCTCGCCGATTTAGGTATACCATACACCAGTAAAACAAATATTTTTTTTTAGACACTAAAATTAAAATCTTTCCAAAAATGCATTGATGGTATCATATGAAATATTTTGGTGTAATCTATTCTAAGTTTTCTATAAGTAAATTATTTTTTCATAAAAAAAAATCATTATTTACGGTCCTTGGTCATAATTATAGTTTATTTTTGCGGCAATTTAGTGATAGTCGGAGAAGATTCAAAAATATTTATCGGACAGAAGCACACAGTGCTGACATTGTAGTTACAACGTCCTAGAAAGGGTTTTATATGAACTCGCGTTGTGGTACGGGAGATGCTTCTTTTGCTATTCACAAAACCAAAATATATAAAGACTCTTTGCCTATCACTGATGTACCTAATTTGCTTGAAATCATCTAATTGTAAGTCATAAGTACTAAATCTTTAGGACTACAGGAGACACCCTATCACAGGTTATACCACTAGTAAACTGCAACCGTCAGGAAATACACAAAATAATATGTCACATAAGAGAATCGAAAGAACATTTGGCCAAACACGTCCATCAATAGTAGTCGAAGTCTTTAACCTGAGGGAGGACACCAGTCTCTTGTCCATAAGGGATATAAGAGAATCAACAAGACACTTAACTATAACAATGAGTTGAGTTCCTACCTCAACTCTCCTGTCGTTGGATTGAAACAAGGCTTTTTATATAAAGACAATTTATCAGAAACTGTAGTAGTTGCGTTTACAATATTGTCGCCTGATCGGGACATTTCCTGCCGAATGCTAGCGTAAGCTAAAGCTTCTTAGAATAATTCTAATAATTTTTTTTATTTCGAAGGTTAAAATGAAATAAAGTCAAAGTTTGTATACCCTTGCAAATTTTTTAGTAACTGTTTTATCTAAACTAACTAACTGAAATTCACTGTTTTCCACCGATCGTTCCTATGGGAGCTATATGATATAGTTACCCGATCTTTACCAAATTCGGCACAGTCATTAACAGGTATATTTAACTATCAAATGTTTAATTTAAAAGCAATCGCATTAAAAGTAACGAAGTTATTGACAAAAGTCACTGTTTTCGACCGATCGTTCCTATGGGAGGTATACGATATAGTCACCCGATCACCCGAGTCACCCAGTTGTTTATAGGTGCAATAAACTCATCAATATTCATGACGATAGCTTAGAAAGTAGCGAAGTTATTCAGAAAAGTGACTGTTCGTGACTTTGCCGTTTGTATGGGTGCTATATGATATAGTGGTCCGATCCAAACCGAATCCGAATCCGAGATATACAGCGCCCGCAGTATATACAAGCCTATGTGCAAAATTGCAGCTCTGTAGCTTTTACGGTCTAGGAGGAGTTTGCGTTGATCCAGACGGACGGACAAACGGACAAACGGACAGACGGACGGACGGACATGGCTATTTGAACTCGTCTCGTCGTGCTGATCAAGAATATATATACTTTATATGGTCGGAGATGCTTCCTTCTATGCGTTGCACACTTCTGACCAAAATTAATATACCCTTTTTGCAAGGGTATAAATAGTAGAATAGTTACTTTTGGTAATTTTATTTCACTTAATTACTTTTGATTTATTAGTCGACTATTTGACCATTTTTCTTCGATTAATTGGAGTCGAAAGGTTCGACCAGTCGTTTAGTCGACCATTTCGAAATTTTTTGCATCCCTAAAGTCATAGATCCTATTGCGAGACGAATTTGTAAGTAATCTCCAATTAACATTTTTAAAGGAACTTAAAGAAAGAATATTGCGATATTAAGAGATCTTTGATCTCTAGCACCAAATCGAATCCCAGGCTAGTGTATGGATGTAGTCTAAGCCGAAGGCCTTAGTTGCCAGTGCTTGTAAAATATAGTTAGGTTGATAGTTTACAACTATATCCAATACTTTAATAATACTAATAATATTTTTTATTGTTTAATACTACCTTTAGAAATACCATTTCAATTAATTTTGAGGAATTCACATGAGTAAACGATTAGCACATAATTAAGGTAATTGCCGTCAAATTGCATATGCCTCAAAATCAAAGAACTGCAGCAAACACAGCGGCAGATGAGCAGCTCCTGTAAGCAATAATAATAACCATTGTTGTTTGGGGTTGTTTCGGTGAGTTTTTGTTTTTTTGCATGAGAGACTCGCCCACACATGGGAATAAACGGCTGAGTCTTGGATTTGCACACCAAACTTATTACAGGCTCTACGGACGTTGAAATTACTTAATCAAAGTTGGATTATCTGCAGCCCGGCGAGTGACGAGAGTTGGGTACCATGCATGGTGTGAGTAGATCGGAGTAGGAGGGAGTTAAGAGCGAATGCATTGTATGGCTTTCATTTGAATTAAAAGCGTCAGCGCCCGAAAGTCGGCAGCAAGTTTGACAGATTTTTGCCGCAACAGCATGGGGGCAGTTTGGCACATATATGCTTATACTATATGTGTATGTATATATATTTACGTGAGTATGACTCCACACACAGACACCCTGGTCACACCCGCTACCTATCACTGGGCTCTCCAATCGACTCATACACTTGGCAAGCAGCCTGCAGCTGAAACTAAATTAAATTCCATGTCTAATGCTCGCACAAGGATTAGGCCAAACAACGCCTCATCGCCTCATTGCCTCAGACGAGACTCAGAGTATAATATTAAATAATTTTTCCCAACCGCTCGAACTGAACTCACTAGGAAAGACGGCTCAAAGGATACTCACACACAGGCACACATATGCCATGAATTCGTTCATTGTTTTGCATCGGCTGTCCCAACCAGGAGAGCCCAGAGCCACAGATTAAAGTCTCCCGTGGTGAACTTAATAATAAAAGCCCAGGAACGGACGATAATACTCGGCAAGTATCTTGTAGGCAGTGTGAGCAAGTACGAGAACGGGAAATAAAAAGAGAGTAAGTGAGATGGTACGATATTTTTTGAGTGCGAGACATTAGCAGCATTAGAACAGCAACGCAAACATTAAGAATATTGCATTCGAAAAATGCAAAAACAGAACACAAAATAGGAAAACGGAAAGAACTTAAGTCGGTTAAGTCTCTATAAAGCAACAAAGCTTTTCAAGGGGATAGAGTTGGTCGAATGGAAAAGCTGAAACACTTATCGGTAGACACAAGCTGAGATTTTGGTTTAGGACATATGTACATATGTTGATATATTCAAAATCTTTGATACATGCAATGGGATCTATATTTTCTTTACTCGTATGTGATAATGAATGTGCGAATCTGCATGGGCTGCAAGGTGACACTGAATTCGGACACCTCCTGGGACTTGTCAGCGGCGAGAGGCTTATGAGTAGCGGTGAAATACTCAGCAGCTGTGGGTCTAGCGCCAGCTCCGTCGTGGTAAAACTTTAGTCTCTTCATTTCGCTGAGGGGCAAATTACCATCAAGTGTAGTTTCACGGATTTCCACACCTCCCAAAGTATCGAATATTGAGCGAATATTGAAGCTGACCACGTTGCCTTCATTGTGGTCGAGGAAATTCTCCACGCGGAACAGAATTTCATTCTTTGAGAAGGGTTCCAGAGTCAGCAGATGAACCGACTGAGGGAAGTCACTGAAATCAGGAAGTGTTTTGACTATAGCCTTATTTGTAGCCGTATTACGCTTGCTGAAGAATTTCGAGAAAGGCAGATGAATCTCTTTCTCGGCCAGGCGTTCAGGAATTGTGTTCTTGTCTTCTACCTTGTTGAGTACCAATTGAATCTTTCCTCGTGCAATTAAGCCTTTGCCAAACTGCTCCTCGTTTATGGCTTCATCAGCGCCGGACCCATCGTGAAAGACGTGTCTGCGATGGAGCATAAGTTCCAATCGTCCGTCTTCCATACTTGTGCCAGCCTCAGAGCGATCGTTTAGAAGTGACATGCGCCTACTTCCATCGTTTAGGGAAATGCGTGAAGTAACTGGATAATAGTTTGCGCTAGTGGGTTGAATACTTAAGTCAGGATCAAAAGATTCCCGCTTGTTCTTCTCCCGCTTCATCACCTCTCGGCCATTTGAATCGGTGTAGAAGACGCCTTTTGAGGAAATACTACTCTGGAAACGTGAAATCACTTCCATTCCGACATCGCCGTCAATGGGAATGGGTCCCACGAGCCATTCGAACTCAACGCGGTTAACCCCCTCATAGATGCGTATAACCTGGGAAATGAATTCGTTCACCTGCTGGTGAACCTCTTTCACCAAGGTACCGTCGTATACCGAAAACTCCACATCATCGGTTAGAACTTCGATTTCGTCATTTTCACGGAAAATGTAATGACAAGACTCCCGAGTCTTGTAGACTGCAAAAATTTGCTCGATTTCTTCAGAGATGCCGTTCATTTCTACCGTCTTTAAGCGACCTGTGTCCTTGTCAATTACAAGTTTGATTAGCTGTTGGATTGAATTCAGGTCAGTTGATTGAATTTATGTAAACGTTTTTATTTCTCACCGAAGTCTCTAGCACAGTATCTTCTGATTTGCCGCCAGGTAAAGTCCATCTACCGGATTTCCTAATATTCTTTGACTTTGTGATGTAATAGCTTGCAATCTTATCGACAGAAGCCTTGAAAATCAACTCGTGCTGAGTGTCATTGGAACGGTGCTCCAGTGCTAGAACCTGCCAGGCAACAGGCACAAGCTCAGAAGCTATTATCGTTCCCTTCTCATCAGTTACCTCGTAGCTTTCATCTTTTACTGGTACTCTAACATATTGGGTAGACGGATGAGCCAATGGATTAAAAAGAGTTACGACGACATCATCAGCGCTATCCTTGGTAAAAGCGCACACACTGATGTTAAGCTGCATGCAACTCTCAAACTCGCCATTGGTCAAATTGGTCAACACTCGTAGAGCATCGCGGACGTTATTTTCGGCACCCACAATGGCATCGTACAAAAGACGATCATAGTCATCGGAAACATGCTGTTTCTCAGTTCCAGTTATGGCATCGTGATGTTGCATGACACCCATGATTTTACGCAAATAGTCCAAATCCTTGGTTTGCTTATCGCTCGAGAGATTAGCAAAGGTTGAAAGTTGTTTGGCGGTCTGCAACATGTGATTACCATCGCGCTCAAATCGTTTCTGGGTAGGACGAGAAGTGAAGTAGCCAGTCCAGTAGCTCTTGGCTTCATTTGAATGTGGCAAAAAGTCCTGGGTCTTATTGGGCCATGTTTGAAGACCCTTATGCAAAGAGTTGAGATAACAACTTGCTGTTGAGTAGAAAATGTTGTACCGCGATCCATCTGCTTGGCGTTGGTTGACATACCTTACAGTATTGAAACGACCGTTTAGATAAGAGAAAAAAACAAGGGTGGTTAAGATTGACTCACTTGATAAGCTTGTCCATATTTTGGTAGTTTTGCTGGGCATTCTCATAGTGGAAATCATCACCCATAGGTATTAAGATATTATTGGAACGGTAGTGTTCAGCAACTCCAGCCACGTAGTTTAGAAAATCGTCGACCCTGGACTTAACATTGTTGTCATAGCTCTCCTCATCAATAATTGGATCATCGCCGCAAAGCCTGTCAAAACAGAAGCCAGGTGGAGCGGAGTAGTGATTGTAAAGCATGCCGGTGAAAAACTCAAGATTGCTCAGGGACTCGCTGGCATCCCAGATCATTTCTAGTCCCAAGTTGCCCAATCTCACATCCTTATCACTGTGATCCATGCGGGCAAAGAATTCGCCATCAAAACCCATTTGAGCAAACAGAGAAGCCATTTCACGGGAGTGGCCAAAGGCATCTATTTGCCAACCAACATGGGGACGGCCACAAGCTCCAAAGTTTTCATCCAAGAATCTGTTTTAGAAAGAGAAGTTATAGAAAGTCATCTTCGAAAATCCTTAAAAAACCACTTACTTCAATCCCAAAGTAAATTGATCGATCACACTCTGATAGTTCACTGCACCCTCATCGTTCATGGACCAAGCTCCTCCTGTGAACTCAAAGCGGCCTTCGTCTACCAATTTTCTCACAATTTGCTTAGTGGTTTCTGGTTGATCCACCCACCATTTGGCAAAGAAAGCCGTCTCCACTTGAATAAAACGACGACTTGGATCTTTAATGAGCTCGCTGACAACAGATTCGAATATATATTTCACAGATGCGTGCTGAATATTTTGCCTATGACCATAATAATACTGATCGGCTGTCTTTAACCAACCGACATCGTCATGAGAGTGGGGCACCAAATGGATATTGATTAAGTTGGACACGGATTGAGGACATGACTGAAAGTGAGCATTAAAGTAAAGTTATTCAAAATATCTCTAGATGTTATCCTTACCTCATATCCGCAAACACTTTCCGATCCCTTAATCGTTATTGCAAATAGGACCGCGAAAAGGATGAGCCCTGCAAAATGTTTCATTGTAACAATTTGTTGATGTCACCGAACAGTCCCAGCAGGTGGTTTCCAATCATTAAAAAAACTGACTAACTTTTTCGAATACACATTCCTTTTTATATAGGCATATTGTAACAACACGATAAGTAATCATCTACTTGAGGGGTCTTCGGATTATATATAAGTGGAGCATGTTGAATAGGCAATTAAGGAAGTCACTTAAGATAATCAAAAGTTTCAATCATTCATTATAATTGCCGCAACTTCTGTATCGACCGTAATTGCAGTGCGATAAGTCAAATAGATTTTTATTTTGCATCGTAATCTTATAGATTAGGTTTAGTTTATGAATTTGAACTAACCGACTAATCAGATAAGAAGCCAAGTGTTTGGTTAAAAAATCTTTGCTACACTCACAGTTTGAATATAAAATCTCTTTTTATTTTAAAAAATTTTTTTTTTTAGGTTTTAATTATAAAGGTGCGTATTTGCATGGGATCCAAACAGATTTGGGAATCATTTAAGTCACGTGACTTAGCGTCCAACGGAATGTATGAGGCTGTAAAATATTCCGGGGATTTTGATTGAACGCTAGAAGAATCATGTTCGAATTTAAGACGCTTCATCTCCGTCAAAGGCAGATTGCCATCCAGTGTTGTCTCACGAATCTCTTGGCCACTCAAACCATCAATGATTATGCGTGGATTGAAACAGACCGTATTTCCTTCGCTGACATCAAATATATTTTCCGCACGGAACAAAATTTCATTTTCTGCGAAGGGTTCAAGTGTCAGAAGATGAACAGAATCCGGTAGAACTTCAAAACTTGGTAGCGCCTTTGGAACTGTACTTGTGGAAGTGCTCGCCTTGCTGAAGAACTTCCAGAAAGGCAGCATTATCTCCTTTTCTGCCAATCGTTCAGAAATTGTAGCTTCCTTACTAACCGGGTTTAGCATAAGGTAAAGTTGTCCGCGAGCAATTAAGCCAGTACCAAACTGCTCTTCATTGAGCGCTTCACCTACGCCACCACCATCATTAAAGAAATGACGACGATGTAACATTATTTCCAAACGTCCATTGTCCATCCCAGTTCCACCCTGTGAACGATCGTTAAGCAGAGCCATGCGTTTGTTTTCATCCTGCAAGGCAATTCGCGAGGTTACAGGGTAGTAGTTACCGCTGTTTGGAGCCTTACTTAAATCAGCGACAAAGGATTCACGCTGGTCTTTTTCGCGCTTTAGGATTTCGCGGCCATTAGAGTCAGTGTAAAATACTCCGTTTGACTCGATTTCACTTTGGAAGTAGGTGACGACTTCCTTGCCCAAGTTATCATCAGTCGAAATTGGACCCACCAGCCACTCAAACTCCACGCGATTGACGCCTTCATAAATGCGTATGACTTGGGAGATCCATTCGTTTACTTGTTGGTGCACTTCTTTGACGAGGGTACCATCGTAAACAGTGAACTCGAAATTATTCTCGAAAACCTCGATGTCGTTGTTTTGACGGAAGGTGTAGGGACACGATTCGTATGATTTGTATACACCAAAATTCTGTTGAATGTTCTCGGACACACCGTTCATTTCAATATTTTTCAAGCGTCCAGACTCGTTATCGATTACCAATTTGATCAGCTAAGTAAATAATCTGTTGTTACTAGACTACATGTTAAATACTTAATATAAACTCTTACCGACGTCTTTACTACAGTTTCGGAGCTGTCATCGGCAAAGGCCTCTGTATTTTTCAATGAATTGATTTCCTTAAATCGTAGAGGGACTTTGGTTTCGCCATCGTCGAATGCCTTGGCTGTCTTATCAACCTTATTAATATAGTAGTTTGCTATCTTATCAATAGAAGCCTTGAAAATGAGCTCATGTTGAGTGTCATTGGAACGATATTCCAAGTCCAAAACTTGCCAGGCAACAGGTACAACTTCAGAAGCTACCACAGTTCCCTTTTCATTAGTAACCACGTAGCTTTCATCTTTCACTGGCACTCTAACATATTGGGTAGATGTGTGAGCCAGTGGATTAAAAAGCGTTACGACAACATTATCAGCACTGTCCTTGGTAAAAGCGCACACACTAATGTTTAGTTGCAGGCAACTCTCAAACTCGCCATTGGTCAAATTGGTCAACACTCGTAGAGCATCGCGGGCGTTATTTTCGGCACCCACAATGGCCTTATACAACAAGCGATCGTAGTCGTTGGACACAGCCTGTCTTTCCGTACCAGTGATGGCATCGTGGTGCTGCATTACTCCCATGATTTCACGCAAGAATTCCAGGTCCTTTTTCTGCTGTTCACTTTCGAGTTGAGCAAATGTAGATAGTTGTTTGACAGTCTGTAGCATATGGTTACCAATGCGCTCGAAACGCTTCTGATTGGGACGAGAAGTGAAGTAACCTGTCCAGAAGCTATTTGGTTCATGAGCATAAGGGAAGAAATCTTGTGTTTTGTCTGGCCATGTTTGAGCGCTTTGGTGTAGTGAATTTAGGTAGCAACTTGGAGTCGAATAGAAAATATTAAATTGGGATCCCTCCGACTGTCGCTCATTTAAGTATCTACGCGGTAAAATGTGAATACAAAAAAATAATAAAATAATAATACAAGAGATTTTGCCTACTTGATCAGCTTGTCCATGTTCTTAAAGTTGACCTGTGCGTCCTCATATTGAAAGTCTCCTCCAAGCGGTATCATTATATGATTCGTCCTATAATGCTCAGCAACTTCAGATGCATAGCTAATAAATTCATCGATCCGGGACTTAACATTATTGTCGTAACTATTGCCATCTATGATTGGAGAATCGTTGCAGAGCACGTCAAAACAAAAGCCGTAACCTGGAGTGTCCGAATAAAAGGCGTAAAGCAAGCCCGTAAAGAGTTCCACATCTTGCAGGGATTCACTGGCTTGCCAAATCATTTCCATTGACAAATTTTCCAATCGAGTGTCCTTGTCATTGTGATCCATCCGTGAAAAGAACTGGCCATCGTAACCCATTTGAGCAAAGAGTGACGCTTGTTCGCGTGAATGGCCAAACGAATCAATCTGCCAGCCCACGCGAGGTCGAGCACAGGATCCAAAGGTTTCATTCAAGAATCTGTAGAAGTGGACCTAGTTACTTTTGCTTAGACCATTCACCCACCTGACAACTTACTTTAAGCCGTGCGTAAACTGATCAATTACAGGTTGATAATTAACAGAGCCCTCGTCATTCATGGACCAAGCACCGCCAGTGAATTCTAAGCACCCTTCGTTCACTAATTTTTTAACTGCTGATTTCATGGTTTCCGTTTGCTCCTTCCACCATTTTGAAAAGAAGGCAGTCTCAACCTGAATGAAACGACGACTTGAATCCTTCAGAAGCTCGGTGACCACATTATCCAATATGTATTGGACGCCGGCATGATGAATATTGTTTTTGTAGCCGTAATAAGACTGATCAGCTGTTTTTAACCAGCCAACATCGTTGTGGGAATGAGGGACCAAGTGGATGTTTATCAGATTTTCTTTTGCAATCGGGCATGACTAGAACAGAAGTTAATTGTAGACAAACATTATGTTAATTTAATTGCACTCTGCGTTTCATAATGCATTTAAAGTGATAAGTCTCTGTTGAACTAATTGATTTGTTACCTCGTAACCACAAACTGCCAATGAATCTTGGATCTTTATCACCAAAAGGGTGACAAAGACCGCAATACCGCCAAGTAAATTCATTGCTCTGACTAGCCAATCTACACAACGTCAACAAGCCACACAGTAGTGTAAACTGTTTGCTAAAGGCAGTCTGCCTTCGTTTATATGCCGCAAACTTGGGGGGTTCCATACGTGATTTCATACTTAATAGCCACTTGAATGCACCAATAAAGCTATAAATGAGGCCATTAAAAATTGTACCGCTCTGCGTCAATCAACTCATAGCAGTGGTAATTCAAATTTACCAAGTATTTTAAAAACAGTTTCAAGTACAACGGTATATACTTACGTATACATATTTTTTTCAGTAAAGTATTTTTAAATTTACAATCCGTCGTTGGAAAATAAGTATACTTTATGATAAATATGTTCAAGTACAAGTAAAATTGGGGTTGTTTATATTCTACTGCACTTATATATGATAAGAGATATTTGAATCCATAGCGCAATTAAAACGGGTTAGCTGCTGTTCGCTTTTTATTTTAAGTAATATTGTTTATTATACAAAAATAGTAATTATTGACGAGAAAAAAGTTATTCTCGTTTAATGATGAAAGTGCGGATTTGCATGGGTTTCAAGGTAACACTAAAATCATCAACATCTTGTGACTTTTCCACTGCCAATGGTTTGTGCGAGGCAGTATAGTACTCTGGGGAGGAAGGGCTAACACCAGCTCCATCTTGATGGAACTTGAATCTCTTCATTTCGCTCAAAGGTAAGTTACCATCGAGAGTGGTCTCTCGGATTTCCAGGCCGCCCAAAGTGTCAAAGATAGAACGAATGTTGAAGCTCACAACCTTGCCCTCATTGTGGTCCATAAAGTTCTCAACGCGGAACAAAATCTCATCGTCTGAGAAAGGCTCCAAGGTCAACAGATGGACAGAATTGGGGAAGTCATTGAAATCAGGTGTTTCCAGTGGAACAGCGCTACTGCTAATCGAGCTACTCTTGCTAAAGAACTTCCAGTAGGGCAGGTGAATTTGCTTCTCCTCCACTCGCTCTGCAGCTGTGGCCTTGGCGTCGGCGACATTAAGGATTAGGAAGACTTTGCCACGGGCAATCAGCGGAGTGCCAAACTTCTCCTCGCTCAAAATTTCATCAACACCATAGCCATCATCACGAATGAGACGACGATGCAGCATAAGCTCTAACTCTCCATTGTTAATACTACTACCACCCTGAGCACGATCGGTGAGAATAGCCAAACGTTTGTTTCCATCCTGTAGGGCAATGCGAGAAGTTACAGGGTAATAGTTACCGCTGATGGGTTGCTGATTCAAATCGGCCTCGAATGATTCGCGCTTGTTCTTTTCTCGTTTGAGCATTTCACGTCCATTAGTATCAGTGTAGAACACGCCATTTGACGATACTCCACTCTTAAATAGTGTAACTATTTCCCTAGCAGTTTCCTCATCAGTTGGAATAGGACCAATGAGCCATTCGAATTCGACCCGATTAATACCTTCATATATCCGAATAACCTGTGATATCCATTCGTTCACATGCTGATGGACTTCCTTGACTAAAGCACCATCGTATACGGTGAATTCTACATCATCATCAACTTCTTCGACATCCCCATTGGAACGGAAAGCATAAGCACCTGAATCTTTCGTCTTGTATACAGCGAACTTTTGTTCAATACTTTCAGAAACGCCGTTCATGGAGACAGTCTTCAAGCGGCCTGTCTTATTATCAATCACCAGTTTTATAAGCTAAAAAACAGATATCATATTAGGGCAAACATGACATTATTTTGCTCTTAAACTTACCGAGTTCTCGACGATTGTTTCTCCAGAGTCATTGTCGTCAAAGGTCTCCACCATATTGACTTGGTTGGATGCGATATTCTTATTGGCTATAAATGCTGCCTTTGATTTTCTTGGAAGAGCTCTAACTGCACTATCTCCGCTGTCATCCTTCTTTATAAAGTAATTCGCAATCTTATCCACAGACGCCTTAAATACCAACTCGTGTTGAGTATCATTAGAACGGTATTCCAAGGCCAAAACCTGCCAAGCGACGGGAAGCACTTCCGAGGCTACAACGCGACCTTTCTCGTCGGTAACTTGATAGCTTTCCTCTTTCACAGGAATGCGGACATATTCAGTGGACGTGTGAGCCAATGGGTTGAATAAAGTGACGACAACGTTGTCTGCACTGTCCTTGGTAAAGGCACAAACACTAATGTTCAGCTGCATGCAACTTTCAAACTCCCCAGTTGGTAAATTGGTAAGTTTGCGCAAACCATCAATGGCGTTGTTTTGGGCGCCAACAATGGCATCGTGCAGCAGACGATCGTAGTCATCGGAAACGTGCTGTTTCTCAGTTCCTGTGATTGCATCGTGATGTTGCATCACACCCATAATGCGGCGCAAGTACTCTAAATCTTCGTTTTGCTTATCGCTGGTGAGATTGGCGAATGTAGACAACTGCTTGGCGACCTGGAGCATGTGGTTTCCATCGCGCTCGAAGCGTTTTTGAGTAGGACGAGAAGTGAAGTAACCAGTCCAGAAACTGTTTGTGTCACTGCCATAAGGGAAGAAGTCCTGGGTCTTGTTGGGATATGTCATAAGACCTTCGTGCACGGAGTTTAAGTAGCATGCAGGCGTAGAATAGAAGATGTTGTAATTCGAGCCTTCAGATTGTCGCTCATTTATGTATCTGTAAAGAATACATAAGAAAACATTAAGCATGTAGGCTCATGGATTAAATTGATTAGTTCTTACTTGATCAGCTTGTCCATATTTTTGAAGTTGACCTCTGCGTCTTCGTATTGAAAATCGCCTCCCATAGGAATCATAATATGGTTTGTACGGAAGAAAGCAGCAACTTTTTTCGCATAGGCTATGAAGTCATCAACTCTTGACTTGACGTTATTATCATAGCTATCACCATCAATTATTGGATCATCACTGCAGTGGACGTCAAAGCAGAAACCGGGGGTTTCCCAATAATACGTATACAACAAACCGGTAAAAAGCTTTGCTTCATCATTTAGGGATTCACTGGCTTGCCAAACCATTTCTAAGGACAAATTTTCCATGCGGGTGTCCTTATCATTGTGGTCCATACGGGAGAAAAACTCGCCATCGTAACCCATCTGAGCATACAGTGAAGCCTGCTCACGAGAGTGTCCAAACGGATCAATTTGCCATCCGACACGTGGGCGGGCACAATCTCCGAAGGTGTTTTTTAAAAACCTAATTAAAAATTACTTGTGTTTAATCCAGTCACCTCCGCCATTAAATTTGATAACTTACTTCAGCCCCAGGGAATACTGATCTATTACACTTTGATAGTTGACAGCCGCTTCATCATTCATGCTCCATGAGCCTCCAGTGAACTCCAGGCGGCCTTCATTAACAAGCTTAGTTACGATTTGCTTATTTGTTTCCGGCTGTTCGACCCACCACTTGTTAAAGAAAGCAGTCTCCACTTGGATAAAACGACGCTTTGAATCTTTGACGAGCTCAGAAATAACAGTGTCCAAAATATATTGGACACCAGCGTGCTGGACATTATTCTTATGGCCGTAGAAATACTGATCAACGGTCTTTAGCCACCCAACATCGTCATGGGAATGGGGAACCAAATGGATATTAACCATATTTGGTTTTGTTTCATGACATGCCTAAAAGCAAAAAAGTGGACACAACTATAAACAAAATATTAAATCAGTTTTCTTACTGCGTAGCCGCAACCAGCCTCCGATTCATTAACGTTTACGGCTAAAAGAGCCACCAGTAAAATGCTCCAAAGGTATTTCATGACTTCCGATTTGGCATGCACGATGCACTCTGTGTGAATGTGAATCCAGAACTAACAGAACATCTATAGATCAACCATTTTATATGCATCGAAAATGGGGGTACTGCTTCTATCGCCACAAGCTGATAAGCAATCGATACTTGAGAACTGTTCATATTTTAAGCTGAAACATGTGTAATAATGATTACTTCATGAGGGGTAATTCAAGAATAACACTTAAGACTGCAAACCGATTAAATAGCAATCTACAAACAAAACATAATTAGCAAGTCCTTATCAATAGTGTTTTCTAGTTGAAATAGTTCGCTTACTGGAAATGCAAAAGGTAGGTATAATGAAATTGATTAGTGACCTTCTGTTCGTCTGTACAGTGAGTTCCAAACTAGTCTCTTAGTTTTTGAGCTTTTGGTCGTGAAGTTTGTTGTACATTTGATTTAAGAATCGAAATCGTCTCTATAGTACGGCTATGACTTCTATATATTAGGATTCTTATAATGATATACGGGTAAGAGAAGCAGCTGGATGCGAACCGAACTGACAGTTTGACTGTGCGATTTTTCAGCTGCTCAGAATTTTTTTTTTTTTTTAAGTGTTTGGTAATGTAAAAAGATGATATAAACTGAATTGTCGAACAAATATTATTTTGAACTTTTAACTAAAAAAAGGAATTCGTTTCGATTTAAGTGAATTGAGCTCTAAAATAAATGTGTCCGGACATTGAGATTCATTGCTTTCAGGTTACAATATAAAGTTAGAATAATATGTAATATCGATTTTGTCTTATTTTAGTTTTTGAATTTTTCCTAGTAACCTTGAAACTGAATTAAAAACAAGCTGAATGATTTGAAAGTGTACTCTTACATATTTTAGGGAGTAGCCAACGAGCCAAATTACATATCGATTTATGCCCGTAATAAATGGGGGAAAAAAATTGCACTTAAAATTGCGCCGCTGCCATTTTATCGACCCTGGATGGTGGTCAACCAGCAATAAACCTGCACAGAACCCCCGTACATATCGAAAATGCAAATGAACAGCCCAAGCTCCACTGGGTTTCAACGAGAGTTGGATGAAGTAGCAGGGGTGAAACACCAATAACTCGTCTAGGACCCAGAAGCCAATCTCCATCTCTGCCATAAATCAGAGGACCAATAATTGAGTAAGGCTAAAAGGGTTGGCTCAGAAGTGTAGAGTTGCCTCTGCCCCTGACGTCTGGCGTGGTCGTCTGGTCAGCCTAGTCAGACTCTCGAGTGCTGGTTCTCGTTCTGGTGCTGGATCAATGTGGGGTTCCCCCTTTTTAATTAGGCGCGTAATTTATGAAATACATATTTTCATGATATTGAAGTGGCTGGCAAAAGGCAACTGGCGAATGCTGCTTCTGTAGTTGATTCTGTCGGCGATGCCTAAACAACAATTTTTCACCCACTTTTCGTCTCATTTTGGTTTTTTCGCAGAACTGCCCGACTACTCGTCTCATGGAAAACAATCGACGAAGAGGCTCTGCTCAAGTACTAGCCACCGTATGCACTCGAGTGCCTGGCAAAGGGTTCATCATCATCAACATCATTCTCATCGTTGAGGTATTTCTTCGTCGATGAGTTTTGTCTATACAGTGGCGGATGGTTTCTGCTCCTGCTGACTGCCTGCTTTTTGCTTCTGCTCCTGCACTTGCCTGAACCCAGGCAGCCACACTTGAAATATTTTGTGGTTGTTGTTTGATTGAAGCAGTTCAAGTCGTTTGCAACGGAAGTGTGTTTGATTAAACGCACAAGGACAGACAGAGGCAGCTAGTGATAAGGAAGGAGGTTTGGGCAGGAAGATGGGGTGAGGTGTGCAGATATTCTCTCAAAAATTTTGGGACTTAAAAACAAGTCTTGCGGGTAATAATAAATAAGCATCATGAGATGGGAATGAAGCGATTTCATGCTGAATGTAAACTAAAAATCTTGAAAGACTTAAAGAGATAACTTCCAAGTGAAAATACCAATGTTGTCATATGCACATATATGTATAGTTACTGTATATGTATTTATAGACTTTCCTGAATCCAACAGATTTTTTCTAAAATAACAATCATATTTTCATCGTTATACCCAAAGGGCGAAATTATAAATCGCCAAAATAATAATAGCTTCCGTCCACATGAAGCGTTTATATATTTCTGAGCAGTCAACAGACTTCGATTTTGCATTCTGATGTCCACAATTCCGCTTCACAAACAGAGACCTGGTGGGCTGAATCATAGATGAATTGGGCGGAATATCATATATTTTCAAACGAACCAAATAACATTAATGTTTCTTTGACTGTCATAAGCTACAAGTAAAATCAATAGTTCGCATTTATTTCATACACATAATCGATAACATACATATATTGAAGTCTTTCTTCCTTCTAATTCTTGAAAACCTCTAACCAAAAATATGTACAACATTTTCAATGGCTTTTATTTGTTTTTGTCTGTAAAAGTCAATTAAAAAACTAGTTGCTCGAGACAACTAAAATTCTTGTCAATAAAAATAATCAGTAACCTTGAATCAATCATGTCTGTCTGACATGCAGGAGTTCTGCTTTTAATGGGATATCGATTTATGGCCAGTTGACCATTGTTGCTCTTATTGCTGTTGTTTTTGCTTATGTTGCTACCTTTGTTGATCCTGGCCAAAACCAAGACCAGGGAGAGAAGATAACGGACCAAAGCCTTCTCCAATGCCACACCAGAGCCACCTCGGCTGCTACTCCAGCCCCTGTTGAGGTTGCTGTCTGCTGCGTTCCTGTGTGTGACATTGTCGCCACTTAATCCGTTTATCTAACTTCGTACACCGTTGGACTTAATGCCCCTCACCCAAAAAAAAACCCAAAAAAAGTAAGCTGAGCATGGTTTAAAATCGTTTTATTTGTTTCTTTCTGTTTGTTTCCCTTTTTATTTGAAGCTGCTCACTCCCTAATTCCGAAATGTACTCAACCGTAGTCCTTGGCCAGAGCAGGAGCCTCTCCGCCGTGGCCCAAGCACTGGCGTCCATTAGCAATCGCCGACATACAGACTTCCGCATCATACTTTGAACTTCCGCCTATATTTGATGTTTGTGTTTATGTGTTTTTGAAAGACTGTGTGTATGTGTGTGTACACAAAATGGCGGTCCAGGTCCTTGTCGGCCATGCGCGAGCATCTACATCCACTTCCCTTTCTCTCAAAACATATTTTTGGCGACTACTTTGCTTGTTGCCAGAGAATTTTTCTTCAAGTTCGTGACCGATTGGACTCGTTTGTTTGTTTGCAATCCATTGGACATTCCTGTTTACTTCGCTATGGCTGTAACTTTCTGAAGGGATTAAATTGAACTGTAATCCCATAAACTTTTTATCACCTTTTGCCTTATGCCTTATTATTAACAATAATTTATGCCACTATCAATCGGTTCAAAGAAAACTAAAAATGGTTATTTTCATCAAATTTATCAGAGCTTAAAATTATTTAGGGAGCGATCTAAAAAAATGTTCCACACAAGAGCATAAAAAAGGACCGATGTTTTTACTGTTTTTTTAGAATTAGAGCTTTTACATATGTATCTATGTGTAGATAGTACATTGTATCAAAATTTAAATTAACCAAAATGCTTTTGCCCTCAGAGCCATAGATAGGTTACTTTACCCCTTATTCGGGGCTTCTTTGAGCTTAGCTACCATAGTCGAGCAGGAATTCCTGTCAGGCCAAATATGGTATGCATCGATAGTGTTTTTTGTCCAATGTTACTAGTGATGATACCTCATCTCGTTAACATTAAAATAAATTGATAACGATCAAAATACTACCAACTACAAATTATCTAGTTGTTTCATCAAAATTATATAGTCGCTCGATCACGAGGAAATTCGCATATCATATTAACAGCCAAATATTAAATTTTACTATTTTTCTCAAGAAAATTATTTTTCTACTTCATAATATTGCAATTTCTAATAAGAATTCATTTATTAAATAATAATTCATTTATTAAATAATTTAATAATAATCATTAATTAAATAATAATATTTATAATGAATATATTAAATTTATTCTCAAGATTTCAACCTCACCTCTTATTTGATTGGGAGGAAGCAGTTCTGAGCCATTTGACTGAACCTATCCAATAAGCCAAAACACACAAAGTATTTAAAATGCACAAAGAAAATATTGCGACAAACGACAACACAGAGGATATACATCAAGTATGGGGATGAGAATAAGGATGAGGATGCGGATGAGGCTATGAAGCGGTAACAAAAGTACAGTTGCACGTTCATATATGTATACAAACATATACTCGTTCATATATTAAGGGCCTTGAGGCCATTAATGACTAAGTTTACATAGTCAACGACCACACACACGATTGCATTCGCTTGATATCAATTATTCACGGAATTTATACACGGATTTTTGCACATGGGCCTGAGCCCCGGACCTACGCCACCCCGGAACGCTTTTTGGGTAAACATATATTTACACTAGGCGCATGTCAAATTGGGCGTGATTTTCAAGTGCCCCGAACGAGGTACACACATACTTTTGATTATGTTTGTCTATTTGTTGTGGCTAAGGGCGGGCAACAAGCAGCAAGCAGCAGGCAGCTGGTTGCCATCATGCATTTTTCAAGCTGGAGCTGCTTGGGAATTGGGTGGGTGGTGGTGTGTTTTCAAGTGGGTGTGGAAGGAAGTCAGTTTGTTTGCTTACGGTCAAGGCAATTAGGTTTTTATGGCCGCAGGCCGAGTAAATATTCAATAAGTAAGCGTCTTAGTACACCCAACTCAACCCAAACCGATCCGGGGCAGTGCAAGCCAAAGCAAGGCAAGCAACCAGCCAGGCAATAGTCGGCGAGAGTTGCCTGCTTCTTTTCTGACATTTAATTTTCGATTTTAATTGGATACTAACAGCAGGATGCTTCTGCTGCCGCTGCTGCCTCACAACAACTACATGCCAAGGACTACGAAGGAACGAAACGTAACTCTCTTTGGACGTTGCAAAAATAGTAAATTAAAAGGTACACAACATGCCAGCAGAGCCCCAGCCCAGACCAACGCAGGAACAGCACCAGACCAGCCCAGGCAAGCAACTCAGCTCGA
Source organism: Drosophila equinoxialis (assembly GCA_018150345.1). Taxonomy (NCBI): domain Eukaryota; kingdom Metazoa; phylum Arthropoda; class Insecta; order Diptera; family Drosophilidae; genus Drosophila; species Drosophila equinoxialis. The sequence goes on from JAECWI010000656.1 coordinate 1,421,132, forward strand.
AAAAAGGAGTTGGCTAACATAATTGAAAAAGCGCTTTTCTATTAAGAACGCGCCAGGGCTTTCAACCGAACAGGCAAGCCCAGGAGAAGGGGTCGTTGGGTAACGGCAGACGGTGGGCCAACTTGAAGCACTGATTGGCGGCGGAGCCTATTGACTGACTTAACACACCATTGAGTGATGTAGCTGGAGACCAGGACGCAAATTGGCGCACCAACATGCAAAGGAGAAGGCAGAAACAGAGGCTAAAAAAAGCGCAGCTTCCACGATGCCGAGCAGTACTCTGGAGGAGACCAGGTTAGGAATGGCGTTCGACGCCAAAGCTGGCAGCATTACAGCCAATTAACAAGCTCGATTCGATTCCAACTCGACACCGGTGCCTAATTAAAATAAGAATAGGTCTTAAAACAATGAAAGGTACGACTATTTGAATACCTGCAAAGATAATATGCAAGTTCCCCTTCAAAAAGGAATAATAAATTTTTAAGCCTTCTTTAAACTATTCGAGATTGATTTCTCACACTGAACAGGTAATATACAATTTATAGTCACTAATATCGAGTTGTCCTAGCAACGAATTTTTTTCGCGAAACAGACATGGTATTTCGCTGTGTTTTCTGTTCTACTCCTTTGCATTCTTAGCTGATTTTCGGCTCCAAAATGCTTTATTTCATACCCTTGATTATGTGAATGCCTAACAAGAAGACTGAGAAAATTGTGTGTGAGGCATCGGGTTTTCCAATCAATCAGACGCCATCGTGTGCATGGGAAAATTAGGCAATTGGGAAATTGTGAATGCGTACTCGGCAATTTTCATCTGCATTGTGTACTTTCTCAGCATCTCTCCATCCATATCCATCCAAATCCTCATCAGCCACTCGTTGGGTAAAAATATTGCATAATTATCGCTGATAATTGTGGATCTCGGGCTCCGAGGGTTGTTTGTTGACAACTTGATGTGGTCGTTGTTCGCAATGATGTTGTTGTCGTCGTCTTAGAGCCAGCCCCTACATGTCTTGCGAGGACGTTTTTGAACGGCAAAGTCAGTAAGCCAGCAGCAGGAACGGCATTGAAAAGCTGAAATGATTGACAGTCCTTCAGCATAGGACTCAGCATGCCGAATAGAATTATAACTTAATTGACATATGCTGAGCACTCATCTCTTACGCTTATCGTGTACTTACGTGTCCCTTCTACGCCAGTTCTCGGCAGGAGTCGTTTTCACCCTTTACTTTCGTACTGTGGAATGCGGGATAATATTTCTTTAAGTAGACACCAACTGACAGCGCAATTAAGGCGCAGTAATTATTTTAAGTAGGGTTACATTTGTCATTACAACGCATACAGAAGCAAAGCAAAGATTTCCAAGTGGTTCCTGAGAACAGGATGAACCCTAGACATAAACTTCAGTCGTTGACCATCGTAATTTATCCAAAGCAACCCCAAAAAAAGGTCCAGCTTTTCATTTTACAAACATACATTTATTATACTATTTTAGATGAAAAACTGAAGCAATTCAAATTATGGAAACTTCAACATCTTAAAAAATGTATTACTAAAACTCAATATTTATATATATGTAGTTAGGTGATCGATGGTGTAAAGGACTCCGAGCTAAATACATTGTAAGGAATATCATCACACCGAAGCACACTGCTCCACATCTTAGATTTTGTGGCATAAATTCTTAGAATATGTTGACATATTATCTAGTCTTAAAAAAGTCCCAAAATAATGTATAATCCCAACATTAGTCAGAGATGTTTATACTAACAAACGTCAAACGTTAAAATCTTAGCGGAATCAAATAAAATAAAACAAAATACAAAAATGTTTTGGATGAAAAAATGGTTAAAAACTTTAATAAAAAAGTGTATTACCATAAATTTTGACGAAAAAGATACATTTTGAAAGTTTGCTTCAAGCTATAAAAATTGTATTTACTTTTGACTTTCACCTTTTATTCACATTCTAATTTTCAGAACGTTCTGCTAGGTTGTAATATCAGCTTCATGACTTGGGGGAAAACTATTCGGTTTTTCATTAAATAAACAAAAATTTGACTCTTGTTATAATCGTAAGAAAATTAGGTAATTTCCTGAAAGAATTTTCTTACTGGAATATTCACAGTTTATAGTAGAGTCCAGTGCTGACCAATGGAGCATAAATTGAAGTGTTGCCAACGTCATTTGCTAATGACGTGCAAAAGGAGCTACATATGTCGAGTGGGGAGTTAAATACATTCAAACATACATACATATCTATTTGTAAAATGATTCCTGAAATTCCAAGAATGAATCCATTGAATGAATGTTATGTTATAGGTTCGATGATCGATGCCCACTAGTTCTTAACAAATTATAGATTTATTCTGCTTAAATTTTCACTTAGTTCTGAAGCTGTTTAACTGAAGCATCAACTGAAGGTAAAGACTGATTTTTGAAGTTGACTTTTATTTATAAATTAGATTTAAAACTATAAGTAAAACGAATGGCTTGAGTTCGAAACATATTGAGGCTAAAACATTTTCAATATACTCACTAAATTTTTTTTGATTTTTATTGCCACCCTTTGAAACTTTTAGAAACTGGCCGAAAAAGGAAAACTGTATAGACCCGGGAATCATTAAATCATAAACAATTAGCCGTTTATTACTTCCCCTTAATCATGCGCCATTTGCAATTAATTTAAGCGCAATTTCGGTAGTCCTCGCACTGAGGGAGGTCGACAACAAGGACAAGGACACGGGTTCGGGCACGGACACATTAAATCCCAAGACACAAGAGCTTCCTGCACACCCACACACACACGCACATGGATACAAGACAAGCAAATCTTTTGCACAAACATAATTTTGAAACAGACACACGACTTCGAGAGAGATGAACACTCCCCTTTCCTCTACCATCTTTTCCTCCAATTTCCCTAAAAGTATAACCCAGAAGCAAGAGAACTTCTTGGAGAAATCTCGGCAGCAAATTGCAGGCAATCCACGCAAATGGCTTAGAACAACGGGTGGGCATTAGAGCCACGACAGAGTGAGGCGGAGGCGGAACGGAGCTACTTGCCTGGCCAAATAATTTTTCGCGCATATACCTCCAGTCAGCCCCTACCACCCCGGACAAGCGAAATATAAGGAACTTTTTGCCAGAGATACATAGAGAACACCCTTACCCAATGGCGTGCCAGGCATAAATCATAAAGCGCAAAGCAGCAGTGAAGAGGAAGACGCGGGGGGATAAGCAGGAATAGGGCAGAAAAACTTGGAAGGAAAGTTTTTCCACCTCATCCCAGATTTAAGACCCCCATCTCTGCCTGCCCCCAAAAGTGGAGAAGAGAAAGAGCCCACAGCGGATCTGTGAAATTTGTCTTGGCGTTTGGATTTATGTTTTTGCGACGCTTCTTTACGAAACAAACATTGAAAGAGACGGAGACAGAGTCAGAGAAGGAGACAGCGAAAACAGACATAAGAGAGAAAATAAGCAAGAAAGAAGGTAAATTCAGGATATGCTGTCTTCAACAAAACAAAGGCAAAAGAAAAATCAGAGAACACAACAAGCCTACCAAGTTTGTGGCCCTTGATTTATGGCTAAGGTAGCCAAAGTTCTTGTAGTTGTTGTTGCCGTTGTCTCTATTGGGCTTTAAAAAGTTTGCAGGTTTGCACAGGATTTGCATTTGAACACGCCACAGGAAGCACTTCTGCTCCTCAGATATATATGTATAAGATGGGCACAGGTACAAGCATTTTGTTTCGACTGAGTTTGGAACTCGAGTTTCCTGTTTTGTGTCGGGCTCCCCAAAAATTTGTCACATTTTGTCGACAACAGCTATTACGGAACCAAAGCCAAGTGGCAACATTTTGTTTGAGGAAGAAACCGAAATAATCTTGCCCTTTTTCTGGTTTGGGAGAAATATGCAATCAAAGCTTAATGAGAAAAAATTATGCCCACTAAGGGAGAGATTTTTTTATAAAAGGTGTAAAATCAAAAAGAAAGAATAAATATTATTTTTTATAAACTAATGTAGCTGGCTATGATCAAAATTGAATGTAGAGAATTATTCAAGCATTAATATGGAAATGCCAAAACTGAGATGGATGGTTCCATATGAAATTATAATGCCTGGGAACACTTTAATATGACGCTCGTCTGTTTTTATTCCCGTTCTCGTTTTTAATAACGCCCTGGCACGCAGCAAGAACAGTGAATCGCATGACACAAAATGATAAACAAGAAATGAAGGAATGTACAAAAAATTATATAAGTATATTATATACATAGGTATATATATGCATACATATATATATGTATATATATGTATATGCATGTATGTATGTATGTGTATGTATAAGGAGATTTATTACGCAGGCGGAGGCAACGTCCGTGAGATGCTGATGATGGACCATAAACAACAACAGCAAAACAAAAAATGCAAAACATCATAAAAAACGAAACGTGGCTGAAGAAATAAAAAAAGATATGGTATATAGGTACATGTTCATATTTATGTATATGCCGCACACCAATACAAATGTATGATCTACATCTGTGTGTATCTGTATGTGTACCCGGACCCGGGACAACGGCAACCCAGCAGCGTGCCACAAAAGCCATCAATCATTTTGAGCGAAAGGGGCAAAGCGGAGGAAACAGAAAACCATCCTCACTGTCGTTTGGCTGCCAGTTGGCTTAGTCGGTGGTTGGGGGCATCGGGGGTGTCAGCGGTTGGCATAATATTAGAATAATCATCCAGCGTCATCACGATGGCCGGGCAAAGCCTTTGCCTCCCTCCAACTTCTGCTTTCTGTCCTCCGTCAACCTCTCCAGCCTCATGATTATTAAATATGGAAAATCCCTCCGATACCTAAAAAAAACACCGCAGGCCCCCAAAGTGTTGACGAGCTAATCGATTTATTATGCTAACCAGGCGATGCAGCAAAGTGTGGCAAAATGTGTACATGCAAAAAACCAACATTTCCATTGAAAGGACGGAACATTAAGCAAATGAAGCGTGTGGCCTCAATGAATTTCAATCCTGGCCCGAGATTCAACCTATTTTACTTCGGAGCAAATTAAACAAACTTTTTTTAGTTTGCATTTCAAAAAAGATGAAAAATACCCCAAAGGTTGTTCTAACATTCAAAGTCGACTCATACGCATTGACTTAATGGAATTGATATTGTGTAAAAATCTGCCATGCTGTTTTTGTCCACAAAAGTTTATATGAGCAAAGCAATTATTCCTTTTCAACTATTTTCAAAGAGTTATCATGAAGTTTAGCTGTAGTTACAAGTCAGCTATAGCTTCTGGGCCTTAAGCTACATATGTCTGTAGATTGGTTTCTTTTAAAAAGTTGATATTGTCTAATATATTGCCCACTATGTGTTTTTGTCTAAATCTGTTTAGTTGTGGGCATCTATTAAGTAGGTGGACTATGATAGTTCGGTGTTCCAAAACTAACATTCTTAGGAGGACTCTGATTCGGATTCTAGAGAATTTCAACATGTCTGGTTTGTTATTCTGTAGTGGTGGAAGGATTGGATGGATTGCCCTATAGGTTATATTACAAGAGTTTTCAAACGGTTTGTTATGTACTTTTATATTGTAATTGTTTTTACGAATTGAGGGTGGTAATTGTTCTTCTCGGGCTGCTGTCATTTGCCTTGATATTGCTATGTCCCAGTAGGCAGATCAGAATTCGTGGGTGATTGGTCTCTAATTTTAGTGGGGTAATAGTTTTGTTGGAGATCGACTGAAGTTCCTTTCGTGTCGGCTAGATTGCTCTACTATTGTAAAAACGTTTAACAAAAAGATAGCAGGGATATTAGGAGTATATGTATATTGAGCTATGGATTGGGAGCAGGCAGGATTTGATGACTTTTTGTTTTTACATGTTTGCATAGCTTAAAGTTTTAAATTTACATATGTTGGGGTGTTGGGGAGGGAGGTTTGTCGAATTTCGTTTCAATAGCCACGGTGGCGAATTCAGTTCTTTGTTTTCAATTGATGGGGAATGGATACTATTACGAGAGCAGAATTCTATATTACAAATTCTAAACTATACTAAAACGTTTCTAAAACTATTTTTTTACCGGTAGCTGAAATATAATTTAGACTTGGTTCCGCTTTGAATTTTCTATTTAGATTTAACTTCCTTCCTTCATCGTCAATTGAAAATGGACCCGTTGTGTTTAAAAGTGTGACCTGCACCAGTAACATTAAATTTGTGCCTTCCCGTTATTGGCAAGTCGATTTTTTTAAATTAACACCTAGACGTAGTTCTTAACACAGGTTCCTAGGCGTAGTCGTTGACACAGGTTGATTTGAAAAACCTATTCTGCTTCAAAGTGTAAACAGACAGCGTTAGAAGTTACCTCCTCCTTTCCTATTTTACTATTTAATTAAGGTTGCAAAATTTAATAAGCTGGCCAAATATTTGGAAGACTAGGAAAATTGTAAATTGAAAACTGTAAATTATTAATGGATTTATTGAGTGGAAGACCTTGAATGATTAATGTTTTTTCGTTTAGCTAATTAAGAATATGTAAATTTTTGTGCAAAAATGGAAAACAATCCTCCACTTTTCTTAGGTACAAATATCCAACTGATTTACCAAGTCAATACCAGGGCAATAAGGAACATACATACCCAATAGCAGACCGCTGATGGCTCTGGGCATCGCATACGCACACACCGAGACATTAACAGCAGGATGTTGAGATGGAGATGATAATGCGAAGGGCGGCGGGGGCAATAGCGATGACGACGGCAACGTGGCCAGGACACGTGCCGCCAACTTGGCCAAGCGTGTGCAGTGCCAGTAGCATCATCAGCATCAACAAATGGTGATGGCGACAGTAGCCCACGGCGCTTGAGATTGAGCCTGAGTGCTAGTGCTAGTGTGAGGACTTGTGGTCAGCCAACAGACCGCCTCAGCAAGCCAGCCACGCCTAGTGATGGCACCCCCTCCAACTGCAAGAGCATTAACATTATCGTGAGCCGCTGTCTCCGCTCGTCCGTCGCCCTCTCCATAAACTTTTGACATTAATGACCGAGGCGGTTCGAGCTGATGTCCATCAAACATTTTCGACCATGTTTATAAATTGCCATTTGTAACGCTTTTCTTTCGCTTTTCAGGCTTGACATGCTACAAATTTATATACATACATATCTGTATCCGTATCTGAAGCCGAATCTGTATCTGTCGCTGTCATTGATGTCTTTATCTGCACTTTGCGCTAGAATGCTCGTCACTTGCCCCAACTTTTCAGTTCAACGGCATCGGCATCGGCATTGGATTCATCGCTTCATCTTCATCAGACTTCATTATCATGTCATATCGCGGAGCATCTCACTTTGATTCAACTGGGTGTAAAAGTTTGTCTGCCATTAATACTAATAATAATAATACTAGTACTAATAATAATACGACTGCATGTCTTACGCTTCACTGGACTTTAGTTCCGGTTTATGCTAATGCAGTTATCTAAATTTATGCTCACAAGTGAAACTTGAATGTCAGGTGCGGACTAGTCTTGGCAAGGGCAGCTAAAACCCTTTAAATTCACATTTATGTAAATGAAATATTAATGTAATCCGTATTCTTGAAATAGGTAGGTACCTTATAGTGGTATTATGTTAAAGTTCAATCCTATGAGTTTACTGTAAATTTTTTGCATACACGAAAATATAAATTCCCACACATTCCATTTCCATAGACTCCATTCTATTGAGTGGCAGGTTTATAGAAAAGGCTTCGTCTTCTTTTTTCACTCATGTTTATTGAATAAATCAACGCTTGAAAAATTTCAACTAAACTTAACAGCTTTTCATTGGCCTTAGCCAAATAGCTTTGGCTATTTCAAATACAAAACGGGACGAAACAAAATGGAAAAAAGAACATGAAAACTGTAGCCAAAAAAGTGCGCGTTTTATACAAAACACTGACAGTTGTGTGTGAGTGTGTGTGTGTGTGGCAGGGGGGACAGGTCACTAAACAAATGGCCAATGCAAATACATAGTGGAGATTCAATGAAGCTTAACCGTACGTCTACAGAGTTCTAAGCGACTAAAAACTTGGTCTACTAATTGGGCGTGTGACTTGCTAGCTAAGGAAGGAAAATGTAAAGGGTTAGGGTTAGCGGTTAGGAGCTAGGGGGGATGTATGTGTGTTGAGGACATGCTACGTGCATCAATGAACCGTAAAGCTATTTCGTCATTTAACGTTAAAAGCAAGCAACGGGCCATACACACACACCCACACACCAACACAACTCAGCACAACACACAAAGGCCAACCGACAAAAACGCGAACGAGCGCGACCAAAGTGAAAAAACTAATTTGCGCTGCTTCAAAAGCAAACACAAGGCAATACTAGAAGGAGGACGTAGGAGATGTATGGCTGGATGTGTGGGATGCCAGGAAGAAGAGGCAGAGAGGAGGATCCTCTTGCCGGCTAAAGAAAAACATACACGTATTTTTGGCCAAGAAAAAGAAAATTGGGTATACGCTGAGTGCTAACCAAAAAACTTTTTCATTTATGCTCAACAAAAATTCAAGGGACAGAAGAAGAAAATGCCACCGTGGACCAAAATATGCAATAGACCATCGAGCCGTCAGTAGAAAGATCTATTTTCTATAAAAAAAACCAAACGTTTCGAAGAGATCGTCATCATCATCAACACGGAATCATTTATTGATGATTTTGGATGATTGATCTTTCTAAAATTGTAGCTTGATATGATTTGATTTTTCAAATTAGAATTGATTTCTCGACCTGCCATTCCTATAATTGCATCGAATTTAGTTCGGAAATCAACAAGGATATTTTTGAGTAATGGTAAATCGTAATGGCTCTTCTGACTAGATAATTGCTTTACTTTTGCTGGTTCTACTTTTCTTACTTTTGGGGCTAAGTGTACTTGGTTGAATTACTAATCAAGCTTGAATGAATGGTAATAAAAGGTCTTCGATTCACCCCAAAATGATTCCAATATTCTAAAACCACTGTGCCAAAGGTGAGCAGAACCTATAGCATACAGCAGGCAGCTGATGGCTTCTCCAGTAGCTTCTCCGCCTCCTTCGATGACTTCCTGTATATGGACGAATGTGTGAGTGTGTATGAGAGTGTGTGTGTGTTTGCCTGTCAATATTGCATCAGAGGCGCCACAGGCGGTGCAGAGCTAAACTGAGTAACTTCTGCCTCGGCTCCTGTAGTTAACGCGCCAAGCTTACTTTTATGCTGTATTTGGAAACCCCATGTCAATCAAAAATTCCCATAACCCATGCAGACCTCGCCTCCACATAAGGATGAAAAAAAATGGACGAGTAGTTGAAGGCGGGATGTGTGTTTGCTTTATGAAAGCTTTTGGCACATGTGGCGCATAAAAAAACGACGAGACGAGATTGAAACGAGGATGGGAGAATTCGTGCACCTTCACCAGTTTCGTTCTCCTTGCCTTTCCTTTCCTTTTCTCTTTTTATGCTGAATGGCCAACCAAGAAATATGTGCTGAAAAGGATTTTGCCCCTTGCGTCTTTCACTGGCCTCTGACGAGGACACTGCCACGCCCACACTAAGGCGGTGGTACAAGCTTTTCTTTGGCAATATTAAATTGCCAAAAAAAAGAGGAACAAAATCAATTAGGAACATGTCAAGTTTGCGGAAAAGCTGTTTTTGAAAATTGGTGTCAGGAGCAAATTTAATTTCCAATTTTTCCTCCCCCACGCAAAAGTCCCAAGATTAAGCTGAAGCTGATGTGTGAGTATATGACAAATAACTCATAGTTATTTACTTAGATTAATAAGTGGGAACAAATATGTTATTACAAAAAATATTTAACCAAATTCGCAAACGAATACAAATTGTCGTCACACAACATTCCGTAGGCCATAGAAGTGAGATCTGTTCAGTGCGCATTGTCCTTCTACTACCTTTGCTTTTCCGGACAACCCAAAATGAAAATAAACTCACATGCTTAGTTAACTCTTTGCACTGAGAATTAAAGTCAAAATGTTCCCAAGTAAAAAAGGGTTGTATTCGAAACGTCGACACAATGATACCTATTACTTGACAGACTTCTTATTTTCATCTATAAGGAAACTCCAAGAGAGTTGTTGGTTCCGACTAACGGTAACAGGGTATTCAAATGCAGGAACAACTAACTGTTGTGTTACCTCTGTGACTTCCTTTTTTTGGGTTTATTTAGTTTTTTTTTTACATTTTCTACTTAATTTTGAGCTGTTTTCGGGATCAACCAAAAGGGGCGGGACACATGGACAGAATAAAAGAAGAGACTGGACCTTGCATACACCCAGCACATGCAAATGTCACATTGCATTGCTAGGGACAAACAGGACACACAGTTCGAGATTCTCATTTCAAGATATGTATGCATGTAAATTTTTTTTAGCATCTCTCTCCTTCTCGTTCTGTTTCTCCGTGTCTTTGTATCTCTGTTTGCTGGCAATTTGAAATGATTTCAGTAGGAAGCCGGCAAGTCCAGTGCAATTTACTTTATTTCTAGCTTAAGGACATGGCAAACAGGAAGAGACGAGACTCACACATAGACAAACTTACACACACGCATACACAGGACAGAGCAAAACTGTGTACAGAAGAGCAGAGTAAAGTCAATGACTAAGTTCGACTTCCTCTATTTGTTTTTGCTTCATAACGAAATAAATAAACTCTCTTTCTCTTGGAAGTCTTTGGCCCTATGACCTTATCCATAAATCATATACAAAAGTGTTTGATATTTTGTGTTGCATACATTTGTGCGCCTATTGATTTCAAAGAAAGAGAAAGAAGGACAGACAGAAGGAACTCTGAACTTTGCGTGCCAAGTATCGGTTGTTGGTTTTAATCAACCCATAAATTGTCTACACACGCACTCGACAAATGTGTCTTTAAGTCGTAAAATATGAAATTGCGTGCAAGTGTTAAATTATCCTCAGTTATTTCGTTACACTTCACGCATTTTGCGGTCCTGCCTTATACTAATGGATTCCTAAGTAGTTTAATATATCTTTCAGGTATGTGCATATGTGGAGGTGTGATTGGCACATCGCTGTTGCTATTTTACGACTGTACATTCATTACTCATTTCAACTTTTACCATCTCTTTGGATCCCAGATCCATTTTAGCAGCTGCCGTATTTGCCGCAGTTACCCTTGACCCAATCAATAAATCAGAGACATCACAAACTTGTTGACAACAGAAACTTGAATGAATTGCAACACGTGTTGATTATTGAATCTTTCTCGCCCGGTTCATTGAGCAAACCCAGCCCAGGCGACCGAACATACAAAAGCGAATGATCGCGAAAGATGTTGTGGAGACAATGCCCAGATCGTGTCCATTGTTATAGCTCAGGGAGACGACAGCGAGCGACGACGAGCACTCTTATTGAATGGAAGTTTTCTTCTTTATACCATCTGAAGTGGGTTTTTTCATAGAAAATTTCTTGTTATTTATATTGCGCACGCGGCTCGGCGCTCGAAAGGTGTTCTCTATAGGTGCGCAGCTGCCAGGATTGCGGAATGGTTGAAATCGGGGCCCCAGTGCCAGTGCCTGCCGCATGCCAAGAAGGGTGGGTTCTACTATCGATTTTAAAGAATTATGGTGACATATGATAAAGTATGGGGGTAACATTTAAAATGGGGCACCAAAGTACAGTTGTGCAGGAAATTTAAACAAAACTAATAAATAATTTAAAGAGTCAACCTAGAGGAACGATTTTGGCTTCTTTTTAACTTTGATAACTGATAGTACAGTTGTGCTTGGCACACGTAAACCATTTAAATATCCAAAACAAATCCTTAGTATGCTTTCGGATTGCAGTGACAGCCACATTACGGATTATGGATTAGGAATTGTGAATATATTTTATATTTCCATCAGTCTTAAAATTTAGCAATAGGACTGGAACTCTAAGCGACCAGCGACCACCAAGCAATCGGGCAGCCAAGTCAAGTCACCTCGGCTCAGGCCGAGCCAGGACCGACAAAATCTTTGGCACAGTGTTTTTCGCTCTAATTCACCTTAAGCCTTCAGAAACTGCCGCTCTGTATATAAATTTATTGTGAGCCACAGGGAAAACGAGACCGAATGAGGAAGAGAGAGGGAAATTGAAATCTAAATTTCATTTTACCAGAGAACAAAACACGACACCGCTCGCCAAGGACCCAGTACCCTATACCCAGCAAGCAGGATCCAGGACCAACCCTCTGTTTAAGGCCAGGTGTGCCTGTGTGCTGGTGCGCAATCAGCTTTGTAGGCGATTTGTGAGGATTAAACTGCGCACCATGCGCATTTATAGTGAAGGGCAGAAAGGGAGAGAGAGAGAGAGAGAGATGGAGATAAAAAGAAAAGGAGAAAGAGAGAGCGATATCACAGAGAGAAAGAGAGTGAAATAGTTGTCTACCTGCTGGAATGTTGCTTTGTCCTCCCGAATGGATGCAAGGATGTGATGTAGTAGGAGGAGGATCAATTTGCTGACTAAATACCTATGGAAAGGTGTAGCCGTAAAATCTGTCAGAGGGGATAAAAATCTTTCATTTTTTTCGTTTCAATGGGTACTTTGAGGGCCCCGAACTCACAAATATCGTTTACGAAATTTTGAAATTAGAAAATTGAAATGCCACAGACAGAAAGGAAAGAAGGTATAAAAATTTCATGCTTCCTGGTAATTGGCAAACAACAAACAGCAACAACAACAACAACAACAACGAGAAATTGTAAACGGTAAAGCAGTTGGCAACAATGCGAGTTGGAGAAACAAGTTATAGACCATCGAGAGCCAGTTACCCAGCCAGCCAGGTGGCCTATCAATTTGAATCCCCGGAGGGGTTGCTACTTAGGAAAAACCAATTCCAAATTCGTCTTTCTGCCAATTCCAAACTGCGCAATAGCGACTGGTTCCGTTTCATTGGTGGCTTACGTTCGAGATGACAGAGTTTAATCACAGCCCAAATCGTCGCCTCACTGTCTGCCCAGACGAGCAAATCGATTAAGACCGGTCTCCCTGTCCATTTGTAGGACTGGGCACAGTCCTTACACCTCGAAGACTTAAACGACAGGCGGTAATCTTGACTGCATTACAGCACATCATCGATCATCGTCAGACTGTGCCTCAGGCCTCTTCCACATCATGGTGTGGTCTCTGCAGAAAGTGAGAGAATGACGATTGGAATACTTGTTATGTTTTATTGCGCCGTTGGGACTTTGCTTTCAACGGCTCCAATGGCAGTGACTGAAATGAGGAAACCCTGGCTGGAGTCACATTGGCGATTTGCATTTTCGCACTTTTTAACTTTGCATAACAAACGTGGCATTCGACACTTTTTAACTATCGGTTCCGAAGTTATAATGTCAAATGTCATACAAGTTGGAACAATTGGGTTAAAATAGCTAATATGGCTGCAGGGCTCTTCGTCAAAAGTCATTCATGGGTGGGATTCGCAGCGAGTATTATTTCAGTAGGTAGTCACTTAACCCCAAGTCAATGAGCCTTTGCTATTATTTGGTGTCTTTATTAGAATTCCCACTCCCACACGTATTAATGGAATCGCATAAACACTTTTACGACTTTTGCACAATTCCAGTTCAGTTATTTCCCAGCAAATGAAGAGAAATGGTAAAGAAACGGTACGTATTCCAAATAAGTTGGCCTACATTGAATGCAGTTCACCCTATCCCGAGGCCACTGCAATCACTGACAATGCCAAGCCGCAGGATATATTCTGCCTGAGCAAATACAATAAATACCTGTTGGCTCTATTGTATGTTCCTCTGCTTATGTATATCATCATCGACCATTGTCAATTGAAACGGGAATGGGAATGGGATCGGGATCGGGAAGCTACAAGTGCCTGCAACCCCGAAAAGGAACAACAGTTAGTAAGTTACCTACACAAAAATAAAAAGAAGAAAATACGAAATGTCGGCAATTGCACTTGAGTTTGGTCGAAGGTAGTTGAAAGAAACGTAGCATTTCCCCCCATTGTTGGGTTGGGTTTGGTTCCAACTATTGTCTATCGATTTTTTGCACTTCAAACGAATTGCACAACGGCAGAAGAAAATGCAATTCATTTTCACACGCAAACGAAACGGGACAAAAAATTTGTGAAAATTTCATGGAACGGATCCACATTTATGTGTGTATGAGAGTGCATGTGTGTGTGTGTGTCGCTGGAGTGGGCGTGGAATTGAACTTCTGATGGGTGGGCGTAATTTATGGCACTTAACGATTTGCCTGGCCAGAGAATCAATAAGCGAAACTACTGAACTCCCATGGCAGCTTTAACTTTAACAACTTTAACCCGGGGCTGTGAATTTATTGTTAGGTCGTAAATCTTGGCAGCGATTTTTTGTTTTATTTCAATTTATATTTTTTTTTTAGGTAGACTTTTACGATTTATTCTGTTAGAGGAGGAAGACGGTTGACCCCAGGATGGAGGTACGCTTGGGGTTGGCGTCGTCTTGTCTGGTTCTCGCTCGTAAAGAAAAGGATTCCTCCAGCAGCCAGAGGCAGCTGGTATTTTCTTCTCTTACGCATTTCTTAATTTTTATTGAATTTTTATTTCTGTGTCATTTCGGAGTCAGCAAAGTTCGTTCTGTTTTTTTCGTTAACGCTTCAAAGGTATACATGTATATAGGTTCAGATCAAGTCAGGGGCAGTAAATTAAGCGTGAAATCATAAAACCAGGCAAGGTGTGAAATTTTATGCCAACTTTGATTTATGCGAAAAGCAGATACCAGATGCTCGACAGGATTAGCAGTGATTTAAGTGTAGAATCCCGTGTGTTGGAAGCACAAAAAAACATTGCCATGTATAAGTGTAACTAAATTTTTTTATGACTTAACTTGAATGAGATTGGTAGGGATGCCGTTGTGGTGTAGACGGAGGACGTGGACGGGGAATAAGAGACCACCGACATTACTTTTGGTCAAGACTGATGGTAAAAAGACCAATATATAAGTACATATATCTGAAGAGAGAGATTTATCCAATTAATTTTGAAGTTTCCCATTTTCTCTAATAGACAAATTGACTTTTACTATTAACAAGTCTGAAAACTTTTTGTTAATTATACTCACCTTTCCCTTGCCGCCCTCACATAATGTCTAATTGTCCTGTTCTTGAAGAATGCAATGTTGTCAACGTTTTTGTTTCCGTTTTTTTTTGCAATACGTACTCTTGAAACTCGACAACATCTCCCATGAGCCCTGTCAACTTTTTGTCATCAGGTACTTACCTGAGTACATATGAGTAAGTATGAGTATATTGGGGCTTTGAATGCTACTCCGAACTCCGACTGACTGGCCAAATGTAAGGCTCTTGAAGAAAATGTTTAATTGCAGGCAACTTAAACTCCAAATAAGCACTTAATTTACCAGGCAAGTGCTCCCAGAGTTTCCACTTCCAGCCGCCATAAATCGCAACAGCGCAGAAGAGTATATATGTACATAAATATGCACATGGAATCAAGTAAATAAAAAATATCCAAGCGGAGCAAGGTGACATCGAGAGTGGGGTTGGGGTGCCACGACAACGTCCAAGGCAAAAGAGGAAGACTCATTGCCAAAGACCCCAGACAACAGTGTAATGCAATGAGATACAGTGTCCAGGCTAGATATTTAATGTAATGGAAAAAATGATTTCTGTAAAAGTCCAAAGAAATATAGAAAATTCGAGGAATTGATATGAAGTTGGCAGAGTCGTAAGATACAATTTTAGATACTTTTCTACTTATACTTTTTTCGGGACAGAGCAAATGCTTTTAGTTTTGCCTATAACGACTGGAACCAGTGTGCTTCCAATCTCAGACTCCTCTTGCTCTGTCTCCGACAACGACGACGACGATGACGACGACAGACAAACAATAAGCGACAGTAGCACTGATTACTTGAGCACTGGCATAACAACGGTTCTTGTCCAACCATTCCCCGCCAGCTTCAGCTGAGGCTGCTGCTGCTGACATTCGAGCCATGTTTGGTTACATTTCAGAGGGGGTTTAGGGGCAGGGAGTCGCCGGGGATGGGGATGTTGCTGTTGCTGACAGCCCATAAGGTACATGTGCCTTGAGTAACTGCAACGTTAGAAGGCTGCATCCAGCCAAGAACTTAAGTAAAATAACTCATGTGCAAAAAATAGAATGCGAATGCCAGAGAGCACACCGAGAGCTCAGCGGAATGAATATGCCTAGCTATGCTTATGCTTTTGCCCTGCCCTTGCCAAGCCAAGCCAGGCCTTAGCTGGCACCGCCTGTCCCAGGGTTTTCCACGTTTAAAACGTTCGTTGCACTTGGATGGGCTCTGCCACGCTGCAGTGTGGCATACAGTTTGAAAGTCATTGCGTTGTACTTATTTGCACATTTACTCAGGCAAAGTGCTTGGCTTACTTATGGATGATGGAGGTGCCCCACTTGATGATGGCGGGGGTTGGAAGGTTTCGGCTAGCTACCTACAGGCAAAGTGCTTGCTGCTCCCCCCACCAAACCGACCGAGCCCCACATCATTGGAGCACACCAAGTTGGCTCTTGTTGTATCTTTGCCTGTTGTTTGTTTGTTTGTTGTTTTGTCGTAGATTGCTTTTAAATTACTTCGACTCAAAGGCATTCGGTCTGATATTTTTGATTGATTTTGCTGCAATTTTTGCTCCCTCTCGCTATTTTTTTTTATTATTATTCCTCACTCTCACTCCAACCGTTTTCTATCCATTATTGTTTTGACTTGGTGAAATTGCTTGGAAAGTGCGCAAAAATGAGTATTGAAGTTGTTGAAGGGAGCAGCTAGAAGAGGATTGAGTGAAAAGCAAAATATTAAACCGGAAGAAGACTAAAACCGAGGATGGAAATTAAAAGAAACAAATGAGAAACAAGTAAATAAAAGCAAATAGAAATATAAATTTTAATGATTTGGAATGGAAACGAAAACTAAGAAACTAAATTTTGCTTTTGAATAATCATTTTCTGTGTTACTTGTGGATTGAAATATAATTCTGCCATCTTAGTAGTCAGTTGACTCATTCAGATATATAAAATCTATCTAAAAACAATGGACGAAAAGGGAGCTACTTGATTCTTGGTTCCAATTTCAGGCAAGAGGCAAGCCTATGTTCAATGTAATCTGAAATTCAATCAAAACAGCAAATCAAACTGAGGCCCACATTAGATAAGAGGGTGTGGCTTCTCTCTGAAATCAGCCTAAATAAATGGCTTTAGTCAAGCAGAAAATTAGCGTCATTTCGCTTTTTCAATTAGATGCCCGAAATCGGTGACCGTGGACAATAAAATTGTAGCAATACACAAAAGTCGGGATAATATATGTATACACTATACACCTACAAGTACCAGCATATAAAGAGGGTATTCGCTCCCCTCGAATCGAAATTTCAATGGCCAACAAAACAAGTGCTTGGCTCAGCGAAAAGTTGTCTGTCGAACTTGAGTGAATGTGCGGATGTTCAGGATGAGCATTTTATTGGTGGTGTCAATTGCCAATGGCCATTTTTTGGTAATTTACGCCAGGAACCTTTCATCGCCTCATCGGGCAAAAGATTCAACTTTCAAGACTTTCAATGCAAATGCTGATGGTGCATTTCCTTTCAGGTCGCCAAGATTTGCTGCCGTTGCAAATTGAAAATGGCTCCTACAAGACTCGTTTATATGTCCATATATGTATGTATGTATATGTACATATATTTGATTTGTATTATTTGTCTTGCAACTTAATTGAATGAAATGGCAAATAGCCGTACCAAGTGCGACAATTTTAGCTTGCTTTTTCCCTCCCCAGTTTAGAGGGGCGATGGAGCCAAAGACATTTTATTTCATTGCTATACGTTGGACATGGACATGAGACATGGGACATGGGACATGGGACATGGACAAGGGACAAGGGACGACAGCGACAAATTGGCAGCCATATTAATAACATCCACTATGTGGAGATGGCGGAATGAAGGCGGTACGATGGAGGGGTTTGGGCATTATTGTTCCGTACTGGCTGGCTGGCACGTTCATTGTTCGCTTTTCTGTTACTTGTAACAGCAATTCAATGGTAAAAGACGACAACGTTTGGCTTTGCTTATTACTTTGTGGGTTGAAGATTGCAGATGAAACCGCAGCAGCAGCCGCAGTTCATCTCCCTGGCCCTTCGCCCTCCTACAAGCGCCTCGAAATGAATGCCTTGCCACACGCTACGCGGTCAGCAAGTTCTTTGTTCAGACAATGTGCGTGCCCATATCTGTGAAGTAGTCGTAGTAGATTTGGTTTATCTATCCAAAATGACCACAATGGTCCGAAATGCGAATTAATCTGGAATTTGGTATTGACCTAAACATTATCAATATCGATTGGTTATTGCTATTTTAAAGTTTCATATATTATGTGTTATTCATCGCGGTTTTCATCACTTCATACCACTGTAAGATAACTGACCCCGACTAATTTATGTTTAACAAATCTCACACTCCCAGCCTCATCGGAGTTCTAGCTGGAGAAAGACCAGAGTCTCCAATAATTTATGCCCCAATCACTGTCCACTTTTGTTGGCTCTCCACCCAGAGAGGCAACGCGTTTTGGTGCGTGCTTTACGGCGTGAGGTTGCCTAATTATAAATTAATTTCGCGCGACATTGGCAAAAATTCTTTTACGCTTTTTTATGGCCATCATTAAAAGGTTTTTTTGCTGCGTTAGTTTTGTCTTGGAGTGCTCAAAGTGTTTTAGGCCATGCTGCTGCTGCTGGTGAATGATGCTGAATGAATGAAGTCATAATCGGGAATTATTAATGTATGTCCACATGTGGCAGATCTAATGAATTCACTGTTAATTTATATTTATGAATATCGCGACAAGCCCCACTGGCAACTCGACATTTCAACGAGAATTTATGTATAGATACAGATACGGTTTTTGCATTTTTAATCTCTTGAACTCCCATTTAAGTTATGCGAATACTAAATATACATTTTCTAGCTATATCTTGTATCTTTAGAGAAATACATATGTAAGTTTCGAGTTCAAATAAAATCTCTGATATATGATCAGAAAGTCTTAACTGTACGAGCTGTAAATTACAGGGGTGATGGCACTTAACAAATAAAATGCAGCCTCATCCCCAACATATTTAGATCTATCGATCTGAGGTTAGTTATTTGCATATGAAATGCTCTAATCTGTGGAGCATGCCACATTTCACAGGTCAATGGGTGGAACAAAAGACGCCAGAAACGTCGTGGAAAGGGGGGAGACCACAGAAATCAAAGTGTGAAGATCTTTGTATATGTCTTTCGGGCCATGAACACAAGGTAAGACACAAAACTAAAACATTGTGTATATATTTTTAGTTTTTATCTCTATATTTTATTCGCCCTCTCATGGAAAACTGATTCGCTGTCTTTAGTAGAGAAGTTTGTGTAATCAAAATCCAGGCTCAGACGGCGGACCACCTGTACAGAAGATTTATCTCTCGAACTCCAAAATTACGCAGTCTAAACATCGTTTACAGGAACATTTAGCTTAGACCAACGAATGCCAAGGATTGCGTGTAATTGTATACAGGAGCAGACCGACCCATTATGGTTGAAACACTAAGTCCCTCGCAATTAGGACAAAATATGCTGCAACCCTCGGCCAGCCGAACCAAGATTTCAAGATCAATCAAAGGCGCTTTTACTGGATGCAAACACATAGAAAATAAGAAGAAATTTCCATCTAATTTAGCAGAAAACGTTGTTTGGAATACACTGCAACAAAAATCTGTCTCTACTGACAGACAGCTGGCAATTAGGGCACGCAAATTTTGTGCCAAGTAATGATTTTGCGACGGGGTAAAATGGTAGCCGTAGCCCAAACCAGAGGCCTCTGTATGTAACTTGAGTAGATTTTTCCGGCAGTCTGTTCGACCGAAACCCAGACTCCAACCCTCCATCCGTCCCTCTCCGCCGTCTGTTCGTTTCTCTGGCAATTCTCTTGCTTTAGCTTGTCGTGGTTCCATATTAATTGCAGCAAAAAGAATGAAAAAAGAAGAAGAAGAGAAAAAAGGTCGTCTCATTTGCAATTAGATCCACAAGTAAAATGAAGCCGCAGACCAAGGAGAAGGATCTTTGATCGCAAGATCATAAGATATATAGAGCGTACCCTTCAGACCCTGTGGCCGTAGCTGCTGCAAGCGCTTCTTGTAGGATCTCGCGTAGTTCTTACAACCATCTTGGGATCTGTAATTACGGCAACTCGTGAGAAACCTGCCCTTGCCAGGGCCAGGGCCAGCATTAACTCCAGGCAAATTAGAATAATTTGAATGACAATGACGGCAGGCGAGCTTCACTCCTCCTTCTTCGCTGGCGGAAGTTCGGTTTTAAATATTTTGTAAATTTTGTGGGCGTCGTCGACGAAATGTCTGAAGATTTGTGTTTTTAATAAAATTATGTGCGTAGTCGCCAGCACCGACATAGTACCTATAGTAAAATGGCGCAACTCACAAAATTTACTTATACAAAGCTGATAATGTGCTGTGCACTGGAGTGTAGGAAGTTTGAGGAGCAGACGACAACAACGACCACGACGACGATGACGACGACGACGCATGTTTTGGACACTCCCTCGAAAGAAGAGACTCACAATCTGACAGAGAAGTGAGGAGAAGCAGTGTTGCGGACGGGCGAGTGAGGGGTGTTGCCACAACCCCACAACTCAACTCCATGTGATGTTTGTTTGTGTGCGCTCATTCCAGTTGGTCGGTGATGAGTTTTTAATGGCTGGTCCACAGCGTGTATATGTATTTTCAACACTGCCTGGCGCTGGGCCAATGTGAGTTATTGTTTTTTCTTTTCTTTTCTTGTTCTCTCTTTACTCTTTTTGCACAAAACTGGTTATGCTGATTTCGATTTCGACTTGGGCAAAGTGGAGCTAATCAAATGTGGACGAGGTATACCCACATACGGATTGCTATTTGCGCAGTACTTTTAGGCCCAGGCAGGGAAGCAAAAAGTTTGATGTAGGTTAGACAGCGAATGCCTAACTAATGGGGACGGAGTCACTTCCAAAGACAAACGATAAATTGTTTCACCCAAAAACCCTGGCAGAAAATCGGAGGCATCATTCTTTATGATTATCCAAAAAAGCTGTAAATTCCATTCACTAGTCTCAGGATTACACGTAGCTGTACTTAATAGATCAGGCAGAAGCTAGGGCACATTTAAGTCTCCATTTAGTTAGGTTACAAAGTATTTTTGATTATATTCTTTAATTTTGGAAAATTGATATGTATATTGTTGAGCTCTGTTACAACGTATTTCTGTTTTAAAAACTGCCTTCTGCAAAAACCTTTCAGATCAGCCAAATATGTATATTCCATTAAATTAGCTAATCGAGTAATCATAACTGTATTTTTTAAATTGAAGAATTCGTGTGGTGAAGTAAATTCTATAAAGTTATCGTAGCTTATTATATCTTAAAAGCCAATCTTTCCGTGCATCTCTACAAAAAAATATCTGCAGGCATTGCATATCTATAATTCTGGAAAGTTTGGCCAAAATGTTGTGGGTCGTTCTTTGGAAGTATAACACTTTCTCTCACATAATGTAAGAGTAACAATTGTGTTCGTTTCGGGGGAGTCCTATTGAATAAGTATTACAAATATTTTTTCCTTTCATCTGTTGCCTACGGTTTGGTTTGTAGAAATATTATCGTGAATATATACAATACAAAATCGAGAAAATTTATAGTTCAACAAATTACAAATGCTCTTAAATTCGGAGTCCGACACGGTCGCGTCTTCGTCTTCTACTCACTTTTTGTTGACATGCTAAGTGCTAATGAGTCCCATGTTATGACCTAAGCTTAGCCCCAAGATTTTATCGAAATCCCATACCCATCGGCTTGGCCATTACAAACTCTAGGAGTAGGTTCAAGTGACTACATCCACTTCAATATACACTATATAATACATGACAAAAACGTAATTATGTAAAATTGTAAACACTAAACATAGATGTAGAATTAATGGGTAAAAATACACACAAAAATCGTCAAATATTAATATGTAATTGAGCTCAGTTGTATCAAATTGATACAACTTTTGAAGTAAATCAAGACTAGGTTTAAAATGGGTTTCTAGCTAATTAATACATACATAAATATATTCTCTTTCTCATATATACTTGCCAGATGCTGTCATGTAATAATATTTGAGTTGGACTTTAAAAATTAGAAACTTTCCTTCATAATTTTTTATTAATCGCATTGTCAGTCCGGACTAAGTTTTTAAACCAACTGACCTTAAATCATTTAATCAGCCTGCTGAAAACCGCCGCCGGCAATGGCAAATGCCAAACAAACGACCGAACAAGGCCCTGCCAGTCCCCGGCCCGGCCCGGCCTTCTCCCTTCCAAGCCGGCTTTGCCTTTGGGTAGAGCAGCAAAAGAAGCACATGAAATATTTGTGAATTTCAAACGTTGGATGACAACTGTTTGCAGATTTTAATCTTTCAAAAAACTCAGGGCACGCACAGGCAGAGGCACAGGCAATAGCAGAGGACTGTCCGATCTGTATGTCCAGTAGCAGCCCAAGACCAGTTCAGCTTTTGCGCAGAGGAGGAGCAAAAACTTGCAGTGACATTTAGACGGGCTGACAGCTGAACTCTACGAGGACGGCACTGGGAGGAGGGGATTTCGAGGATGATATGGAGTGAGTTGTGACCACGACCCAATGCAGATGCAGATGTTGTTGTCGTCGGTCATCTCAAGCCCGTTGTCCTTCAGATGCTGGACCCTACAGCTGCCGGGCTGAACAGCAAAAACTTGGACTGGATGACGACAAGTTTTGCGAAACGAAACGAAAAGAAACGAACCGAACCGAAATGACTTTGACAGACGCCATAACTTGGACTAGAGTAACGCCTTAACCCAGGGGCAGCTTAAGTCTTCCTTCCTCTCTTCTGTCAGTCTCCGTCCCTCCAGTAATGAGGACAAAGTTTTGCATTTGAGATGTAGGCAAAATTGCAACTGCGACTCGGATGCGAGAGGCGACTGCCACTGCTTCTGGTGGTGGTCAGGCGTGGTGCAATTTACAAACTTCATTTATTCACGCCTGCAGGGAGCTGGTTCTTCCGTTCAGTTCTTGTTGCTGCCGCTGTTTGCCTACCAGTTTTCTCAAGAAGTTTGACGCTTTCGACAGCGCAGCAGAGCCAGAGGACTGAAGTCCTTTGCCAGTATTACTGGACTGGTTATTATATTTTTGTATGCCCGAAAGTCGGCGATTTGTCACTTGCTTGGTTAAGCGAACTTTGTTGCTTAAATGTCAATTCGAGGGCGAAAACTTGAAAGAAAGGAACCAAAGTTCTGAAAGCGAGTGAAACGAAGAAGGGCAAAGCAAAGCTAATTGGTTTAAGTAAATGGCCGAGATGTCATCAATTCATTGCCAAAGGAGGCAAAGGGAGAAGATTATCTAATTGATTATTCAGGAATCATATCCATCGCATTTAGCATCGGAGCTATGTTTTATTTTACTTTTTATGCCGCGTTTATGCCGTAAAACATCCATTACATCCATTCTACATTCTAGTTTTAATTTCATTTGTCATAATCAAATACATATCCAGTTATTCAAGATGCTCTCTGGCCACAGGGCAAAGTGCCCGCGCGGTCATCTACTTAGTTAGTTGATCGCATTTTAAATTTGTTTAAATTGAATTAAATGGCTGCACAATTCCAAGTCCGCCATCGCCCATAGGAGCAACGTATAATAATGATGCGATAAATTACGACGACCACTGGCCAGACGAAGCTCTGCAGTCGCTCTGGCAATTGGCTATATCCGCCAACTGGGAGAAATACACTAAATGGAAATGGAAATGGCGATTGTCAGCGATTTTCTTCATGCTCATCTTTTATTTTTCACTCGACAAGTTGTTGACTTGCTTCTTGGATACCATCCCATCTGATTAGTTATATTAAATGAGCAATTGCCACTTAACATCTCAGTCCGAGCGATGTCGTGATGATAAAGATGGAGATGATGATGGTGGGATTGGTCTGTAGAATGCAAATCAAAATAAAACCATCTAACTACCCCACTGCAATTGTAAGGGAGGCATTGATATTGTTTATATGTCGCAGACTCCGAATACGAATATAATTTAGTCTGAAAATGATCTACTGATATATAGAAGATAGAGTTTTCCTCAGAGAGACTAAAAAGATTTCAGATAGCCAAAATTTATCCAACAATATCTTCCTGAAGTTACTGTTAATCGAAAACAAAAGAATCCCTATCTAAACCACATTAGAAAACTCTTGAAAAATAATGAAATATGTCAACCTTTTCAACTTGTATTTTTATTATAAATTGTTCCTATCTTTGGATAAAACTCGAAACTCTTTCGATCTCAACGTAATTTCTTTCAAACTGAGTTCGCAGCCTATTAAAATCTCATGTCTGCCGTCGGTGTACAAAGTAAAGTAAATTGTACCTCAGTATGATATCATTTAAGCAGTTTAGCTCTTTTGTCAAAGTCTTTTTTAATATTCGATTGATGATGTGGCCAACTAATTAAGCAACGTGAGTATTTGTGGTCTAACTAAAAAAAAAAAACAAAAAGATTTCCATTTCGTTCAGATTTTGAATACGGGTGCAGTTTTAAACGAATGATTGTTTGCCAATTGTTTTCCGCTGATTAACAAAATCGACATCAGTCTGAATTCGATTGAATGGAAATGGAAATGTAACAACTGTTGCGGCATTTCAATGAAGTGACCATATTCCACGTGCTGGGCTGAGGTGTATCATGGCAACCTACATTTCGTTGTCGCACAATTGGAAATGGATGCTTTGTTTTGCCGCACTGATGAATTGATTTCTTACATGCACTCATCGTCTCTCTCTCTCTATCTCTCTCTCTGTCTGCTTGTGTCTTTTTCTCTGGCGAAAAAGTTCAATGACACACAAGAGAATAAAAGTATAACGATAATAACAATAAGAAATAATATCTTTTGCCTTTTATATTATATTGTCTTCTTTTTTGTATTGTTCGTCTTGGCTGATAAACACGCCCAGTCTGCTAAGGGATTCCTTTATTGTGTAGTGCCCCAGAGAGAGAAAAGCAGAAGGACATGGCGAGCGAGAGAGCGATGGTTTTCTCTATTATTTGCATCTTTCACTTTTCAACTCTTTTTGTTCTCATTGAAGCTCTATCCTTTTCTCTCTTGGCTGACCGCATAAAATCGATGAGAAGAGTTTGCCTCCATCGCTCTGACATCAAGTTCAGCCCAAAAAACTAATGCCATTTTATTGTTCCTGGTGACGACAACGACTACGACGATGTCGACGACTTTCACTTTTCTACCACCCTCACCACACACTCTGAATGGGTATGAATGAATGTGAATGAATGAATGAATGCTAGAGACACACTCATCAACACGTTCATCGGAATTTCTATGGCCAGAACTTCGCGCTTATCATCATCATGCAATCAGGACATACCCAACCACACACACACACACATACACACGCATACACAGATACATAATACATTCATTTGTTTGTTGTTGGCATGTTTCAAAAGCTAGAACAACCTGTTGCCGTACTCGACTCGACTGAAACTGAACTTCTCTGGCATGCAATGCAGTTTTCAACAGCGTCATCATCATCATCATCGTCGTCATCAACATCAACAGGAGCAACAACAATACCATGTTATCCTCTCCTTTTCTCACTCTCTCTCTATCTCACTGTTTTTCTCTCTCTCTCTCTATTTGTCTGTCTCTCTTTCTCTTTGGCAAAGCCACAACGCATATAATACATTCAACAAACAATTGAAATTTCGTATACAATTGCGAATTGAATGAGGAAATGAATGTGTAAAATGAATAAGTCTGAATAGCGTCTGTGTCTGCCTGCCTGTGTATGTATATGTATATGTTTGTATATGTGGGTGTGCCCGCGTGTGTATGTGTGTGTGTGTTTGGGTTCTCGTCTACAAGTGTCGAGACGGGTCGTATACGTATTTTTTTTCTTCGCTGTGCACTTTTTGTTCTCGCCCCGCCGAGTGTTTTGCAGTTATTTTTTTTCCTTTTTTTCTGGTGTTGGTAAACGGATAAACTCACAAAACGGCAGAAATCGTTAGAGGCAAACATTTATAGAGAGGTTTTTTGGAGATTAGAGTTGGAAGTTTGGCAAAAAAGAGTTAACAGCATCTCCTCAATCGCCGTAAAAAGTAGGCAATGGAAAAACTATGAGAAGGCTTACCGAAGTGGCAAAAGTTCAAAGTTCAGAACTATTTGAATTGGTGTCAAAGAGTTGCGAGAAATAGAAGTTTATACACGAATGTCAGGAATAATATGTAACTATCTGATATGGTGAAATATTGAATAATTTGTTCCTAAAACAATGTTAGAGACTCTGAGTGGAATATCAATTCTCTTCTCATCTATACCATAATTTTCAAAAATAACGATTTATATGCATATTTAGTGTATATATTATTATATATTGCAATTTTTAACGCATGTATAGGTTAAGGTTAAGTTAAGTTAGGTTAAGTTTCTCAAGTTTCTTTCTAATACTTGACTCATTAAATTAACACAAGATAAACATCATTTGTAGGAAAATTGATTAACTTAAGTTATTTTTCTTAATAAAACGTGTGAGTTAATTAATATTTAAGGCATAAATTAAACAGTTTACAACAATAAATATAGACAACAGATGCCCAAGATATACATATGACAGCTAATATCAGGACTCTGTCTAGCTGTAAGTGACTTGCAATTAAAATTGTCATGAAATTACCAGAATGTGTAACTTTAAGTTTCAGTAATTTATTTCGATTGTGCGTATGTGTGTGAAGTGTGTCATTATCGGTCACATTCAGGGCGAATTTACCTACTAAATGTGTTGCCATGCCAAACACTTGTCTTGTTATGGACTTGACTCTTGTGAATTGTGTGGAATAATGTTTTGTGCAACTTGTGAGATTGCCTTTTTAGCCTCTCGTGGCGTAGTTGTTGGCTTTTGCTCCTCTTGTTGCCTCTCTGCCATTGTCCGTTGTTGCCGCTGTTGCGGTTTTATTTCTTTTATTATGTACGAATGTTTGTTTGGAATGCTCTTTGCCATTGTTGCATACATGTGTATGTATGTGTATGGGTGTGTGTGTGTGAGTGTGTGCGTGTTTGTACTTTTATTTAATTTTTTCTTTTTTGGTGCGAACAATTAAAACTCTTTACAATGACCTTGACTTTGTTTTTTTTTTTTCAATTTTGTATTTTTCTTTTCCTTTTTTTTGTGAGTGTATTTGAGCTTCCTTTTCATTCACACGCGCCCAGCACGCTCAAGCGTCAAACATAAAACACAAATACCAGCAGCAGCAACAACAACAAAGACGTCTGAGTGTCTACTCGGCCTGAGTCTGGGTTTGGTCTGGTCTGGTTCGGTTCAGTTTGGGTTTTTGTATTTCGCCATACTCTCGCAGAAAGGGTATATTCATTTCGACCAGAAATCCATGAACTCAACTAAAAACAAGTGGTAATTTACTATATCGACCATAATATAGATCTAAGGGACAAAATTGTCCTTTGAAATGTAAATGTTATTAGATCATATTGCGAACACTTAAATGAAAACCATATATGTGTGGATTATGTAAGTCCCAAACTTCAAAATTCAGTCAGTGATAATTAATGTCGTTGGTCAATAATATGGATAGTTGGCAATTCCTTACAGAATGGTTTATTTGCAAGAGTATAAAAACTACGGCAGAGGAGAAGTTAGACCCCGCCCCTCGATTTCAACTGAATGGCAAATCTTTTTTCCCTTTTTTTCAAGTGGCAACAGCTCCCTTCCCCCCCTTTAAAAAGAAAGAATAATAAAAGCCAAAGAAAGAAAGAAAACAGAATCAATGGCTGCACACACAAAAAGCAAAATATACAATAATAATAGCAACAACAAGTACATGGATAATGAAGAAGAATTGTATTTGTATTTTGGCATTGTACAATAGAATCGACTTATTCTTTCATCCTTCCCCCTCCAGCCATCGTGTTATTTCTGCCAACATTTGCGGTTAACATTTGCCATCATTGTGTAGGTCAGTTACTGGGGCAGGTTTTTGCATTGTTTTCGGTGTGTTTTATATTTTTTTCTTTCTTTTTATTGCCCTTTATATTTCGGTTTACTTCTTTCCCTTTGTTCATTGCCAAAATCATTTGCAAATTGGTCATAAATTTGTTAAACAGCCGAGCCCACATTTCAGACTTTAATGTAATAACTCATTTGCGAAAGAGAAAATTAAACATTTAATGACTTGCAATTCACGAAAATCACTTAAACATCGTAAAATAAATAAGATTTCAAATCCTTCTCCCTGAAAGTAATGGAATAGTGTTGTGTCAAGGTCATGTGCTGGAAATTGTACCATGGATACATTCCTATATCTATTTAATGGTTCCCCTTCTTATAAACAAATTGCAATTCATTAAAGAAAGTTAAACAAACTTTGTTCTTTGAGCATTTGAATCAAGGAATTTATCTGTTAGAATTCCATTTAGAGCTTTTTTATTGTAATCATTCGCAAATTCTTTTGTAAATTGTAAATTCTGGTTTACATGGGGAAGTAGGAAATTTAGTAATTTAGTTAGTCACATTTCTTTTATTTTCCTTGGGCCCAAATCAAGACCACTTGCATTACGTTGGAGTGACTAACCACAGGTGCAGCTTGCCACAGGCCAAGCAAATCACTTTGTGCTAATGAAAATCCTAAAACTAATGTAGAAGGCATCCAAATATTACTCGGAAAGAATCTGCGCCAAAAACCTCGCGGCCTAAAACAATACCTACACACACACACATACACATAAAGATAGATACACACACATTTGAGACCACATCAAAGACAAGCTCATATGTACAATAAGATTCATATGTATCTATGTATGTGTCGATGTACATACTAAAAGATACATATTCGTTGTCAGTAACTGCAATGCACTTGCTTAATAAATTTTCCAACTGCCGCTGCTGCTGCTGATGCCGATGCTGACGCCTGCCACCTTGGCAAACCCATTAGGTTAATAAGAAGAGCAGAGCAGAAGAAGAAAAAACATAAGCAAAAACAAAATGAAGGCAAAAGAGGAAAAAATAAACCCAGAGGCTCCCGAAAAAACTATGCGCGTGAGACGCGTGCTAACTGTAAATACGCCACAAACACTGGCGGCCAGAGCGCCAGTTTGGCAGCCCGTCTGCTGGCCCATTCCCCTAGCTGTCCAGCAGCAATTCCTTCGGGTCGGCCATGTTTAAAGCTAAAATTTATCTAGCGCAAAATTCCTACAGACAAGGCTCGACTCAATTCGATGCAGAAGTGCGGCAACATCGCTTCCTATAAAACGGCGACATTTTTATAGCAACGCAGCACTGCAGTCTCGCCGCAGATCGATATAATGCGAGTGAGTGAGACGTGTGTATATCTCCGGTCTACTCGGGCCATTCGTTGATTGGCGTTGCCGGCTGCGCAAAATCCAACCCAGTCCCCTACACCAACACACACACTCATGTCAGACAGAGGCAGTGCGTTTATATTTGATTTATTAGCATAAGCAGCGAGGACCAGCTAGTCGTCTCTTTCTCTCCGCCTAAAATGCCGAGGCCACTCATCGAAACTGGTTTGCAAATGCCGACACACACACTCACACGAACGAACAAGCGCGCGCACATATACACAAACACACACACACAAACACCAACAAGCGTAAACACAGACAGAGACTCGTTTTTCTAGCCACCCTGTCTCAGCCTGTCTATGCTTGTCAGCATTTCCAGCGACAGTCAGTCTCTCATTCGACTCTCGTATTCGCAGTTGTTAGCACACGCGCGCACGCAACGCAACGGCCTCACCTTGCCTCGCCTTCGCCTCGCTTCGGTTTCGTTTCGTCTCGGCTCGTTACCGTTCCCGTTCGTGCTCGTCATCTCGCAGCGCATCTTGAACAGGTTTCGCCTGTATTTCACTTGGGACGGAGAAACAGAAAGGTGCTCAATTCCGTGTAGTGTGGAGGTATTTTTTTCGGCGCGCTGATTTTTGCCAACCGCAAAACAAGAAAAAGAAAAAAGTATTAATAAGAACTGAACTTACTACTAGATACTTGCTACACACACTCTGTCGCACACACACAGACACACCTATGTACACACACATTTATCATCATCACTGAAAACGACATTTCGCGACGCGGTAAATTTCAAGTGTTTTTAAAACAAATAGAAATTCGTGACATTGGAAACAACGCAATTTCCAGCTGTTTCAAGTGTAAACTGCCAAAAAGAAAAGAGAGAAAAGAAACAAAGAAGAAAAAGTAAAAACGAAGTTGGCCTACAAAAATCTACAAATGGAAGTTATACAATCGTAAAACAGTTTATAAGAAGTGCAACATGGTTTCCCAAAAAATGTTCAAAAATAACCAAACAGAAATCTAAATACAAAGAGTATGTGGTAAAGCCGATATGCAAGAAAGTGTTCGAAAGAGGCCCCAAGATAAAGGTATCCAAATTGCGTAATTGTGGAATTCGACGAGAATCTGCAAAAGGATTTAAACGTAAAAGTTAGAAGGAGTAGATCCAAAACCAATCTATTAGTTCAATAGAAGCCTTTGACCGTTTTTTACGACCATATCTCGCATGATCACGGTTTCCTGCTAGAGCTAAAGAGCCTATTTTAACACACACACACACACATCCAACACTGGTGGACATGCTGACCATGGAGGCAGATATGAAGGGCGGCATTTTGCATGCCACAATGCCGCCGCATCATGCCAGCGCTGCCCTGCATGGCCATGCCGCCTCACCGTACTCGGCGTTGGCGCCGCTAATGAACCTGGGACAATCGCATCTCACCCACTCACAGCTGAGCCATCACAATCATCATCACCATCATCACATGGGCGCCCATATAGCGGCCAGCCAGAGTCCGAATGGATTGAATGGCACAAATCCATTGAGTTCCCTGCAGTCCAGTATGGCCAACACTTTGAATGGAGGCCAAGTGGGGCAACAACAACAGCAACAGCAAAGTTCTCCGCTCCACAGTTCCAGCGAACTGAGTCCCACCCAGAGCAGCATTGGCAGTCATCATATGACATCGCCGGTGAGCCATCAGCAGCATTCCCAGCAGCACTCCCAGCAACAGCAGCCGTCGCAGCATCCCACACATTTGGCCGCCGGCTCTGCTCTGAGCAGTATGACCGGGAGCAACAACAATAACAACAGTGCCACGACCAACAAGAATCAGCAGCACGCCGATCGCGTGAAAAGGCCGATGAATGCATTTATGGTCTGGTCAAGAGGTCAGCGCAGGAAAATGGCCTCAGATAATCCAAAGATGCACAACTCAGAGATCTCGAAGCGTTTGGGTGCCCAGTGGAAGGATCTGTCGGAGGCCGAGAAGCGTCCGTTCATTGACGAGGCCAAACGCTTGCGAGCTGTGCATATGAAGGAGCATCCAGATTACAAGTATCGTCCGAGACGGAAGACCAAAACCCTGACCAAGACAAAGGAGAAATATCCAATGGGAGGTCTGATGCCTGGGCAAGCAGTAGGCGGTGTTCCGGGAGGAGGCTCTGTTGGCCCGGGAGGAGAGCCAGTAACGCCCACTCGTGGACAGGGTCAAGGACAAAGTCAGTCACTAAATGGTAGCGGCGGGGGCGGTAGTGGTGGGGGCAGTGCAGCGGCAGCAGCTGCCGCGGCGGCTGCTGCAGCAGCGGCTCGCCAGGATATGTACCAGATGAATGCGCCCAATGGTTACATGCCCAATGGTTACATGATGCACGCCGATCCTGCCGGAGCGGCTGCCTATCAGTCGCAGTATATGGGTCAGCACTATGCCCAGCGCTACGACATGGGACACATGTACAATAACGGCTATGCCATGTACGGCACAGTGTCCGGAGGACAGACTTCGCCTTATGGCAGCAGCTTACAGCAACCCGGCTCCCCCTCCCCCTACGGCGCCAGCAGCCTACATCAGCAACCTGCCTCACCCACGCCCTATGGCGGCGGCGGCGGTGGAGGTGGAGGACAAGTCTCCTGCCAGAGCCACAGTCCCAGCGATTCGAGCATCAAGTCGGAACCCGTCTCGCCCAGTCCCAGTGCCATAGCGCTCAACAACAACAACAACAATCATATTATGAAGCGAGAGTATGTGACGTCGGCAACAGCACCGACAGGGGCAACCACTGCCGGTAGTGAGCTGAATCATCTGATGAACATGTATCATCTGCCGGATGAGCAGCGACATTTGCTCCATTATCAGACAACAGGCTCACCCGATCTGCATCAGCAACAACAGCAATATCAACAGCAACCACCGCAACTGGGCCAACAACAGCATCAGCAACAACAACAGTTGGGGCAACAGCAACATCAACTGCATCAGCAATCGCTGAGAGCAATGGCTCCCCTGGCACATATGTGAGAAATGGCCAGCGCCTACGGAAGCCTGACACCGCCGCCGACGTCGTCGATTGCCACTGTCAGCGGCTACATGCCGTCGGCAACAGCACAGCAACAGCAACAGTTGCTCAAT
Organism: Drosophila equinoxialis; assembly: GCA_018150345.1. Classification (NCBI taxonomy): domain Eukaryota; kingdom Metazoa; phylum Arthropoda; class Insecta; order Diptera; family Drosophilidae; genus Drosophila; species Drosophila equinoxialis. Next base: position 1,453,704 of record JAECWI010000656.1, read on the forward strand.
GGCCGGCCTAGTCCAACGGCCTCGGGGTCTGGTCGTTCCTCGGCGCATTCCAGTGGCCATACAGCCGCGCATTCACCCGCCTTGGCATCTGCTGCTTATCAGCTGTCCACATCCGCCGCCTCCTCGTCGTCGTCGTCTGCCTCGGCTGCCACGGCCAGCATGCTGGACATGCATCAGGAGCAGCAGCAACATCTTCACTACCAACAGCAAAACCTTCACTACCAGCAGCAACAGCTTCATCAGCAGCAGCAGCAGCAACAACATCAGCAACACCATCAGCTTTATCACCATTATCATCATCATCATCCTGGTCATGACACAGTTGTGGGCAGTGCTGCTGGTCTACTGGATATATCCACATTGTAAATTATTGAAAATATTAACTAGAAATCCATCCCCCTCCGTCTTTCCCTTTCCCTATACCCTCGCTCGACCTAGACATATTTAATTTAACAAGAAACGAACGGGAGAGACTTCCGACTGGTCGAAGATTCCGCCAGTTGGTCTCTCCTTAAAAAGAAATACACAAAGTTTTAGCTTTAGTTTCTAAGCAAACTAATTTAGTAACTAGCAATTAAGTGTAACTACAATTAAATCGGAAATAATTTAATTCTAAGCCTACGCACTGTTGTACCACGAAAAAGATAAAAACCAGAGACAAGAAATGAAAATCATTCCACTTTGCATTCCCCATTCTACGAATACATCTACTTATACGACAATTGTGTGATACCAAGAAATTGTTGCAAATACTAAACAAAAAAAAACAAAAAAACAAACAAAAACAAAGATTTCGCTTAATTTCGTTTCATTTTTCCGTTATTTCAAAATTTTTCTGTACAAAGTAACAACAAGAATATATATTAATTAATCTGTGCGTTCACATTGCATGAAATAGGAGAAGGAGAAAAGGAATTCTTATATGAAATGCTGCAAAAACACATTCTTTTTTATATAAATTCTCTTAATGTATTAAGTAATTATAATTATTATCTATTATATAAAAAGCAAAAAAGCAAAACAAAAAAAACCAACAAACAATTTAATTATTAATTATGCTTACGAAAAAGAAAATACAACAAATACAAAACACACACAAACACACAGAGAATAATTGTATTGTATTAATTATTATCTATATGAGAGAGGAAGTCGAAACAGAGAAAAAGGCAAGAATCTACAATTAATAAATAAAAAATGTTAGTAAACCTAATAAAAATTTAGTAAAAACAAAATTAATTGAAAGAAATGTGAACGTAAAACATGGAGCTAGGCAACAGCTGCAACAACAACAATAAATTGCCAAGCTCTTTAAACAGAAACAAAAACAAAAAAACAACAACCAAACAAAAATAAAAAGCCACAAAAATCCGCAAAAAAAAAAAAAACAAATAAAAGAAAAATCTTTACAAAAAATATAAAACAGACAAATCTTTCTTTTCCCTTTGATTCTAATTGGGGTTTTCAGTTGAGGGAGTCTAAAAACAAAGAGAGAGAAAGATAGAACTTCCCCAAACAAACAAACAAATTTTTATATATACAAAAAACATTCATACATACATACATATGTATGTGGATACTCCACACTCGCTTAAAATCATTTTTCGAAACAAAACTTTATGAATGTAAATTTTCTACTTAGCTCTCAAGGTTTCATAATCGAAAATATTGCTAAAGCTATCAACGAAAATAAAAAAAAGTTGAAATGCAAGTTGATATTTGAGATTTATTGGTTGCTTTTTTATGGTACCCATTTAGTTCCGTCAGAATTTAGAGGTGATTTCATCCGAGTAACGAAACAACGAATTCACTAATCAAATTTCCAATAAACATCATAAAATCTTCTAGCATTTAATGAACGTCATTAACAAGTTGTATAAACTTAACCCAAACTCGATCAAAAGACAACAAAAATTGTCAACAGAAACGTTTACACATTATCTTGAATTTCTACATTTTTGTCTCAACCTAATTATACGCAGTTTAAAATTTGGAATCCAAAATGGGAATTCCCATATTTACTATTTTTAATTTACCCAACCGAATGGATCTGCATTTCATTTTTACTAACAATGTATTAAAACCTAAAATATGAGGTCAAAGAAGTTTTTTAAGTTACGTTTTAAGGCAATGAGAATTAGAATCAGAGATATATGTACATACATACTTACATAAGTATAATCCGAATTTGAAACTTCCCCACACTATTTAATATCGAAAATTATAGATATTTCAGTTTTAATCGAAATTAACATTCAGAATATTGAGCTCAGGTGATAATCCGTAGTTCCATATATACATTCCATATGTACATAGTTTAGAAATTCTATAAAGAATGGCAATGTCAGATTGACATCTGTAATGGAAATTGGTATTATTATAATGTCATCTGTATAGTATAGCAAGTTGAATTTTTTTCCCCCAAACTGCATTTTGTCATTGATTATATCTAATTTTCGTGACCGGAAGGTGGAGCTTTGTTGCTGACACTGTCGGACTTAAACTAATAACAAATCTGGACCATGATGTTTACAAATGTTAATACAGGGTGTCACAGGCTAAGTGACCCTTTGCCAATCACAAATATTTATACATGTATAGTTTCCCAGTCACTTTTATGGCTTATAGCAGCTGGCCCTCTCACTATATCTATCTTCGTCTTTAATGACCTTATCCATCCAATCTTTGATATCTACTCTGAACGGCTAATTTATGCTTTAAACCACATCACAAAACCCACGCAAACCCAAATAAAACTCGTAAAAAATTATGATATGTATTATTAATGAAAATTGCAAATTCAAAGAGCCTGGCGGACCCGGGGGGACAGACAGAGAGACGGAGAGTAAGAGAACGTTGAAAACAAAACTTTATTATGTGTAAATATTATACACAGTTTACTCTACTTTATTTATTATTATTTTATTACTTTTGTTGCTGCTGATGCCATTCTGTTGCTGATTATAATAATTTTCATAAATGCCATTTGCCGCACAAGGAAATTAATTGAAATGAAAGCTTTTTGTGGTAAATATTTTCAATTAAAATGTTTTTTTCCTTTTTCAATTTCCACCTTTTCATCGTTGTCATAAATTTTTCAAACTTTTTATTTAATTGCAATAAAAATGAATATTTCTTCAAACGAAATTAAATAAATTGGTTAACGATTTATTTTTTATTTTTTTTTAGTTAATCATGCAGTATTGAGGTATATTTAAGTCGCTAAATCATTTATGTAAATATTAATAAAAATATTTAATCACGGAACAAACAGTAGATTTCTCATTCGATTGGGCCTAAACTCAGATCATTCAAAATGTATATAATAGGCATTGATTTGAATATCACTTTTAGAAAACATTCTTTTTTAGTATTTACCATTAAAAATAAGCTATTCGGCAGTTAAATCAAATACTAAGTTTTTTGTTCAAAGAGTTGTTTAGTTTAGAATGTATGGGAATATTATTTGAAAATTGTTTGCTGTTCCGTGCCTTGAACTTTTTACGATCTAATCGAATTCCGTATCAGTAGTAAAATTGAATTATGTTGATTTATTTAATTATGTTTGAATCTGCAGTTGCAAGCTTTGCCGTTCTTTTTTCGCTCCATGTAGTTTGAATTCCCAACTACTTTTAGCGTTGAAGATATGGTATGGACATTAATACTGTGGATTCTTTGGCGAAGTCTGCTGATGATAGAACATTGTAGTTCTTGAAATAGCTATACAGACAACCTGCTCACCTTTTTTGCTGCCTATGATGTAAAATCATATAAATTAGTAAAATTTATTGACCTCAAGCCGGCTGAAATCCAGTTTCGATATTTAGTTATTATTTCTGATTCGCCCATAACTTTGTAAATAGCCTCTATAAAACTTGTTTAAGAATGAGTCTTAATCAATCAAATACTCACAATTTAAGTCGACTTGTTAGAGGGTATCGCCAGGTCGGTTTCCCGATCTGATGGATCTGTTTGCTTTTCGGATATTTTTGAATGTATGGCCCACTCAAATCTATGCACAAAATAGTTCATAAAGAGGCTCATTAAAAATATGTTGGAAATAAAGCCAAGACGAACAAAAGACAAAACGAAAACGAAACCGAGTTTGCATTTGTCGTAATTTTGCATTGATTTTCATAAGCTTGATCTTTGATGATTTTGAGGCCTGCTGTCGAAAGGTGAGAAGATGAGGCTCTATCCACCGTTTCTGTTGTTGTCCACAAAAATGTTGGCTATATGGATACATGTTTTATGGGTGTCATTTGTGAGCTGCAATGTGAAAAAGAAGAGATACAAATCGAAAAGCGTTCGAGCCTGAGTTCGTTTGACATGCAAATTGCCAGTGATCGTTTTGTTTTGGTTTCCAGTTGGATTTATATTTTATTTTTCGTTTTTTTTTTCCATTTGTGTTTTTTTTGTGTTTTGTTTTGCTTTTGTCATCATTCAGCTGTGTTTGCCTTGTGGTTTTTACTTCTAATTAGCTTTAAAATTTCGTTCTATTTTATTTACTAGCTCTTTTGGCTTTACTGCTCTTGCTGCCATTTGTTGCAATCAGTGAGAAAATTAATCGAAATTAGATGACGTTCAAACATTACCCTTTACTTATCCTGAGGAAAAGTATATTGAAACTGTCCTCATCGGACGGCTCAAAACGTTAAAACTATTCCTCACTGAAAACTCTTTGTCAGTTCAGGTATTTTGCAATGTGTAAATAATTTATTCATGTGTATAATTCCTGGATGGTGTAGGGTATCTTCAATTCGGAGCAATTATTAAGTTATTGGGACAATTCCCTCTTTATTGCCATTAAAGTTAAAGGCAAGTCCCGTGTTTAGCAATAATTTCTGATAATTTCTGTTCGACAGGTGCTTGATTTTTTAAAGCTGCAAGATGGCTGAGTCATCGGCTGCTATTGATCGTGAGAGTTTTTTTTTATTTTAATATTGAAACGTTTAGTTATTTTGTTTAACATTGATTATAAGTTATATTACTCTCCTCGACTATGCTTAACGCTTCCCTCTAACTAACTTAACTAACGAAGATTTGTATAGGAATTTGGAAGTTTATTGAATCTCAATTCATAAATTGTAGGAAATCCGAGTTCATTTCAATTCCAAAAAGAATAGGCACTTGCATACTTAACTATATATTTATATATGTATGTCACAAAAAATTGATATATATCTTGATTCGAATTTCTAAAAGTTTCGTAAACTACGTATTTTTGACCCTGAATTGTGTAAGAGACACTGCTATAATTTGATAATGATAAACAACATTCAAACCAAGTCTAGTCCTTTTAATCAGTGCTTCGTTAAATTCTTGTTATTATAAATTTAATAACCCGTGGTAAACGAAATGTGTACCTCATGATAGTGGAAGTATTGTTTGGTTAACTATCAGACGGCAACCTTCAATTAATATGCAAAATCTTTTGCCATGGGAGTCAGAGTCAGAGTCCCAAACAACAATCAGATGTACTGCAGTCGAGAACTAGCCAACTAATTAAACTTTAACAATAGCCAAAGTTGGCACACAAATGGCCAAAACAAAACAAATTTGGGCGGGGTGGAGGTGACCAGTCGGTGGACCTGCCGCGGCCACCTAAAGGGCCTGACACATTTCAAAACTAGGTTAACAAAGTCAAGTTGACTCAATAAGCCCAAAACTGTAACCAATCTGGGGAAGTTGGGCTTGTTTCGTGTTTTCGTAGACTTTCTGTAACATAAGCAAATCGGATTAGTTGACAAAAATCCAATTAGCTGTGGGACACTCCTCTCCCCCCGTCTCCAGCCTTCCACTGAACACCGATTCCAACACATTTTCAAACTGAAAAATATTAAAAGCATAAATTGTTGATGGATGTGTGGCATGCGTAAGGAATTTATAGATCCAAATTGATCGATGGGCTCCAGTTAGTCAGTCAGCAGTCATTCGAATATTGATTTATGAGAGACAAACACCTCCGGAGGTGAGGAACACATGCAAATTGTCAGACTGCCTGGCGGCCCGAGATCGACCTGAGTTGACACCTGCCATGCACAAGTAGGAAAAACCCAGAAAGGGAAAGAATACTGTGAAAATACAATAGACAGGTAGAAACCTGGAACGGTAATGAACCTCTAAAATCCACGCCTCGCAAATCCTTAAACGGATGCTGAGGTCCCTTCTCCCTCTCCCCCGTTCGCCAGAGGCTACAACAACATTGAGCTCTGGGCACTGGATAATGCAAAAACAATAAATGCCCAAAAGGAAACAATGGATATTATCATAATCACCAATAAAATTCTGGTCTGGCCTGCTCCGAACGGGACTTAAGCGAAAAACGACAGTGAAAATCCAGAAAATCAGGCAACAGGTTGTCAAATTTCAAGTTTATCTGCATAATACTTCCTCCCCAGTAGAAAATAGTGATTCCTGGTATTCCCTTGCTTTACGCCTCCCTCTCCCCTTCCCGCTTTCCACTGTTTTTGTGACTATCTCCCTTTAGCAGTGTTCCCATCCTTCCTTCACTCTCTTTCGTATCACCCGCATAGTTTTGGATTTCAGAACCTGCATAAAATGCGCAATCTGGCATTCATTCTTGTACCAATTGCTAATCGGTGTCTAATTATAATTTTGCATTTTTATCGTCTCCGGAACGGATCCAACCTAGTAGTTGTGGTTTGGTTTGCAATTAGGCATTTAGTCACGCCCTGATTTGGCATTGATATTAGTATGTACATACATACATACATACATATGTATGTAGATGAACCCAAGCTACTAAGAGACATATGAACACATTTGTCTGTTGTGTCCCAGCCGCCATGCGGGCCAGATAAGAGGGGAAATTGTGCGTAGAGGCGATAGATTTTAATATAAAATGGAATCGAATATACGTATGTATATACATACATACATAGGTAAGTCCCGATAAGTCTTTCTGTTTCTTTGCAACAAAATTGCTTATCTGTATATTCTTTCCTCTTATACTTGTCGGTCGTTAAAATCTTGAGCATACATATGTAGAATGTACACACAACTATAGCAACTCAGATATATTACTATATTAATATAACAAAAAAACTTTCCATTAATCCATATTCATTTGCATTATCTTTGATAGAACTACCTCTAATTATAAAATAAAAGCTGACGACGTTGGGGGTCGAACTCTATAGCAAAAGACTAATAGTTTGAGTGGGTCTCCCCTTTGGGTCTAACTCCGAAAGAAACACTGCATTGGACAGTTGTATACCATGTGCGATTATCCGAATAAATGAAATTCTCTATCAAATCAGATAGATACATATCTACATTGAAGATAATACAAATTGATATACTATATGAGCAGAGGCTATGAATATTCATTTGCCACCCTCTATGACTCATCTGATAGAAAGCATTCAATGAATGTTGCGAATAGTCCGCTAACGATGACCTTTTCAATAGATCTTCTCGCTGCTAAACTATTCGATCGATCAAAGTGAAGAAGCTTTTTAAAGCAAAAAAAAATCTTAATCAGCCTCAGCTTAACAAATGCGTTGACTGTTTTATTAATCGAATGGTGGCTCAAATGTCACTTGATTGTTTTCCAGTTGTCGGCCAAAGATGGTTGGTTACGGTGAAATGGCTCAGACCCAGAACGATTATGTTGATGGTCTAAAGAAAGTTTTACAAACATTGTCTCTAGTTTTCCTTATATTTTGGATTTGATAAATTCTACGTGTAAAGGCCATAAAATGACAACAAATATGCGAGAAATTAAATGATACACTGAGAAACACACAAAAGAAACCTTAGTCCAATCTCAATTCAATAGTTCGTGGTGTTGGGCACACATTTTTTCTCTCTGTGTAGAGAGCCCCGTCGGTTTTTGTCATAAACAAATCAGCCGTGGCCGGTCTTGGCCCATTGTTCGGGTCTTTCTAATCCGCTGCCACCTCTAGCATAGTCCAAAAAGAAACGGTATTTTGGCGCACGCTAAATTATTAGACTTAATTTGTTATATTTTCCCCCTCTCTCGTCACTCTGTTATTGTCTTGTTCCTCTCCCCAATCGCCTTTCATAGTGTTGTCAAGTTTCGTTGGGTATTTAAAATATTTTCATGTCAGCGCTCGGACTTCTTTTGTCTTTTGGGCTGGCTTTTAGGCCTCGATGTGTGAAAACAGTTATTTTGATTTGTAGATTTGTTTGTTTCGATTTAAAAACTTTAACAATTGTAATATATGAGTATCGATTGTTGTTGTTGTCGAGAAGATCTGGTTGTTTTTTCCTTGCCATCGAGTTGAACTTTTAATTTATGTATGATCAATAAAGTTTACCAAGTCAAGGAATTATATTTATGGACCTCGATTGAGATGCAACCAAAGTTGTCCAAAGACTGGCCATATATTGTTTGAGATCTTAGTAAATAGACGAATGTGATGTCATCTGTTTGGGTTTAGCCGTATTAACACACTACATACATACATACATAGATACATATATGTATTTACATACATACATAAATAAATGGTTATATTTCGATTTTCGATTAAATCTGGATAATTAAGTTTTTGGCCCAGCCCCAGGGCATTGCGCACTTCCACAGCTTGTAGGTATGTATTAACTTTTGTAACATGCCATTATATACTTGCCCTATGTATCTGCAATATATACACACATACAAACATGTTGCATATAGCCAACAATTGTATACAGTGTACAGCAACAACATAAGCAAATTAATTAAAGTTGCCACTTCAGTTGAATTTTCCAGGTGAGTGATGCGGAACAAATAATCAATCAATCAGTTCACACACACACACACACACACATACACACACACACACACACTCCCATGCATATGAAGAACCGTAGGCGCTCGACCCGCTCCTATCTAGACAGAGCAGACGGACATAAACTCATCTCCATTGGTCACTCTCCCAGACCATCAATCCCATCAGACAGTCTGTCATTCATCCCGTCAGTCAGTCATTGAGTCATACAGTTGGTCAGCACAGCCTGAGGCTTGTCATTGCTGTCCAAATGACGTCGCTTTTGCATGGACATGGCGAAATGTTCAAAATAAGTATACGGCCGGTGTGTGTGTCTGTGTAGTGCGTATGTAAATTGTACCCCCTAAAACAAGACACAACAACTCACAAACATTTCAACCAATTGCCATAACACAGTGGGCAAAGGCCATAATCGACGAATAAAGCAACATATTCCATGTTAAATCGGTCCGATTTATAGGCAAAATATATTTAGTTGAATTCGAAAATGAACTCAGAGAAGGTTCTAAATGGGTAGATCCCACATTCACTTCAATATCTGTGAAGATACTCAATTGTTATTCGAATTATTGTGCTATATGTACGAATTCCACTTGGATCAATCCCGTCCACTCGAATCACATTTTCGCAGCACTTTCGTAATTTTTCAGCCCACTGTGCTTTTCGGTTCGGCCATGATGATTGTGTAGCTGCTGTTGCATTTATCTGCAGCTTTTGCACTCATGCATATGTCTGGGTCTCTGTGTCTGGGGTCTTTGAGAGTCCGAGGTGTGTGTTTTTTTTTGGGATCTGGTCAGGTCGCCATTTCGGATGCCCCCACCAACTCCTCTCCTTTGCTTGGCCAGCCGCACCCCCGATTCTGTGTGCGTTTGAACTTTTCCAATTTGCAAGCGAAAAATTGAAAATGCGATGACTACGACGACTCGAATGTGATGAGGCTGAGACCAACAAGGGAAAGGCGGATTCAGCTGGTGCGGGGGACACGGAGATAGAGTAAGCGATATGGTGGGAGAGAGGGGAGCATATAAAGTAAATAAATGCACACGATTCGTATTCGTACCTACATATAGACTTATATTCTCCTCGTAGGTACATGCATACATATGTACATATGTACATATATAGGGAAAACAATCTGTAGCTGCTTTGTGGCGCAACAAAATGCTGGCCAATGTCGGGGCAATGAAAATCAATGCAAAAAAACAAACTGAAAAACTGAAAAATGTTGTTAAGCGCTTGAGTCTGGGCGCGGTTGATTAAAAATATACACAAATTGCGAAAGGCCAAAACAAACCAAAAAAAAGCAACTTCCCCAAATCGAACAACTACAACAAAAATTGTAATTAAAATTCAATTTCTACACATGCATATGTATATGTAGGTTGTTGTATGAGATGAGAAATCGGAGACTAGGTACGACAAGTGTCACCTCCCCCTCAATTGGCCCAGCCCATTCGCCAGCTTAGACCGAATAATGTAGGAGAGCGAGGTAGAGGAGGAGAGGGATCTCTTGAGTTGTCATGGCGCCGTCTGTCAAGAGTGTGCAATTTATTTAATTAGATGCATAAAAACTCATTAAGATAAGAGCCTGACGTCGACTTTGGTTGGCTCGACCCAACCCAACCATCCCAACCCGCGTTCAAGTGCGCGAATCAACAAATGCGCCAAAGTGCAGCCCAGAAACCCAAACCCGAACCCCAACCCAAAACAGATCCAGTCGGAGGACGAATAATTGTTATGTTCACTTGCCAGCCAGTTGAAAAAGTAGTGCCAGATGAGATGAGTTGAGATGAGTTGAGATGAGATGAGGTCCAAAGGGCGGAGCTGAAGAAAGCTTCTCTTTTTTTACAGGTGGGAGATTTACACAGAATTGAGCTGAAGCTAAAGCCAAAGCTGCAGCCCAGAAGAACTCTCTGAGTAATTAACTTGGGCAACCATCATGATGATGTTGCTTTTGCTCCTACTGACTCGACAACGTCGACGACGACAATAAAATGCCGACTTAATTAAGTGACACAAGTGCTGCAGCTTGTTGTTGTTGTTGCTTCTCTACTTACTGCCTGCTAGAGTTTAGTCAGAGCTTTATGTATGTATGTATGTACATAAATTTCTTGTGCACTTTGCCAAACAACACTGAGAAGTGTAATTTATGAAAATTCATCAAAAAGACTTTGTCAGAGAAGAATTTTCACCATAGTGTTAATTAATTTTTAATGGCAAATTGAGTTATTAATTTAAGTGGCAAATCACAATTACTCACATTTTATCAATTTCCACCAAGATTGAGAGAGAAATTATCAGAATTTTAATACGAAAAGCCTTCTCGAGTTGGTCAAATATATGCTAATAATCTGGTCTTTTGCAACTAAGTGAGACGAAAAATATATGAAGATTTTTGAAGATTGACCTCAAGTCGGCTTAAATGCAAGGATATGCTAATAATGTTCAATATTTTCAATTCAGAAATAAATACTCCACCTGATTTGAATTAGGCAGTCATTTAAAATCTTGGGCAAATATGCGAAACAAAGTCAGTAGTTTAACTTTTAGTAATTATAAAGTGAGGATTATGCACAGACTCAATGTCAACAATTTGGCTTAGTGAATTTTTGATTTATATTCAAAATTCATTTTAATGCTTCTTATTCAACTTAAGTCAGCAATTTCGTTATTTGGGATTAATATCAAGCCGATTAAGGAAGTCATGTGCCCTTATCTTATTCCTCTTTTAAAACTACTAAATTTGCTATATTCCCTAATTTTTGAGCTAATAGCAATATAGAATTCTTTCCTAACTTGTAATGTTGGATGGAAAATGGATTATGCAGACCACGCTTAATTGGAAATTTGTAAATTATGGAGTTAAAATAACTTGGTTTTATTATCCCGATCTAACATGCAGATATTTTCATTCAATTCAATTAAGTCTAGTTCATAAAAAATAGATAAGCTTACTCAATAAGCCGAAGCACTTGAAATGCATTGCGAATTCTTTGCGCACTTTCAAACACTTAAGCTAAATTAGTTTTTTGCTGCTGGATAAATCCGAATGCGATGAGAAGAACCAATTAATAGACGTCGAACCAATCGACTACGAATTTGTTGGCTAAAAAGGTGCCCAAAAAAATTGGACAGCTGCGGTTAGGGTCGGTTGAATAGACAGTGCTAGCAGTGTGTCAACCGACCGCAGAGAAATGCGAGCAGCGGACATAATGAGGCGGAGTTGAGGCAGGGGTAGGTACCAAGGCCAGGGAAAGGGACATAGTCGGTGTGGTGGGCTGCAGTTTCGTTTGATTGACATGTCGCCGTCGGCTGGACGTTGACTTGCATGTCAATTAAAACTAACGACGCAACGAGGCGATGGCGATGGCATTCAAGAGTGACAGCGGCAGCGTCAGGACGAGGATGAAAATGAGGACGAGAGCGAGAGTGAGGAAACGGGACTGCAAACAGTGAAACTGCTTTGCCTGGGCACACTTTAATAGGCTCAAAGTGGATTTTAATTTTATTTGATTTCATTTGATTTGATTGCACTGAAGGCAAGCAGTGACACACGGTTATGGACATGGGCACGAGCCCAGCATGAGGTCCTGGGGGGTGGATGATGTTCTTGCTCGACCCTTTTACTCCGTCACCCCCTCCACCCCTTGATTTGACTTGAGTTCACGTTACGCCGTAGGATTACAGCGTGTTCTTGCGGCTGACACCGCAGCTGCCGTTGCCGTTGCTGTTGCTGTTACTGCTCGGGACAGTAATTCGCATTATTAGCGCTAGACTGACTGGTGGCACACACCAATCAAGTGAACCAAATTCAAGTCCCACTAAAGCCTCGGTCGAAGGCCTGGAAGTTCCCACGCAGTATTTTGAGTGGATCTTGGGAATCGGACTGGCTACAAAACCTGCGGCGACACAATGTTCCCGTTTGATAAATTGGGTGCCAAACTTAACAGCAGTGGCAAAAGTTGTAAAAAGTTAAACGTTCGCTTATGGATGACCATGAGGCACGCAAACCTTCCTCCATCCATTCTGGAAGAAGAGAGACCAACAGGAGATGAAGAAGAAGCAAAAACGAAGTTAGCCCAAAGAGAAATTTGGAAATTTATATAAGAACTTTGCTATAACTTTGATTACCTGTCTGTCGGACTTTAGCCTCTGGCCAATTGCGTATCGCATCATAAGTAGCAGCACACATATAAGTCAACTCAAGTACTTCTTCCAAAACGCATTAGCAACTTCACACCGAAAATGAGCTCTGCCGTGATGCCAGACACATTTATATTTGCATTTGCCTCGCTTGGCGAAAGCCCCGCCAATTTATTGTCAACCCGAGCCGGCATTTTATTCATTCATCCATTGTCCTGGTCCGCCTAATCCTTGCCCCGCCAAACGCGGTGTTGCATCCTCACACTTTTTGGCTTCTCATCTTCCCTAACGACTTCCGTTTAGGCTTTGCGCACGCGCGGCTCTGACTTTTGAGTCCGGGGGATTTCTGGGACCTCTCGTCGCCCCAAAACTTTATCTCTGTCGTCTCCTGCGCCCACAGTTTTTAATGATAATCTCTTGAGTTATGTGTTTTTAAATATAATTTCGTCTGTTGGCGTGCAGACGACGTAGCCCATAATTCACATAGCGCCAAGACCAAGTCACGAACTGTCTGACATGGAAACGGTGTAAGGAGGGCACATAAGCGGACAGAGTTCCTTGGCCAAGATCCCAAATGTTGACATGACTTACATGAACATATTGCACACTCCCACGGTAGGTATATTAATTGCCTCATAAAATAATGGCTGTAACAGATGAAAATGAGTGCAGAAACAGCAAACGATATTAAGCATGTCATTTAAATGCTTTCTGACCCCTTTCCGACTACTTTTGTTTCTGAATTCACCCATTCTAGTAGAAAATCATGGTGTTATATACATTTAGGAAGTTGAATCAATAAGTAAGAAATTGAAACTATAAAAGTTTTTTGTCCTCCTAATAAGATTTCAAGAAGTTCTGAACTCAATAAAGAGAAAGAGAGTCAAAGTTGGCCTTTTAAAAAATGCAATTAAAGTTGGAAGGAAGATAATATTATATACAAATTGTAGTTAAGTTCACAATTAGTCAGTCTGGTAACATTGGGCTAAATTCTTGCATAATTGATTATACCGTCAAATCTTTTGCACATGTACATAAATCCTTAGACTGACCTAATCAGTTGATCTAAGAAACATTACAATAGGAACTACATTTTTTGGTGATGTGTTTTGAAAGGTCACGTTTACGGGGCGACAACATTGGCAACCAACCTCGGCCATGTGCTCATTTCATTGGCCAATAATAACAGTTTATGATGGGTCATGTTGGTGACAGAGTTTTGCGCAACACATTTTGCCTGGATCCTGGCCGGAAGACAATAGACAAGAGACCCATTTTCAATAGCTTTATTGATACATTTGATGATGACGATGACGCTGACGATGACAATGGGCATGGCCCATAGAAATTTCTTGAAGACGTTGACACGCTTCGCTGGGCTAAATACACACACAAATATGCACAACAAACACACAAACAGACGAAGACGGAGAGGAACTTGGTCGGTTGCATGTGCAATTGTTTGTTTGTTGGGTTTTGTGTTTAACAATTTGTTTGCTCTGTCACACGCACATTGTGCAGAACCAGGGCTGCTAATTGCACTTGTTGATTGTGTGTTTATGTGATAACAGGTTGCCAAGTTGCTAACTTGGCCAAGACAAGCGTATTCTGCTTCTCTCACTCTGTTCTTCTCTCTCTCTGTCTCAATGTATCTCTTTCGGCTTGCATAAGTGCCAATGCATAAGACAAACTTTTGTCTGACTGTGCTTAAGTGGGCGTGTCGTTCAGGCCAACACCAATTGTCCACATGTTCGACTTGCTACTGCCTCCTGTTGCCTGTTGTCTGTCTCCCGTTTCCCGCCTCCTAATATTGCTGCTGCTGCTTGATGACAAACAAACTTAAGTAGGTAATTTGCAACTAATTTTCAAGTGGGTAATTCAAGTTGAACGCGCTGCCATTTGCAATCACCTTCATAGTTACAATTGCTCATACGCAGCGTTGTCACTAGTATTCTATTTGATTGTCATATCGAAGTGTGTGTCTTAGCTGAACTTGTCCTTCAGGTGTCGCAGTGCTCTGCCGAATGCGTGTGAGTTTGTCCTGTTTGGGTAAGAGTGATTCTTAAAAAGGCATAGAATAATTGTTGGCATAGCTTTCTTTTAAATTAGGCATAGTGTATCAAGGAGAATTATAAAACATCTTATATTTTTTACCCAAGAAACTTGTTGACAAATTTTTATAAAAATGGGTGTCAATTTTATTTTAAATGTGCTTTACTCGGACTACTTTATTCTAATTTTTTACTTTAATCAAATTAAATTATTTATCCTGAGTCCTTTCCCACTCTGAAGTTCAATTTGGTACGCTTAAAATGTGTGAGTTTTTCTCGGCTTTGTGTGGTTTTTCGGCGCCGTATCCAACCAGAGCAAACTTTGACACGCCTCACATTTTTTTTTTTTTTTGTGTTCACAAATAATTTGCCAAGCAATATTTTACAACATTTTTGAGTTAAGACTTTGTCGACTAATAAAATTTGACTGAAAAAAATAAAATTAAATAAAAATTTCACGCAGCTTCCCACAGGGCACGAATCAGACGTTCGGCTTTCTGTGCGTGATTTCCGCCCAACGGCGATGCCAATGTCGCCCATGTACGCGCCATTAAATAATTTCCGCCCTCGAAACGAAGTCGGTATCCCAAAAAACATTGGGCAAAAGTTCGGAGAGTCACGGGTTGATGGCTGCATTTCACAAATGAACTAGAAACATGACCAGATATCGAATCTGTAAATCGGCAACCAAATCGCTTTTCAACTGGAACTGGAAATTTGAGAAATGCTTCTTCAAAAATTTCTCCCCTCCAAAGAGAGAAGAGGTAAAGGTAAAGGTTTCCTCTATCGGCCGATGGATCATTATGCATACCCATTAAAAACTGGCTGCCGCTGATGCTGCTGCTGCCGTGGCCGACTCACATAATTAGGGTACATAGCGGTACTTATTATGGGTGTTAACGGTTTCGCAGAGCCACAGCCGGGCCAGATCAGAGACTAGTCCCCGAGTTTTCAGAGTTCGCAATCTGCTCGGCGTCTCTCAGCCCAATATAAAAAACTCGACTGTCCACAAATCTTGAGCTCATAGAGTATATAATTTAAGCAGACGAAAGAGATGAAACTAAAAAATCCAAAAATAAAAAAGTCAACGTCATTTCGTATTTAAAATTATGCACAACACTTAAAAATCAACGCGCTTATTTATTTTCAGTCTGTCCAACAGTCTGGATCAGTTTGACAACAAAGTCTGTCGCCAAAACAGGTTTCCGATGAAAATTTCGAAAATGTTTTGGCTCTGCCGTTGGAAATTGAATGCTCATAAATTGTATCTGTTGGGTTAGTTAGTTAGTTGGATTTGATGTGGCAATGTATCTTTGAGGTTTTTGGTGGAAATTTCTTGGGCATTTGGAAAGTGAAAATGTCAAATAGAACGAACAGTTACTTTGTCGTAGGTCTGAGATTGAATAACAAAATGAACTGACCTAGGGGAATTGAAATAAAATGGAAATTTTCTGTTAAAAGTTAAACCCCATTTTCCAGAGAATGCCTTGAATTTGATCTACTGGGTCGTCTATAGGGCAGACTTATAATAGTATAAAATCTGATAAGTTCGATTAGGTAAAACAAATAAACAGTCAAATGGTTTTCACCTATTTCTCCTCTGTTTGTTGTATTCGCTGGATAAACCCAGTAAACATAACTTCTATCCGTCGATGTGGATAACTTTGTCACGCAGTTCTATAGAAAAAGCGACAGGCAGTCTAGTGAACTTATCTTCAGGATCTGCCAGTTAGATCGATAAGCGATGATCTTCCAAATCAAACGATCCGCAATACATACGGTAGTCGCACTGCAATGATTACCCATGCGGTACCTCAAGCATTATCTCATAATTCAAATACCGCAAAAATGAGGAAAAATAAAACCGAAAAGAAAAGAGGAAAAACGTAGAGAAGATAAAAATCAAAATTGTGAAAATGGTACGTAAAAATGCTGTGGCACAAAACCAACTGGATTTAGTTCTGAGAATTGTGTGCAGCAACCCTGTCTCTGTCTCTGTTCCTGTCCCTATCCCTATCTATCTAGGCGGCGGGGACCAACCCTCCTCGACATCCTCCTACACGCTGCCTGTTACATCCTGTGTGCAAAGGTGGCAAAAACTCAAATGCTACCTGCGGAGCAGCAGCGAAAAAAAATATGTCCCTAGTCCTGAGAGTAGGTAAAGATTTATTATGCTATACATTTCATGAATGTGAAGCGGGTGAGTGAGTGAGTAAGCGAATGAGTGAGTAAACTAACGTTTGTGTGAGGGTTTCCCTAGAAAACTACTGCCAACTTACACACACAGGCACACACTCACGCATACACCAATACGAACACAAAAGGTGTGCGCACACCATAATGGCTGACAAAAAGTCGGCCTTAGCCTTTAATAGTACAGAGTTTAACAGCCAACACAAACACGACTACAACAACAACAGCAACAACAACTAAGCACAAATACAACAACTACTGACAACTGCCAACACTTGGCGAAAAACTTTGGTAAATTTATTAGAAAAACTAGGAACCTTAAGACTAAGATATTTTGTTTATTTATTCATCTTTGCTAATAGGACCCGGTTTAAAGTTACTAAAATTAGTTAAGTAAGTCGAATGGCTAAGATAAAATATTAACTTAGATTTAGCTCTATGATGTAATATATGAATTTGCAGATAAAGAGAGAAATGGATTAGATGAAATAGTATTGCATAATCTTTAAGTGTAGTTCTAAGCCGCACATACGCCAACAAAATGGCAACATTCACTTGACACACACACATACACACTTTGCATTGGAGTTTCTTTTCTGACATTCACACACAAAAACACATACACAAAAACTAAAGCAGGGAAAAGTGAAACTATTTTGCTGTTGTTTGGTTAAGCGTTTTAAAGTCTATGGATTCGTGGTGGAGGTGGAGGTTGCTCGGATGGCGACCAAAGGATGAATTTGAAATTTTTGTGTAAATGCCAATTAGCATAACAAAAAGAAGGGAAACGGGCTTCACAATGTGGATGGGTCTAGACCTAGACCTATTCCGAGTATACTGCAATAAATGTCCGTATTATCTCCCAGACCTTGAGACCGTGAGTTAAATGAGTGAATGCAGACTTCAAACTCAGGTGTCATTCGCATGAGTTCTGTTGTGGGCGAGACGATAATTTGATGCTCACATTTCCCGCTGTCCCGTCCATTTCCCCTCCCCGACACCGAATTTCCCTCTTCCTCTTTACAGATGTAGATTATTGTGTGTTGGACAGCCGAGTTGTTTGAGATGTCAGATACTCTGGGATCCCAGGGTTTCTGTGTGGGCGCATAATTTCGTTACTCTCCACCGATTTGAAATTTGAAAAATGTGATAATGCAGGAAATTTTGATGTGGGAACATCACAATCGAAGAGTGAAGAGCATAAGACGTAAGTGCGTTTCTAATTATTAGATGCATTTTACGAGTCATCCAACGAATCCTCATCGAGAGGGACAAAAAAACAACCAAAAGAGAAACAGTATTGCGATTCCCATCATTTCAGTATATGCCTAATCGTTATCGGGTTGATCTTCGATTTAAATGCTTAACTTTTAGTTTAGGGTGTCATATAACAAACTCTAAGCACATTGTTACCTTAAGCTCGGCCCGATCTTATGCATATGCATAACTATTTTGATTTCGTATATATCTTTTCAGCAAATATACATATGTTCCCCTAAATCATTAAACGTAATGAAAAACAAACGCCATAAAAATATACAGAAATTTAAATTTCTAATAATAACGCCAAGAAATCCACAAACTATTAAATTGAAAACCAAAATCATGAAAATAAAACAAACTGTCAAAATGTTTATTCATTGGCAGCAATTTATGTTGTTATGTTTATGTTTTTTAAGCCACTTGAGTGCCAGTTTCTTTGGATAGAGGCCCAACCCATCCACCAATTCAGCCATCTACTCATCCAGCCATCCATATGCTATAATCCCACATTTCAGTTTCGGTTTCACAAGGGGATGTATGCGGCTCGGTTAAAGGATACGCTGGCTGTTTCATCTAATCAATTTGGTTGCCGTGACGTCATCATGACGAATTAACACTTTTTGTGATTTTCACTTTTTTTGCATTAGGGATGGACATAACAGCCAACGAGTACATTCAATTCGTTACGTTTGTTATACATTTTATTCCCCCTGCCACCCTTCATCCTCCACCCTCCCTTCTATCCCATGCTGCCTGAGTGTCTCTTTGTGTGTGTGTGTGTGTGTGTGTGTGTGAGTGAAGTGGTTGAGGTAAAGTGCTCTATGCCGGATTTGTTGTTTTTCTCTTTTGGAAGAATTTTGACGATGACCGTGACTATGTAAGTTTTGCATACCCTGTAGAAAATGTGGTCAAGGAGTATATTTCGGAAGTGAAGAAAGAGTCACATGCATGAACTACTTTCATATTCATATGATCGCAACATCCATCGATCGGTAAAACTAACCCAAAATTTGTCCTTAGGAAACGTAATAGTATTACAGGGTATCTGGTGGACGACTTCCAAATTGACTTAGGGTTTTTTATTATTGCTGTGGCGTAACTAAATTCTTATGAATATTAATTGGCTGGATGTTAAAGTTTTGGAAATGAATTTATGAAACAGGTTGTAACCAAGCTTATGAACGTTTCACGTATAAATTTACTTTAATCTTTGCCCCAAGCAAATTAACGTTCCCACAAATCACATGGACGTCATCGGGCACTTGACTAAACATTTAACACCTATCCAAACATGCGATACTCCTTTCACATTCCCTCCCACTCGCACTACTCCTGCTGGCAAACACATTTCCCTCGAGTACCCCATATTAATTCTATTTGTTTAAGGTCATTTACATTGAGCCCATAGTGCAAATAGACCATAAAAGTGAAAAAAAACGAAAATTTCGACGTTTTTCTGTTCGTTTCGGAGGTGTCAAGTGTGAGAAAAGGTCGCGGTGCTGCACTTGACAATTGTCGGTCAAGTAAACAAAACTCGAGTTTGACTGACAGTCGGTGGCAAATGAGATAATAAATAAGTAGGAAAAAAGGAAAATTCTGAGAGTAACATAGGTACAACCATATTGTAGGCGTAGCATGGAATCTTTGTATTTTCGGGGTTAATATGAAAGTTCCAATTAATGCTAACATAAGACTCAAATTCTAGTCAAAATCGCGGTTCATCCATTATAGAATTTTATCTTCAGATGTATGCATAAGAAATGGTGCACTAGATTGTCCGACTATATTAAATAAATAAATATGCTAATGCCAAATAAAATTGGTAAATTTGGTCTCCCGCAAAACCAAAAATGTACAAGGATCAGGAATTTCAATGTGTGTGCATATCCTTTTTAAAATGGTAACTGTTATAATATGCATAAATCGTTTTAATTGGCATATTACCGTTAACGTCAACCGAAATGCTCATCAAAGGATAATATCCTTTTGCGGTTGGCAGCTAATTAGGCGCACACGCAGTTCCACCGTCTGTTAAGACTGTCTATCAAGCGGATTTCGGCCTGTATTTTTGTAACTTGATACAATTTAAGCAAATGCTTTGAGGCCAATTAGTTGCTGTGGTTGTCAGGGGTAGCACCTACACACTCTCACACACCTTAGACCGCACATGTACCCAATGGTTGGAATCCCTTGCCTGTTGCCAAGGTGCACCGCCAATTAAGCTAAGTTGCAAAAAAAATGAGACGCAAATGCTACCGCCTTCGATTTGGTATGGTAAGTTGTTCCAAATAAAATCGAGAAATATATGCATATATATGTACTTCAACTTAAGCTCAACCATCGCCAAGTGCCGAGTGCCGTGGTCCACTTGAAATTATGCCAAGAGATGCTCGAGTGGGCACAGCCGCCAATAACCACGCACACAACACTCTCGCTCAGACCCCAGAAGGAGACCACAAACAACCCTCAACGGACAACATATACTCATTCACTCGTCCACATCTTAGGGGTTGGCTTTGGCTGGCAGTTGGGGTTTGAGTTCCCAATCAAAGCCCAGCGGTCCCAGCGATCTTTATACTTCGCTAAATGTTCGGTGTTAGGGTTAGCCTGGCTCTGGATCTGTCAGTCAGTTGCAGGCTCTTGCGGCTTTAGCTCAAATTGCCCGCAATTAAGTATTCCCTTCTGGTCTTCTCTGGGAGTTTTCGTTTACTTTTTTTATATTTTAGGTCATGTGCATTGTTGGCATAATTATGGGCTTAGCTCAAATTATTGACAAGTGAATTAGAAATCCCTATCATACAAAATAAATATGTATTTTCCATTGAATTGGGCTGAATCGATTTTTTGTGTTGGCCATTGTGCATACAACTATGTTTAATGGGCAATGAAATGTAAACTGAATGGTTGAGGATGTGTGAAAATTTCTCAACTACAAATCTAAGCCAGCCAGCAGAGAGAGAGAGAGTTAGAGAGAGTTTCTCAGTTGTCGAAATATTGAATCAGAGTAATGTACTTTTAAGAATGAATCACCGTATCTCTTCTGGGACTGGTTCCCGATTGATGTATTTGTAAAGCTTCTCATCAGTAAGCACAGAATGTGAAGAACGTTTTTATTACTTGATGTCGAAAGCGAAAGAACATTCAAAGACTTTAAACCCCATCTCATCTTCGTATAATCCTCAATCACACTTGTCCTCTCTTGTTGACCGCTTCCTCCGTATTTGGCACTAAACCAAAGATTGACTACCAATTCGATTAGTCATTTATGACTATGGCCCTTTCCCCCTTACAGCCAGAACCCAAGAGTGAATACAAATACAACAAGCTGCCCGCATCATCCTTCATAAGCATACCTATATACATATATATGGAGAAGAGGTTGCTATTCTCTTGGTTACGTCCCTTTTCGACTGTCATTGAGAAGAGATACACAGGCCGAACTGCTAATGATGTTGCTGCCAGTTTGTCTGGTCAGTGCGAGGCAAAGTGAGAAAACAAAATGAAAAACAAGATGCTACCTACCCAATGCAAGCTCTGCTGCCAGCTACCTGCAACAGAAATATTTATCGATCGGCATCGGCAAACATTTATGAAAAATTTACTTTCATTACAACGGCTGCAGCGGCGGACGTCATGAAGTCTGAGGCGGTCAGACCAAGAAGAGTCAGCCGACAACCTCCACAACTCCCTGTGCACAGCATGAGGTTTATCTGTCGGAGAAGGAGGGAGAGATGCATACGTTATTTTTATAATTTTTATGACCTGATCTCGGGTATTTGTTCCATGGAGTGAATGAGCATAAGCATCAGCATCATCCTGGGCCTGAATCTGAAACTGAGACTAAACCTGAATCTCAGGCTCTGTCCGTCGCCGTCTTGGTTTGTGTCTGTGTCCATCGTAAACTCCTGATGAACCTCATAAATAATATGTATTATAGTTTATATACCAGTTTTTTCACACTTCATACACACTCGATACCAAGACTATCCATAAAACCTTTTTCAAAAGTTCGATCACCAAAGTCAATGAAAATATTGGATTGACTTTTCCCCTACTTAACATTTTGAAGCAATTTTCCTCGTTAAAATCTCAAAGAGAAATGTCAACCAACTTGGGTAACATAAAATTTAAGATCGCCTTACGTAACCCCCTGGTGTGAGTAAGCCAGCTGGACGGAATTGAACTGCACCGGACTGGACTAGGGACTGAAACATATTTATATTTGGGCTCATGTCAGTCGAAACCACCCGCCACTGCGAGACTGTGAGAAGAGGCATACAAGCAAAAGGGTTCATAGTTCACTCGGTGCAAACTTGTTTCCTAATTGACACATCTAAAGGAAATGCGACTTCAATTTATTAAGATTTGGTATAAAGTCATGTTCTTCCAATTTTTAACAAAATGCTGATACCAGGACTATGTTGCTTGGACACTTTACTCACGAAAATTTTAAACAATTCTAAACTACTTTTAAAAAGGCTACAAATCATTTTGTGAATCGGTTCACTCATTGCAAAGCAGATAATTACTAAGAAGAAAAATTGACCAAAATTTAAAGTGCTCTTTGGTGATGATTCAAGTTTCAAACAAATTGTTTATTAAATCCTGGACAAATAAGTGGCTTGATTGATGTAACCCAACTTTTTTTTTGGGATTGAAATTTAAAGATGATTTTCAAATCTGTGCTTCATTTTTCTCTTGAATCGTCATTTGATTAAACTGTATTCAAACTTTTTATACCAGATTGATATATGTAAGTATATTCGTTATATATAGAGGACAAACTATCGCCTAATGGCCGGCACTTAGCCACCGACTAATGCATGGAGCCCATCAAAATGGAAGCCCTATCGGGCCCTTCAATCTACATCACTTTGGACATAAACTTTCTAGTTGCATTTCATTAACAACATGTCATATTTACCTAAAACTAGTACCGTTATGAGCCCCCCCACGGTTAAAGGCAACTAAGGCAAAATCGAGTTCAAGGCAATATCTAAGTCATCGCACCTAATAAAACGCGATCATAAAATGAGGCGACATAAAAAATAAAAGCTCAAGTCTATAAATTCTCATAAAAACGCATATATTTTATTTGAAAGAAACTTGTGTGTTTCGGCTCAAAGATCATTGGAAACGGACCACCAAGACGACAACAGATCCGTCTAGTCTAGACCTGATACGATTCTAAGTAGCATTTAGAAACAAATTAGAAAATTACGCTAAATGCCTTGTTCCCTATGATCAAATAATCATGTCACATAACTTAGGTTCAGGGTTAGCTTAATGGTGATAGTATAGAGAGAATAGAGAGTGGAGGTCGTAAAAAGTGTTTCGAACTCAAAGACCGATCATCATAAAGGTGCGAAATGTTTGGGAAAGAGTTCGACCCGAAACCTGCTCTATGTTATTTTGATATGATTTTACGACTTTTTAGTCGATATTTTGTTTCGATTTAACGATCACACGCCTCTGGTACACACACACACACGGTGAACAAATCATTTAGCACAGAGCTAAACACAGAGCGACTGGGACGGAATGATTGAGAAAGAGGCAAAGAGAGAGTGTGAGGGAGCGATTGTCGAAGTAGGAGACCCACCCAAAATCCAAAAATTATGCAAAATGTTTCTAAAGATAATTCTTTTTGGCAGGAATTTAATGTTTAGATCGTTAAAGAAATCAATAAAAATCATCCAAGCCGGTTTCCATCACCAAAAATCCTATATACACTGACAAAATATTCTCTCTAAAGGGTCATTAAAATATAAAAATTTTAATTCAAATTGTCATTGATAAGTTTTTTTTTGTGTAACGTATCCCATAAAAATTTGCCTATCGCCACGGCGAGAGTTCAGACAATGCTCGCATCGAAAAACCTTTTCGGAACTTCGAATATCTCAGCCGAACAAAGGCCACCAATAAGTAAGTAGCTAGAATATGATTTCTTTTAACCACTTTTATAGCGTTTTTACCATTATGATCTATTAGTGGGCATTAACTGATAAGCCAGCTGCCGAATAGGCTTTGTCTCCATACTTTTTATAGTTTTTTAAGTACATATATTGAATATTGTCACATATTTTTGTTGTTTTCGTCCAACCTGTTTAGCTCATGTCAGCCATCTGCTGGGTCTCCTGCAGTTCCAGTTCCAGGCACTGAAGTCCTCTCCCAGGGCACGCCAAATTCCTTAACACCGGCATTGGGAAGTCCGAAGCACAGCTTGTGAATTTTTACCAGACACCTAGACGCCCTGTTCAGGATATTGCCAGGAAGATTGGTGCGCAGAGTCACAGCATGCAATGTGCTTCATTGCAGGTGCTCTCATAGAAGGTCTGACACCATGATTCTACCATTTTTGTGAAAGTCATGGTCATCAGAGGTGCCTCTAATGATCCTCGAAACGAAACGTCATTAGTTTTGCACAGCGTTCATTTGAAGTGAGCCGCGATTTTTGAAGGGTTTCTCGGTCTTCCATGCATTTCTGTTCATTTTCGGAAACTTCAAGGTTGACAAGGTGTAGGCAAACCGAAAAGTGTACAGATACGCTGTCAGGATGACAACCGAGAGAATTCCACCACTAAATTCGAAAATCAATTTATTCATATAAGCTGACAGTATTATTGTTACAAAGTGAGAAAAGTATTTATCTTGCCAATTGAACTGAATGATCCTTAACCCAAGAGCATAAATGGATTATTTTGATGTTTTGTGCAAAAAAGAAAACTATCCAGTTCAACTGGATAAGCTCTAATATATATATACACCAAATATTGATATCTTATTATTTAATGTATATTATTTATATATTTCCGGCCCTATCAAATCACAGGGACATTTCCGTCCGTTAGTTTTCGCCTATTTGTGTTAAAAAATTATGACGAAATTTTACTGATGTCAATTGCAAATCAGCCGCAAAAATGTTGGTTATCAAATGATTTCAGCTAATAAAAGCGCTGTGCTCTAAAGGAGTTTTTCAGCTCAGCATAAGTTATTCTTTAAAAATTCTATTATCTCTGGAAAAGAAGCTAAGCATTAAAGAGTAAAATCGTCCAGAGACTTAGTTGCCTTTTTTTTTGTCCTCATATCCTTCGTTTCTATCCTATCGATTTATTATATGTACATATATAGTAAAACTACGTTAAATGTTTGAAAGAAAAGAGAAAATAACTTAGGGCTCACGCCCACCCACTCATCACACACACACACACACACACATAGTCTATAACACGTACACAAATGCCTTGCTGACACATCAAATGTCGATGGGAGGATGGCCAAACCAATGCCACGCCCAGACCCTACCAACTAGCACAACAACAACAACAGCATCAGAGTAAAAGCGATATAAAAATTTTTATACATACATATGACATAGGGTGTAAATATATATATATATATATCTATGTGGTTGTGTGTGTGTGTTGAAGCATTGAAAAAAGTAAAGAACTTCGACAGACGGAAACAGGAAACCGGAAGTCCATCTTGCTCACAGTGTCGACGACAGCAACAGCATCCAGAGGGAGGGCTGGGGCAAAAGCTGGAAGCAGGAGCAAAACGACGGCCAAGATATTTTTATGCGTTGAAATTTTTCAGCTGGACCAAATCGCATACATATATCATAAATAAATATATACATATGTATATATATATGTATATATGTATGTATGTATGTATGTGGGTATAACATTGTGTGTTAGTGTGTGCCTCTATGGGGAAAAATCACAGCCGCAACTTCAATAATCATTATCAGCAACACGACAGCATTCCTCCTGCCAATGTCCCTTTCCCATCCACCACCTTCTCCTCCAGCTACGTCTTCTTCTCGTCCTCACCAGCGTTCTCATCGTCATCATCATCATCATCACACTCTTCGCAACATCATGTTGCGGAAACAGATAACGCACGGACACGGCACGGACATATGGTGGCAAAGACGGTTATGAGCGGTGTAGTGTGAGGGGGTGGGGGTGGTAGGAGTGGAACGGACGTTGTTTCCACATAACATTTAATGCTGATAGTTTGGGGAGACTTGACAACTCGAGCTTCAAATTGAAATCAATGATGCGCGAGCTTATGGCCGCCGAGACTGAAGCCTGAACCCTGAAGCTGAAGACTGAAACCGACTGGAACTGCTCTAATGTAGCATCAACATATGAGACATCCATATTCCTCAGACAACATGCATGCATGCCCCACAACAAATGATGCGAGCAAATACACAATGCTTCTTTTTTTTGGGTTGGGGACTAAAAAAGCACCCGCGATGCATCGACGCCGGACCCACAGGAGTCTCGCAGCTGGACCGTAAAAAACTGCTAATGTGTTTTCCATCTAAGCGACAAAAAATATATAAGGACAGGAATACTTATGGAGTTTGCTTCATTTTTTCAGTTTTGGCTAAAACATGTTAAGGGCTTAGCTTTTGCCAAAATAAAAAGAGTCGTCACAAATGACGATTGGTTTCTTTATGGTTAAGAACTATTGGGGAAATCCCTAAAACTGTTGAAGAAACATCCAGTTAGGTCGTCAACACAAATCTTCGACATTATTTGGAGAATTAAGCTTGTTATTCATCTTATTTTTTTACAAACTTTTCCTTATCTAACCGTAATCGAAATTTAATTAAAATGTCTCCTGTCAAACTTTATTTTTAATTTTGTCATAGAAAGAATTTCCCTACGCGACTATCGAGTTACTCTCTCTATTAATGTCTATCTTGTGGATGATCGACGGACTCGAATCGATCATCTGGCGTCGGGGAAAAGCTGCAATATAATGACACACTTTCGGCCTACGCACATAATTATTTATGTTAATTTTGTTGTTCAACGCAACAGAAATCTAGGTTTTAATTTATGTAAAACACTTTAACCGTATATAAATTCCCGATTAAAAGACAAATTAAATCATCTAGTTGTCTGCCAAGAATCAAACAAAAGAAGAAAACAACATTAACAACAAGCATAACAAATCAAACCGTGAGCTACCAGTGCTTAAAATAGTTCATAGTCCCAGCCCACGCAGAAATCAAATCAAATCCGAATATGGCTAACAAATTAGACCTGAGGCAACAACAGTGCATAAACATAAAACATGGCCTAAAAGCTGAACTTGCTCTAGCCAAGAGCAATCGATTGATCTACACAATTTATGCAAAAATCAACACTTTACGCTAATGATTTGCGACAAGCCACAGAAGTGGAGACGGGCCCCGGACTTATCTCTGACAGCGCATATGCATTAAAATATCACGCTAGTCACAAACTACCTTTATTTATAAATATATATGTATGTATATATATATAGACATATGTACATATTTGTATGGGGACTAGCAAATTATACGGCTTTCAGAGTTGTCATTTTTAGCCAATTTCCATATCTCGCTGAATGGGTATTGCGATGGTTCATCCATGAATGATCTCGATCTCGCATCTGGAATGTAGTTCATATTTATGAAGCACATTTTTCAGGCTTTTTATGTATTTCTTTTATATTTATATTTAAATTTAATAGTTAGTTAATTAGATTGGCAAATTATCGATTGTCGGATCGCCAGGTCTCTCCGCATCAATGGAAGCCCTAGACAAATCAATAAAGTTTGTATAAAATCTTAATCCCAAGACAGGTTCAGAGAGAAATTCTATTTCATTCTGTTTCCATATGCCTTTCGGTGTTTATCCCATAAATTGTACTTATGAAGTTGTCACATGACAGCAACATCACTGAATGGTCTCCGCGGGTTAATTTAGACAAAATGGCCGATTACCGGTTGAAATCTATGAATATATCTCGAACATTTAAATGTAAGATATCTTCAAGAATGGACTGGAGATTGTGTAGAAAGCATACCCAGCAGTTGTTTCATAAATCGGATTACCACCTGACTATTCTGGCTAACTACAATATCTCCTTTTTGGCTTTGTTTGGCACCGGAACACCGCTGCAAATAACACGGTTAAGATACTTCGAGTTTCACGTTTTCAATTCGCCTCTTGTCTGCCCATTGGATCTCTGCTGTGTCCGAAATCATCGAAAATCACCTTCTGGTGCTTGAAGGAACTTATCGGTTTTAGTTACGCCACAAGTAGAGACGAGCGGAGCTTATGTCCTTGTCTCTGTTGATGTCCTGGCCACTGTGGGCTTGGCTGCTTTTGGCTTATCATCATCACTGTCACCGTCCCAGTCGCCGAGTGGTGTTTGGTTTCGGACAGTCTCAAGGGGGAGGTTTGAGCCTCATACCTTATGACGTTCTTAGGGGGTTAGAGCTAGCAAACGTTGGTGAGGGACGGGAGAAGACGGGGTCAGTGGTGTAACTACTTGTATACATATGTAACACACATACTCATTTATCGATGGGCGCGTGTCTGTTTATTAATTGAAGTATTTGTTCTCTGCCGCCGCCTGTTGTCTGTTTATTTTTCCATGGTTGTTCTTACTGGAGTTGTTTCTGATGTTGTTTTTGTGTCGCGTCAACACTTGAAATTTGAAACATTCCCATCTTTTTCTGCTGCTCCTGCGACTGCTGTTCCATCAACTCGATCAGTTTGCCAGATGTTGTTTACACTAACCAATTAGCGGGGGTGGCGAACCTTTGACACATTATTGACATTTTGTGGTTTCATATTTGTTTTGACAGTTTGTTGTTTTGTGGGGGAAATACAATATGCAAGTAAATAATGTGCCGGAGGACAACGTGGGTGCAAGTGCTATGACGATTTGACAATAATTTGGACTATTTTCTTAAGTTTTAAATTATTTTCCTTTTGCGCTGCTTCCTTCCATTTTATCCAACATTTCGGAGAGATGATAAATCGGAGACATTCGTCCTTTGGAAAGAAAGCTTTCTTGTATTCATTTAACTCATTAGACCACAAAATGGTCTGATCCATTAGGTAAGCTATACTAACAGCACCATCGATCGATTAACGGGACGTAATATCCAATTTATTATTAAGACCAAATTGACTTGACTCGACTTGACATCCATTTGTCCATTTGTCAATGAATGGATTCCTCGCACTATTAATTGGAGTACACCTGCTCCGCGGGTTTGTTTGTCAGTTAAGGGAAAGTTATCAGGTAGCCCTAGTTTCTTGAATCAAGTTGTAGAGTCCCTGTCTCCCGCTGGTATTCTTTTTATCCTCTCGCAGAAATCTCGACAATTGACAGAAGGCATTTTTGTTGTTGTGCCATACAAATTGTACTGCCAGAAGCAGCAGCAGGCGGAAATTTTATTTGCCAACCCCTTTGCCTTAACCTTCACTTAACCTGTGCCACCTATCACTACCAATTCGCTCCCTGCCACACCACTCGACTTCCTTATCCACCCACATAATGATGATGCGCCTCGAAAATCGCGCGCGTGTGGTGCACCTTTCACGAAACGAGAGCGTTGGCAATTTTTAGAGTCGACGGCGGAAGCGCTGTATTAGTTCTTGGCGTGTGGCTAGGGTGGAATGGATGCCTGCAAGGAGATTGCCCATAAAAATTCCATAAAGATAGCGATTTATGTGAGCGGGACTATGGCGCAGGGAGCAGGGAGGAGAAGCACCAGCAGTGAAAGGGTTGTGCCCAGTCCATGTCAAAGTCAAAGACGTCGATACGATGCGTAAATTGCCTGTAGCTGATGCGGCTTCTTTGCTGTAATGGCATTTTTTCTTCTTCACCGCCATCATCGTCAACATCATCAGCATCACCATCAGCATCAGCATTTGTTGCTGCTGACATTTTTGATACTTAATGGAAGGAGTTCGGTGAGGGTGAGGGCATAAGGCAGGAGGGGTTTTGCGGCAAGTAATACGTTTTTTTTATCAGTCTATTGTGTGTGATTTTGGTTGGTGTGGAAATGATTTGCAGGTGGTTATTAATCAAATTAATGTGCTTATTGATAACAACAGACAGAGAGAAATGCCCCATAACCCAGTTTAGAGTTATGACACTGCTCTTGCTGCAGCTATGTATTTCGGGGCAAGACTCCGAGCCAAATGCTAAGCAACTAGCGCACATTTTACAAGCTTTTAAGAATAGATTATCTTATCAAAACAATGGCTACAGACAATCTGGGAGAACACGCGACGGCACTTAAAAGAAATCAAATCCGAACCCCTGAAATTTCCATACAAAGAAAGCGCCACACAGTGGAGAGAAACTGCTAAGAAGACATTCCAAAGAGTTACCAAAAACAAACAATCTTTATTTGGTCAAAAATAATAGAGTTTAGACTCTAGATCTACGATCGACATTTTCCCCGAATCGGTAAGTCTGAAATCGATAAATGAAGAAATAAAATCAAAAGATATCCTTATAGTGAAACATAGAGGAATTTCCGCTTCGCAGAAATTTAATTTTTAACCCACTGTGTCGCATACAAATTCCCCCTTCCCCAACCCAAAGAGAAGAGAGGAAAAATAAGACAACGAATTTCCCCATTCTCGAATTGAGACATAAAAGTGGTTAGACATCGACATCGGGGGGAAAACCACTTAAATCACGTCAACGACAAGCGTAGATAAAAAACCAAATCAAAGTGCCTGGTGCCTTGACCCCTCCAAATTGGAATGCAACTTAGCTTGGCTCTAAAACAAATTGAAGGCAACTTGATTTATTTCGAGAGACTAATTATACCTACAACAAATGACGGTGACAAGCAACCAGCTACAACGACAACAACGACAACAACAACAACAACAACAACAATAACTATAACAACAGCAGCAATAAATGCGTTGACAGTCAGAGAGCATCTTTAATTTCCTTTCTCTGTTGTTGCTGGATCTGTTTGTTGGATCACGGCCCAGTGAACAGCACGCGATATTCATTTCCAGAGTTGAGACAGCTTACTAACTAACAAATGCAACAATAACAATAGCAACAACAACAACAACAACATGAGGCTAAGTTGACAGGCCCCAGGCGGACAGGTTGACAACTTAGTCAAGCGTTAGATGGTGACAAGGGGCGGGGTCCAGCAATAGGGGACAGGTGTAACCGATCTGAAAGCACGATGTATGGCAACAAGTGCATATATGAGATGGACTTAGGTAGAAGGGAATTTGGATTTATGCAGTATATTGTGTATATGTATATAGAAATGTGTAAAATGTTACATGATTTTCTCTTAAATCTTACTTTTGGCAACTAAACAGGAGATTTGTTGAATCGATTCTGTTAAAGACGAACGTTTATAAATTTATACAGGCGTAGTGCATAACTCTATATGCTAAAACTATAGATAGAGTATTGAAAAGTCTATACCTAAGTCAACAAAAGCGAATCATGCCAATTTAAACTCACAAAGGACGAACCTCGACAGAACAGCCTGGAATATGATCTAATTTCCCCAACTTTTATATAAAAATATTAAACAAATATTTTGTATTACTAAATTCAGGATATAATTTTAAAGGAACTCTTATGTGAGATGAATATGACATACATATTCCTATATTCTGCATGCGTTGCAAATCCAAATTTTCAAATTCTCGATGCGTGATTAATGTTTAACAAGCATTAATAAAATTTTTCATTTTAAAGAACATGAAAGAAACTTGGGATGTGTCTAATCGAAGAAACATGTACATTTCCATCTAAATCCATTAAAATAAAGCTATAGAACTTCAGTCGCCTGATTTTTAAGAAAGCACTAAGGGAATTGCATAACTGATGAAACTTTTTCATTAAGTCCACTTGGGATAAGCCATCCCATTGGGTAAGGATTTGATGAGTTTGGCCCATCCCATGAAGATTTTCTCCATTTAGCACTTTTTAGTCCTAACAGGCTTTGGCTATGTCCATCCTTTCAGACGTACTACCTTGTGGCACGTTTCGTACGTTGAGACGCTGTTCGTTGTGTTCTGCTGTCTGGAAAAAATCAAATCAGCCTGCGGTTCAATAAATCAAAACGCAAACAACTTAATTTAGCGAGAAAGCAACAACACAGAGGCCCAGTCGAGTCGAGAAGGTAATTAATTTGAAGCGCATGCCAATCCTGTGGCTGTCCACCCGCTGATTATTATGTGAGGCCCAATCTCTCTCACTACACTCCCTCAGTCACTCTGGGTGAAGAGATCGCTGTGTCTGGTAGCCGGGCTTCGCCTACAGACACGAACAAGTTAAACTTGGAGCGTTGGCGGCCAAGCATGCATTTCTGTTTTTTTTTTGCCTAATTAATGGCGGCAATTTGTAAACGTCGCGAAATGCGCGAAAATGTATTTGCCAAATGTGAAGCAGCTCATCCTCAAGCCGGGGCCCCCGTCCTCGCCCTTTTTCTGGGAGTGCAACGTCGCTTTTTAAGGCGTTGATTGATCAGGCAACTCGCAGGAGATGCAATGCATGCTGATGAATGGCGATCTGCAATCGGTTCGGATCGCCACGTAGGGCGAAAATATTTTTTGCGCACGATTATTGCGACTGGCATACATAAACAGCACGCGAGCGCCATAAGCTAAAGTGTCGATCGGTGATCGGAGATCGGTTGATCGTCGATCGGTTGCCTAATAACAATAATAATGATAATAATGTTGTCGCGTCAGTTCAACGGCTTGTGACACATAAATATATATATAAATACAATTGGTGTACAGATAGACTTGTAGAAATGTTTTTTTGACTGATGATTTACGAGCGATCGAGACCAAACAATGCCAATGAATAATCTGGCTGCTTTTGCTTGATCTTTTGCCGGGGGGCTGCTGAATTTATGAGCCCACCATAATTGTCATATTTCCCCCGAGTGTACCTGGAAGACTGCATGTGTATGTGTGTGCATCAGCTCCCGTAAGTTATAAAGATCACCAGCTGGGCTACCGTTTAATTTGATAAGGGCTGCCCCTTCCAATGGAAAGCCACATGTGGCCAATCCGCGACCTTAACTCGGAGTCAACTAACCGAGGGGAAATCTTTGCAACAAGATCGCAATTAATTCACGCGGATAAATCTTCAAGTGCTAACTACATGACAACAACAAAGTAGTTACACATCTTTCTCGTCTCTGCCTTCTCCAAGCTCCCCCCCCAACTTCACCAGCCCCTCTCCACTTCTCTACAGACACGAAAATCACGACTGGCAGGGAACAGTGGTTCCCACTGATTGCATTCTGCGGCCGCTGGAGTTCGTTTAATTTCAATTTGTTGCCGCTGCAAAATTTATGATGGTTATTAGCAAAAGACGTGCGGCCAACAAATTCCTCATCATGTTGCTACTCTTTTTAGCCTTGCCTCCTTCTCAGGCAAGGGTTTCCTGTCGGTATTTTGCTGGAAGCAGGATCTCTTTATGGAGCTACCGAAACTCCATTTTCTGCACGCCTGCGCAACGACACAAACTGCACTCGATTCGGCTTCACTCCACTCTACATCATTCCACTGCGGTTATGGTGTCGGTGGCAATGTTTACTTGGCTCAGACAAATTTCATTGTAACTTGAGTAACTTGGTAGTAGGAGTTGCAGTCGGGGTTGAAGCTGGAGCTTACTGGAGTCTAGCTACGGGCTTGGTCATGTAGTCGCCTTTGTTGTTGCTGACCGTTTGTCTAGGCAATTGCGTTTATAGTTTGTCATATTTGCCTCTTTGCCGTTCGCTTCTGTTGTACTTGGCTCAATGGAAGAGATGTAAAAATGTGTCGAGATTGCATGCAGTTTCGTTTAATGCTGGCGCTTGTTGGGTCTTATCGAGATTAAACAGATTGAAGACGACGACTCGTGATGGCACTTACGACGATGTAAAGCGAACTTCAGTTAGAATTCAAAACTTTCTTTGGACCCACTGACAAATATTTTCCGATTATTCTCAATTCTTGTCGTCGTTAACTTAATCCCCATTAATTATATCATATTTTAAGTCGTCTAATACCCAAAAAAAATTCCTGTTTTAAAGATGGATTGCTCTTTGTATAAATAAGCTCAGTTTATATTTTGGCAAAGTCATTAAAGCTTTTTATAAATTACATTTAATAACCGTTTTTAACGCACATAAATCAGATTGGTTTAATTATAGAAATCTAAACCAATTATTGTTAATAAAATCAGTTGATTCTATTTCGTTTTGGAGGTAATATTAAATCCCATTTATTATGATTTATGTCACATTTCAAGCCCTCTGATTCATTTTGAATATATCAGAGTCATCCTTGACTCATTATGAATGTGATACGTTTCCAGATTATTAAACTTTTCAAATATTGTGGACAATAAATTATTTAATTAGTCCTAATTAAGATTTCTTGGACACCTTCTCCGCCATCTTCGGTACTTTTGATGGGGATCGTTGTGCGGCTTCAAAGTGGATCGTGGCACCACAGCAATGTAACGGATAAGATCGCCAACACGTCAAAGGGGAGAAGAAGCCAAGTTGGGTCAACAGAATCAGCTATTGCTTCCACACTGAGAGAAAATTAGACTAAAACGCGACTAATAGTACTAACTCTATAAGCCCAGGTCCCTTTAAAATAATAATGAAATAAGTCAACATTTTTTTTATTAAAGTTTATTTTTTATACAATTTTATTTATTTTTTATCAATCCTTAAGTTTTTTAAATCAAGTACTTTCTTTCAGTGTACGCCTGCTAGATATAAGTGTACTGTGACAAATTTTGGTCGTTCTCATTCCAATTTTGGCATGCTGAACTTGGTGTGTGGCTGGCGATCGAGTTGGATGTCTAGCTGGCTGGAGGAGCTACAGGCAAATAAATGCGCTGTTTACCTGTAACAACACGCACGTTGATCACGCACGTTGGAGGGCATCCAATATCCATATCCCAACCTGAGAATCCATTAAGTTGTTAATCATATGCGCAGTCGCAGTTGCAGTTGCAGTTGCCGCCTCAGCAGCACATCCTTGGGGTATCCTTTTCCATAGATTATAGACAACAGCAACGGCAACTGCGACGGAGACGACAAGAACATGGCACAATTAATATGCGTCCAGCGATCGTAATCAATTCTGGCATAGTCGAGGCGACGGCGTTGCTGGTAACCTGAACACGTGCGGGTCATTAGTCGCAGTCACGCATTTTGAGTCGGCGAACCCGCACCCTCCCTCTGTGTCTCCCACATCATATCCATCTCCATGTCCATGTCCATATCCATCTCCACCCCAACCACCAACTACTAGTAGATGGCATGTCCGTTGATTTTAGTAGGAAATGATTTTGTACGCTTCGTTCAACTTGGGTTTTCATTTTTTTCTGTTCATATCCCGCGAGAGACTCACCTTGTTTTGTATTGTTCTTCACTCACTCGTTTTTTGGCGCTTATGAACTGCGAAATTTTTATGAGTAGCTGGAACCTGCACTCGAGTTGGGTCTGCCTAAATGGGTTCTAATGAATCATGCAGTTGTTAATGCTGGAGACTGTCGATTGATTATGCATTTCGGGAAGTGACCAGAGAAATAATCTGTTTATTCAACAAATCAATGAAGAGATTTCGTTCTCTGTACTAAAGCAATAAAAATAGGCTTCTGCATTACCATCCCATGCGATGATACCACAATTATTTTCCACTTAAGGCCCTTGAAGAACCTGGATATCTGTTATATCAGATGAGTCTGACCGGTTAATTACGAATTATTTAATTTTTTGTTTACACTATTGATGTATTTTTTAATGGTAATGTTTTTCTTCTAATCCGACTAAAATCGATTTGTTATTACGAAAGGTCTGAGAAAAAGCTACTAATAATTCCCCATTTTCGAACATCAAATACCACGTGTAGATATATGAATATGCATGTATGGAATTGAAAGACTTAATGAGGCCCTGCCATAATGATTCAACCTCACGTGTGCCGCATGACCCAACTAAAAGCAAACAATTTCTATCACCCCTCCTCCAATAACCTTGCCACCCTTCGTCCTAGTGTCATTTGTGGCTTTGGACTCGGGAGTATTCTAGGTGAGATGTGGCAACATGCCAACGGGCCAGGAATAACAATTTGAGCCATATTGGGAATGCTTTTAACCCGATTTGTAGTTTCGATTTTGTAGGCCTCTAATGGAAGTCACCTAATGTGGCACGTGCGGAGCCCTTTTCGCGTCCCTTTTCTTTTCGACGCGGTGTGTGATAAATAAACAAACGATCGAATGGAACCAACAACAACTTTTATTAATAACTTTTCTGACAACAATTTATTCGGCCATTAACAGCGGCCGTACAACGTGTTATTTCAGCATTTTGCAGAAACCGAAAAAGCACACAACAAAAATGAAAGAAAAAATTATATATATAAATATTAATAACTTGAAAATCAATCAAAAATTCAAGACATGTCAGGCAACGGCGGCGAGTTCGAGTTCGTTCGTCTGGCTTCCAAGCAAAAAAAAAAAAAAAAACAAAAAACGGAATCACAAATATGAAAAAAATAAATCGCCAAAAGCCATAAATTGCTAATAAATTCAAACACCCACCCAAAATATAATACCAGGCCATGCACGGCTGAGTTTGGCTACTTTTGGCCGATCTCTGTATGAATAGAATCAAGAAAAGGTGGGCGTCACAATGGGGCCGCCATTGGGTCAGTCATATTATGAGAAAGTGAGACATTACAAGAAAATTCTATTTTTAAAAATAGATTTTTATGAAATATAAATATTAGTTTCCAATCAATATTATTTAAATACGGGACATGAATTATGGTTTTCGAGTAGATTATTAAAGCTCTAAGTTGATATCTTCTTTCCTAGTTATTTGGCGCACTTCAATCGCATTGAAATAGTTTGCCTATAAGTCGATGTATCTCTTCAC
Organism: Drosophila equinoxialis; assembly: GCA_018150345.1. Lineage (NCBI taxonomy): Eukaryota > Metazoa > Arthropoda > Insecta > Diptera > Drosophilidae > Drosophila > Drosophila equinoxialis. Next base: position 1,490,855 of record JAECWI010000656.1, read on the forward strand.
ATATTCAATCTTAGTTCTCAATTTCAAAACTATATAAAGTGCAATGGTTCGATTTCGACGACTCGTTCGGAATCTATAAAGAATCAAAGTCTCATATAACAAATAATATGTATATATAAAAATGTTTTAAAACAGAAACAAAAACAATAACTGTGAAAAAACAAAACATAAACTTAGATTACTTATATTTCACACTGCCAAGAAACTCTTTACACACTTCTTATACATTGTTTTAAATTTAAAATGCAAGTTATAGTTAATTTTGAAAAACTTTGTATTTAGCATGGCCCCCTTAGCATTATGTACATGTTGGAGTCTTCATTTCATAGAGTTGACCAAGTATGTATGTACATACATATATATTTTTTAATATATCAATAAATATACACAAACATTGCCACCTCCGCAAAAAGCTTATGAACTTTTCAGCCTGCAATAGCCAAATGGAAAAATGCAAATTTATTTTGCGACCAAAAAAGAAAATAAACAATTGGTATGTAGATGTGTATGTATGTATATATAAGTTTGTTTCAACAATTGAAGAGGAAGTTCTATACAACCCTAGCGAAAGAGAGCCAGCTAAAATTTATGCCCCACTAATGAAAATGTTGAAAAAATAAAAATAAATTAGCGAAATTCCGGAAATTGTAACAAATTAACATTAGCACAAAATGTAATTAGTAACGCCGTGTTGGATGATAATGATTAAACTATTGTTTACTTTGCATATATGTATACATATACTCGCATAGTAGCTAGATATATATGCATATTCCAATATGTACATACCTATATATGTATGTATATATCAATAGTGAAATAAGTTGAAATAAATATGTAATTTTTGATTTTTAATATGTGCGAAAGAAACGTGTACCGACAGCATGGACAGTAGTCCAGCGATTTTTGTTGAATCACCGTGAATAATTTGCATTGCATACGAAATGAATGTGAATTACAGGGTGTGTTTGGGCAGTACACTTAACTTCGATTCGTTTTGTTCTTTGCAGCCAGGTGTAGGTGGAGTTTCACCCATAGAACATACTTCGAGAATGAATATGATTAATTCGGGAAATAAGTATCCACCTGTTCCAACATCAAAAGTAGTAATGGGGCAAATATTTTTAATTTGAGTTTTAGGCATTGCATATTTTAAGATATTTCAGATTAAGACTACTTCGAAATCACAAAATGGACAGAGCGAACAACTGAAATTTAAACATTTATAAAAACAATCTAGAGGATGACTCATGATGTTACAAGCCGATTCGATTGAATGTTGAATCAACCATGTTTAGGCCTCTAAAATTATATATCCCTCCTTTTTTAATTGGGTAGTTAGAACAATTTTTCTGCCTAAAACAAAGTAAAGTATATAAAAATGTTATTTTAGATAACACAAAAAGAAATATTTGTATAATTTAAATAAACTGCTTTTAAAATAACGACACTAAGGAAAGTGCATAGAAACTTTGATGATATTAGAGCCAAAAAGTTGATTAACCAACAGTTTAAAAAAAAAGTTGTAGGCAGTGGGCTAGGGCTATCTTCGGCCGCTCAAAAGTTTGAAGTTTTTGTCCCTTTCCCTTACCAGCCGGAAAACTGGAAAAACGGTTTGTATAAAAAGTCTAATGTTCGCGAAAAACAACCTACAATTGTAGGCTGGAGTAAAGTAAGAAAGTTATTGACAAAATTTACTGTTTTCGATATATTTAGTTTTAAAGCAATCGCGCCAAAAGTAACCAAGTTATTAATCAAGTTCACTGTTTACCGCCGATTGTTCGGCACTGTTTGTGCCAATATGATATAGTCACATCTTTAGCAAATTCAGGACAGTCGTGTATTGGTGTAATAAACTCACATATTTCACAAAAAAAAAAAACGAAATTATTGATAAACGTCACTGTTCTCTGTGAGAGCTATATGACATAGTGGTCCGATCCGGCTGAATCCGAGATACACAATCTGTGCCATATTTATAGGCCTACATTTCAACGCTGTAGCTCTTTCAGCCTAGAAGGAGATCGCGTCGATCCAGACTTTGGACTCAAACAAATCAGCACAATACCGTACCCTTAGGAATTATCGGCTGTAAATAAAGCTTCAGATCAGCCAGTTTGTCATTTTGAAATTTGATCTAAATTTAAAAATTGGTAACTTATGTTCCAAAAAATTTTAATTCCCTTATGATCAAACTATTTAACTACGACATGGACAATTAAGCTATAATTTCAGATGCCAGATTTCATCTAAGTTGGATGACTCATTAAGCTGCAATACAATATTCAAATTGTATCCTACTGGGATTTTGAAGTTGGGTTTTTTTTTTTGTCTTTTCTTACAACTAAAAAGTATCACAAAAGCGTGCAGGGTTAAAATACTTTCCCACCAAAAATACATGCATACATATATGATACTAACGCATTATAATGTCTGTATATGGGATTTGACAATATTCTTGTGAACCTTTTGAAAAAGTTATAAACTCTCTTCTGGTAATTATTAAAGCTGAATCCAACCAAATACAAGCAACAATAAGAATATTAAAATACTTCTTCATGAAATCATACTAAATTCAAAGATATAAAACTGGTGTAAACTGTTTTGTGGTGCAAGAATGGGTAGTTACTGGTTGCTCTGTTGCCTTTCTATAGATCACATTTGGCAGTTCTTTTAATGCAGATTCCACTATTTAATAAAGTCATGTTAACTAGAAACGGGAGATATAGATTTGTAATTCCATGCATTCGTTTTGACAGTTTTTTTGACTTTTTCAAGGTCTACTCCATACTTTTTGTCTATTACCGACTTTCTCAAAATGCCCTTGAAAATAGGTAAAAATTTGCATTTACGTTTTTTTTGCAATTGTCAATGTACCAAAAGAATCATATTTAAATATTGAAAAAATTGAGAGAAAAGTGAAAGCGACTGACAAGTGCTTGACATGGACATGCAACTAAATGCAGTGGAGCAGTCAAAAGGAGGCGAACGAGGGGACAGTAGAAGGTTCTGACACACATGCAACAAACTAACGGCTTGAGTTTCATAGTATATAGATACGTATATGAATGTTTTAGTTTTTTTTTCGAATTTTGCATGCTAAACATGGAAAGCACAGACCAAAAAGCTTACAGAAGCGTAACGAACGAGATGGAAAGAGAGCGATATATGGGGGAGAGATAGAGAAGACTGTCAGCCGTGGGTCACAGGTTCTCTAGTCGGTACGTGCTGTGGGTAAAATTTATAATATTCTATTAGTTCCACGACCCGAGCAGCCCAGAGACCAGTTCACCAGCTAGCCAGCCAACCAGTCAACGAGTCGAACCGACCCAGCCCGGACTGTGGCAGCGCAGTTAGCGCAGATAATACATCCGTTTCCGGTTAAGCCCATATTTTTGTGTCATTTACTGAGCAACCAGCACTGGGGCAGAGGAGGGGTCAGCAAAGAGGAACACTCACGTACATATGCGTATGTGTATGTAGGTAGGAGTGGAACAGACAGTCGCAGATGCTGATGGCTAGACATACGAAGAGTGGAGACCACGGGCCACAATAATAATGCCAGTGACATGTCAGCTAACAAGTAGAAGTTAGGTAGAAAGAGAGAGTGATAGAGAACGAGAACGAGTGTAGGGAGGCGGGGGGAGCTCAGAGGATAGAGGGAGAAATAGAAATGGGCACGGGCCTGTGGCATCAAGTGATGCGACAAGTGCAATGCAGTGCAGTGCAGTGCAGTTGCCGTGCAATGTTGGAGCCGAATCGTCAACGCTTCCGCATATTTCTCATTTCCACAATTAAACATTTGTTGGGGTTGGGATTGAAATTGGGATTGGAGCTGAAGCTTGAGCTGGGATTGTTGGGGTTAGAGAGGTTTTTGGAGTCGTTTCTTAGATAAATCATAGCTAAAGCAATTAATAATACATTTTTGGGGGAGAGTTATGGTCGTTCTTGTTGCCGTTTGTTGGGGGCTGCGCGGCGGCTGCCAATTTGCTGCATCTGGAAAACGGAAGCTCAAATGGAGCTTGGCAAGTCTCTAGGAAAGCCTCATCTCATCGTTGTGTAATTATGTTCGCCTCAACTGCCAGACGGAAGTCGACTGTTGTCTGTGTATTTGTATCTGTATGAGTATCTGTATACGTGTGTGTGTTTTGCATGGCTTTTTCTCTTCCTTCTATCTGTTTCACAGTGTCGTCCATTCTTATCTCAGTCATTAATGAGCATGTGTAATGCGGTTGTCCAGCTGTTCTCCAGGAATTATTGAATAACACTGAACAAATAGGAAGAAACTTCTTCCAAAAATTGCCAAAACATCTTGTTTTTAACCAAAAGGCTGTGCAAACAGCATGCACACCACACCCACCGAGTAGACATTCAAGAAACCGTGTTTTATAAACACGACAAGCCTTTCAAAAGAATAAATTTCATATTAAGTTTTTCCTTTTAAAATTTTTGTTTGCGGATTCGTTTGACTGTCGATATTTCCGATGTTGTGGTAAATTCTTGCTTCTATCCAAGTTGTAATTAAATTAATTCCAATGTCAACCAACCAAAAAGAGTTAACAATTTGATTGAGAAATTCCTTTGAATTGGACAGAGCTGCTTAGCCCGTATCGATAGAAATATGTAACTCCAAGTTGGCAGCTGCTGCATCTTTGTCTGCATTTGCATGTCTTTAGAAGGATCACGCTTAGCCAGACAGCTGATTGAGATTGAGAGACAATGGTAGTTGGGTTCTGTGAAAGCGATCATGATCGAGGCCGCGGATGAGATACTATTTTACTGTCTTTGTGCTGTATCCTTTGCGTGGCAGTCAAGCGATCAGCAAAATAACAACAAACAATGTAAGGGAAAAGAAATAAGGGAGAAAGGAGTAAGAATCCTTTTGTGCATGTTTTTGTTAGCTTTGATCGCTGCTACTTAGCATTTTCCCTATTGTGGCATATATTTTTTGGTTTATTCTCTTGTTGGTGATGATCTTGCACATGCTTCACTGAACATGAGCCCGATATTGGGGTGATTTCTGACAATCCTCAAATGCATATACAAGCAAATTGGCGGTAGTGAAATAATTTTAGATAATTTTAAAGACTTTATTAATATTCGTGATGAAATTAACAATTTCATGTTCGGTAGAACAGAATGAAGACATTAAATTGAAAGCAGAAAATGAAAGAGAAATCGAAAGAGAACTAACAAAGAGGTCCTGAGACGAACTGATGATGGTTTATAATTCAAATTTAATAAAATATGTACACAAATATGTAAATCTATTGCTTGGCAACGAAACAAGTATACAAGTTAGAACAAGAACGATAGAGTATGCAAATTGTAAAAAATCACAGTAGCCTTTATTGCCACAAGGAGCTGCTACCACTCCCACGCCCACATACTGTAATAAATGGAAGCGAAGAACATTAGGAAATGCACGTAAACTGACACGGCAAAGTTGGTGTATTCCTTGGAGGGCACTGGAAATCGACGGCCATGGATTACCTGTGAATGGTAAACGGATGAGGGCACCAGGAAGACGGCCAACACGACGAAGTACAGCGTTTTGTATTTAGGCTGATCCGTCACAATAGAAAGAGTCAGCAGAATGATACTCATCAAAGTGAAAATAATCAGACATAGAAAAACTGTGATCTCTCCAGGCAGAACCACCTTAGGCACCCATGCGCCTAGCAAGTAGCAGAAAACTAAAACCGCCAGAGCCGCCAACAAGGAAAGGCAGATGTGCTCCAGAGAGCGCTCGGGCATCATAAGAACAATTCCCATGGAAGCCGTCTCCACGAAAAGCCAACCAAATATGCAACTGAATGCGACATTGTGGCGAAACTGCACGCAAATGGCCAAAACAACGAGAGTTGCCAAAGAGCCGACGAGACAGATGAATCCGCCCATTATATAGTCGCCGTCCTGTTTCAACACATACGAAAGGATCATCCACTGCCAAGCTGTGACCACAATAAATAGGCCGACTGTCATATAGCATCGTCTCATGAAAAGCACCACGTCTTCATGCTGGTCATCGTTTGCGTCCGATGGGGATTGGACGTTCTGGGCGACAAATAGCGGCTGGGGTCGACGCTGTTGGTTATCCTCGACTCTTTGCTGTAGAATCTGGAGTTGGGTTGGCCTTGGAAAGTGATGCAGAGGCAAGCCCTGTTGCAGTTCGGATCTAAACATATTTATCAAATGGGGTAATATCTGAAAATTTTGACAATCCGATCAAAGTACTTATTGGTTTAGTTTTAAGGCCAGGAAATGGTTTGTTTCCAGAACTAAAATCCGCAAGAAATCAAGAAAATTCTAAGTGAATTGAATCCTGAATATCCTGATTATTTGGTATTTCATTTGCTCATTCCCATACATAATGCGACCCACACATATTAGTTTTCTGATATCATAACATTGAGGTAAAGCAAATTGGCCAGGACACAATTGTCAGATAATACACGAATATTTCTATTTGTACGATGTCAAGATCAGCTACATTTCGCGAACAAGATGATAATACACAAACAGTCACCGAAGATGATCCCGAAGAGGAACTTACAACATTCATCCACAGTATATACAACTATGGACTGGGTTTTATAGCTCTAACTGTATTGGTGTGGGTTCTCATCTCGGTGGCGACCATCGATATGCCCAAACTCCTGCCAGTACCGCCCTACGCTCTTATTATTGTCATTTTTATCATAATGGTAGTGCTAAATTGCATACCGAAAGCCGCCTACTGTACGCCCTGCAATTGGATATTGGCCGCCATTGTGGTACTATTTACGACTTTAGCTGGCGGTTGCCTAGTCTACTCCTTCAGTCTGCTAACTGTGGTGCTGATGGTGGTGCTGACTACAGTTTTGGTGTTGGTATTGAATTTCTCCGGGGCCAAGTGCCCGCAGCAGCTTCTGCCGGGCGGAATCTGCTCCACTAGTCTGATGATGTTTCTTGTGGCATTCCTCATTGTAGTTGGTATCGTTCAACTATCTACGAGCAGTCGATTTGCTCTTCATATCTTCATGATCACGCTGTTCGTCATGCTCTTTGTGGCCATTCCCATTCAGGCTCAATTCAATCATGGGCGGATGATCATTGTCGAGGTAGTTCCAAAGCATCATTTGATTATCTGCATTCTTACCCTGTACTTGCATTCCATTATATTCTTTTGTTGTTTGTGTTACCTAACTACTATTGGTGATGAAGATGAAGAGGATTCTGCAGAGTGAAAGTGGCTAAGAATATTACAGACATAGTTCATATCCAAGAGTGACCTCATACGACAATCCTTTCGTTCCGAGTTTAAATCCCTCTTTTTAACTCCTGCGAGTTTTCTGTATATACCGAATATATCTACCGAATTTATTAAAATTTTTTTGTATTATTTCGATTTTATTGTCAACGAAAATATCTAAATCCAAATTGTATTGTTTTTTTGTGACAAGATGTCACAACCACCGCAACAGCGCAATCTGCACTATCGAAGGGCGGGCGAAGGCGGCCGCAATCCCCAGGATGTGGAGCAGCAGGAAGATGTTATAATCCTTATCACTCCGGGAATGATGCAAGCGTTTATCCGACATGTCTACATCATTGCCCTAGTGTTTGTTATGCTCTCTGCCATAACTTGGATAGTTGCCTCAGGGACCCGGTTCAGTGTGGCCCAGGCGTGGCCAGTGCCTGCTTATGTTTGGATCATCTGCGCCTTTGTCTGCATGTCGATACTCTGCTGTTGTCCCATGACTCGGTTTATCTTTCCCATTAACTGGATTCTTACGGTGCTTTTGGTTATATTTATAACGATCTACGGAATGTACTTGCAGGAGTCTGTGTCTTTTTCCGTTTTGCTGGTATCCTTGGCAATTGCTTTCGTACTGATGATATTGTTGCACTTAAGTGGCGCCTTTTGTCCACAAATGTTCTTGCCCAATCTCATTTGTACGGGATGCACTATGCTGCTGGGATTCGTGGTACTTTTTGTACTCGGCATTGTCTACTTGGTCAACAAGAAGGCGGACATTCTCTTGGGGTTCTGCGTGCTACTATTTATCATGGTAATCGTATTGGTTCCCTTTCATGCCCAGCTCATCCACGGACGGTTCGAGTTCATTCCATTTACAGATGCTCTCGGCTGTGCGGAAAACCTCTACGTCCATTTCGTTCTCCTACTGTATTGTTTGTGCTACTTCTATGCATTTGACAACTATTATCAGAAATCTAACACGATTTTACCAACGAGAAGCACTGCCTCGCGGTAATTAAACCAAAAGAGTAACGAAATGATCAACAGATTTAGTTTGTGTTATTTGTCAATTAACTATGACTGTTTTATATTTGTCTTTTTGATTCTGAGGCTCATTATGAATCGAGACTCTGATCCGGAAGTTCGAGTGTACGGAATGCCACAAGATGAACGTATAAGTCACGCCCTTCGTGTCTACGCTTTGGCAGTGCTGTTCGCCCTTGTGGCTCTAATCCAGTGGATCCTTGTGGGTGTGTTCATTGAACGGGAAGGGTTGCAGCGAATGCCAAAAGATCTATATGGATGGTGGCTCATTTGCACATTCATTGGCATTTCGACGTTGGCCTGGACAGCAACGGGACGCAAGTTTCCGATAAACGTGCTTTTAATTGCTACAATTGTTGAAGGATCTAGCATCTATATCCTCATGGATCAGAAACACACGCCGGGCGTATTGCCAAATTTCTATATCACTGTCATAGTCGTCGCTTTGGTTGTGGGCTCATGCTTTTGGGGTGCCTACTTTCCCATGCGTTTGGTGCCCGGCGATCTGCTGCTCAGTCTGCTGGTGGCGGTGGCCAACATCATGATTATTGCATTCTTTGTCAATTCCTATTTCATCCACAACAAGTCCTTCTTCACGGTGGTGAGAAATTACTTTGCTCTGGTCGCTATCAGCATGGTGATGTACACGGCCACAATCATACATGATCGGCAATTCGATGTTCCCAAAAACGAGTATCTCTTCCTGAGCGTGCTCTTGTTCTTTGCCTACATGATCCTGCATGAGCGGATCTTAGCCCTGTCCCTGCAGCACAATGCTTTGGATTGCGACATTATTATTTGAGCTAATCAATATATCTTCATACATTTCTCATAAAAATAAAAATTAAAAAAAGAACTCTAGGCAAACTATGACTAAAAATTAAAGTTCTTTATCTTCATTTCACATGTCAATCATACATAGCATTTCATTAGAATATATTAAATTAAATTCCATTATTCATATCATATTATTGACCTTTGCTTTATATGGAAATTTTTGATTTATTGGAGAGCCTTTTTGGAATTTTCGCAGATGTCGTTGGGCTTTCCAATTTTGAAGAATTTCGTAGTTGCAGCTTGGGTGCATACGCCCATCTCGCACAATACGAAATACATACTTGTTAATACTTATTCAAATGACTGACTGACAGTAAAACGTGTGCCAATTGTTATTGCTGGGCCCTGGGTGTGTGAAATAGTCAGGGCATTCATTCACTTTGTTACATGAATGATTCAGCCGGACCAGAGAATGTGGTTAAATCATTCCAAAAATTATTTAAATAAAATAAACAAATAAGTATAGGGGTACATACATATATGTATGGACATTTGTATACCTTTATTCCTTTTGTTTAATATTTACCATCTGTTGCTCGTGACTTGGGCTTGTCGGTGCAAACTGTTTAAATATAACAATACGAAACGAAAACGTTTCCCAAAAGTAAACTTCCCGATTACGAAATTAACAAACTGGATAAATATGAATATCGATGTGAAGACCTCTTTTTAAATTACTTGAGTGCCTTGTCTTCAGGACATTGCAACCCTTAGTAGGTACTTTTTCTTTTAGCAATAAGACAATCGCCCATCGATTTAAACTGGATTAAACGGGAACAACAAAAAAAGTAACTATAGTACTTATAGGAAATTTACATAAAGTATCTCTTTCTTCGCCTTGGGATGCACCGCTAAGCTGGCTGGCGTAACTGAAGCCGTTTTTCCTACTGGAATCCAAACAGGATTCAATTAAAAGAACTCGCCGCTGTCCAACGCAAACAAAGAGGCAGCTGCGCCAAAAAAAAAACATATCTAGACTTGAAGACAAAGGATGCCAAGGCGTTTGCTGGGCGCGTAACAATACGCGATCCACTTAAGGTCCAAGCGAGGCGAAAGGAAACTCGTTATGAGTCACACAAATCTCAGGCTACGGGTATGTCTGTCCATCTAGGTTTGCCTTCTGCCATCAGTGGAAGATACCCACACCCAACCCTTTTTTGTTTCAACGTCGCGGTCAGTCGCGAAAACAATCAGCGGGCATAAATGTTTACTACGGCGGCAGCGTCGACCCAAGACGTCAAGGATGATGATGGTGATGATGATGATCAGATCAGGGGTGTAACAATTGCAGCAGCTTTCTATCGAAGCATCTGAAGCTGATCTAGTTACTTGGCAGGAAAAATGAAAATCGTGGGAAATTTTCACGAAAAAGCGCCGCATATCGAATGCAATTAAACGTCCGCGACTCGCGGTGGTTAGCGCGTTACGTTGCTACCTACCTTCTTTCATAGCTGCTGCATAGTTACATACAGGCCACCACCACCGTTTGGTCATCGTCGTCAGGGGGGTTGGAAAAACTTGAGCTATTTTCAGTCATTTTCACCCCGAAAAACGGAATTATGAAAATGCTAAATGTAAAAAATAAAGGTGGAATATTTACGCGCTTGTTGCGTGGTCAGAAATTGCTTTTGTGATTTACCTTTCCGGTGACAAAATGCGGAAGTATGGAAGTATCGTGTAAGTCGAGCCGACTCGAGTTGCGTCGGGGTGTGGAGCTGGACCTCCTCCCCTTAGGACCAACTCTGCTAACGACTTTTGGCGTGGGAAAATGGGCAATCGAAAGCATTTTGCTTTAATTAAATGCAACGAAATGTCTTAGAGTCAGAGCCAGGTTTGATTTGTTGCGAGATAACTGGCAATTTGGCGGTTAGGTGGTGGAATGTCATTCACTCGAACCATAATTTGAGTAGATCTCCCAATATTACATATCTACATATGTACGAATGTACGATATGTTGAAAACACTAAATGTGACTATTGCCAAATAGTGTACTTGAATATTTAGCCTAAACGCAGTTCAATCTGTTAATAATTATGTGAAGTATTCTCAAATTCGCTTACTCTTCAGTCTGCTCAGTGCCTTGACACAAAGTCTTCATATATCATTCATAAGAAGGTCGGCATAACTCAGAGCTTAAGATTTGTAGAGTGACTGTTACGACCTCGTTGAAAGTTCCTTTCACGTTCTCTTTGCAACAGTTGACAAAGTGCCGCCTGCGCCATCTTGCCCGCAAGTAGGTCCTCCTCACGAACTGCCTCAGCATCAACATTTCCATAAACAAACCAGCCTTCAGCATACTCAACACCAACTGCGTTCTAAAGCTTAATGCGAAATAATTACAACTTGTTCGCACATCATTCACCAAGTGAACAAAAAATTATCTGTCAGCTCAATCGTCGTCGTCCCCTTTATTTGTTTGCCCAATGACGAATGTGACCCGCGCTGATGAAACTTCAAAACGACACTTGCGTTTTTTTTCGCTTTTATTTTTTCTTATTTTTATTTATTTTCCAACTTTTGCACACTCTTGTGGGCGCGTCGGTAAAATTTCAAAGTCGGCATCATTAACGTGCCAATGCGCCATTTTGGGAATGTCGAAGTCGATGGCGATGGCGATGGCGATGGCGATGAGTGTGGCTGATGATGATCACGATGATGATGATGATGACGGCTTTGATGGTGATTGATGTAACTGGCTGAGTAGTGGTGGCAGGGCCTAGCACATGCAATTGTCCGATCTTGAGGAGTGAGCGTACCAAATTGGTAGCCCTCACACCTCTCTTTACCGTCCTCCCTGACTGTGAAGCGCTGGAGGCATTTGTTGTTTTAGTCTCGACGTCTCTCCTTCCCTCAAGCCAGCAATTGATGTGCTTGGTTCGGGTCTATGCTAATTTGTTATTTTAAACATGTTTGTTTGCTTAGCCGCTCTTTTCCTTTTTCCTTATGGCCCAAGACTCCGTGTATGAAAATATTGACAAAAATGTCAGCTCAAACGAGAAAGGTCTTTCTCAGCACCTGAGGCGAAGACTACATAGAAGGAGCAATTGCAACAACAAACAAACAAGCAAACCCAATTAACGCAAAAGATACAAATTGAATTCGTAATGAATTTTACACAGTTTCTGAGCGAAAATCCTTAGGTAAATTAATTAAAAAACAATTTACAAACAGTTTTAAGTTGAAAGATCAAATTAAAAAAAAAAAAAAAAAAAAAAAAAATAAACCAAACACCAAAAAAAAAAAAAAAATTAAATTATTAAAAAAAAAAATTTTTATAAAATTTTTTTTTTTAAAAAAAAATTTTAAAATTCCCTCAAAAAAAAAAAAAAACCCACCCCCCCCCCCCCCCAAAACCCCAACAACCCCCTTATAAAAAAAATTTTTTTAATAAATAATTTTTTTTTTTTTTATAAATAATTTTTTTTTTTTTTTTTTTTTTTTTAAAATTTTTTTTTTTTTTGTTTTTTTTTTTTTAAAAAAAAAATTAAAAAATAATAAAAAAAAAAAAAAAAAAAAAAAAAAAAAAAAAAAATCTTATTTTAAAAAAGGGGGGGGGGGGGGGGAAAAAAAAAAAAAAAAAAAAAAAAAAAAAAAATATAAAAAAAAAAAAAAAAAAAAAAAAAAAAATTTTTTATTTTTTTTAAATTTTTAAAAAAAAAAAAAAATTTTTTAATTTAAGGGGGGGGGGGGGGGGAATTAAAAAAAATTAAAATAAAAAAAATTAAAAAAAAATAAAAAAAAAATAAAAAAATAAAAATTTTTATTATTTTAATATTTTAAAATTAAAAAAATAAAATTAATTTTATTGGGAGGGGGGGAAAAAAAAAAAAAAAAAAAAAAAAAAAAAAAAAAAAAAAAAAAAAAAAAAAAAAAAATTTACAAAAAATTTTTTAAATTTTTATTAATATATTTTTATTTAAAGATAAAAAAGGGGGGGGGGGGGGGGGGGGGGAGGGGGGGAAATGAATAAAAAAACAAAGATTTTTATACTGAAAAAAAAAATAAAAAAATTTTAAAAAAAAAAAAAATTTCTTTTAAATTTTAAAAAATTTTTTTAATTTTTATAAAAAAAATTTTTAAAAAAATTTTTTAAAAAAAAAAAAAAAATTTAATCGCAAGATTGACTATTAGGAATCTACATACGCATTTTTATCCCCTTGCAGGGGGTTTTAAAAAATTGGAAAAATTTTTTAAAACCAAAAGGGGGGGGCCTCCCCCCCCCCAAAAAATATATTTTTTTTTTAACAAAAAGAAAAGGAGAAAAAAAAAACCCATCCCTCTTTCCCCCCCCCCTTTTTTAAAAAAAACAACCCCCCCCCCTTATAAAAAAAAAAAGAATTAAAATTTTTTTTTTAAAATTTTTTTAAAGGGGAAAAAAAAAAAAAAAAAAAAAATTAAAAAAAAAAAAAAAAAAAAAAAAAATAAAAAAAAAAAAAAATTTTAAAAAAAAAAAAAAAACAAAAAAAAATTAAAAAAAAAAAAATAATTTAAAAAAAAAAAAAAAAAAAAAAAATTTAAAAAAAAAAAAAAAAAAAAAAAAAAAAAAAAAAAAAAAAAAAAAACTTAAAAAAAAAAAAAAAAAAAAAAAAAAAACAACCCCCAGCAAAAAAAAACAAAAAAAAAAAAAAGTTTTTGGGTGTTTTGTTTTTTTTAAAGAAAAAAAAAAAAAAAAAAAAAAAAAAATATAAAAAAAAAAAAAAAATTAAAAATTTTTTTTTTAAATAAATAAAAAAAAAAAAAAAAAAAAAAATTAAAAAAAAAAAAAAAAAAAAAAAAAAAAAAAAAAAAAAAAAAAAAATATTAAAATTAAAAAATTTTTTAAAAATATAAACTACCAATTTTAGTTTTAATTAGACCTCCACGTTAATTTAGTTTAGTTTAATCCTATCCCTTGATCTTAGTCGACTTCTGAAGGAACTTGAAAGAAATCATCCAAAGACTTTCACATTTCTAATCCGGTTGTAACTAGACCTCATTGGGTGGTCAACAGAAGGACCATGTCCTGGAATGATAACAAGTTTTTAACCCACTAAGAAAACTATAACTCATCACACTAATTACAATATGATTGTGTAACAAAAAAGGGGTAAGTTAACCCAATTGCACATTGACTTCATCACTTCGAGGGAACTGAAAGTGAATAAATGAATGAATAAATCAGTAAGTATATGAGCTTGAGTGGCTACATGGAACAGGACAAACCAGACCGACCTTAGCTTAGTTTCCCAAATATTCAATTACCACAAATTTGTCGGCACAGCATAAATGCAATAATTAAAATCAAGTTGTGGACTAGACCAACCGGCAAAACAAAGACGCCTCCCCTCCTCTAAGCCAAGGTGGTGAACCACTGAAAACCGAGAAAACGAAGAATCGCCGACCCTAAACAGTCTGACTTTGGCTCTGGCTATGGCTGCCTGTCTCCGGCTCCGGCATCGGCTTCCGTTGAAAGTCAATGTAACTTATTTCTTCTTGTTGTCACGCTTGAGAAATTTCCACAGTTGACATTGAGACTGGGAAGTAACACAAAACTCCGAGTCAGACTTGACTCAAAAATAACCCAAATAGGTTTCGGAAGCTGCGGTCGACCCGAATCCGAAATGCGAACCCTGAATCGCCCCTCGAGCGAATTACTTTTTGTTTTAGTGGTAGACACATTTAAATGTCTTTCCAATTTGTTCATACCCCGTATTCCCTTTTCAGTTCATGGTGGGATGGAGTGGAGTGGATGGCACTCGTGAGAGAATTTCAATTCTAGAAACATCAGATTCGACCGCAAGCTGCCTTTGACATCCTTTTAATGCGACACCACCTTTAGCGGCAGCCCTGCCTCTGCCCTCTGCCGTTCCCTCTTCCCCTGACTCTTCATATCTGTGGTTTTTAATTATGCCCGACAATGAGGTTACGGCATTGATTTTCGATATTTGATCATTTGCTGCGGTTAGTTAACGCTCTTTAGCGTTGAAAGTCAGATGGGGTGATGCAAGTCCTCCACATATGGAATTGCACATCAACTCGAAGAACTAGACACTTGAGTTGAGCTGCAGTATATCCATGTTCCTGATTTGTTACCTCTACCTGGGCAACAATCTGACAGAAGGTAATAGAGGTGTGTCAAAATCCTAAATATATTGGCTGCTTTCACCTTTTCTATCTCTCGCTCGCTAATTTGCATATGGAAACTAAAACTGTATAATTCAATTGGCGACAGTTTCGGTTACCATATACATATATGTGATTTATGATATGGAACATATTCAAAAAGGTGTCAGAATAGACTGCTCAAGCAAAAAAGCCTAATGTGGTTATTTTGGCTTAGATTGTTTCGCACCTTTTCGACTGTTTTTTCACCATCGCGAATCATATTTTTTCTACCAAAATTATCGCTGATTTAATAATCTAATGATTAACACATTCCTGTTTATTCGTTTATACTTCGATTACATACTTGAATTCAAAATATTAAAAAGAAAAGTGTTTTATGCTTGAATACTCTTTCAGGATACAGGATACTAATAATTAGCAAATATTTTTTAATGTTCGACATTAAAGTAAAGAATGACAATGAATGTGTTCATTAGTCAATAATTTAAAAAACTTCCTCATAATTTTGTTGGATTTGTGCCGGTCCTTAATTATCTTCTACAGATTGTATTTCATCTATCCTTCCCATGAATTATAAAAAAGATTATATTTATTTACTAATTTGTTGATTTCACTAAATAAAATGATTGGTTCCAAGGACGTTTGCATTTTCTAAAATGGTATGACTATTTTGTGCATTACTGTTTCATCTCGGCCAAAAATTATGGCTTAGCCCATGAGTAACATTCGTAGCCGGAGAAGGAAATGGTATTTTTAAATTTTTGTTAAGCTTCCTTGATCCTTGCTTTAGCTCTAATGCCCTCGATGTGATGATGGTGCAGCCTTTTTGGTGCCATTCGTGGAAACCGTTTGACGCCGCCGCCGTTTCGTCTAAGAATTTCGACAAGAGAGTCGAAGAAAAGAACAGGTAAATGGAAAAATGTGTAACCTACCCTACCTGTCCAGAAACTAATTGAGACCGCCCTCATTGAATAATTTCAGAAATTTTTCTTTTTGTCTTGTTGAAGAGATTTTCATCTTCATTTTTTCCCCGTTTTTTTCGGCTGGCAGACAGAAAGGTGCCAGGAGAGAGGATTGCTGGTAATGATGATGTATGGGTAATTTGAATGATTAATGGTCCAGCGCTTTATGCCAGTGTTCCGGTCGGAGTTGAAGGCTTGCCAGGGTCGCCCAAAAACAAAAACAAAAAGGAAAAAAATCAAGAAAGGATATTTGTGGGCATTCTATAGATGTGAAATTTAATTAAAATATTTTTATGGTAGCCTTAAAAAAGGTAAACGGTAGGAAGAAGAGAGCCTTCAACGATTAGGTATATTGCTGATAATTAGATAAAGTGCCAAGAGTAGCCAAGAGTTTTCGTTTGTAGTTTCGAGAATTTAATTTAATATGGAACTTAAATCGCTGCCACTATGCATAAATTATGCATCCCAAGAGTGTCACTACAAACATAATGAATTGATCGGAATGGCCCATAAGGCGTCACATCCTTTCTGCTGACCATAATCAGCGCACAATCAGCTCGGCGCAGTGGCGGATGGCGAAATTAACTTTTTTAATGAATTACGTGGGGGGCGATGGGGGATAGGAGGTGGCAAGAGTCAGCCCGTTGCAACGCAATGTAACGTAAAGCAAAACGCATTATGTCATATCGCTGATTGAACCAGCGAACCGCAAACAGCGCGTATATTGGCCGAAATGTGTTGGCCTAGAACAAAAGGCCAGGGCCCGGTGGTCATTAAAATTTTATATTTTAATTTGATTTTCCTGCCCACTGCCGCCGATTGCAAAGGCAAAAAAAAAAAAAAAAAACACAAAAAGTATTAAAACCTTTTTTATTTCAAATAAGAAAGAATATCTAGGAAACTCTAAGCGGATTCTGCCTGGCCAAATAGTGCCTACAATAAAAGTATTATATCATTTCAATTCTAAGCCATGATTGAGTTTCAATTGGTTCCCCTCTCCGCCGCCTAGCACTGTACACACACATAAGATTTTTCCGCCCGCTTTCATTTTTTCAAATTTTTCGCGCAATTGATAAAGAGAACACACAAGTCCCGACATTTTCCTTCTTTGATTGCAATGGCAATTGCAACTCGGCCTGCATCAGGAGCTTCTTCGTCTTTGTGTCGTCGTCGACTAAGGAGTTGGACATGTGCGGATCAGGATTTATTTTCTTGATGAATACGCGGCTTATTCGATTATTGTGCGGAGTACATAAGAGACAAACGAATGAGCGAATGAGCGTATGAATGAATGAGTGAGTGGGTAGGTAAGCCTGCTTGCGTTTCCTTTTCACCAAAAATGATTGAACGCGGGTTATACATATACTTCATGATTGACACAAAAGAGGTCACACACTCAACTCCCCTCCACTCAACCCCACTCCCATTTAGAAGGAGGACTCGAGGACGCACATTAAGTGCAAGCGGATTATCCTGGAATCGGCATCGGGTGGATGTGTGAAGATAATTGTCAAGGTTCACGGCTGCCCGACAGTCTGCCTGCCAGTTGGCTCCTATTATATTAAACCTTTCATTCATTCTGAATAGAAGAAAACTCATACACATGTACATGTCATGTATGTGTATTCTATTTCATCGTTTTTATTAACCATCATTTTTACCATTTTTCGATTTAACTTAATGAAATTGTCATGACAACTTCTCGAGTGTGGCTTCGACCGATTTAATCGATTTTACATTAATGAAAAAGAAAATTATTCCCACGTTGCAAATTGAAAAACACATTTTTGAAGTCTTATAATAAGTGGAATTTTTAACACACTTCGAATGTTGGAGTTAAAGTAAATAAAAGTCCTTTACTTTGAGAATAATTAACCTTTACATTAGTACACCATCTTTAGGTTCAATAAATGATATACTTGGATCCCAAAACATCTCTAAACCAGACATCCCTGTACAAAAAATCCGTGCTAGTTTTTGTGATTACAGTTTTTCAATGATAGTAAATTTCAGCTTTCTCCCTTCCCTATATCTAAGGACTACAAAGAGCATACAAACTTGGATGCATTGGGGTTACTTTGGAATCCTCTATAATTCAAATGCAGTGTTGACACTGATGATTTAAATCGCTAAAGATTCGCTGGCAGTAGATCGACAATTCCTTTCCGTTCCCTTCCGTTGGCCCATTTGGCAAGTGACAGATGCTGTCAGCCACAAAATGCATAAACAAATACATGCACATACATTTATGTAAGTATGTATGTATGTATGTACATTCATACAGCGGAGTGTATGGAAGGGTGGGAGGGTATGCATTTTGTACATGAGGCCAGCGAACGCTCATTAATTATGGAGGTATTAATATTGGACCAAAATACACAACACACACACACATACACCCATTTGCAGGCATATGGACGTGAGTCGGTCTATATATTGTATTTACATATGTTTGTCGGTATGTATATAGGCATAAATTTTAAGCAAACATAATTTATTACAACACATATTTGTTGTAGTTGCTGCTGTCGCTGTTGGCTGTGACTTTGTTTACTTGTTTGTTTGCTTGTTTGGTTTTAACGCTCAAAATGCGACTGGTTAGACTGAAAAGTGAAATAAAAACTACTTTGCCTGAATAAATATGTATGTATATGTGCATACATGCATGTATTTGCATATGTGTGCGTGGGGTCAGCGTTCGGCCATTTTGTCTGCCAGACGCCATTTTGTTTTAAATAGAAGAAAAACGAGAAAAATTGCTATTTTTTATGATTTTGTTTAATAAATATGAAGCGATTCGAGACACAATGAAAATTATTTTACCATATAACCGCGAGCTTAAGTTACGACCTCACAAGTCTTTTTACTTTTCCGAACCCCGATCATTTGGATGGGAATTACTTGAGCCATGTTCAGTTAGATTTATTTTATTTATTCCCATGATAGGAAAATAAAAATGAATTGCAATTATTGGCACTTTCCCACAGCAGCTGGGATCCTAGTTTCCTCGATGTTCCAATCTTTGAGGACACACAACACGATCACAGCAGCATTCCAATTCTAACCCCACTCCCCTGGGTGCAGTTTCTGGCGAAAAAAAAAAACAAAACTCAAAAGCGAGAAATCGTAAACATTTTTCACACCTTCGACGCGGCATGATGTCCTGGGAGAGCAAAGTGCAAGAAGACGAAGTCAATAGAATTCGAAGGCGACAAAAGTCATCTGATTAATCGGCACATATCGATCAGCCCTGAAAAGCAAAAACTGCAGCAGACAGCCTGGCGTTAATGTTCCTCAGGATGGCAGCCTGCTGATTTCGTTTTCGCCCAGGGCCCTGCACCTGTGCGCATCCTGCAACGTTTCAGGTGTGCACATTAGTCACAGACATAGACAGACACCCAGGCAGACTAGCAGACTCGCAGGCAGCCGCTCAGGGCTCGAAGCGTTCGGGAGGACGAGAACGAGGACATTAACGAGCCAAGCAGTTAGACGCTACGCTATGCTGTTGCCTGCCATGATGATGCAGCACTTTCAGTGTTTAAGGACACCCCGAACCCGGTCCCAACCCCAACTACGACTCCAATTCCATACCCAAAACCAACCACCGAACCCCACCATCCCGCACAATGCTCACATTCTCGTATATGACAAATGTTTTTCAATGCACCGAAAATATTCATAGTCATGGCCATTTAAAGCGAGCTCATCATAACGATGTGAAATTTGCCAAATCATTTGGCCAAAATAAATTAAATAATTTTTGGTTTGTCAGTTTGACCAAAAGCTGATTTATGTGTCGATCAATTTTCGAAGCTAAGTTGTCCGAAAATTGTCCCCATTTCGTATGGGTAGGAGAGCGATTTAGCTAACTAAGAAATACGAATAACACCTGTTGGTGCATTCTCTTTCTTAGCCCATTTCATGTAAAGTACTAAATAGTATAAAGATTTGAAGGCCCTAAATGAAACACACATCCAATCTAGATGCAGAAACTGGCAGAGGTAGAATTACGATTTGTTCTAAAGATCGAGTAGGAAAAAGTTTAACCGTAAACAATCTGATAAAAAACAAATGAAGTAGAGAAATAATTTTCAAATGGGTTACTAAAATGCATTCCTCTTTTGATATAATTCTTTGTACGTCTTTTCTACCAATTTTATTTAAGGCTTACAATTTTAACTGGACATAGTCATCTGAATTGATGAAATTTAGGTAGTCTAATTGTCCGAGCTTAATCAAAATTTACACAATTACAAGCACAAGATGCACTTAGAAAATAACAAGGTTGTTTATATGAAACTTTACCGTTGACTAACTTTAGCTTAGCTTAGCTTATTGTAGTCCGTTCTGCCTGAATCCAAGTTATATCATGGGTTAGGTGTATGAACAATTGATTTATATTGGATTTAATTTCTATTTTCAAATATCGGAATGTCTGATTCTTGTGGCCTAAGGCTTTAATAAAGTAAATAAATATTGCATAATTCTAAACAACAAAACATTTGAATTGTAAACTTGGAATTGTATTGAACGTGGCTTTTTGTGTCCGCCTCTTTGGCTTCTGCACCCAGACAATGGGAGCCCATGGACGACATGATGAGCCACAGCTCCAAAAAAGCCAAAACAATCCCACAGCGACTATGCCCGATCATGGCATTTGCCCCAAAGTCGGACTTATTTACGAAATTAACATTTTCTCGTTGACATCTTATTAATACTTCACACCTTTTTCGATTTTAAAATCGATCGTTATTTTATGAAAATTAGACGACGCCAACGAAACGCGTCGAAGATGCCCGACCAGAAACACCAACAAAAATCCAAATTCATAAGAGAATTGGAGAAATACAAGAACCAACTGCCAGCTGATAACAAGTTGAATTTGAAGTTCAGAACTAAAACCGGACCGAAAATTTAAAACAGGATTGTCGGCACGGGGGGAAAGGGTGGGGGCGTGTGTGAGGCTGATGGAGGGAGGAGGTCCAAGGCATTGAATTCTGCGTGGGCTTATTGAATCTTTACGAGTTGTTGTTGTTCCAGTTGCTTGTTTCAAAAATATTAATTAGTTAATGTGTTTGCTTATTAAAATTCAAAAAAGCATATAAATAAATATTAAATTAAGTCAATCGAGTGGCGCGGCAAACGAAACCGAGGAGGAGACTCACTTAAAATTGAAAAATATTAATAATTTATATAACAAGCGTAGCTGAGAAAAGGAAAACCAAATAAACACTTATGCATAATACCAAATTAACTGCCTGTTGCGAGAAAGAGAGAGAGAGAGAGTGAGAGGGGATAATATTATTAGCGACAAATTAAAAATACACATAAAGTGTACAAAAAGATTGCCCATAAATCCATAATTAAAGCAACAACTACACAATAACTGACCCAGCCAAATATTATTCGTTTCGATTTCTGCATTTTAAATAAAATTAATTAAAATTTAATCTGGCGCTTTAGTGATTGGCAGACAAAAAGGTAAAACTAAAGTGCAGTTAAACCAAAATGTTACCCATCAGTCCTTCTGGCCCGAAGAACCTCGACTAGGTGGATCTTCTTGATAGAAGTGGGTTTAATAGGTAGAAACTTGGTGACAATTTTCATTAAAGTCTCTAACTAGCAAGCTCTTTTTTCCTCACATTCCATAGATTAGCTATCCTTTGTAGATTCCAATTTTCAACACATTCCAGTTGGCAGGGCTTTGAGGTGATGAATGCGTCTATCCCAAAATTTACATGCATAACTTATGATCCATGAAATATCATACATGGATGGGAGCTATTTGTTCTGCTGCCAACCCAGCCCGATCACATTTCCCATTTGGCTTGCTTTCGGTCTTGGGTCCCCCTACACGTCATCATCATCATCAACTTTAACTTGCACTCAATGTCTCACCTTTCGAATGATTTATTAAAGTGTCATTAGGGCACGAAGAAACGAAGCGGGCATAAAAATGAAACGAAACCGAACCCGAAACGAGTCCAACTGAATTGTCTTTTGAGTGGAGTACTATATAGTAGTAGTTGATGGAATTGGAGAGATCTCTCGAGAGTGGTAATGAAGTAACCAAAAAAGAAACCCCCAACCCGAGGGGAAAAAGATCGTGTAATGGCTGCGTTAAGTAGTTGAAGTTTTCTCTTTTCGTTATTCGGGTTGGTTTTCGAATTTTTTGTTGTTCGAGTCTCTCCTTGCCCCTTGTAAATTTAAATTAAGCAATCTTCATCTACTCCATCTCCAGCTCACTATAGGTTACCGTTAGCTATGATCTCTCTGGGCTGCCTTTGACCCAGGTGATGGTGATGTTGATGGTGATGTCTGGCTGCCCGGTTGCCTTTCATCATGATTGGCTTGGCATTGATTTATTTTTGTGTGCTTGTGTGTGTGTGTTACAACGACAACGATGAGGCGAGAAAATTAAGTTGTTTTCGCTTTTATATCCGAGTTTCTTCTGTATCTGATAAGAGAAGCACCATAAATGTTATTTATGACCCAACTGATCCTAACTTAATAGATCACAGTAACACTTATCGGATATCGGGACATGTAAATACAGCTAGATCAAAATGGGAATTTGAGTAAACAAGATAAGAATATGTAATCATTCATTCAACTCCTCCTCGACTCTCTTCGTTCAGGTAATAGTCATCGAAAGAACCAACAAAACCATCAATTGTATTATATACATAGCTACCCGATCATAGATTGGTCGTAACTGTAATGAAAGATATCCTCATAGCACAAAGTGTATTCAATGTAATCCCGATATATGCTGAAATTCAGGGTAAAATCACATGTGCTTGGCTTTTAAGGCCCCATATTTACATGTTTTTCGTTAGCCTGTTGGTTGTCTATCAATTTTTAGTATGATATTTACTTCAAAGTTTTTTTTTTGTTTGTTTTGTTGGTTTTTTGTTCTTCCAAAATTATGTGTGTTGCTGACAGATATTGTTGTGGGCTTGATGTCAAATACGGATGCTATTTTCTGTCCTGTTGGAACGTGACATTCGGTCTAATGTATGGGGCTCTTGCTATGAACAAATTTTTATCAGGTATTGACATGACTATTTTCGATATGAGTCTACTGTAAGATAGTCTCCCAAAGTCTTAGACGAACCCGACCTAATTAAAACAACAATTTATTTTCTGGGCGCTCTTTTATCTATAACTGGCGGAATTCTCCTGCTAGTTGGAAAGTTTAAGGTTCGGATTGATTTCGGTTAAAAGTAATATGTTGACTATTCATGAAACTTTTCATTTCGCAGAGAAAACCGATGCCAATGAAGATTGGACTTTGCTTTGGATTTCCTTTGGCTTTTATGACGTTCCTATTAATTTTTCCAATACGTAAGTTTTTGGCAATTGTTTCAAAATCATTCATGACTATATTTTTCCTTTTTGAGTATAGTCATACAGTTATATTATACTGTTGTCGTGTGTACATTTATCTCTCTGGAGTTTACTGAGCCTGATATCACAATTTAAACCATCTGACATCTATAATAATATTACGTGAAGAAAATACAATTTATTTCATTTTAGTCCATTCTTTTCTCTATACTTTAATTAAGTTTCTAGGCTTACAGGTGTATTTACGATTCACCGTGTGGGGTATCGGATCAATAAGACATCGTCCCCGTCCAAGGGAGATGAATATCAAGTATGCCCAATATGAGCTTAGAGTCTTTAAAATTTTTAACTTAACACTCACCCGAATACATAGTATATATTTAGACTAATCCATTATTGGTCCCGTTAGGAGGCATGTTGAAACACTGCTAATACATTAATTAATATTCTTTAATTTAATTATTTTAGCTTGACCGTTCGCCTAATATAATATTGTAATATAAGTACAGCAGACAAAAATGTAATCACACAAAACCGTCCCTGTACTTTCTAAAAAAGTAAGCCCCAAAGTAATCAATTGCAAAACCATAAGTAAGCTACAACGATCAGTTGCTGATGATGGAATTCAGACAAAAATGTAATCACCTACTAATTTAATAACTACAGTCAAAAAATCAGCAATATAGTAATCATCTGCACAATGAACATTTAAATTCAAGAATTGAATTCCAAAATTACGCTAATATGACTTGTTCAAACCAAAAGTGATGTAAGAAAACATCGATTTTCTCTTGGCAATGTTTCTCGATGTTTACCGATGTTTTTGCTGATGTCGATGTTTTAGCGATGTATCGATATTTCACCAAAACATCGGTTTAATTTGTCACTAACCACTTATCATATATAAAGCTATCTCTAAAAAGTCATTTCAACCCGTCTTAAGCTATAACTTTAAACGCATTTCTTTCAGATTGACACTGATTGGCAAAATGTTAACAGATAAAATAGATTAATTAAGCCAAATTTTATTTCGTAAACTAAATGAAATGAAATAGTTTTTGAAAGATAAGGCTAACATTAAGAAAAGAGACCATCGGGCATCAATTTTTTATTAATACTTTATTAATTTATATACTATTATTAAAGAATTATTAACATTGAAACCTTCGATGAATATATACATTAATGTTTTTATTGAAATTTATATCACTACAAACCCACACCTCATCGCTACTGTGCTAATTTGGATCAAAAGCATTTAAAATTTTGTATTTGATCATGCTCGGGACTCGAATTCAAGTCTTAATTGTTTTGTAAACAAGACGTTTATCCACTAACCCAGATTCTCGCCTTCTAAAATCGGGCGATTTAAGGAGGTATGCTAGGCAAATGGATCTCGATCATCGCTTACGATTCTGCGGGTAGGCTACCTTTATTTTCACCATTGTCTTACCTTTTCAAAAGTAGAGAAGTTATGTATATTTCCATCAGACCCTACGAAATAACTGATAAATTGATGGCAAAGCATTAGCAATTTCTTCACAAAACTTACGCAGATCATTGAGAGCTCGTAAAATTACGGCTGATTGTGAGATGTGTTTACATACAATTATAATATATATTTAGATATAATATTTCATATTGCATGACCTCCAAACTTTTTCTAGGTCTTTACATATAACAAAATTGGTGATAATTATAAATTTTGTTCATCATAAGTTGTCGAAAATTTGGAACTATATATTGGATGCTACATATATTTTTATACCCTTGCAAAAAGGGTATATTAATTTTGGTCAGAAGTGTGCAACGCATAGAACGAAGCATCTCAGACTATATAAAGTATATATATTCTTGATCAGCACGACGAGACGAGTTCAAATAGCCATGTCCGTCCGTCCGTCCGTCCGTCTGGATCAACGCGAACTCCTCGTTATATCCTATGCTAAGATTGAAGGCCGTTCTTTCGCAAACATTAGTCTTTTTGGATAAAACGTTTTTATACTTTGATGGCTGTGGGTAAGGAAAAAATTACCAAAACAGTTGCGAGGGTATACAAACTTCGACGCGGTCGAAGTTAACCCCGGCCCTCTGGTTTTTGACTACATTGATAATGATGTGTAACAAGGAATTTTACCTACATATGCGAGAAAAATTACGTGATAACCTGAAACTAAGCAAATGGTATACAGAGTTCTGATCAAAAACTACTATAGATCATTCAGTTTAGGGGGGCGAACAGTCAAAAATTATGCTCAATCTATTCTAGTCTCACAAGGGGAACTTCAGGTATGCGAATCACCGATTTGGATGAATTTTGGATATGTTATAGAATACCCCGTCATTTGAAGCTGTGTGAAATATTTCGACGCACTATTCTATATTTTCCTTATAAATCGGGTTTAAAGCTATAGCTTCGGTGACTTATACGTAAAACGCCGAGGCGACTTCAAGCAGCTCGGTGGTCTAATGGATAGAGGTCCTGGCTAGAGTCGACGGAATCCTGGTTCAACCCCCGCCCGACATTAGTTAGTTTTGAATTTTAATTTTTTTTGCCTTTTTAATAATTATTTTTGTGATGATTTGTCATCGGAAACATTTTTTTGTACATATGTTAAAGCTTGTATGCTTGAGGTAATACTAGATATAAGCACAATATTACGAACTGTATTTTTCGGGCAGGTTAAAAAATATGATAATGAAGAAAGTCTAGAAATTTTATCAAAAGAAGACCACTTGTCCACTTGTCATCCCTGATATTGAAGGGAATGCTCAAGTGCACATGGTTCGCTTCAAAGTTGATGATGTGATGAGATGAGATGAGAGAGTAGTTTTCCAAAAATTTTTCTTTGGTTTTCTTCTTTTTAACTTGATTTAAAGTTGGTATATTTTTGGACAAAAGCATCATTTTAGCATGTTCATGGTTTTGAAAAAATGTACATATGTATCTAAAGTTTTTATGGTGTATATCACAACAAAAAATGTGAAGAAACTAGTTAATTAGTGTATTTTACGTCTATATTCGTATTTATTACAATTATGTTTTTGTAAAGGCATAAAAAATTAATTCAATCAAAAATCATCAAATGCCCTATTTTGCTATTTAAAAAAATAATTATTAAAAAGGCAAAAAATTAAAATCCAAAACTAACTAGTTTCGGGCGGGGGTTGAACCAGGGTTCCGTCGACTCTAGCCAGGACCTCTATCCATTAGACCACCGAGCTGCTTGAAGTCGCCTCGGCGTTTTACGTATAAGTCACCGAAGCTATAGCTTTAAACCCGATTTATAAGGAAAATATAGAATAGTGCGTCGAAATATTTCACATAGCTTCAAATGACGGGGTATTCTATAACATATCCAAAATTCATCCAAATCGGTGATTCGCATACCTGAAGTTCCCCTTGTCAGATATACCCATTTAGCCTATAGGTGCAGAGTCTAAAAAATGAGAAAAATTAAACAAAAATAACTATAAACATTAGTCTCTGTCAATATTTTTGAACAGGCCGCAATCTCAGTGGATCTCCTTCGTGTTCCCATTGCGATTGAAAAGAAATGAATTGAAATGCGCATACGAAATTATTCAAATGCGCTAAGTTATGAAGTTATCATGATGGCACTTCTCCACTTCGGCTCTGGTTCTCTTCCTTTCTCTGCCAGTCGGCCTAAGTGACAATGGGTTTTCCTCACGTATTGCACGCGGTCGGGGGTCGGGGTCGGGTATCATGGAACCCAACCAGTTAGTTCCACTGATCGGCCTAGAGTGTATTGTATTGGTTCGTATGTATATACATATATCCACATCCATATCGATATCCATTTCCATTTTGAAAAGACAATTTTGTTAAGCGGCTGCTGGCCTAAACTCTGGCTACACATATTTATGAGACATTTGGGGTAGCCGCTTGCCCGGTGCGACGCCCAACTATTTTGACAGCAACAAGTTGGCCAGCAAATATATGAGAGGAGACCGGCCGAGAGACAGTCACTAACTGTCGCCGTACATATTTCATCGATTAATTTCAAAGATGAAGTTATGAACGTTGAAAGCCGTTCACAAAAAAACTGAAAAAACACCAAAATTTGAATATTTGATTGGGACCGCTCGCCAAGTCGCTCGCTGACTTGGACTTGGAGGTTAGCACACACTCACAAACACGCTGGACAATCGTCAATTTATGGTTTATTTGAATTGCTTTTAAATGCGGCGTGAAACGGTTTATGAGCGACGACTGGGGCTACGTGACGTGAACAGGTGTTGGCCATCCATCCAACCATCCAGAAACGGAAGCAGCCAAATTTGAGTCAAGTGTCTTGGTCAAGGGTATGACCGACTGCGAATAATAATTATAAAAGTAGTCGCAATGAAAGTTAAATACACCAAACAAAATTGCACAACCAAATTCAAAAATGAGAATTATCCAACAAATTCAAGAGACTCTCATCTCTATGCCAAAAGTAGTAAGGATTTTCCTGAGTTCTACTAAAACATTTTTAGGGGTTTTGACCCTAGATCTGATTTGATTTAAAACCTAGATCTTTGCCGATTGAAGCTGCAGCTAGGAAAAAAACTAAAATAAAAAGCCGAATAACTAAGAAAGCAAAAGTAACCAAAATTCACTTTGTCTTTTGTTTTGGTATAGAAAACGATGTATTGCTTAGTAATTGTGGAACCTTGACAGCAAAGTTTTTACTAAAGCTAAATAAGTTTCGATACACAAAATATCCTGCAGGTATAAATCAACCATATTTTAGCCCCATGAAGCAATTTTGAATCTCTTCTTGGCTCTTTGTACGCTTAACCAATGGGTTTTTGAATTGGTCCTCATACTGACAAAATGCCAACAACGAAAACTATTAAGTTAACTCATTTTTTGATTGCAAAGTGACTATTTTATGGTAATTAGCACACAAGGAATCCAAATCTATCACCAAAACCAGAGGGCCGGGTCTAACTTCGACCGCGCCGAAGTTTGTATACCCTTGCAAGTTGTTTGGTACTATAAAAAGAGTGTTTGCGAAAGAACGGCCTACAATTTTAGTATAACGATGTTATTGATCAAAGTCACTGTTTTGCCCCGATCGTGCCTACGGAAGCTTATGATATAGTCACCCGATTTTTATATAATTCGGCACAGTCATTAACAGATATATTAAACTAACAAATGCTTGACAAAATTTGGCATAGTCGTTTATAGCTATAATAAACTAACTAATATTAAGTTTCACGACAATAGCTAAGAAAAAACCGAAGTTATTAAGAAAAGTCACTGTTCGTGACTTTGCCGTTTGTATGGGATCTATACGATATAGTGGTCCGATCCGGATGATTCCGAGATATACAACCCCTGCAGTATATACAAGCCTACATGCAAAAGCTCTGTACCTCTTACGGTCTAGGAGGAGTTCGCGTTGATCCAGACGGACGGACGGACATGGCTATTTGAACTCATCTCGTCGTGCGGATCAAGTATATATATACTTTATATGGTCGGAGATGTTTCATTCTATGCGTTGCACACTTCTGACCAAAATTAATATACCCTTTTGCAAGGGTGAAAAAAATTATTTTATCTTTAAAGTCAACAAATCCAACTCACTAGCTGTACACTTCCCTTTGATTTCAATATAGTCAAATAAAATACAGAATATTGAAAAACATTCAAAACTTGCTGTTTGGAAAGTCGAAATTGAAAGGCGTAATCGTATCTTGATTACTTAATGTGTCCTTGGTTAAGCCAATGAATTAGACCTTACATGAAGGTGGATATAAAATGGGACTGATTCCAAACTGAAACCAAAAGACAGCCGAAGAAGACCCTGTCATAAACCAATTAACAATTGCCAAATTTATGGTTGCTCGTGTAGTTGTCTGCTAATGTGCTAATAATGTCAGCCGATCAAGTGAATGGGCATCAGTATAGCGAAAAGATCACAAAGGAAACTGTTTAAGCATATCCAGATAATGCGGCTAATATGCAAATCTGACCAAAGAAGAGACGATAAAAGTGCCAGCCTGATGGCTATCAAAGCATATTTTAACGATCATAATTTTTTTATTTTTTACCCCACCAAACTTGCTTTGCCGCTGAGTTTGTTTATTGGACATATACAAATACATACATATATGTATATGTAAATACATATACAGATAAATACGTGTGTATTTGCGCTTTGGCCTTTGTTTAAAGCCAGTTGTAAAAAGCGTTAGGCCACAACAAATGAGCGAACATTAATTACAAACAAAAACTACAAAATTTTAAGCCGCATAATTGTCAAAGGAAAAGCAACAACAATTGGAAAATATTATTTTCGTTATTAAAACAAAAAAACTGTAACGGTTTGTGAAGCTCACATTAATAATCATCATAAATCAAAGAATTGTGCATAAATTACATAAAAACAACAAAAAATATTTTATTTTTTACGCCTGAGAATAAGCGACTATTAACAAGAATGGAAAACATAAATACATACTTATGTATACATAGAGGCAATCTAAGTGGTTTTAATGCCAAAGTCCAAATTCCCTTAAAATTCAATTTCATCAATTTGAAATTATTAAAAACTAATAAAATATCGAAACTCGTTTGATCTGATTGTGAGAAAAGGAATGACTAATTTGATTTGTGAGCGACTTTGATTTTTGTCTTTGGAACGGAAGTTTCTTATGAATAAATTTGTTAAATGACTGATCATAGTGAATATACCTTTTTTGGCAAGCGTATAGAACGAATAAAATCTATTCTTAGATGGAATTTACTATTAACTAACAAAGCATTTTGACAAATTAGTAAGCATTTAATAATTTTACAGTCTTTTAGTAAAGAAAAATTTGGCTCGCATTTGCAGAAAATAAATAAACTAATAAAAAATAACAATGACAAATTTGTTTATCTGTGTGAATGTGTAAATATTAATATATTTTTAAAGACCCGTTTCACAGCACGGCCGCTGGCAAAATAATAATATTTATTTATTTAGTTTTAGTTTGTTATCTTCATCTCTCAATTAAGTTTAATCATTTACAATTAATCAGCGAATAACAAATTCGGCTTGGCAATTTTGTAAAATTTTAAGTGGTAGCGCTTTATATTTAATTGGCTCTATTCAAAATGTTTTTTCGCTAACTGTTAAATGGCAAATAAATTTTCGATATTCAAGCTATTTTCGATTTTTGCAATGCTGTTATTTACACTTTGGAATCGTGATATTCACACCTCGATTGACTCACTCTTCTTCAATCCGCTATTTCTTTAACAAACGATATTGAATTTAATTGATTTACGTTAACCTAAGTTTACCTAAATAGGGATTCTGTGGCAAATTAGGGTCCTTGTGGGATTAATTAAAAGTTAATTTGACGATTTGAAAAACTATAAAACTCTAAACTTTATAGAAATCGGTTCTCTGCTGTTCAGAAAATATGGTATAACTTTTCGATCAACTTTTGAATCAAACATTTTTGCAGCCAGGAAGGCATTTCGTGTGGAACCATTGAGTTTTGTAGCTTTTAGATAAAAAAACGCTCAAATATTAATTTCTAACACATAAATTAATTCAAGTTTAATTACATACCTTGGTTAGCGGCTACAGAAGCAGGCAAAGGGAGGGGAAAAAGAAACACATCAAACCGTCTGACGATGCCGCCATTAACACAAATGACGCTGCAAAATGGCGGCCATATTAGGCAAGAGTCAGGCAGTCTAACCAAAACCAAACCAAATTCAAACCCAACCCAGTCCAAGTAAAGCCAACCCGGGTTAACACAAGACAAGCCAAGCCAAGCCAAGTTGACCGAACCGACAACAAGTTGGCTTTGGCCGACAAGCGCATGTTGATTGGAGCAGCAAGATTGGCAAACAGCCCGAGCTGAATCTGTGGTGGCAAAGGGACCGTGGGGAGACCCAAGCTGACGAAGCTGAGCCATGCCTCCTTCTCCAGTTCTCCATGCCGCCGCTGACAGTGATGACTGTCAAGAGCAATTAAAGTCAAACTCAAAGTCAGCGGACTTAGATTTTTCACTATGTCCAGCTGGCCAAGCTGCGTATGTGGCTGTCCATCCAAAATGCAGCAGCTTCGGCTACAAACCTACAATTAACGAAGCCAGCAGCCTAAACTCCAGCATTTCTTCAGGTTTTTCCACTTGAAAAACTATGTAATTTAGCACTTGGCTTCAAGTGCAAGATACCGAAGATGATGATGATGATGATGGCTATGATGAAGAAGAAGATGAAGACATGGTCCAAGAATGCCTTGGACAAGTCAATCAGCGTATAAATTTCGCTGCATTTGTATGGGTGAGTATATGTGTGTGACATGAAGTGTGCCCAATAATGAGCAATTAACGCCTTACTCTTACTACCTACGGAACGGTAGTTTCTTCATATGTTTTCGTCTCTTTAAATATTCCACATAAAGTCTTCAGTTAAATGAGTTCTCTATATCTCTCTTCCTCTCTCTTTCTTTATCCGCTCTATCTATCTCTCTTTCTGCTGGTCGATGGGGCGCGCCATGTAGAAAGCAATTTCTGTAGCGCCTTTTATCTGACACCGCCAAGTCTTCAACACCTTTTCGAGTGCTCCAAGCTCGCAAGAGGGAGAAAAACAACAGCAACGGCAGCAACAGCAACAACAACAACAAAATGAAACTCGTTGTAATAAGAAGTTGGTTAAAAACAGTAATAATAATAAAGAAAATCACCAAATCATCATCATCATCAGCATCAGCATCAACATTAACATCGGCATCGGCAGCGATCGCCAGCATCAAACGTAAAAATCGATTTACACATCATTTTGGAATTGCGTCTGGTTGTGCGACTGTCTGTGAGAAGATCATTAAGTGAACAAGTGAGTCAGTGAATGAATGAACGAGACAGACAGATAGAGAGACAGAGACAGAGGACAGAAACAGCAACAAAATTGGGTGGGAGTCAATTAACTGCAAATTCAAGATAAAACTTACATCGGTGCAAGTTCACTTTGTGCAATCTACTATCAATTCAAACTGTAACTTTTGTTTACTAACAATTATTTACAGACAAGCTGTCGCTCCTGTCGTATCACACAACTAACAAGTCCCAAAAGTCAGAAAGTAAAAATTGGTAAATATAAGCTCAAATGAAAAATAAACCAAAACGATCAAAACAAAAGCCATTTAAAGGTACATCCAACGGGAATGAACGGCCAGTTTGTCGCTTAAGTCTTTCGTATTTTGATTGTGATACAAATGGGCGATCTGCGCTCGCGGCGAACTTTATTGAGTCATGTGTGAGAGTGTGTAATTAAAACTGAAAAACTTCATCTCGACGAACAGTTAATTACAATTACAGCCTAGGCATCGGCATAAGCCTCTTAGCGCAAAAAAACCTGTGCGTTTTACTCCGTGCGAAGGGCCACTTCGCACAATTCGCCATTGTGTGGGGGTTTTGCTCGGAGAAAGTAAGTCAAGTCAGTGCTGAGGCTTGAGCTGTTCTGGGCTCTCTCTCTCTAATTGCCTGTGCTGACATCTTTCAAGGTCTTTATCATTGTTCACGGAGCTTAGCAAATGCTCCGCAATGTGCCAATATGCCAGTGACATAGTTATTAGCGTGATTGGCATGAAACTCATTCCAACAACAAACAGATAAAGTCAAAAAATCTCGACTTCAAGCATCTGTCGCGGCCCAAAAAGACCGCAGCCAACCGCAAAAAACCTTAACAAACTCCGGTGGCAGCCTCAAATCAAATTGCAATGACAATGCGACTTAGTCTAGACTTTTAAGTCGTACAGAAAAAACACAACCTGAGCCGGTATCGTTTCTCTGATCCTTTTTGGAAGATGGATCTACGAGGTGGGGGGTATGACAACAAGTGCTCTTGCTGAAGCCTGTAACCGCAAATTATGAACAAATGAATTGGCCTGGCAAAAACAGCTTTTGTGGTTTGCTTTGCTCCTTCTTCTTTTTTTTCTTTTTTTGAGCAGACTGGCTCAAAACTTATTGCAACCACATGAGATTATTGAATGGCTAACAGATTGCAAAATGTGGCCGAGAAGCCTAGAGGAGGAAACCTCTGAACTATCATCTACTGACGGTGAGTGGGTGAAAATGATCTTGCTCTTGAAAAGTCAGGAAATGCAAAATGTAAGACATTTAATATATGCTAACAATTTAGACTTCTGCTAGTCTTTGAATTCTATAGTTGATTACGTTGGAGTCTATAAAGTGTGTGGAGTCTAAATAGTGTCTCATCATTTACTAACACCCTTTGATAAATTTTCAAAGAATAACAAAGAGCTTGTATTAGAGCAAGCTTACTTTAATAAAGATGAAAACGGAAAAACAAACATTTCCATTGGACACAAATCTTTAATAAAAATCTTTTCATCATTCTTATTTTTAATTTTTTAGACATTTTTATACAATTTTCCCCTTATGAAATTGTGATATAATTCTTGAACCCTCCTTAGTTTTACTTAATACTATCCATGCAACCACTTTATAAAATCATAGATGAGCTAATTTTCTGATCTTAAGTGACTCCTATAACGAGATATTTTTAAACATACAAGGCAATAGTCTTACATTTTGTTGTTGTAATTAATTAAGATCACATCCTTGAGGAAGAATTTTTGAGCATTCTTTTAATCAAATGTGAAAATAATCGTTAATGTAAAAATGCTGGGTAGCTAGGAGCTTTCTGGTTCTAACACTTGTTTTCTCTAAAATATTCAAATGCGTAAAGCACTCCCCTTTGACCAGACGACAACCATGGCAAAGGAGGCGTAAAGGATTTTCATTTGATTTTATTGATTCTAATGAACGTGGAAAAGTTAACAGCTCATACGGTTACGTGGGGTGGCTTGAGAAGAGCTATCACATTCCCCTTTGCCAGTTGCTGATGCTTTTGCAAGCGTAGGAAATTGAATCAAATGAAAAGTCAAACCAATGGAACACATGCACGAACAAGTTCAAGGATAACCACCCTCTACCTAACTCTTATCGTCGTGGGAGTGGGAAATGGCTATGGAATGGGATTAGAGGAGGGTTAGAAACAATTGCGATACATTTAGCTAAATTTATGCACCCCTTCATGTAGGTTCTAGCTTATTGTGGTGGGCCATGCACTTGTTGGTAAGTTTTTTTTTTGTCGGGATGCTAAAAAACAGACTGAGGTAATTTGAGAGGATTTCGTTGGAGATTTTCTTCAAAGCTAATGCCATTAAATGACCTCAAGGCCGGCTTATTGATATATCACTTGATTTTTAGTGTCAGATTCGATTCGGGCTTAAGTCCTATAAGACTGTTTTTTACGGTCTATTTGCTTGAAGTTTACAAGAAAATAAACCCCCATTTCGAACATGTGTGTCGTAGTTCTGTTCAGATTTTCATAGGTTTTCGGTGAAATTTATCATGGGATTTGGCACATCGTTTGACATTCAATACATACCAGCAAAAAAGGTAAGTTCCCCTTAGGAATAATGATGACAAAAATTTATTATGCTGTGTTCTCTAAATACTTATTTCTCAAAAGAAGAACGGAATCACAAACATACACCTGACCTTTAATGGTAAAGAAAATTTTATGCTCGGTTCTAAGACTCTACGATCCAGGATCACATAGAAGTTAAAGATTCAAACAAAGAGAATAGTGTGCTACAACTATTCTAAGTATATAAGACCAGATCTACTTCTATTAGAAGCTTGGATCCTCATGGCTATAATATACAACGAAAAAAAGAAAACACAAAATCAAGTGAGAGACACTTAGATTAATGTCTAAATTACAATGCCTTGGCCAAGATGGAAGAATAATTTGTTTTTCTAAAATTTCCAAAAAGAAAAGAAACCGATTAAAAAAGAACCGAAACTCGTGGGCGAAGACTGAAAATACTGATAAATGAGCCAAGTAAATGCCGAAATAATGACTCTTTTTTCCCAAAGTATTCTCCTAGTTGTAGTTCGAAAGACAGGGAATTGTTTGGATGTACATACATACGATTCCATTGCGCCCACAAACCTGATTGATGAACTGGCCATTAGGCACCAACATTCGGGTCAGTTGCAACCGAAAAAGTGTTAAAAAATGGTGAGTGATGGTGCGGCTCGTCTAATTGCATGCGTAATCAACAACCTTTCCCCCCAGCTCCCCACCGCTCCCAACTCGGCATCTTCATCGTTTCCAAACTGCAGATGCAATCACCTTTAAATGTACCTCACTTTACCGGCAATTAAATGGCGACTTATCGCATGTAGGAAATCTCCAAAGATGTTCTTCAAGTCGACGTCGAAGTGTCTGCCTCGGTCCAGCAGATCCCAAGTCTCTTACATATGCGCCGCTAATTTCGATTCTTATTAAACGACCATCACAAATACGAAATATTCATCTTTAACTCTTTTTCTCTTACCCCTTTTTTTCAGATATGTTTTTTTTTTTTTTTTTTTTTTTTTTGAATATCATGCTAAATAATTAAACACGCTGGGCACGTTGTGTTGAGTCTCCCCAGAGGGAGATGGAAAAAATCTAGACACACATTATACGTATGTATGGGATATAGAGATGGACAGCGTATATATCTCGAATGTAATTTCAATTTCATGTCACAGACGACTGCGTGAAGGCGAGACTGATGCTGTGGATAATTGATATGCCGAGTGCATTAGACCTGAAGTTCTCGTTCGAGCCGTTTGCAATTGCCAATTGCAATTAAGTCAAGTGACAAGACAAAATGAAGCCAGCAAATCAGCCAGATTCCAGGAATTTTTCATAAATTAAAACTAGAGAATACCTTCGTCCTCCTTTCATCATCTATCTCATAGGATTCTGATGCAACAAGTATCCCAAGTTGGCCTTCTTAGCTTGGCTAAATCCTTGACAAATATAAAGCAAAAGCACAACAGCCTACACACAAACACACACACTGGGAGGAGGGAAAAAGATTCAAACTGAAATGCAGGCGGGAAAAACAAAATTGACAACACGCCGCAAAATTCAATTATGTATTCATGTATGCAAGAAAAAAGAGGAAAAAAGGAAAGGAAAAACGAAGAAAAAAGGAAATATAAACACTGAAGAGGAGTAGAGTAATGCCCCTTAAACCCACCCACGCCCCAACATGCGCCTCAGCGAGACAAAAACCAATGCTCCCAGTCAAGCGGAAACCGCAAAGAAAGTTCTACATGAGTCAGGGGCGTAGCCAAAAGGCGAAGTCACACTAACAATACACGTTTTTCAGAATCAGTCTGAGTACTCCAGTAAAATTCCTAACTCACCATCGTCAAGTTATACTACGGAATCCACGTTATATCATTCCCAAGAACATTTTCTTCTTATTTGGTCTGATTCCAATATTTATATAGCTGTACTCTTCATTGCAAAAACTATTCTTTTTAAAGAATTTATTTTTTCAGTTTGTTTTGAGGCTGCTTCATTCAATGTATTTCTATCACATTCACTGACAAAAGGTGTCAAGAGAAGGAAGCAAAGTTGTCCCTCCCAAAAGCTTATCTTTTATTGATAAAGGCCAACGGAAAGGCTGAGACACCTCGAAGAAAAGAAGAAAAAACAAAAAAGGTGGGGTAACCACCGGAAAGGAAATCGAAAGTCTGCGCCAATAGCCATCTTGTGCCCCAAGCCGAACCCCAACCAGTGCATGGCATACACATTTCTATTAGAGATGCCGCCAAAGGGCCCAAAGATGCAAAGGAGTTTTGCGCGTGTTTATGTATCAATCAGGGACACGGATCCATTTGCATGATGCGGCACAAAACGAAGTAGCTCGAAATGGATCTCTGGCATTGGAAAGTCAAAGAGACTGTAGACTGTAGAGTAGAAGGAGGCATTGAAGAGGGAGCTGGCAGTGGCGGTGGCGGTGACGGTGGAGATGCACTGACTCAGCTCTCTCTCAGATCATGAGAAAAGACGAGATTAGCGCAACGAATTAAGAAATTGAAATTACTCCAAAAAGTGTTTGGCGATCGATACGAAACACAAAGAGTCAGCACATTTTTCTCTCACTCTCTCTCTCTCTCTCATACCTCTATATATCTTCAAGTCATTGTGGATCAAATGGGTTATGCCGACGCGTGATATTTGTGTTTTGTTGCTCAAACACCCCCACAGCAGTCTCCGTTTATCCACACAAGCCCCTCCTGATCCCAGAGTCCCCTTTACAATCCACTCTATCGGCAGTCTGACGAGATGCGCTAATCTCTACACTAATCTAATTAATCAAACATTTAGCGTCAGAACTCGGGGGTAGAGGCAAAAGACATACATAGTGTCAAATAGTTTAGAGGGCCGCTTTGTAATTGCCTGAAATGGATATAGAAATGATATAGAAATAGGGCCTAGCCCCCAAACTCAATTGTCAACTGTGCCTCCTTTCGAGGGGCCATCGATCATTTCCGAATTTCGGCCTTCTTCTGTTTAGCCGCCACATTTACGCAGCATTCCAAGTTTGACATATTGAATGTCGCGCACTTCGATTCGATGAATGTTGGATTTGGGGAAAGAGTTGGCCAGCGGGGTGAGAGGGAATGCTGTTCGATTGTCAACTAATTAAATGGTTGACCAAATCGATTAACTTTACCCAACTGAATGATGGCTAAAGATTGTGATCAGAAGTGAGAAAGGCGACAAATGAAACTTACTCAAAATACGCCCAGAGAACTGACTGTTGGGCAATTGTCATGAATCTGTAAACCCCAATCTCTACAAGCTCAAAAGCTTCATGGCAAAAGGACCACCTGCACTCGTGGTCCTAGACCCGATTCGGTTTTCTTCGATTGGCCAAGCCATTTGAAATTACATTTTTCTTGTGCCATTCTTGTTGTATGTGTATATCTCGAATATCAGCGAGTATTTCCAACGCATAGCAAAGATAATGGAAGTTGGCGTCACCTGTCCAACTCACGTTCGGTGCCTGTCGTTAAAAATGATTAATTAAGGCATTTGGATATCATTTGTCATTCTTAATTTATTAATTAATTAGAATTGCCCAACACGTACATTGACACCTGAGAGTAGAGTATAGGAGTAGTTCCCCATCCCTACGCTTCGCCTGCAACTGCTTAACCGGTTACAGAGGCATCACGATTACGCCTACTCTTGGGCGTGGCTCCCTCAAATGGAGTTTTTCACAGAATTAGAAAATACGGCCATCAACAAGTAAATATTTCAATAATTTTTATATTGTACAAGGGATATTATTAATATAAAACATATATATGTCTTCTAAATTGTACAAAATAGTTATGCTGATAGTTTTACATTTATATCCGTATACTTTACAAAAAAATAATACTAATTAATAACAATAATAGATAATAATATTGATAATAAATGCTAAAATGGTTCAAAAAATCAAACCTCCCAATTCCCTTCCTTCGATGCAACTCGCCAGGTTCGACTCATTGGTTCGATAACCGTTACTTTTAAAACACTTTGTGTTAGTTCGGCTACGAAGCGGCAGATGGCGTTCTATGGCTTGCAAGCGGGTAACGTTATACAGTGGCGCCGCGATAATAACGCAGTGGCGCCGCGATTATAACACAGTGGTGCCGCGATAATAACACGGTGGCTCCGCGATAATAACAAAGTGGCGCCTCAAACTGAGGAAAATTAATTTCATACCTTCTACAATATATCAATCTTTAAATTTCAGAGGATTTACATTTTAAATTTATCTAAATTCGTTGGTTCAGCAAAACGTTGCCACACCAGCAAAAATATCTCTCCTCGTTTGACTGGATTCGTATTCCTCTTTGTGTTTGAAATTCTTGTTTTCTTTCTGCAGTGGTGGGAAGTGTCAAGAGATAATGTTGGAAAATGTGGCGGATAGTGGCGGTAATTTTGAAAAATCTCCGCTTTTAATATAATAATTGTCATCTTCAATTAGTTATTATCTTCTTTCTATACACATATAGCTCCTGCCCACCATTTAAACATAATCATAATAACGAATAATAAAGCTCGAATTATTAATTTAAAAGGAAAAATCAAGAATTTGTCTTGTGTTGCAAACCTCACGTCACTAGTACTAGTACTACCTCACACCTTCCGGTAATTGTCTAACTAATTGTCTAACGATGCTGTGACCCATGCCCGCTTTATCAGTCCTGGGATAGTGTGACCTTTATTCGGGTCATCGAAGAGAGCAGCGATACTGCGGTTGTCTTGCAACAGTCGAAGATTCAGCGCAGCCACCATAGGGACAACTGGCGGCACAAGGAGCAACTCATCATCTAAAAGCGCCACAACACACACTAAATAAACAAAAAACCAGAGAGCCGGGGTTAACTTCGACCGCGTCGAAGTTTGTTTACCCTTGCAACTGTTTTGGTAATTCTTTCCTTAGCCATCAAAGTGTAAAAACGTTTTATCCAAAAAGACTAATGTTTGCGAAAGAACGGCCTTCAATCTTAGCATAGGATATAACGAACTTTTTGACAAAAGTCACTGTTTTCCACCTATCGTTTCTATGGGAGCTATATGATATAGTCACCCAATCTTGACCAAATTTGGCACAATCATTAATAAGAACATAAAACTGACAAATACCAACTTTTATGACAATAGCTATAAAATTAATGAAGTTATTGAGAAAGTCACTGTTTCGTGACTTTGACGTTTGTATGGGAGCTATATGATATAGTGGTCCGATCCGGCTGAATCCGAGATATACAACGCCTGCAGTATATACAAGCCTACGTGCAAAATTTCAGCTCTTACGGTCTCGGAGGAGTTCGCGTTGATCCAGACGGACGGACGGACGGACATGGCTATTTGAACTCGTCTCGTCGTGCTGATCAAGAATAAATATACTTTATATGGTCTGAGATGCTTCGTTCTATGCGTTGCACACTTCTGACCAAAATTAATATACCCTTTTTGCAAGGGTATAAAAAAGAAATGTGTAAGCTAGATGTGTAAGAAAATAGAGGAGCTTCAAACTTACCCGAAATGTGGTGGCGATGTGAAAGGAATATAGCACACGAGGACTTTGACATATTTCATAGATGCATCCCTTAAGCTGGCATTTCTGACATTTTAAGACATAAGCTACACCAAGTTTAAATGCTTTCTGCAGTTGTTGGCATAGGATACCGCGCTGAATCAAAGCCAGATCCAAAAACCCAGAGTTATTTTGCTCCTAGATCTTTGCTTTTTATACCCTTGCAAAAAGGGTATATTAATTTTGGTCAGAAGTGTGCAACGCATAGAACGAAGCATCTCAGACTATATAAAGTATATATATTCTTGATCAGCACTACGAGACGAGTTCAAATAGCCATGTCCGTCCGTCCGTCCGTCCGTCCGTCTGGATCAACGCGAACTCCTCCGAGACCGTAAGAGCTACAGAGCTGAAATTTTGCACGTAGGCTTGTATATACTGCAGGCATTGTATATCTCGGATTCAGCCGGATCGGACCACTATATCATATAGCTCCCATACAAACGTCAAAGTCACGAAACAGTGACTTTCTCAATAACTTCATTAATTTTATAGCTATTGTCATGAAAGTTGGTATTTGTCAGTTTTATGTTCTTGTTAATGATTGTGCCAAATTCGATCAAGATCGGGTGACTATATCATATAGCTCCCATACAAACGGCAAAGTCACGAACAGTGACTTTCTCAATAACTTCATTAATTTTATAGCTATTGTCATAAAAGTTGGTATTTGTCAGTTTTATGTTCTTATTAATGATTGTGCCAAATTTGATCAAGATCGGGTGACTATATCATATAGCTCCCATACAAACGGCAAAGTCACGAACAGTGACTTTCTCAATAACTTCATTAATTTTATAGCTATTGTCATAAAAGTTGGTATTTGTCAGTTTTATGTTCTTATTAATGATTGTGCCAAATTTGATCAAGATCGGGTGACTATATCATATAGCTCCCATACAAACGGCAAAGTCACGAACAGTGACTTTCTCAATAACTTCATTAATTTTATAGCTATTATCATAAAAGTTGGTATTTGTCAGTTTTATGTTCTTATTAATGATTGTGCCAAATTCGATCAAGATCGGGTGACTATATCATATAGCTCCCATACAAGCGGCAAAGTCACGAACAGTGACTTTCTCAATAACTTCATTAATTTTATAGCTATTGTCATAAAAGTTGGTATTTGTCAGTTTTATGTTCTTATTAATGATTGTGCCAAATTTGATCCAGATAGGGTGACTATATCATATAGCTCCCATAGAAACGATAGGTGGAAAACAGTGACTTTCAT
Source organism: Drosophila equinoxialis (assembly GCA_018150345.1). Lineage (NCBI taxonomy): Eukaryota > Metazoa > Arthropoda > Insecta > Diptera > Drosophilidae > Drosophila > Drosophila equinoxialis. The sequence goes on from JAECWI010000656.1 coordinate 1,532,634, forward strand.
CAAAAAGTTCGTTATATCCTATGCTAAGATTGAAGGCCGTTCTTTCGCAAACATTAGTCTTTTTGGATAAAACGTTTTTACACTTTGATGGCTGTGGGTAAGGAAAGAATTACCAAAACAGTTGCAAGGGTATACAAACTTCGACGCGGTCGAAGTTAACCCCGGCCCTCTGGTTTACTTCTTATTATCGCACCGAAAGTTAATCAATTACTGAACTGATGAATTCCAGTGATTCATCACACATTCTAGATTACACAAAAACATCAATTTGGTCAAACCGACTTGATTGAATTCTTCAAGTATTTCCAAACATTTGCCAACATTGGCTCGTCGCAAGCCCAAACATTCACTCAATTGTTGTGACAATTGAATAAAATCACGTTCCATGAACATTGCACCTTCGTGTTCGTTTAGCTCTTCAATAAATCCCACGGCTTCCTGTTTGGATATCTCGTTGCGCATCGGTTCAATTACAATCCGATCGGGCATGGATTCCGGTTCAATTTGACCCGATTCGAGCTTCAATTTCAGATCTGAAGCTTCTTTGCGGGATTTATCCATGCAAGCTTGTTCCGCTGCGGCACATTCAAATTTCTCTGGTTTTTTGTAGTTGATATCAATGCCCAAAAACACCGAGCCGTTGGCATATAAACCATAAGCCATATAACTACCTAGTTCGTATATAGAAAATATAAGCAAGCAATTAGCAAATAGTGCAACTCACACACACATACACATATGTACATAGATAGGCTTGACTAGATCGAGGACTTCACTTTCGGCGACGACGAAGACGACACAAACACCACCACAAGAACAACACCAGCACCCACAACAAAACACACATCATTCAAAGAATCCATCTGGAAAAAGTCCACCTTCGTTAGTGTATATTGAGAATGAAGAAAGTAAGTCGTCTTGCCGACAGAATACAGTATAATCCGGGTATAGGGACCGACGATTTTCGTCGTTATATCCGGAAGACATACTAAGTTCCAAACAATCACTCATCAAACTCTAGTCTCTATAACCGGACGGAAGTTATAAGCGGAGTCGTTATAACCGGATTCTACTGTATTTCAAATTTATAATAACATTTATATTCAATTACGTATTTTTTATACCCTTGCAAAAAGGGTATATTAATTTTGGTCAGAAGTGTGCAACGCATAGAACGAAGCATCTCAGACCATATAAAGTATATATATTCTTGATCAGCACGACGAGACGAGTTCAAATAGCCATGTCCGTCCGTCCGTCCGTCCGTCCGTCCGTCTGGATCAATGCGAACTCCTCCGAGACCGTAAGAGCTACAGAGCTGAAATTTTGCACGTAGGCTTGTATATACTGCAGGCATTGTATATCTCGGATTCAGCCGGAAAGGGCCACTATATCATATAGCTCCCATACAAACGTCAAAGTCACGAAACAGTGATTTTCTCAATAACTTTATTAATTTTATAGCTATTGTCATAAAAGTTGGTATTTGTCAGTTTTATGTTCTTATTAATGATTGTGCCAAATTTGATCAAGATCGGGTGACTAGATCATATAGCTCCCATACAAACGGCAAAGTCACGAACAGTGACTTCTCAATAACTTCATTAATTTTATAGCTATTGTCATAAAAGTTGGTATTTGTCAGTTTTATGTTCTTATTAATGATTGTGCCAAATTTGATCAAGATCGGGTGACTATATCATATAGCTCCCATACAAACGGCAAAGTCACGAACAGTGACTTTCTCAATAACTTCATTAATTTTATAGCTATTGTCATAAAAGTTGGTATTTGTCAGTTTTATGTTCTTACTAATGTTGTGCCAAATTTGATCCAGATCGGGTGACTATATCATATAGCTCCCATAGAAACGATAGGTGGAAAACAGTGACTTTCATCAAAAAGTTCGTTATATCCTATGCTAAGATTGAAGGCCGTTCTTTCGCAAACATTAGTCTTTTTGGAAAAAACGTTTTTACACTTTGATGGCTGTGGGTAAGGAAAGAATTACCAAAACAGTTGCAAGGGTATACAAACTTCGACGCGGTTGAAGTTAACCCCGGCTCTCTGGTTTTTAAATTCTGTTCACATGCTTTTTACAAGCATATCTTAGTATCTTGCTCACTCAAGCATACCAGCACCCTAGCGCCCCCCACCAGCAAAAGGCCAACTCCGGGCCTTTGGAAACTTGGCTATCTTTAGTCCGATTTTGATCGAATCTTGTATTTTCCTGGATATTAGTATCAAACTACGGAAGATAATCGAGTTTTATACTATTACGGGGGCGTCAAGGGGCGTGGCAAATCTTTACACATACAAAATGAACGCATTTACTTAGCAAATATACATATACATATATATACAAATTTGGTGTCTCTAGTTAGTATAGTGTTTGGAAAAATCGGTTTTAATTAACTTGCGGGGGCGGTAGGGGGCATGGTAACAATTTGAAGCAAACTCGATAACTGTGCATACTACACGAAACTACATACCAAATTTGGTGGCTCACTAATACGGACCGACGGGCGGACATGGCTAGATCGTCTTGGCTGGTGATGCTGATCAAGAATATACAGTCGACTCTCGTTAATTCAAACCAGCGATAATTCGAACCTCTCTGTAATTCGAAGTTATCACGAGTCCCCTACAGAATCTCTCAAACCCTCGATAATTCGAATTTGCTAAGTCTCTTGGTGTGTTAATAAAAACTTTGAACTTTGGGAATAACCTGAAAATAACTTTACCGTACGTGGTTGCGTGTACACATAAAACATGGGCACATTTGGACGCTCGCTTCCGCACGAATCGTTTCGTTGGTGTACACAATAAAAATTTATATTAAATATGAATCCTAAAAAGTATAAATGTTCGACGATTGCTGAAAAAAAAAAAAATTATTGAAAAAATCGAAGGAGGTAAAAAAAAAGCGATGTTGCAAAAGAACTCAAGATTCCTCTCAGTACTCTCTTAATCATAATAAAGAACAATGGTAAAGTTACTGCTGCTCAAACTGCTGCTGATATTGAAGAACCAACTATTGTACCAGTAGTTTACTTCAGCGCTGTGAGTTTTTCTGAGTATGTTGAAGTGGATAAAGATGTTGCTGTCTCAGGATCACTAACCGATGGCGAAATTTTATCTCTGACCGATACAAATGAAACGAGCAACGATGAAGGCGAAGATGACATATCAGAACCTTTGGAAGAAGTATCAGTTAAGGTAGCAATAGCCTCATTTCAGAATTTCAAAGCTTTTGCCTACAAAACGAAACTGATGAAACAGCATATCAGGCACTTTTTGTACTTAAAAAATTATTGATAAGTCTGAGCACCAGCAATGTACTCCAAAACAAACACTTATTAATAAGTTCTTTTCAAAGATTAATTAATTGACATTATAAATATATAAAACGTTAGCAGTTAAATAAAAACTTGATAATTCGAAGTTTTATTTATTTTGACTCAAAAATTCGAACCATTTTATATTTCGAACTCTCGATAATTCGAAATATTTTAAAAGTCCCTTGAATTTTGAATTAACGAGGGTCGACTGTATATACTTTATGGGGTCAGAAAGACTTCCTTCTGCCTGTTACATACATTTTGGTGACTTTAATATACCATTTCACCATAGGGGTGTATGGTATAAAAATTTATACATAACCATATGTATGTAGGCTATAATTTGTAGCCCAATCTAGTCCCTATAAATCAGGCTATATATATATGTGAGATGGGATAAGGTAGGTACAGCGTGGTGGCAACTCCGTTATGCAGATTGGCAACGCAGCAGCAGTCGTGAGGTGTCGTGTAAAGTCAGCAGTCGATATTCAGCAGTCAGCAGTCGAGGTTCAGCAGTCGGCAGTCGGTGTTCAGCAGTCAGAAGTATCAGCAGTCAGCAGTCGTAAGCAGCAGTAAGAAGCCGATAAATCAGCAGTATACAGAACCCGAGATTTAAGTTGCATATTTTGTAATCATTATTCGCCCGTCCACGATTTATAATAATATTAATAAACTATAATATAATACATTTGGGGACTCAATTGAGGACTCCAACTTCCATATATGTATTTAAGCTAGGTTTTCTATTTCTAACTAAATGCCACAACCTCTTACTTTTAGGTTAGCATTATTATTATAAGTTTTGTTTTTGTTATTATATTACTGCACGCACATCTGGCTGTTGTCGTATTAATTGTAGTTGAAGATAATGAATAACGGAAGATTGTGTACCCTCTGGTAATACGCGTCTTTTGTACGGTGGTCCTATATCGGAGGCATCCAATGTACGGCGCTTTTGTTCATTACTGGAGCCAGCCGCATCGCTTTGATTAGAATTTGTTGCTGTTGAAGAAGTCGCTGTCGAAGGGGTTTGGTTAGGGGAGGTGGTTGTCTCATTAGTCTCAGTGGTAGTTGTAGTGGTAGTGGTAGGGGTAGTAGGAGAAAACGGATTTCACTTTATAGGAATTTGGTAAGTCAATCGGCGCCGAGTCCTCGCCGGCCAATGCACTTTGTATTTGATCAATAGCATTACTAAACTTTGCTTGCTTCATATTCTTTTCGGTTGCGAATTTGTCCTCATTGCCCACATATGTGAACAGATCTTCCACTTTAATATTGGCGGTCTCGCCAGTTCCATAAAAGTAAACATTATACTTTTTATACCATACACCTTTCATAGGGTGAAATGGTATATTAAAGTCGCCAAAATGTATGTAACAGGCAGAAGGAAGCTTTTCCGACCCCATATCAACAGCCGAGTCGATTTAGCCATATCCGTCTGTCCGTCCGTCTGTCCGTCCGTCTGTCCGTCCGTATGAACGCCTAGATCTCGGAGACTTATTACATAGAGCCACCAAAAATGGAATGTAGGCTCGTGTAGTATGTAGAGTGATCAAGTTTATTTCAAATTTTTGCCACGCCCCTTTCCGCCCCCCGCAATTCAAAAAAAACTTTTATCTCATAAACTATTCTAGCTAGAGACAGCATATTTGGTATGTATATTTGCATAATAAATGCGCACATTTTGTATATATAAAGATTTTGCCACGCCCCTTTCCGCCCCCGAAATTTGAAAAACTCGATTATCTTGCGTAATTTTTTACCTTGTGCAATCAAATTTGATCAAAATCGGACAAAAAATAGCCGAGTTATGCATATAAACGTTTTTCCATAAGGCCGGAGATGGCTGTTGGCGGGTGGGGGGCGCTGGGGTGCTATGCATATGTGCGAGATATTAGGATATGCTTGTAAAAAGCATGTGAACAGAATTTTTTAAAATAGGCAAATGCTTTAGTTATTACAAATTTGAAATATTTGTTTTACTGGTGTATGGCATACCTGAGTCGGCGAGACGACTTACTTGCTTCATTTTTTTTTTAACGGGTATCTTCTATTTACAATCTGTCAGTTTGTGGACAATAAGTGGATTGTGGGGCGTGACAGTGGCTTATGGTATTGAGTTTACAACAAATAAAAAGACTATGATGTTTAATCAAAATTATCGTTAAGACTAGGATATTAAAGGTGGCTAAGGGCTATGTGGGTGGATTGGAGAGGGGTGAGTGATGGGAGCCTATTAGCTGAACACTCCTCGCGCTGGTAGGTCCCATGGGCGTAGTCTTCGTAGGCGGCGGACAAACACTAAATGGACAGAGTTAGTGGCTTAACCAAACAAATTTTTCACCAATATATGTCGCGAATTTGAAAATTTTAGTTTCTTTGTCATTATTTGGTGCATGATTTCACTTCAATACATTGTTTTAACGAAATTTTGTTACGAAACCACGGCTGCGAAAGGCAGGATAATAATTAGTTATTATCAACGACGATTGGAATCTACGTTTCTCAAATGTCAAGTGAAATGATTACCGATACTTTGCAGCAGTTATAGGAAAAATTGATTAACGGTATTTGTTGTATAGGTTCCAATTCTGAATCAATGATTATTTTTCAAGTCGTGTAAATTTTGTAAGAAATCCAATATACATAATTTCTGTACCAAATGTAATACACATTTGTGTTTCTGTTTTTCAACGTATTACAGAAACAAATGATGATTATCTAAACGATTTATTGGCACATGCATCACAGAGAACCAAAATACCTTTTATAATAAATAAACTTAAGTTAAGGTTTGTAAAAATAAATATTTTAAACCTTTTATCATAAATTACTTTGCAATGTATCTTATATTTTAATATTAAAATATTAAAGTTTTTATACCCTTGCAAAAAGGGTATATTAATTTTGGTCAGAAGTGTGCAACGCATAGAACGAAGCATCTCAGACTATATAAAGTATATATATTCTTGATCAGCACGACGAGACGAGTTCAAATAGCCATGTCCGTCCGTCCGTCCGTCCGTCCGTCTGGATCAACGCGAACTCCTCCGAGACCGTAAGAGCTACAGAGCTGAAATTTTGCACGTAGGCTTGTATATATTGCAGGCATTGTATATCTCGGATTCAGCCGGATCGGACCACTATATCATATAGCTCCCATACAAACGTCAAAGTCACGAAACAGTGACTTTCTCAATAACTTCATTAATTTTATAGCTATTGTCATAAAAGTTGGTATTTGTCAGTTTTATGTTCTTATTAATGATTGTGCCAAATTTGATCAAGATCGGGTGACTATATCATATAGCTCCCATACAAACGGCAAAGTCACGAACAGTGACTTTCTCAATAACTTCATTAATTTTATAGCTATTGTCATAAAAGTTGGTATTTGTCAGTTTTATGTTCTTATTAATGATTGTGCCAAATTTGATCAAGATCGGGTGACTATATCATATAGCTCCCATACAAACGGCAAAGTCACGAACAGTGACTTTCTCAATAACTTCATTAATTTTATAGCTATTGTCATAAAAGTTGGTATTTGTCAGTTTTATGTTCTTGTTAATGATTGTGCCAAATTCGATCAAGATCGGGTGACTATATCTATAGCTCCCATACAAACGGCAAAGTCACGAACAGTGACTTTCTCAATAACTTCATTAATTTTATAGCTATTGTCATAAAAGTTGGTATTTGTCAGTTTTATGTTCTTATTAATGATTGTGCCAAATTTGATCAAGATGATATATAGCTCCCATACAAACGGCAAAGTCACGAACAGTGACTTTCTCAATAACTTCATTAATTTTATAGCTATTGTCATAAAGTTGGTATTTGTCAGTTATATATTCTTATTAATGATTGTGCCAATTCGATCAAGATCGGGTGACTATATCATATAGCTCCCATACAAACGGCAAAGTCACGAACAGTGACTTTCTCAATAACTTCATTAATTTTATAGCTATTATCATAAAGTTGGTATTTGTCAGTTTTATGTTCTTATTAATGATTGTGCCAAATTCGATCAAGATCGGGTGACTATATCATATAGCTCCCATAGAAACGATAGGTGGAAAACAGTGACTTTCATCAAAAAGTTCGTTATATCCTATGCTAAGATTGAAGGCCGTTCTTTCGCAAACATTAGTCTTTTTGGATAAAACGTTTTTACACTTTGATGGCTGTGGGTAAGGAAAGAATTACCAAAACAGTTGCAAGGGTATACAAACTTCGACGCGGTCGAAGTTAACCCCGGCCCTCTGGTTTCACTTTAATTGACTTTTTGACAACGTAGCTTTTAGAATGGGGTTTTTTTTAGCGTTAATAATAATTACAATTTTAGATAAGATAAAATTTAAGATAAAAAGTTTGCAGGAGGAAGCTAGAGAAAGAGAAAGACCAAAATAAATATCTTTTTGGTTGTAGAGATTTAGAAGAGCCAATAATCAGTTGGCAATAATTAAAGTCAATGTGGACAAATAATTTAAAGAATTATATAACCAGAGGGCCGGGGTTAACTTCGACCGCGTCGAAGTTTGTATACCCTTGCAACTGTTTTGGTAATTCTTTTCTTACCCACAGCCATCAAAGTGTAAAAACGTTTTATCCAAAAAGACTAATGTTTGCGAAAGAACGGCCTTCAATCTTAGCATAGGATATAACGAACTTTTTGATGAAAGTCATTGTTTTCCACCTATCGTTTCTATGGGAGCTATATGATATAGTCACCCGATCTTGATCAAATTTGGCACAATCATTAGTAAGAACATTAAACTGACAAATACCAACTTTTATGACAATAGCTATAAAATTAATGAAGTTATTGAGAAAGTCACTGTTCGTGACTTTGCCGTTTGTATGGGAGCTATATGATATAGTCACCCGATCTTGATCGAATTTGGCACAATCATTAATAAGAACATAAAACTGACAAATACCAACTTTTATGATAATAGCTATAAAATTAATGAAGTTATTGAGAAAGTCACTGTTCGTGACTTTGCCGTTTGTATGGGAGCTATATGATATAGTCACCCGATCTTGATCGAATTTGGCACAATCATTAATAAGAACATATAACTGACAAATACCAACTTTTATGACAATAGCTATAAAATTAATGAAGTTATTGAGAAAGTCACTGTTCGTGACTTTGCCGTTTGTATGGGAGCTATATGATATAGTCACCCGATCTTGATCAAATTTGGCACAATCATTAATAAGAACATAAAACTGACAAATACCAACTTTTATGACAATAGCTATAAAATTAATGAAGTTATTGAGAAAGTCACTGTTCGTGACTTTGCCGTTTGTATGGGAGCTATATGATATAGTCACCCGATCTTGATCGAATTTGGCACAATCATTAACAAGAACATAAAACTGACAAATACCAACTTTTATGACAATAGCTATAAAATTAATGAAGTTATTGAGAAAGTCACTGTTCGTGACTTTGCCGTTTGTATGGGAGCTATATGATATAGTCACCCGATCTTGATCGAATTTGGCACAATCATTAACAAGAACATAAAACTGACAAATACCAACTTTCATGACAATAGCTATAAAATTAATGAAGTTATTGAGAAAGTCACTGTTTCGTGACTTTGACGTTTGTATGGGAGCTATATGATATAGTGGTCCGATCCGGCTGAATCCGAGATATACAATGCCTGCAGTATATACAAGCCTACGTGCAAAATTTCAGCTCTGTAGCTCTTACGGTCTCGGAGGAGTTCGCGTTGATCCAGACGGACGGACGGACATGGCTATTTGAACTCGTCTCGTCGTGCTGATCAAGAATATATATACTTTATATAGTCTGAGATGCTTCGTTCTATGCGTTGCACACTTCTGACCAAAATTAATATACCCTTTTTGCAAGGGTATAAAAAGGTCATTGGAGTTTTGTAAATCTTATTGTCTTTATCCATGTTATATTTCTAGTTGCCAATGGATAAAGGGAACCAGCCTCTAGGTACATGGGAACACATTCGCAATATGTGATCGCTGCTCTTGCATATGGAAAAGATGCAGAAAAGGTTCTATATGTCAGTCTCCACGGACTATTGCACACGATTCAGGAGTTCGAGGTGTTCACTCATCACACATTACACACCAAAAAGGACTATTACCAGGGCAACAATTCGGCATTGAGAGTCCAGAAATGTGTGCCCTACTTTTGACTAAACATTTCCTTAACTACTCGCATGTGAAGGCAGCTCATGTGCTCGTGAAAGCCTATCCCTGGACGGTGCTACTTCAAATTGGGTTACTACAACTTTAGCAACAACAATGTCTTTAAGTCCCTAGAGGAAAAACCAAACTTTTTCTTTATCTAGCTAACCATTCGCTAGCTAGTCATCACCTGTCAGCCTATCGTCACCACTCGAGTTTCGTTCGCTTTTCGATCAATATGATCACCGTTTTGAACTGCTCTTGGTAAATTTTCGATCCTAAGTCGGTCAACTTTTTAAGGAATTGGCAAACAGTTAAGAACATAATCTTGAAGAAGATTCTCGGTGATCCCAATTTTTCTTTCTACTTCACTTCGGTTCTACATGTTTTGTATCTCAGCGAAAAAGAAATGGTAGATGTCTCACCACAAGTTTCCGTTATATCAATGACTTTGCCGAATAAATATTACTTTAATTTTATGAAACACTTTCACACAAGACACTAGAAACTAAATAATCTGGGTGTTAGATATATCAGACAGAAACTGAAGAAAGACTTAAATATGAAAGTCGTGTATGTGGACTGCCAATGATCGATTGTTACAAAAACTTGAACCTCCATTTAAAGTCGATTTTATATACATATTTCTATTGACACTTTTACCCATTTTCAGAGTAGCTTTGTATTAAACTAAATGATATTTCAAATATATAAACCTCAGTATCATTCATCATTGTAGGCAGCTAATTTTCTCATGTCAATTTCCAATCACGTCCTGTCCACAACACAAATTAACAATAAAAAACCAACAAAACAAAATCCAATCAAAGCAATTCCTTTGTAATTTTACAATTATTCGATTATTTACGACCTCAGCCGCCCACACATCGATCGGATCGAACGTTCCATCCGATGGCCACGAGGAAGTAAGTTCTCAAGTCATCATATTTGTATGTGGCTTCCACGAGTGTTTGGGACCAGCTGTCAGTGCGACTTGATTTTGACAAAGAATAATATGATGGAGCCCTAAAACATAAACACACAAGCACTTCTGATCGATCACTAGCGATCTGCGATCACTGACCAACAATATTTATACAGCTAAATGAGAAAACGTGACCACACTCAATTGCTAAAGTGTCAAGTTGAAGGCCCTTTGGAGCATCATCATCATCTTCATCATCCACATCGTCGTCCGTCTCCGGTTTGCCTTCCTGGTGAGGGTGGGATGACGGGTACGGCGCCAGCGACTACGACGGAGACAGATGATGACGACACTTGGCTGCCTGGTGGCAGCTCTCAGAGTCTTAATGAAGTCGCACGATAAGATAATTATGTTTAAGTTTCTCTTTTGGTTTCTGTTTCTATTTCTATTGCTGTTTCTTTTGGCTGTAGCTGCCTCATAATATCATAATTAAAAATTGCAAAGACTTCCTCAAGAAGACTTCTGCGGCCTCCTCGTTTGCCTCACCTCATTCGGTTTGCCTCTCATGTCCGACAATTATTATGAAGTAATATTTTTTTAAACAATTCAAATGTTGGCTAAACAAACGTGTGTGTTTTGAATTTCTTCGTGGGGCTGTGCGCCGTGTGCGTTCAGTTTTATGAGCAAGTTTTACGATCCAACGATACAGTCAGTCAATCGTCTTAAAGAACTGTCAAATCATGCAAATAAATGTGCTTTTAAAGCGACAACGAATGGGCCAAATGGGTAGCCCAGCTTCAGACTCGACTCGACTCGACTAGAGACCAGAGATCTAAGGTGTTGTTTCGTGAGTTGCAGAAATATTCAGAAACAACGAAACAATGAAACAAGAATCCAACTTGGCCAGATTAACAACTGAACACAATGCAAAAGTCTTGCAAATGTTTACTGCTAGGAAGAACATGTAATACAAATTATGAGCAAATTAATTGATTAATTAATAGTTTAAGTGGGTAAGCCAAGAAGTACGTTTTATGGCATCATTACGACAATAAACCAACTGCAAAGTGAATAATAAAGAAAAACATTAAATAAATCTAAACGTTATATGCATATTTGATTGTAAAAATATATTAGGAAAATGCCATTTCGAGATATTTACTCGTATAAAATAGTTGAGTATTTTGCGACATCTTAAAATGAGTCTCTTTACTGAGTAAGTAGTTACTTACTCCAAACAGGATAACCTTCATGACTGATAAACCATTACTAGGCATTAATCGCACTTACTTCTCTCAACAAAGGTATTGAAGAAATGTTCAATCTATGTATAATTAGTTTCAAGGATCCACGCAGCTCCCAAATCTTCCCAATTCATAATGCTTGACCAATCAGCAATAGGATCTTATCTATTTTGCCTCCACAGAAATACTAATCAATTCTTAGCTGTCAAATCAGCAAACATTTCCTGGATCTTTGAAATTCTTATTCGTCAACCCAAGTCAAAACGAATAAACAGAAATCCCTCTCCAATGCCATTCGGCTTGGCAATGGATTCCCCTTACCTTCCATTCCTCTACACTGCAGCCTCTCGATGTTTTTTAACAACATAATCCAAAACTTAATAGCTTACACACTCTGAGGCATAGAAAGCAAAGGTCCGCAGTAAACCTTGAATATAGCTCATAGAAGAAAACACAAAATATTTTGGTTGTTGCAAAATTAGTTCCAATAATAATAAAATTAAAATCAAGGAGAGTAAATCAATTGTTGGTGGAAAGGGGGTATGGGGAGGTTAAAGGGAAAACACCCACCACAGTTCGAAGCAGTCGCCCTAAATAGCCAATTGTCATTAAATTCACAAATCTCGATCCAAGTCGGTTGCTTTGTTGTTTGTGTCTATATAAAGATAAGAATTTTATGATGATTTCTTTTTCGGTGGAAATTGTAAACGAAATTGAGTTGATTGGCACCAGTTTGTCTCGGGACGGATGATGATTAATGGTTACAACCAGGCCCGGATCATGTCACAATACAGGCACTAAGCTGGCTGGACATTGGCTCTTTTTCCCCTAATTGGCCATCATCTTATTATTTTTAACTTTTTATAAAAACTGCAAAATTTGAATGGACAAACAAATAGTAAAGAAGGTTTTGTTGGTCTCATTAATTCATCTATGTTAAGAACATCAAGTTGGTAAGCAATTTAATTACCTACTAATAAGATAAAACTAGTATTTTATATGTCCCGGAAACTTGCTCAAAAAGCGTTTTGAACTTCAGGATTCATTATAAAGGATTATAAAGGATACCTCCAAACAAAAAATAGATGTGTCATTTTGATTTACAACCTTAATATCATCTTGATATCTGCGTTTAAATTTGGAATTCAAAGTCCAATAACCACAGACTTTGACTATTTATATCATTTAGTGGGCTACATAACTTACTCCAACCCTGATGATTATTTGCAAAGGTGTTTGATCTGCAATCATTCCATATAAAATACTTAAAAAAAATTATATGTGTTGCTCTTTTGTCTGCTTAGTGGACATCTCTTTATTTCACATCAATCATACGCCCACGGATGAGTGCAGAGATGGATCATTATAGAGATGCTGCAAAATTTTGCATTTTGTCTTAGGTACTTTTGATTTGGAAAGAGAAAGTTGAACTGAAATCGTAAATATATATCGTTTTTACACCCACATCGATGCTTGTTGCCAACTGATTTGACATTTTTAATTTAGCCAATCCTAATTTATTTGCATCTATTTGTCAAAGTTCTCTTCTTAATTTCAGTTGCTTTATGTCAATTATCTTGTTCTTACCAAATTAGTCAACCACAAAAAAGAACAAGAAACCAAATAAAAAAAAAAAAAAAAAACGATAAAAGCAACAACAGAATGTTTAACTAGCCATTTATCAAAATGTTTATCTGCAAGATTTACCAAATTAACATTTGGCTAACCCTGACTGACCGACTCACTGGCCAATTGGATTGTATTCGCAAAATTTCTGGCGCATTGCAGTTTAATTTGAAAATTTATTACTTAACCTTTAATTTGTGCATAAACGGCTATTTAATTGTACTTCACGAATGCGAACACAGTATACAACACACACTTGACCTAAGCCAAGAAAAAGAGAGAAATAAAATACTCACCTTGGCCACAAAGTCATTGGGCGGCCATAATCGTTGAATAGTTTTCTTTGTATTCGAGATTTAGTTAGGGGCGCCGCAGATGCAATTTAAAATGTATTTGTGATTCAGATTGATTTTATTTCCAAATTAATATCTTGAGATTCATTTCCATATACTTTATAAACAAACTGATTGAAATTTACTCACAAATGGGTCAAAACTGATTGGAAACAAACACAATGCTCTGTGTATAAGTTGGCCAAATCTGTTTTTGAATCTTACTGCCTTTTCTTTTATCCCAATATTGCAATTTAAAGTTGTTAAATATTTATTTGAACGGTTTCATCTATTATAAAATCCCTCGATTCTTAAATTCAATACAATACTATTTAAGGTTTTTCATTAACCAATTACTTGCCAATGGAAAAATTACAGAATAAGTCACCTTAAATGAGCCTTAGCTGAGCAGATTGCTTTATACATTGTTCATGGCCTACAATCAACTCTTTCAGGGGGCCAAGTAGGCGTGGGCACTTTAATTATTAATTTTGGCTCTCAGTCTCTATTTCATTTTTATGGTTTTTGGTTTTATTTTGTTGTTTGTTGTTGTTGCCCAATGCACGAGTCCGAGTGCTACAATTGCGCACTTCAAAACCAACAATTGTGCCGGGTCGTGGCAGTTGCCTCTAATTGTCTGTCACCCGAAGAAGATGAAAAAGAGTAAAAAGACAGAGGGAGAGGGCCTATGTTTACCCAGGCCATGGTTAATTATGCGCACATTATGCCCAATGAATGGGCTGGCGATTGCGTTCAAGAGGTGCAACATGAAGTTGGCGGATCATTGGGAAATACTCGAGCTCGGGTCCCCGGGCTTTTGTCTGAGTGTCTTCATTTATTAGATTTCTTTATGGGCCCACACGCCCCAGCCCCAGCCTCAACCTCATCTCATCTCAACAGATCTTACCATCTCTCTCGCACTTTCTTAGCCTGTCTCTGTCAGCCTTTGCTGTTGTTGATGGCATCATTTCAGCAGCTTTTGTAATTTTATTTCGGCTGGTGGGAAGTTGCTGCTGATGCTGCTGCTGCTCCCTCAAAAAGAGTTCGTCGCTTAAGTCTTTCGTTTGCACTTTTTTATTTAATTATTTATTCCATTTTGTGTTAATTGAATGCGTGCCACACATGTGCCACAAGCATATGCCAGACATAATGGCAGCAATTGATGGCGTTGGCGTTGTCGTTTTCATTTTTGTTGTTGTTGTTGTTGTTATTGTTGCTGCTGCTATTGCAGCATCTAATAAAAACGAGAATTAATTTTCAAAAGATGCTAATTTGATTGTTTGCATCTTTTTGGCAAATGCCAAAAGTTGCAATAATTATTGCATGGAAATTACTGTTGTATACAATTTCTGGGAGTGCTTTGAGTCGAAGAATAATTATTCAAAAATCCATCGGATGTGACTTAAGCTAAATTAAACTAGACCTCTTTACATTACACAACTGCCAATAATTTCTTCAATATTTTGCATCTTCATTAGGCACAAAATTATAAAATTAGTTTCTAAATATAAGTACAAATATTGTCCAATCTAGAACGCTTCTTGAGAAACATATTTGTGACTAGCATACTTGTAATTTTGTTGAATTGAATTAAACTAATGATTGACTAACAAAGTGCGTTAAATTGAATTTTGAATATAATAAATTTAAAAATTGCTGAGCTTTACAAGTGATCCTAAAACATGTGAGCTACATCGAAATGTTGATTTAACACCCGAAAGGCCACGCCCACTGCGGACAGGGTACGTTGCCATGTCAATGTCGAAATAAAACCCGTTTCTGATTTAGGTGTGGTTCCGATCTCCGTACAAGTGAATGGACTAGCGTCGATTCTTTATGATATGTGGAGGTAAATTGAAAGTCGTTTTCTCATTTAATAGACTCTTCCTTTCCTATAATCTTGGTCAAGTTCATGTGTTTCCTACTTCATCGTTGAGCACTTAATTAATTTGAAGTCTTTGGAATTTGCCATTTCCTTTCCTGCCCGGTAAATAGTCGATGATGCGGCAAATGGGGCATGCAAATTGTCCAGAGATGCTACTACCAGCCTCCACCAACATCGACGATTTGCCATTGAATAGTTTAGGCCATATAAAGCCAAACTAATTAGCTTCCTGTTTAACAATCGCCAAATGTGGTCAAAACCACATCGCAGCAAGTAAATAAACAATTTAATTATAAATAAATAATTTCAAATAAATGCCTTCTCCGAACACAGAGATCCGAAGCCCATTTACATAGCTTGTAAATGCCTTCGCATGCGGCTTTCCCACTGTTTCATAAATAAAACTCAAATAAATCAGCCCAAAACAAAGTTTAGACAAGTTCAAGTTTTCGTATAGCGCTGTCAGTCAGCACGGCGATTCGACGTTCTTACGCACATATAAGGCAACTGAACCATGTGGCAAAAGTGAATTTCAATTTCAATTCATTGAATTTGAATTTAAATTTGCATCTGTCTGACAATAAGTCGGACGACCCACGCGTGCCATTTACAAATGGTTTGTTATGGTTCTCGAATTGTGCTTGTCTTCCCATTGTGGGGATGCCCTTTTATTGGCTCCGTTCTTGTCCCCCCGATTGTTGCCATCCTCCACCCAAATTACTAAGCTAAAGGTGAGCCAAGTGTACGTCATATGATTTCAAACCTTTTACGAATGTTTATTTAATGTTTGTTTATTCGAAATAACAAACCAATGTTTAATTTGCCCATATATTAAATTAAAGTAAAAGAAAATAATTTAAGTAATCGTAACTTAAGTTATAGTTACAATATTTTATACTAAAGGCAACATTTTTTACCCATAGTATTTGTATAGAGGTCCTTTTAGTTGACAAAACGAAACCTTTTAAAAATAGATTCAAAAATACAAGAGATCGAAAAAAACATTTGATAATGTCAGGAAATGACAGAATTTTTAATTACTGATTGGGGTAATTCAGATTATTCAGGTGACTTCAAGCATTAGGTTTATTGGTTGTCTTCAATATTGAAATTGTTGCCTTTACAAGGTATCTTCCACACCTGAAAGGTGCCAAGTGTTGGTTAATAATAGAGACGTATATAGCAGACTCACCACTATATCGAATTATGCAGCGGTGAGCTCCCTATTTTCATTTAAAAATAAATTGAACAGGTATTCAATTAAAGAAATAACTAGTGTTGACTAGTCTTTCCTAATCTTTGCCTACATATAGTCATACATTACATTCCGAATATGGAAAAAAGTGTGAGAAACACTTTTTATCTTGGCTTCGAACATTTTCCTTTTCGATTATTTACCAACCCCTTAAAAGATTTCTCTGGCAACCTGATCTAACATAACTTAAAAAAGATACTTAGTTGAAGAATCCAAAGATCGGTATCGATATTTAAAAGTCGGTATTGTGACTGGCTGAAGGTTTTTATGATTTATTTCAACCTTTTTCGCTTAGGTTGAGGTAGTCAGTTCGCCAATTATTGGCTGCGTACTTATTTATTGGGTCGGTAAAAATGGAAGTGTAAAACGATCAGCTAAAGAAAATGCTTTGAACAGTTTTAGTTTATCATAAATGTATTTTTCATGTTTTTTTTTTTACAATAATTTCGCAGAGCATTTTGACATTGATGAAAGATCAAAGGAGTGATGATATTGCAATACTTTTTCGGTACGCACATATAGGTAGATATGATGTATCCTTCTCCTATTTGATTGGGATGCCACTGAGTGATCTGTTAAGATGAGATACATATATTTTAGGTAAATCAATGAGGTTTGTGTTTATATGGAGTCAGAGCCTTTATTAAATGCACAAGCATTAGATTGGCTAAATTTAATGAAAGTGGAACTAAATGTGGTAAATTGGTCTTCATTCGCAGACACAGTTTGTTCTCATTTGGCCCATGCCTTTCCAGTCCAGCATTCATATAGATAGTTGAATTGTGCAATAGCCTTTCATTAACAGAAAAGTTGCGTTGGTTGTCAGACAGACAAGGCATCACAAAAATTCGCTACTTGCCCGCCTGCTCGGCTGCCCTGGTTTTGGTTTTGGTTTTGCTTTTGGTCTCAAACATGTAATAGCTCTTTAAAAGGTTGCAACTAAGCGCACACTCGAGGCTCAAATTGGGTCAACACAAAGTGTTATTATGTATGCAAGCAGCTAAGTGACTAACTTGGAAGTAACCAAGTATTTATAAAGCATGTATGTAGGTGCCGCCGCTTGAAGCTTTCCCAAGTCGGCTGCCATTTTGGCGTCATGCCACACATTTCGGTGTCCCGGGAGATGCACACTGATTAGTCTAAGGCTAAAGTTTAAGCGGTTAAACGTGAAACCTTAGTACAAACCCCGAACATGTATGTATATTGGTCGTGATATTGACGGAGAACACCCAATTTACTGGTAATGTCGTCTCACAATCAATTGAATCTGACACATTGACAAAACGCATCAGTTTTTCCCTCATCCGCGAAAGGCTGTTGTTACTCTAAGAGTGTCCCATATGACCTTGTTTTAAAATGAGGAAAACCATTAACTATATACACACAATTAATTTATTCAACGAGCCAACAAAACAGGTTACAGGTTAGATTGCGAAAGGTTAGATTTATCGATACGGCAGCGGAATTAGGATCCATTTATTTATGTACTTCCTTCCATAAAGGAACATAGGACGATTGTAAGATATATTTGCCAGCCTAGAAAAAAGAATACAAAATTACGCAAAAATTCAAACAAATTAAGGTCAAAATTGTATTTATACAATCCTTTATGCCATCCATAGGACTCTTAATGGCATAGTCTAAGAACTTTGTTTATCCTTTTTTAATACGAAATCTTTAAACTATGAACTTTTCACATGATCGGCAATCTAATCTCCGAATCATTTGAAAAAAAAGTTCAAGCAGCTGAGTGTGTCTTGCCTACTGAATTCTTAAACACTATAAAAAGCTAAAAAAACTCGAATTAGACTTGAGTCTACTGGCTTTTCAGTCAAGAACTAAATATTCTCTCTTCCTATCTGAAAAGCTCGCGGCAACGAATGGATGGATATTAAATCGTAATACAAAGTAGTCACTAAAGTATTTGAACTTTTACAATCTAAAAACTGGTTATTCCTCGCCATGAACGAATTCCGTGATGCTTCTAAAGCAGTGGCTATAAAATCCGGAAATTATAGCTGGAAATTCCACCAGAGCAGCGTGGAATTCGACAGGACTATCAGCACTGAGGAAAACCGTTATTAGCCCCTAGTTTAACCTGCGATTATTAAATCTCAAAACAAAGAAGTCAGTCAAGTATTTTATCTCTAATAACGTATAAGCGGACAAGCGGATAAAGGGACGTGGTCTTCATCTCTCATTTGGAACATCAGAAAATTTTGGCCTATTCCGATGATATTCAAAAATCGTACCAAAATGCAAGTAACAATTGTTAATATTTGTTCATAAAATGCAGATCATTTGTTTAGAGTCAGCAACGAGTTTCTCATCCATAAGTAATATTTTTGATGGGCTTGAAGTGTTTGAAACATTTGAAACAAACCCAAAACATTCAAATTAACAATCGAACAAGGCCGACTTGGCTCTAAAAGAGTTAGTGCTGAGCGTGTATTAAACTAAGTTTCAAAATTAAGGTACAGAGTTATTACTTACACAATGGAATTAAGTTTAATATTGCCAAAGGATATCCTAGAACAGTACCGAATGAAAGTGGCCACCGCATATTCTGTATAATAAAGAGATTACAATTGTTAGTCATGACAGAGAATTTGTGTCCTTACCTTTAATAAAGCAATTATTATTAATACTCCGCCAAGGATGGAAAGTAGGGACAGTACTATTGTGAGGTAGACTTTCCAGTCAGGATAGTCAAAAATCCAATCTTCGTCTGAATAACTTCGGTCAGAATCGTTGGATAATTTATCTGTTATAGGGAATGTTCCATTATTACATTTGACTAAAGCAAAAATGAACGAAAATTCCCACTTACAACATATCGCCGAAACGATCTGAAGAATGCCCCAACCAATTTGCAAACCAGCTAGAACCCAGCAACCTGTCTTCAGCTCGCAACCGCAACAACATCTTTGGACTATACACATTTTATGAACTTAAAGAAAAACAAAAAGAAATTTAATTTTGACTAATACAACAAATTGAAAGGCTTGACTGAAATTTGTCAACTAAAACGGCTGGTACTACGACACGAATCGTTTTTGAGAAATGTCGTCCTGCCCCTACTTCAGTTTCGAGCCAATTTGAATTGCCCCATCATTTTGTTGGTTGAATGAAAAATACTGCAGTAAATAAATTCTGATGGTATCGCAACCCCAAAGCCTAATTGCTTTGGTCAAGAATTTCTTGTATAGGACTTCCAGTTTTAAGCTGTTCTCTCATAAGTAATCGAGCACTGAAGAAAGAGTGAAGGTTTAGCGACTACACTCTAGAGATGTGCGAAACATCGATGCAGTATCGATACATCGATGTTTCTCCTTTCGTAAAAAACATTGATTTTTTCTCTCTGATGTTCGATGTTTTTGTTACCTTTTCCATCACTGAGAAAGGATCTCATAAAATAAAGCATTTCAAGATTGCTGCAAAAAATATTTTTGTGTTCCAGCAACTTCGACTGAAACAGAACGTAAGTTCGGTAAGGCTGGAAACATAGTAAGCGTGAAGAGAAGTTCGCGTTTTATATTTTTAAGTTTGAAAAAGAGTGAATTATGTTTTATAGTATGCATTACGTTTGAAAAAGAATAAATTTCTGTTTTATAGTTGTAAGTTTGGAAAAAGGATGATATTTTTAATAAAGATTTATATATGTATATATATATATATATATATTAAATCAAAAAGTGGACTATATTCAATCATTACTTCGATGTAGTATTTCTTGAAAAACATCGAAACATCGATGTGTCCAAACATCGTATTTCAACAGCTCTACTACACTCATATCCATCAACCGGGTTAAGCTGAAGTTCACGTAATATTGCTAAGAGCTATATTACAAACTGTGTCACTCTACATACATACAAGCCTACATGGAAAATTTAGATTCGCGTCGATCCAGGCGGACGTACGGACAGGGCTATATGAACTCGTCTCGTCGTGCTTATCAAGGATCGGCGATGGTTTCTTCTATGAGATGTACACTTTTGGCCAAGGGTACAAATATGAAATAAAATAATTTTTATTATAAACTTTTTGCCTTACGTCCTCAAGTAATTCTGAGTTATTAATATTTTCTTTGAAAACAAGTGAAGATTGAGACAGCCAACTCTCTGGATCTCAACTGCAATGGCAAACATTATTGGCGAGTCAACTATTCTTCAGAATAATAGTATGTCATTTAATAATTGTCGGTTTAAGGGGATGCAGACTAAAGAACAGCTGACCACAAGACAAAACAAAGATTTGCACCAATAACTCAAAAACTCAGACTCTGTACGGATGCGGACACATGGGTGGAAGGTTTCCGAACAATATATACCTCTGTAAGAATATCCTTGACCGATTCAATATTAATAAAGCTAATTTTGTCTATATGTACTTGATAAGTGGCTTGATTTGGTCAATTCAAAAGCAGAGTTGACCAAGACAATTCAACAAGCTTTCTCATAAGTGATTCTTTAAGAAAACAAACAATCTCAAAAGGACATCCCACTTTGTTATCCTGCACCACACGACAGAGAATTCCTTTTTCATGCGATTTGTACAAAAATAAGTAGCTAACTAAAAAGATCGTAAATTTTTTCATATCAGTAGAATACGATATACCCTGTCAAAGAACAACAAAAAAAAAAAAAACGAATTAGTAATTGAAAGATACAAGGGCCATATTATTATGCGTTTTTTCAGAATTACTCGTTGTTTGAATATTACCCCAAGAGCAATTAGTTTGAAAACTCCGGAAAGGGTGAGTTTAGTTCAAAAGTAACTTTTCACTTTCTTAATAATTTGTCATAGTCAGCCCCATAGAGCTCTCTTGCAGGGTATGCAATAGTGAATGTTGGACAGCGTGACAATAATATTTTTTACTTACTTTATTTTTGGCCATGCTTCAATGGCTGCAACGAGCAATGGCGAAGCCAATCGGCAGCCAAGAGCCACGTTTTTGAACCCGAGGGGTCAAGCGGCGCGTGTAGCGCAAAAAGCTAAGACTTTGGCGGATTATGACACAGCCAATGGCCAAGACTTTAGCAAAGAGACTGAGAGCTCTGATCACAATAGAATTTTGTTATTTTTTGGGGTGTACAAGCCAAGCTAATTGTAAGCCGATTTTCCAAAGATCGTATTCGCGTTCGATCTTCACGCCCGAGTGCTTTGGCAGACCTTACTTTGGAGCTGAACTTGACATGCATTTGTTTATATGTACAAATGTATCTGCTATCAATCTATCTTTCAGTCCCCCTCGCTCTGACTACTCTAACTACTTTGTGCGTGTAGTTAAGTGGTGGTAGGTAGGCAGGTAGGTTGATGGCTTCATGGCTTCACCCTGCTCGCCAGTCTAGACTTGGCAAATCTAAACTGCATTGGGAATCGGCCTACGTTCGGCATTGAGGTATGTTCTAATTAGAAGCTTAATTAACTAAATGACAAAAACAAACAGCCAATAAAAATGCCATAAATTATCCAAATTCTTCAGAGATGTACCATTTGTAATATAACTACTCAAGTTTTTATATTTGAATTACAAAATAAAATTACTTGAATGTTTAGTTAGTAGACTTATTGCTACGTGACTCGACTTACGTTACGTTATGTTGCTTGATGCGTTGTTACGTCTTAAAATGCCGGTTTGTTGGTGTGGCCTCTGTGCTGAGCAGCAACACATATCCATTTTGCGGGGAAAAAGCCGGGTGAGAGCTTATCGATCTAAGCTCTTAAGAGAACTTGACAGGGTTGTCGAGTTTTTTGCCTGAGAGATGGAGACGGCATTAGGGAATAGGAAAGCTCATTGTGACTGATTGTAATATTGATATATATAAATAACACTTAACTGAACAACTTTTGTTTTTCAATTATTACCCAATCGAAATGAAGATAATATTTTGCTCAAACACGGTCAGTTGTGGCAGTGCATATGAGGTGCACTTGGAGGATATATATAATGAGTGATGATATCATACGATTACCCACTCCATATAGATAGATTCATCTGTTCGTGGTGCGACAAACGTTTTGCACTTAAAGATGCCTTTTAAAGAAAGACACAATAAATCAAAAAAGTATTACAACCGACTGGTGTAGGTATAGGAAAAGCCAATTACAAACAACAAACTTTTTCAGTCTAGAGTCTAGACACAATAGAGACAAGTTAAGAGAAGGAGGTTGCTCTTCGACAAGTCGATGCAAAATGAGCGGCAATGGCTCTCTACCTCTCTGTTTTAGGCGATCGCTCTCACTCTCTTCGGGCCAGAAAAGCTGACATCATCACAGACCAAGCCAAGTTGGCCCAGCTGCTGGCTGTCAGACGGCGGCTTATTTAATGCGCGTTTCAAGCACAAAACTCTTTTAGTATAGCGTTGGCGTGCCAGACAGACGGTTCGGTATTTTTTAGAACGCACCGTGTAAAAATATAACCAAAACGAGAAAAAATAAAAATTAAAGAAAGAAACAAGAAAAGAAACCAACTCCAAGTACTTGAAAAACCAAAAAGTTGATATACTGATACACGAATATTTTTAGGCAGGCGGGGATCTAAAAAAGCCAACTGTGAAAACAAAAGTACTCACTTGTGCGATACGCAAATCCAAATGAATATGAAACAAAGCCGCAGTAAACATTCAGCGATTCAGATCTACATCCACCAACGTCGCTGATGTCAGTCAGACTCGGCGCGAATTGAAGTGCAGCCAACCAAGCGTTGAGTGTGAAACGCAAAACAAGCGAATTTAAAACGTTATGCCAAGTGCCTTGTTTTAGTTGTTAAGACTAAGCAGCAAAAGTTCATAGAAACAATTGTGCAAGAAAGTGAAAGACGAGAGCAACAAAAGGGAAAGGCTTCTCGTTTGGCTTACTTTGACTTTTCGGGGGCAAGTACTCTTGGCTTGTGCCTTGCTCTGACTCTTTTCAAGTGCAGGCCCAAGAAGTATTTTCAATCAGTTCAGTTCCAGCGGCAGCAACAGCTGTTTCAATTTCATTTAAGCGGTCGTGTTTTCTTCATTAACAGTCATTGAAAATTGGTTTTCAACAATATTTGTATCATTTTAAACCTGACCACGCGCTTTTTATTTTGTTTTTAGTTTGCTATCCATTCTCGTGTGCCTTGCCATTCATTGATTCAGCCAAGCCTGAGCCTGACTCGATGCGTGTGTGTCTGTGTGTGAGTGTTTGTGTGAGTGTGTGGCTATAATCAGCATATATATACATGCTTATTGTGTATGTATGTGTATTTAAAAAGCGGACTAACGACATTGATGGCAGTGCATTTCGATGCTGACCGCTTTTGTATCGAACAAGAGCCAGAAAAATTACCACACAAAATAAGTCAATATAAAACGCCTCCACAGTGGACATCTAGTTGAAAAATGAAAGAGAGATATTAGCAACCAACTTGTAATAACAAACAGGTAAGTCGAATTTCTCTATAATAAAACTATTCATTTAATTTTAAATTTATGGAAAATCAAAACACCCAAGCAACGAACTTGATAATTCTTACAAATAGATGACTTTTCTTAAGAAAATTTGTAACTATAAATATTTAGATATATATATTTCCCCAATTGTTCACACTTTATTTTATCCAAAGATACAACATTTTGCTAGTTGGAGAATCAAATATTCACAATGAATCATTGACAATTACTAATTCCCTATTGAAAGTTCAATGATTCTTCTAGCTGCCTTGTTATGAGTTTACAATATTTTTTGCCCAATTAGTCATATGTAGTTTTTTTTTGTTCAAGCCATAAGGAGATAAGCGACTTTTAGTTGTATTTTTTAGAACATTTTTTGATTATATTCTACCTAGGCATATATTCGCGTGTGTATTCTAAATTTATGTCAACTTTGGATGTCTTGAATGTCAGAGAATAGAACTTGCGGTGCACATTAGTGCCAAATTACCAAAGGTGTTTGGCCCCCAATTGTCACCTCACAACATAAAACACGAAAAGGTAAAGATATCGAACAACTGGGTGCGGAATTTGAGGTTGATTTGATATTGCATTACCTTCTCAGTCATATTTATAGCCACGCGCCATTTTCTCAACTCCATCGGCCGAGCTGAATGTCAACAAGTTAAGAACTGTCGCTCGTCTGGGGTGTTTCAAGTTGACATTAAGCCCACTTTAACAATTTTTTGTTATCCATTCAAATTTTTCAACTGCACTGAGTACATCGAGGGAATAAGTTATCGATAGCAAATTATTATTTAGCAGACTTTTCAAATTGTTTACTAAATAACTTGGGGAATCAAAGTCAGTGCCAACAGTATTCTTAAAGTGGACATGCATGTTATTATATTTATATGCATATAATAATATATTGAATACTTAAAAAGTCCCCCGCAAATCGCTCACTTATCAAGTCTGTTACTTTAATTTTGACACGTAGCCCTAGAAGGTAACTGACCAAAATTAAAAGAGTCGCATATATATTTTTTATACTTTTTGTATAATCATTTTTCGCAATAATTTTTAATTGTATTTTTGACGTTATTTACAATGCATAGCTTTTAATTTATGTCTATTATTTTGTCAAAATATTTTTGTTGCGATGCAAAATAAAAAATAACAAAAGGAAAAAGACCGATTCAATGCAAAATTTGACATATTCAAAGTCATAATTATTAGCATTGCCTTTTGTGGCTGATCACAAAGAAAATGAGAATGTGAAAATGTAAAGACCCAAAAAGAAATAAATACAAAAAACTCAACATAAACAAGTTGAAATTCTTAATAATTTATTCTCTAGCTGCGTTTCCAATGAACTTTTTGCAATTTGTTTGCATTTGGATTAAAATTCGGTCATCGCAAATAAACATGAATAACAAAATTGATTTCAGAGAATTATATGTATGTGTATATTCTTCTCTAATGTATTTCTAGGCTAGTCCTCAAAGCTGTGCCCTGGGCCTAATTAAATCATTTCCTTTGAACACTTTAATTGTAGGTTTGGCTTGCTTTTGGTCTGTTTTATGTAGCAAAATCACAGACGACATTGTCTCTGGGGCCACTCATTTTTCATCATGGTTAATTAAACCATAAACACCTCAAAACACGCTACCTTATTCAACACATATCAAGCCGCCACCCATATGACAAAATCGAAAAAACAGCCACAAAGAGTAGAAAAACAAAAAGTCAACCCACACACTATTTCCCATTGCTTAATTTTTCAATTTTTTCAAGACAATGCCAAAGCAAAGCTAAAAGTCAAAAACCGAAAACTGCAGTCCAATCGTGATACCCTCAGAAGTATGCCGAACTTCATATTCCCTATAAAGTGAGTATACAAAATTGAAATCTCCATTGAGAGAAAAATCCATAGCGTCTAAAATAAATATACTCTTTGGTAGGGTATAACAAAAGACCAAGCAAGCTATGACAAGTTTCGATGTCTCTTTTATTAGTTTATTTGATTTGGTTTTTTATTTTTTGGTTAATCAATTTAAATTACCTTCAATTAGAGTTTTTGTTCGTTTTTAAAGCAAATAAACACAAAAGGTTTAATTCAAAATGCAAATGAAAATTCCAAACAATTAGTATCGAGTCTTGCGTCCCGGCGCTTGAGAAATTCATGCATGCATATTTATGTTTTATGGTCCACAGATATAGCCACGAAATAGACCGCCCTCCCCGCTCTTAGACCTATGCTTTTGAGCGAGCAATTAACTATTTTATAGCTTCATTCGATATGCATAATAGTCAGATAGATGACTTTACAGAGAGCAGGAGCGGAGAGAAGTCATGGTCTGAGCCCCTGAGGAGGCTGGGCTCATATCCAATGTTATGGTTGTGGGAGTTGGCGCATAAAACAATGAAAACAAACACAACAAATACGCAAATTAGTTTTGAGTCATCCAAAAACTTTAAAAGCTTTATATAAATCATCGAAATATCCTAAATTATTGGCGGGGTCAGAGAACAAGCTGCGAAATTGCTTGTCATAGAAAAACCATATCATAAATTGTTCCCCCAAATTAAGTACATACAGAAAGTGAGACCGAAATTCCAATTGAATAAGAGGCAATTCAAAAAAAAAAAAAATGAAACAACAATCCAACGAAATTGTTAAAGCATAGAACATACGAAAACCTAAAGGATAAACGTAAATACCAAAAGAAACAAAGAAATGATTAGAGAAACGTATAGACTTGTGTGGGATCTAGTCGAATTTTCATTCTAGAGGTAATCGCCTCTTCATTTAAGTTGTTTTTGCATTGCCACGTGATTTGAATTTTTTTTACCGTAAACTACGAATGACTTAAGGCACAAACTTGAATTAAAATAATTTGCTTTTCAAGTGAAAGTTTTTTCTCAATTTGACTTAAGTTTTTCGTTCGTCTCCTGCAATTGTCTAAATATCAAAACGTTGTCGTTTGTCAGTCTTCACTAGTCCGATTTATATGAGCTATCAAATTGGCACCCAAGCCTGGGTTTGTCTCTGTATGTATGTGTGTGTGTGTGTGTCATTGAACCAACAAATCAAAGCCGCTTAAACACACACAAAAAATAATAGTTTATAGTTGACAACGACACAGCTCAGGATTGATGACAAGCCAAAGTAATGCCAAATGGCAATTATCAGCGAGTGGCATAAAAAAGAAGAAAAAAATCAACAAAATACAGAAATACTATAAACTAAAACCAGAGCCAAGCTGACAGCAGGCAAAAAGCCAAAATGTGTTCATTGACGTCACTTTTTTCATGAAATTAACAAACCGGCAAAAGCAAAAGGAAAAAAAAAATACAAAACAAAAAAATTTAATAGAAAAAAATGTTTTAAAGTGGAGAAAATCCTCCACCCTGCTGAGCCGTGGCCAAAATCCCCTTGCGAACTGAAATAATTGCAAACAAGCAACCAAGGCAATTAAGAGGCCAGTCACAGAAAGAGGTCTTTTTTGTTAAAGTCGACGATCGGGAATCTCACAAGTCAAAATAAAATAATTATTAATTAAGCTCATCATAAGCAAGTGCACAGATAGGCTCAAACTTATCGGTTCTGATATTAGCCCTAATCTGTCTTTATGAAAATTAAAGTACAGAAGAAGGATTAGTTTTGTTGAAATTAGCAAAAACAAACTAGTAAATGAGTTTAATCTATTATTTTGGGGCACACTCATCTCGGATACACAAGTTTCAAATAATGTCCAAAAGTCAAAAATTCGATGGGCCCGACCATGTTAAATTTCGATACCCATTTAGCTTAAATTCGCAAAATCCAAGTGAAGTTTAACATTTCCATTGGTCTCCATTGTCTTGTCCAAGTTGTCTTCTTCTTACTTTGGTTACTCTGCAATCCCCGACCAAAGCATTTGCCCCATTTGCCATGATTGGGCAGAGGTTAAGTCTCGTTTTAACTGCTGCCAGTTGATAATTATTTGGCATAAATTATGTTCAACTAAAATTCTGTTGTTTGCTGTTTGATTTTTGTCTTGTTTAGTTATTGTTGTTTTTTTTTCTTCTCCTTCTTGTTTTTTTTTTCCGAGTGATTCAGGGAAATCGCCTCTTGTTTTCTTTTGCTTGGCGCGGTGCCAATTACCAGCATGAAGGTCTTTGACTGCGCAACATCAGTAAAGGTAAAAACAAAGCAAGACGAAAACAAAATACGAGAAAAATAATAATATTAGCAACTAGAAATTTGTAACATTTGTTGTTTCTTGCTCTTGTTGTTGTTGCAATTATTTGGTTTATGAGTTGTTTTTCATGCTTTTAATTTGTTTCATGTTGTTGTTTTTGTTAAAAGAAGGTGAGCAATCATAATTTTTGCTCTAAAAATGTAAAGGTTTTTTCTTTTTTTGTACATTTCACGCTCTTGGGTTGATTGGCTTGCAAATCGGCAATTGAAAATAATTCGATGGCCCTGAAGATGAGATTCCTGAACAAATGAGTTTTTGTTGTGAATACTTCTTATTCAATAGTCCGAGTGGATAACAGAAATCCTTTACACTTATCACTAGTTGCCGACTGAATGATAAGACCATAGGTAACACTAAAAAGTGTTGAGCAATTGCTATGGACTCCTTTCAGAGGTCTGATACGCAAACAAAACTAGTTTAATTTGGCTTACTTTGATTTATTAATTATCGTTTGCCTAACACTCAATTACCAGCAAAACGAGTAGCCATGCTATAAAATGATCAGCAACAATAATTAATTTCCTTAATTTCCATTATAAAATCAATGATTAATTAACAAATTGCCCCCAAACACGCGCAAAGAAAACGCTTGAACAATTTTCGGTTTCTACTTGCAAGAAAACGCATTGAAGTCGACTACAAATGGACTTTTTGGCATTTGCTATCGCTGTTTTTTTTGTTATCAAATTTGTACCTAGACAAGTTCAAGTTGAAATTTAATAATACGGGCTAATTGAGGAATTATATAAGAGAGTCTTATGCAAATTTCCGAAATTGGCGGCGTCGGTGCCGTTGGCATACGTGAAGTCTGACCTAGAATTACACATACGTACGCACATACATAAACAGAATTCAACAGTGTGTGTGTGTCTGTTATTATCTATGGAGGTGCAAAAACTGGGTGAGGAAGTAAACAATTTTGGGCACTTAATAGACCTGCCCTGACCTTCAAAATTAATTGACTTCATGCAGGGAGCTAACAAACTTATAAGTCTATTCACATTATTTATGACTTTGTTCAGGTTTTTAATGAGCTACCCCAAGAAATAAAGCAGGTTCAATGCAGGTTGTGTAGAAAAAGAAAATATAAAAAGAAACTCGGAGTGTGTTTAGTTGTTATTTTTTAGGGGATTGGCCCGGACCGACGCAGCTTTCATAAGCTCATTTTGGTTACTTAATATCAAAATGCGGAACTGCAGTATAATTTTCATATATGAATGTTGCGGTTGCACCTCTTTCACACACACACACACACACACACACATACATCGATCTGTAAAACAATAAACATAATTTGCTTAAACATTTTCCATTTGGTTTTTACATTTTGTCGTTTCATTTTCATTCTGCCTCGGTGTTATATTGAGTGGCTTTCACTTTTGCTGCCAACAACTGATTTTTTATATTTTCAGTATTGATTGTTGTCTATCTGTCTGAGCGAAATGAAAAGTTTTCGCTTAGCCATTTGTCATAATTATTATTATTATTGTTATTTTCTGCGCTAGTCTTTTTTATTATTGAATTCAAAAAACAACAGAGAGTGAACCATTAAAAGGTATTAATTGCCATGAGAGCTGGTCCAGTGACTCGGATATTGTCGACAGATAAAATATTGTAGTAGATTGCATTTTTATTATCGCTCTACTTAAGTTGGCAGAGTGAAAGATGAGTGAAAGAGAATGATTGAGTGTTATTTCTTTTCTGGACCATGTGATAATAATAATAAATGGAGCATGGCGAAAGCGCAAGTCAACTACAATATACGTGTATATATTTAACCACGGGAAAGGTCTTGATCAAATCATATCAATTAACTATACAATACAACTAAAAAGAGATCGAAATGGTTTGAAAGAAAAATGACAGTTTTGGGGCTTTTGCCCAAAATATTTTAAAAACTTACAAAAAAGTAAACAAACAAACGAATCGTTTTAACCAATGCTATTTAATTAAGGCAGCTGACTGACCACTTTAGAATGCCAAAAAACACATTATAAGATCATGATCATGGTTCTGATGATAACCTACCAATATATGACTTAAAAGATAAATATTAATTGAACTTCGGTTAAAGAGAACGTCATCAATTTGTAATTATTAAGAAACATACGAGCCTAAGGGAAAAAGTTAAATTACAGAATGTGCAATTCTGATAGTTAAATCAGATAAGATGGTTATGCGACATAAAAAGGTTGAATTTAATTCTGATATTTTTCTTACCAGGACCGACAAGACTACAAAAATAAATAAAAAGAAAAGTCATTAAATTATTTATTACATTTAAATTATAAATATAAAAAACTAATATTAAATATCCATGACAGATGACAGACTGAATATTTACATCATCAAAGAGTCACTTTTGAGTACCTACAACAACTTTAATCTCCATAAAAACAATGACTATTTTCATGTGATGTAAGGATAATTTCAAGGTAGTATTTGAATCTTTCATAATTTGTAACTGATTTGGTTTTAAGGAGAATTACTCAGAAAATGTAAGCAATGTCTTAACTGATTGCTGTCCAATCACAATATAAATCCCCACCAAAAAGGGCAAAGTCATCGTCTTCCCCAATTTGCATAATGAGGTGGGCTTAACAAAATGTTTGCCATCTCATTATGTCCATATGCAGTTTTGCAACTCCCCAAAGAGTTGGCATGACTAAGCCATGTCAGTTCTTGCCCCGTCGGCCTGCAGCAGCGGGGGCAACAGCGTGTTAATCAGCAATTTAGAATATTTTTGCCAGACTCGAAGGCAAACAAAAAAGTCTCTAAACCAAATAGAGGAGGCCACGTTCATTTCCTGTTGGTGCGGCTGCTGCTTTTGGACGGGAGAAAGAAACATTTATTGGACCAGCTGTTGAGTTGGTTTTTGCCTGTTGTTATTGCATTGCATTGCATTTATCATGTAACTCACACAAAGCCCTTAAAGCAGCTCCAACGAGCTGTGCATTGATTTCCTTTTTGCTATCTTGACAGCATTAACTTTGCCCAGTGGTTAGGGGCGGGGGGATAGGGAGGACAAGGGATTGGAGTGCGGCAAACACTTCGACAGAGACAAACGAAATAAATGCGCGATCGGGCGATAAACTATTTTTAAAGACAGCTACAAAGGAACGAACAAAGTAGCAAAACCAAATGGGAAGGAAACACTCACCATCGATGAGGAATAAACCAATCGGTTACCCTGTATTTCTAATTAATGGGAACGTGATATTGAAATTCCCTGTCCCTGCATAGATCCAACATTACAGGGTATCGAAACAGACACCACATAATGATTTCTCACACATCAAGAAATGGGGACTGAGCGAGAGCAAGTCCTAACAAGCTGCTTCACTTAGGAGGATTCTCCCGCATCCACTTGAACTTGGCTCTGTGCTTTGAGCCCCCTTTACTTGGGTCCCTGGTCCCCATGGGCTGTTTGTTTAAGGCCTTGGTTTAGCTTTAAAAGGAGCTGCCACAGCAATGGTTGCTTATTTCCTGAAGAAAATTCTAAGCAGCAGCTGGCAGCGGCTGAAGTCCCTCACCCGCTCTTCTCATCATCATCCTGGCTGTCTTTCGCGTTCTGGGACCAGCTTGTTAGGCTCGCTGGATGACTGGCTGGTTCGTCTGCCATTTCGAGTTTGTCGTATTGACCATTTTTAGCCATTTAAGTACACTTTGGTCATTGTTAAGTACTTTTGCGTGTCGTGGGGCGGCGCGTTCGACAGGCTCCCGGGGCACATGTTTTACTTGGGTTATTTATGGGCAAAGTGTCAGCCGCAACCAGAACCAGAGCCGGAGCCAGTGCTAATCAAATAGTTGAATCAGCATCTAGTTTTTTGTATTGTTTCCAAAAGGTCATAGAACCACAAAACACCCCTCCAAAAATAAAAGAGAAACCCAAAAAGATTCTATGCACTACCAGACGATTGAAATCTTTAAGGCTAAAAACTGTTGCTGCTTTGACAGTTAACCGTTCCAATAAGTGTATGAACCATAAACTGCAGCTTTATGGCCAACGTGCGACGGCCCATATGGAATGGATCAAATGACCAAAAGACAAAAACTGACGCAATTCGCTTTTGATCTTTTGCACACGTGTGCCCGAAATAAATTGTAGTTGCTTTTTATTATTATTATTTTGTCATCGAAATGCCGCCCACGCCAAGATTTCGATTTGGAGGATTAGAACTCTATGCTCGGAAATCTGAGCTTTAGCTTCCCCTTCTTCTTGTTCTTCCCCGCACCCCATTGACTGGCATTCATCAAAATTGGTCATCAGTTTGCGAATTCACCTCTCCCTTCTATCCTAACCTTACTCAATCGCTGATCATTCGAATCTGATGGGAATGAAAGAACAAAAACACTCAAAGAAAGAACAACATTGACAACAACAACAATAAAAATACGAAAAAGAAATCAAGTTCTACGGGTCAATGTTTCTTGAATTTAACGGCAAAGTCGCAATCGATATGGAAATTAAGACCGCCAAGCAAACGAGATTCAAAAAAAAAAAAAAAACAAAACAGAGAATAGTATCATATGAGTTTGTTTAATGAGCAGGAACAAGATCATAACTTGACTGACATAACTGACAATTTTCATACTCTATTATCTCCCGGCTAAAAGTAGCTCAAATATGAAATTTCATTCCGATAGCTCTTAAGATGCCAGCGTGAAGTTGATTTGCACAGACGGACGGACGGACGGACGGACGGACAGACGGACATGGCTATATCGACTCAGCTTCTCATGCTGATCAAGAATATATATACTTTATGTGGTCGGAAACGTCTCCTTCTGTGCGTTACAAACATCTGACCAATTTTATAATACCCTCTGCAAGGGTATAACAAGAAATCTCTTTCCAATCGATTGTCATACAAACTTTAGTTGAAAATCATTTTTAAAACATGATACAATTTTTAAAATACATACATTTCTGAAGAGAATGAACTGAGCTAAGCTTTTTATCGTACATGTTTAAACAGTTTATTAGAGATAGTTTGTAGCTAATCATTTTGCAGTTCTTTTTGAAATATGACCTTTTGTAATTGCATCTCTTTGTATGAAAACTCGTCAGCCTTTGTTTTCGTTTTCTCCAATTGTTTCCGCATGCAGCTGTAAAAAACACTCGAAGAGCGTACCAAATGGAAGAAAACATTAAAATTAAAAAATGAAAAGAAAACTGTAAAATCGAAAACGGTACAAACAGAACGAGCAAAAGCCTGAACTTAGCTGAACCTAACAGCAACAACAAAATTCGAAAATTCCCTTAAAGTTTGGGCTGTCAAAATGCTGTCAGACTGACGAATTGCTTTGCCGCTAAAATATTTTGCGTCTCCTTTTCTTTCATTCTGCGTCACTCTCTCTGTCTCTTTTTGATTAGGTGCGCTTTGTTTCGTTTTGTACGGCAAGGAAAATAAAAACAACGAAAATTACGCAAAATTAAATTAACCGTTAAGTTGTGTAATTTTTTGTTTTGTCTCCCCCAAAACAGGGCTAACGGCAAATCGTTTTAACCAGTCATTGCGCCTTATTTTCGGCGAAGATTAAAACAAAACAAGAATTCCAGAGAAATTAAGTGGAAAGTGGTAAATAAGTACGTTCTGAATATGAGTAACAAAAGACTTAAGAAACAAACTTGAATCGAAAAACTTAAGCAACAAACTTGTTAAAATGAGCACAAGAAAACAGTTGTAAAGGTTTATGTAGAACAAGAAGAAGCAAAAATGGTTTTCAATTTTAATGAATCAGCGGGGGAATTTCATCATACAATTTCCAGTTTTAATTAGCATATTGATGTGACTTTGGCCCCCAACCAAAAGACACCCACGTCACAAAGTCAGTCATGTATTCAAGATATACTTTCTGTATAGACTGGTCATTTTCCCATATAGCAACTACAAAATGTTTCAAAATATCAACAGTTAACAGAACTGTTTCCAGTTTCACTGACTTTTCACAATAGTAATAACTCGAATAAGGAGCAAGTAAACATGGATAACTGTTGTCAAGAAAAAGTCTTAAAATTACAATTACCTTTAGAGTGCAGTATAAAGAAGTATTATTGTATATGTACGGGCATAATTAAATAAATGACCATCATGGTCCGAGAGACTGAACTAGACTTTAATAACTGGTTTTCACTTGGGTCTTCATGTGCCCCTGCAGCATCTATTCGAATTTCGAATGCGTTTTCAACTGACATCAAGTGTCATAACTCTGTGAGATCGAGCAGATGGAGTTAAAGACGATAGAGCCCCAAAGATCTAAACTAAACATGGCAATAAAAGAGTGGAACGCCTTCAAAGTCAAGTTCAATGACGTACTCGCTGCTTAGCTGGTCGATCGCTGCTTGCTTGGAAGTACTCAAAAAAGGTTCGAGCCAAGATAAGATAACTTGTTCAATGACAAAGCAAAAGCACAGCTCAGCTCAGCACAACAGAGCACACCAAAACAATACAAATCGAAGCCAAATCAAGCCGTGCCAAACTAAGCAAAGCAGAATAACACAAACAACAAATAAAACTTGTTAAGTAATTTATGTGATAAGGCTGATTGCGAATCGTGTTCAATTTGCATATCTAATAGGCCATAACTGCTTCTGTTGTATAAATTAGATATTAATAAGTAATTTATCGAATCCCTTATTCCACTTTCCAGAACACTTGAATAATGTGCGAAATTCGTAATTTCGTTTCTCGACTTTCTTTCTCTCATCAGTTGTATAATTAGCCTCAAGCCCCCCTTACTTTTGTACTTTTTCTTAATACTTTCTGATGAAAAAGTTGCCTGGCTTTGACAATTGACGGAAAGAGCCGTCGAGAAAGAATGTGTCGTGAAGTGGTGCAAAAAGAAATACAACAAATTGCCTGAGATTTCTCACAGCTGCAACAGTTGCTGATGCTTGGGTGAAAGTTGTCGTTATATTTGAAGTAAGTAGTTAAGGCACTTTAAAGCGCTATATACATTAATATGCTTTCTTGTAATTGTCGTTGAGTGGGCGGTTGGTTGGTCCAACAGACGTCAGAATAAGGTTTCGTTTCAAGCTTTGTTTTCCTATATGGTGGGAGATTCAAATAGAAATTGACTGAGTTTTGTCTTATTCTGGTAGACAACTGAAATTAAGTCATAAATAAACAACGCTTTATCAGATATGAAAAATCAGGCCTCCAAAAAATCAACTTTAACCGAAAGTCTTAAGCCCAACTCCACCCGTGCCACAAACTCCCCGCTTTTCCTCCCACATGTGACAAAATAAATGAGCCGTTTGCCAATGCAAACAGACAGCCAGCAAAAGACATAAATAAAATGTTAAAGAAAAAAACCAAAAAACTCCAGGAACTGCATACTAAATGAAGCGTAACGAAAGAAAAACGACAACAGGAAAAAACCAAATGGGAAGGGGTTACCACACAGCATGAATTGAGGGTCCATGGCGTGGAATGAGGTGAGGTAGGGGGAACCTTAAGGGCTAAAAAGTTAATTACAAGTGACGCCTACAAGGGAAATGACTTCAACGAAAAGAGTCAAGGAAAGAAACTCTTCAACTTTTTTCAATGTGAAATATGAGCTGAAATATATGCTCGGTTAGTCTCTGTGTGAGTGTGTGTGTGTGTGCGTTTGTGTGGGGTAAAACATAATTCCAGCCAGGTTGATCAATTTAACACTTTTACTTTTTGGCATGCCGGTCATTAACAACCGCAACATATGTTTGCAATAAGAAAATTATAATTTACATAATAGTTTGGCAAAAAGTGCTTGTTGATTGATTTTCGATTGAGCTAGCCTTGAAACAAAAGTTTGTCGCCTTTTGTCTTTTGTCCAGCCATAGAGAAAAACAATGCCAAAAAAATTGATCAAAATTTACATATGAATTTGCATGAAAGTTAAAGCTTAAGTCGTGTGCGAACTTTGTGTCTTAATCAAGATGGATTTGCTTGAATAATATGACTTGATCAACTGACTTCAGATTGGAATAATGAGATAGAAGTCTGTTAATAACGGTTCGACCCAATCTCTTCTACTTTTCATGGCTAGTGCAAATGGTTTTTTCATCCCACTTTCAAATTGTCTTTAAGGGATCAATCACTTAACTACTAACATTGAGTAATCAGAGAAAACCCTTGGCAAAAGCAAATGTTGTCATTCGGACGTAATATAGAATTCAGAAATCAAAAGAAACCGATAAAAGAATTTGCTTCCTTTGTTTCGCCACTCAACATAAGTCTTTAACCTTAAGCAATGGACAGTTTTGTCTCAATTTTTTACATATCAAAAATATCTTTTATGTCTGACTTAATCTTTCAACATTACTCTCTTGCTACAATTCAATTATGGCAAAGAAAAAAGTAATCAACAAAATATACAAAAATAATTGTTGGTGCTGTTGTTGTTGCTGCTGCTATTGCCTTTGTATAAAGTGCTCTAGCAACGCCCCAGAGATGTAGTGATATATTTTAGCTCTATCTATACATATGATTGAAACCACAAGCTTCCGTCATTTCATACAGGCTTGGTTTGCTGTTTATTATTTTATTATTATTTCTATTAAGATGTTTTTTTGCGGCTATTGGAAAAATAATTCGTTTTTAATCTAATTTTTGTTTTGTTTAATTCTTTACTTCTACGGCCGAGAGGAGGGTGGGCCAGATCAGACAATGCTTTCGTTTAACAACTGTTATTAGACACACGCAATAGAATATTTTGCCATCCGCTGACTAGGGAGACTTCCGTATTTATAGATACAAGTCCCAGCAAATGAAATATGGAATAAGATGGAATAGGCAAATGCGCAGCGTAAATCGGGTAATTATCGTAATGGTTAGAGCACCCGCCCTTGTTTAGCCGTAGGCGTTGAGTTCTTGCCATTGTTTAATTAAGCAAATGAGTCAATTCAGTTTAATTAAGTGACATGTATAAAGAATCGAAATTTATGGCATGTAATTTGTTTGTCACAACCTTAACTAGCATTTGTCGTATGTCATATCTTTTGCTTTACAAAATTATATAATTGCAAGTGCCAACACACTATGCATATTTACATAGATGAAGAGAGAGTAAGAGAGAGAGAGAGAGAGAGAAATCAATTCACACTCTACCCACAATACCAATAGAGAGAAGAGAAAACAGGTAATTCTTGACGCTGCGACAAACAGACATTACAGAAAAAACTCATGTTTGTATATATAAGTACATAATTTGCATATATCTTCCGTCTAATAAACATTTTATTTTACGATTTCCTGCAACGCCCACAAAATCTATCTCACTCTGATTTTCCGCTAGCCTGAACCTTGCAGAGTATGCGCAATTTCTTTCCCCAATTTTACAATATGCGTAATCAAGTCTCGTGAAATTTGGTACAAACACACAGAGGGGGGGCATGGCAACTCTCCAACCCAGGTTTCGTAATGGCCATAAAATTGTTGCCTGCGAAAGTGGGACACAGACCCATCCATATGCTCTCTAGTGAATCACTTTAATTCTTAATGCCACCGCTACTTTTAGCACTTGCACTTGGCCTTATTAATTGCCTAAATATTTGCCATTTTATTTAGCAACAGACTTGAACAGGCAAGAAAATATTCGACACATACAGATGACAAAATCGACCTAATAGAAATGTGTGAACTACGTTTTGTTTATTTAACTCTCAATTTACTTAGCGAACGACAGAAGTGAATCAGGAAAAGCAAGACGGTGCCAAGGTTTTAAAGACTACACACGCCTCAAGTAAATCAAATCTACTCTTAATAATAAATATCAAGTTGATCCACTTAGGAGACTTGCGAGCTACACAAAATATTGTTGTAATCTCAAAGTTTATCTCAGTTTATTATATGACCATTCCGGCAGCTTACCACAGTAACATCAAATACACTTCTCTTTCTTCTTTTGGTATAGTTGAAACAGTAAAGGAAAGGCTTATTTTTCATCTAGACGGTTTAATCTAAAGTTGTAAAATCGTAGAATTTCGCTGACAATTCGAAAGGCTAAATTTGAAACAGAAACTTTGTATGTATCTTTGTATATAAATACTTAGCTTTAAAGTAAAATAGAATCTGTCAAAAGGATATTCAATTGTCAATTCTGAAAACTTTCAGAATTTGGCGGGTTTGATTTTGTGAAAAAACATCGACAAGATTCTATCTGAAAAGATAGATGAATATTTATCTGAAATTATCTCCGTCCTAATGTACTTTTTTATACTTTTTCTGCTAGCTTTAAGAATTGTCATTTCTCAGAATCACTTTTTTAACCAACCTATCTATTAACCAATAGATGGTAAATAGTAAAGTATATTACAGAATTACCATATATTGGGTATATTTTTAGTTTTCGACAGTCGCTCATGGTCTGAAATGTGATACGGCCGCTTTACATTCATTCAAACTTCATTCCATTGGTCCGGCCAATATGTCAATTAATCAAGTTTTCACACTTGCAACCGATTTGGTTTTGTTCAAATTCAAATTAGAACACACGAAAAACATGTCAATTATGCAAATATCCGCAAATAAAAACCGAAATAACCGAGACCATTTGCATATCGGTCAATTGTAGCACGATTTTCGCTGTGCACGCGTTGAAAATAAGTAATTGTGAAACAAATTCCTTCTTTATTGTCAGTTTCTGTTTCGCGTTTTTTTCTTTCGTTTGACTGTAGTTTTTGTTGTTTTGCTGCCTATTTGGTTT
The DNA here is from genome assembly GCA_018150345.1 of Drosophila equinoxialis. Classification (NCBI taxonomy): domain Eukaryota; kingdom Metazoa; phylum Arthropoda; class Insecta; order Diptera; family Drosophilidae; genus Drosophila; species Drosophila equinoxialis. The sequence continues at coordinate 1,571,773 of JAECWI010000656.1, forward strand.
TCCTAGGGTTACGCATTTTCAATGCCATTTTGACACCCTCACAGCTTTGGCCTGTGTGTCTATATATAAATAAGTATAGTTGAACCCACACTTGGAACTATTTTTAAACAAAATAAATCAATCAATTTGTGTAAGTACGGATATGTAGGTATAGCGTATATTTTTCGCATGTAACACGAAACCAAAAATGCGGGGATTAACCTACATAAAAATCTGTTTCAAATTCAATATTCAATGTGGGATCAAGTTCAACCACAACTCGACTTTCGTTTTGCCAATTATTGTAGAAAACAAACAGACACACTTTTTGTTTTTCTTATTTCCATTGTATTTCCTTGCTGTATGCGGTTAGGCGATTGTCAACCGAAAATGGAGAAGGAGATGGGGGCGAAAAAGGCATCCAAAAAAGCAACTGTAAACTTATGTACTGACCTTCGGTATGGCCAATATGCGGACTTGAACGAACTACCACTTGGAATTGCTTGTTGTTTGCGGTTGGTTTATATTGCAGTTGAGTGAACATTCTAACATTCTTAAAACTTATCATCGTAAGGGGCGAAAACGAAAGACTTAGGAAACGAACTAGCATTAATTCATGTTCCCTCGACTAATGCATTCAATTTGTCTGTGGATCCCGGCAGCAGTGAACGAGAGATAAGCAAAGAGCATAAACCAATCGCAACTCTGGCATGTAGAAGCATTTATTTATGCCAGAGCCTAATTATACTAAATTAGGCTTAATTAAAATTTAATTAACACAATCAAGTAGCTCACACACAGGCGCATACCTACAGACACAACTACACAAAGTCCAAAAACAGAAATGAAAAAAAAAAAAAAACTGGCTAAACGTGTCCAACGACGATGCCAGAGTAAATAAATTTGGAGTACAAAATGTTGGAGGTACCCAAAGAAAATGCTCAAGTCTCTTCTGATTTGGCCAAGTTGCGTGCTGCAACAACAGCAAGAAACGAGTAAATTTTGTTTCTAGCCAAAGTGTTGAAGACGCAGCCAAAACCAAAAACGAGTGCAAGTTCAACGGCGAAAACATGCTTCCGTTGGCTTGTTTTATGGTTTTCTATTTTCTATATGAGGAAGTTAATGCCTGAGCAGTGAGGAAAACTAAATAACAGTTACTATTTAGCGGATCGGCATGGCTTTGGTGCATAAAAAAATTTACTAAAATTGCTTTTCCCCTGAAATTGCATTCGCGCCAACGGCTGCCGCGGCTTTCGACCACAATTTGTGCCAAATTCAGTTTTCTTAGTGCACGCCTCACTTTGACAGCTGTTTTTGTTTTTCCTTTTTTTTGCAGGGGCTCTATTGACTTACTATCCAGTGAGGATAGGAAAGGAGACTGGCCAAAGCGTATATTGTTAAAATTGAAAAATTCTTTTAGCTAACTCTAATCGGGAATGGCATCTTCCAAGCAATAAATTACGCGATTTGAAGAACAAATTAGATGTTCAGTTTAGCTTCAAAGGCATAACTAGGCTTAATTAAAAGACAATTTAATCGTATTATTAATTATGGAACAAATCTAAACATTTTAATATTTTTGGGTTTCAATATTCAACATCCTAAAGTCAAGTCAACTTTTGCTTTCAATGATCATTTTCCATTGAAAATTAATCATTTAAAGCCAAATTTTAAGTATTTAAAGCTCCTAATACTAAAATAAATGAGATTTTTCTAAATGACAATAATTAATGATGGAAGTATTCATCTGTAAGGCCATCTTTCGCTCGTCTTTAAGCCAAGAGTTGTTCATAGCGGAAGTAGACTGTGACATCCGTCCAATTTGAACCCACCAAGTGCAGAGCCCCCTTTTTCTCTTTCTGCTCTTGGCATATTCCGGTTGGACGTTGGCCGCAAATTTAATTAGAAATCAAGTTCCACAATCGCATTCACATCCAAAGTCAGTTCAAAGCTCTTTTGCTTCCGTCAGAATGTTGGGAAGAAAGGAAAACGAAACGGAAAAAAACATTTTCACACTTTGAAATATAATTAACTAACGCAAAATTTCTTTCAACTGTGTTCTTGTCATTTCAGCTAAGATCAAACACACACACTCAAACACACACACTCGTGCGCACACACCAAGCGAAAAAACTCAAATTGGACTGTGAAAGCAAAGAGCGAGGCAACAAAGCGTGCAAAAGGAAAAGCTAAGAAAATTATTTTCAGACCGGCAGCAACAAAAATTGATAGGGGTTCTGGGTGAGGGGGGATGGGGATAGAAGCGTGTGCACACAGTAGCCAGCCTAGAATAGCTAGAAAATTATTATTATGATAATAAATTAAAGTTGCCATTAATTTAGCAAACGAAAAACGTTGCCAGAGTCGACTTACAGGTAGGACAGGGGCAAGGGCGACTGGAAGACGGAGGTTAGCATAATAACAATAAATAATAATTTGAAATAGGCGAGCGAACCTTAACAAGAAATCAGAAGAGAGAAAAAAGAGCAGTGCAGCAGAGTAAAGAAGACGAAGACCAAGACTCGAGTCTGTCGAGCGTGCAAATTAAAAGCGCACACAGTAGCTCCTCTCGAGGAGAGCGAAAGCAACAACACAAGCAACATGGAAGTGGCAACCACAAACAATCACAGTCATCATCTCCAGGCAGATGGAGGAGGTGGAGTTGGCAGCAGCGGCTCACGTTCACCATTCCAGCGCGAGGTGCGTGAATGGCAACGCATCGATCCCCAAACTGGGGCTCTTTTTAGTGGACGATTGGAGGCAGATCGCTGGATAAATGGACCTCTGAATAGCTATGGCAAGGTAAGTTAAAGAACTAAAGAAAAACAACTACAATACTTTACCTCTCTGATTGATGGCAGAGGTGAGTCTAGGCCTAATTGCTCCTCTGGCTGGCTCTTTGTTTACATATCGTCCATAGCTTCTTCTCTTTTTTGTTTTTTTTTTCTGAAATGAAATGAAATGAAATTGAAAGCCTTCCTCTAAATGGAGAGGCGTTCACTAATTTAGTTTAAGCCAAAAGGCAATTGGGCTTGATTGCTGGTTTGGGTTTCCTTGTGTTTCGATTTTAATCAGTTAATAGTTTATTTAGCTATTAGGCCTGGTTTCAAGTGGGTCCGTAAGCGTCTAAAAGCGCAGATACCAAAGTACCAATTAAACTCACACAAATCATTTGAAATTTAACACTAATCCTGGAAGGGTGAACTTTGCTAGTACCACAAAACCCTGAAAAGAATAGTTTACTTTAACTCCGAACTATTTGGAGAAAGATACAAATCGAAAATAAGGCGCCCCACCCTTTGCCTGTCCACCTTCCTGATGTATCTTCTGCTTCAAAAAACTAGTAACGTCTAGTCTTTGCATTCATTATCAAATGTAAGAGGACTTCTTACCAATCGAAATTATTCTGTGATAGCCAAACCTTTTCGGTTGACATATTAGCTTTTTTTCTATATTATATTTAATTATGACCCCATCCAATTACATATCAATTTAAATTTTTAAGAACAAATATATTCTATTTAATTTAAACTTCAATTGGAATTGTTTTATTAAACTTTCAGATGATGTCATTACATTGGCATCAATCTTAAAAGTTTATAAAAATATTCAATGTTTCAAGTTTTTTGCTACGCACCAAATTATACGGAGATGAAGCTTCTTACTCGTTTTTTGCTTGAACTGATGCCAGCACTTGAGGCTGGAAACTTGACTTGACCACACACACTCCATGACGACAATGATAATGATTAGGTTGTTGATGATGATGATGATGATTATGATCGGACACAAAAAATATCTGTAGAGCCTCGAAATACTTGGTCAGTGCCGCATTCATAATTACCCAACAAATTCTAGAGCAATCAATGGTATATAGCCCAAAGACAAGTGAAATCTGAAGAGCTTTGAATTAATTACCATCGTGTGTCTGTGTCTTTCTGTGTGTGGAAAGGAAAAGGTAAAACTCTTTCAGAAATCAGCACAGCCACAGCACTTGACGGGGCCGACGCCACAGCAATTAAAGCGAAAGATTCATTCGTTTATAACTCGAAACTGGCAAAATCGATTAATAAGTGGCACAGCATGTGCGTGGCTCGTTTACTCAGCCAACCTAAACCAAATAAGATAACGAGTTGGACTATGGCTTTGAGATTTCAGTTCTTATTCAACTTATCGTGCGTGTGACCTGTTAATTACGGTTGAGTAAAAACAGTCGATTGCCATAACCAAGTTTATGGTTCTCTCTATGTTATCTATTATCATAGACAGGTTACAGTTGACCCACAAACGACTTATCATCTCATCGGTGTCCAACTCTAACAGTTCTCAAATGTCAAATGCGTTTAGAAAGGACATTACAAGCTAATCAAAATAAAACAGTGCGTTATTTCCACCAGGCTTTGTATTACCCAGACAAAATTGACAGTTTTAGATATCTAACTCACAATTCTATTATTATTGAGGGACTTATTCAAATAGTCAAACGTTTTAAGGCATTACCGATTCTATTGCGTTCTTATAATTATCAAAAGAGGATTCGGACGTTCCTTTGTTTTTTCTCCAAATAGTAAAGAGAGGACCACCATGAACTGACGACAGAAATCCATAGTATCAATAATAACTCGATGTTATTGCAGCACAAGAGAGTGGAGTATTATTCCTCTGGTCACATTTACCGATGACATTTGGACTGGCATCTTGGGGCCATTTATCAATTCGATTCGCACCTAATGACTGTACTGTTACTTAATTTCCTGCCTGTTACATTCACTCACTGAAAAGTCATGAGCCCTTTCCTGGCATTTTGTATAAGCCGCTGCAGGGTATCAAAAAGTTGTTGGCTATCGCGATTGAACTTTGTTGCCACGGCTGCTGATTGTGATGGAGAGAGAGAGAAAGAGAGGGAGAGAGTCAGAGAGGCAGAAATCAAAAGCGAATCAAATAAAACAGAAGAATAACGAGTAATCCTAGTTTCTAGTGTATACCGACTAGCAAGTGATCTCCGCTTGTTGCTGATCTCATCTCGGCCGAGATGCGATGTCGATGTCGCCCGCTGTGTCTGTTTGCCGACAAAGTCAAAGGGAAAAGTGCCGACTTTGATGCTGATGCTGCCGATCAGAAATCAATTTGAAAGCGGCACAATGCCACGTTCTGTATGTAGGGTTTTGTGGTCGGAGGGGCTGGGGAGTCAAGTCCTCATCATTATTATGATCATTAACCACTCCCCAAGCACCGTTAGGCAAGAACTGGCTCTAAATCTGACTCTGAATCTGAATCTGATTCGGGCTTCTTCATTAACATTATGGATTGTTGCACAAAGTAAAACCAAAACAACAACGGCAAAATTTACATTTTGCAACATTTGCGACATGCAACATTCAAGCTCAGCATTTGAATTATTTGGTTGAAGCTGCAGTCGAAGTCGTCGCCGTGTTCAACGCCGCAAGCACTGCGGGGCAAGCAAAACAATGTTGCAGTCTAACGGTAAAGAGCCACTGGCAAGATCCAACGTTGTGGGTCACTGGGTTACCACAAGTATAACCAGAAAAGAGAAGCACATACACACACACAAACACATAGACACATGAGATGCAAGTGGAAGATGCAACATCTTCAGCCGATGCCAGAGAAAGAATCACCGACAAGAGATTAACTTGGTCAAGTCAGGTTGGTTTGGGCCACTTGCGTAAATTACATGCAACTAATTGAGGATGTCAACTGACGTGTCTTGCCTCTATTAAGTGCTTCCTCTGGCTGTTAATGACGTCCAAGCCAAGGCTGGCCGTAGCGGACCAAGTTCGCTTCCATATTATTTAGTTGCCAGCAAGTAGGAGTCCATTTCTCCTCTATATAGAGATATAAACCCAACGAGATCGTGACAGAAATAATGCATATAAAAATGTATATTATTATAGTTTACAAAATACAAAAATCAAGAGAGAAAAAAGGCTAGCACCAACATAACAGCCTAGGTAACAAAATGGCTATTGCGAGGGCCGGAAAGCACAGACACCAATTTTAAGTGCAATATTGCACAGTGGCTTGAAAACGGCATATTTATCTATTTCATATGTCATTCTAAATCATAAAAGATTATCTAATTGACTTGAAACTTGAGATATATATTTACTAAGCTATAGATAGACAAACTATAAGGACATTTTTTTGAGACTTTTTAAGAGAGAAACGTAAGTCATACCTAGAAATAAATTTGTATTTTCTTTTGCTTTCATCTTCATCATTCCCTAAGCTTTTGAAACCAATTTGTAAGCCTTATTCAGGAAAACTTTTCAATCTGGTCTTAAATATATCAAATTTATAGTTTGTAATTTGAATAAATAATGGTTAAGGGGTCAGATTCGTTAGGGCTTTCTTCATTTCACAGATTAGCTGTTGGGAAATACTTGCAAAAGGCTTGTAAAGGTGTTGTAGGAGGATTTCCCAATTTGAATTTGCTAAATGTCTTATTTGAAATGGTCGTAACCCACTGTGCACATCTTCTCATGTTATGGGCACTAAAAAAAAGGTCCAAGCAAAGTCAGTGCCAGCTAAAAATAAAAAGAGTCAACGCTTTGGCATGTCTATGGCCGTGCCAATCTCTGTGAGGCTGGCGGCCAGAAAAAGGCGACATGCATGCCGCAGCAGTAGACATAGAGACATAGGACGTAAAGCATAAAGGCATCAGCAGCATATGGCAAAGTTGGCCAAGTCAGAGAATCGGGCAGGAGATAGACAGTCAATCTTATGGCCAGAGACAGACCGACACGACCAAGGCAAAGGCGAAGGCGCAACGGATGGGGAAGAGGGTGAGGTTGACGATAAGGGATGGGGAAGACAACGACGATGTTGCAGCATCATTAAATTCGTTTAAAGCATATCGCGCTCGCACACCGACCCAGCGGAGAAAAGACGATTTTTGGCATAGTCCAAAGGCAAACTTAAAGCTACCAACAACGTCTGCATCATCACGACTTTGGGCTTGTTGTAATATATGCGAAATGGCTGTAGTCTCGACTGCATTTCATTGAACCTTCAACTTGACTTTGGCATTTCAGCATTTTCAATTTGGTTTCGTGGTTTCGAGGGTTGGTAGAGAGCTTGCTTAAGACATTTACTTCAAGCGAACACCAAACAGAAATATTGTAATATTATTTATTAGCGAAATGGAAATTCTTGCCCATCATCAAAGTTAATGCTAAGAGTTTTTTTGTGATGTTAGAAAACCACACTATAAGCTTATTACCTACCTATTCTTATTTGAACTTGTTATTTTATTTCTCCTCAGTGTATCTTTATCTCGGTTTCCCTCTTTGTCTTATCAGCTGCATGGGGCCTCAAGTTCGAGATCATGACACTGATCTCTGATCACTATTCTGTTCACTATTTTATTTTTTTTGGTTGTTAAGATATTTCGTTTACAGTTTGCTTTCTTTTCGCCAGCTGCTTTGATTGGAGCGCCTTGGGGGGTGTGAGAGTTTCCAACATGCAGATTGGCACAGCTTAATTAACTTATTCCTAGACTGAACGAGGGACGGTGACTAAACCAGGCCAAGTAAAAACTGGCCTGACTTGGACTTTGAGAGCCAATGCCAGCCTACACATGGCATTTGAAAGAAAATGGCACACAGCTAGGCAGCATTCTGGCTAGGAAGAAAAAGAGGTCATCAATTCCCATACTAAAAGAGCCACTAAAAAATGTAATACATATCATGGCAAATATGAAAGAGTTTTTCAGAGTTCGCCTGGCGTGAGAAACTCTCGGCCAAACCAACTAAGAACCACAGAACGTGCATGACCCAAGGGTTTGAAACTTGGCTTATAATTTATGTCTGCAATACAAATTAACTGCCCTTGGTCCAATTTGGCTCTTTTGTCAGGGATCGAACTCAAGGATAAGTGTGTACTCTGAAAGTGAGTGAGACTGAATTAATTGCCCAAGGGTTTAGTTGAAAATCATTTATAAATTTTGATCTGATACGTCAAATATGATCACTTTAAAAACATTCTCAAATACTCTAAGAGTAATCCCAATTTAATGTAAATTTCTTGAATGTACCAAAAAAAATATTCTTGATGGAATTCTTTATTAAGAGCGGACTATTCCGTATCCTACGTGTTTATATATCATCTCAGATATCATAAAATAAATAACTCCTTTTTAAGTTTTGGTTAATGTCTTATTTGTGTTTCATGAACAAAAAATGAATGTAATCTTCCGGGGTTGAAAAAATTCCAGTCACGATTTGCATTGGCAAGTTGCAGGTTCACCAGGAGGAGTTATGAAGAGTTTTTTCTTTTCTTAAACTATGTAGCATGTGGCCGTCCCTCTCCAGTGACTAATCCATTTAGTATAGTAGGTATTATAAATGTGAGTTGATTTCGCGATGTTTTCCCGGGCAACTGCCTGCAAGGTCATTCCAATCGAACAATCGAGCTAGGGAGAACCAAAGGCAAGCGAACACAAAGAAATCCCATGACTCAACGGTAAGACACAGTTGCATGCAAATTGAAGAACATTCAAATTTTATGAAATAGTTTATATGGCTGCACTTTGACTTGGTCATTGACACGATCGACGAAACGAAAGAACTGACCGAATTGCAGTTTGCATTTTGCATTATGCGCAATAAATCATAGGTGCAATCGATTGACCAAATCGATTGCTCAGTTATTTGAATACAGAGCACATGGATCTGAGTTGCCATGGTGTGTCATGGCACGATCCAAAGTAAATCTGCTAATTGTTCCACTGCATGCAAATGTAGCTTCAAATATAGGCAAAGGGGTGCAGTTCCAGTTGTTTGAACACTTGAGACTTTTTGATTTGTGGCTGGCGTCTTGTGGTCACGTGCGCCGAACTGTGCACGCCCAGCTGTCGCAAGATAAGAAAGCCGCCAAACACTTGACGGTCAAAAGCGGTACGGAGAACAAACCACACTTATGCTCAGACGCCCCCAAGTGCCATGTCAACTAATCCCCCTCCCAACGCGAACACACCCACTAAACAAAGTTAACAAAGTAAAGGTAATATTTGCGTGGTTTATTAAAAATCTACATTTCTCCACTCGTGTGACACATTGAATCATTAGTATAAAATATAAGCATTCCTTTGTCCCACTAACAAGACAAAATTCACATCGACTCAAGCAAATATCACAAATATACTCTTCAATTGATCCTCATTTCCGCACTGATCCCACATCTGATCCCGTCTCTCGTCTTCTTCCCCCAGATATCCGATTCCCAAAACATCTCACAGCCAAATGGCACACAGCACACACAGCGCAAACAGTTGGAGGTGCTGCAGGCACGCACCGCCAACGGCGCCATGCAAGTAATACGCACACAGACAGTACAAAAGACATCATCCACATCGCGCTGGTCCTCCACATCCACCTCCACAACCACTCGCACAGCAAACTCCAGCAGCAACGGCTGGGGCCAGTTCAAACTAAAGTCCAGACCGAGCCAAAGCGTTGACATTTGTGAGCTTAGCGATGGCGATGGCGATGGAGATGACGATTATGATGATGATGCCGATGCCGCTGGCAGTAGTCTTAGTGGCAGCGAATCCACATCCACGCTAAGGCATGACCGCAAGAAGGAGCTGGTTGACGATCATGTTGATTTTGTTGTGATTAATGGCCAGTCGAGCGATCAAGACGATGACGGCGTCACTGACGACGTTGGTCATTTGCACAAACTTGGCCACAATTTGTTACCCGATACGGCTCCCAGCTTGAAATTGAGCAATCTAATGGTAAGTTAGGCCCCAAGCCTGTCCCTGCTGTCCAGTAGTCGCAGCTCTACTCTAGGTTGCTGTTTTTCATGCGCTTTGCTTTCGGCTGGGCGGCTCATTAGCATGCGCCAATGTTAGTTTTTCCTTGTTAAGTTTATTGTCATGTTTCTTTGGGTAACCAACTTACAACTCCAACTCAGACTCCAACTCTGTTGGCTAGTCTCGACCATGGCAATGACCGAAAATGGGCAGTGTTGTTAACGAGTTGGCGTCTATTATTGCTGGGAAATGGTCAAACATTTGAAAAATCATGACAACCAGTTATGTGTAATGATTATTGAAAATGTATAATGTGTTCCAAAAACTTTTAGCAATTAACTGTCTTTAGCGAAGAATTTTCTCCTGATCTACAATATATAGTAAATACATTTGGAATTGAAAGTACCTCTTATTGAAATGGGGTTGCTTTTCTCCATCTACAAGTGATAATACTTTCATGCATATTCTTTCTTAAATGTATAACCGGTGAAAGTTCTTTTAGTACAATGCTTCTTCTTACTGACTCATAGTAAATTTACACAATTCGAACTTTTGGCATCCCACACTATGAATTGGTTTAATTCTTGGAGTTTAGCCAAATGAATAGACTTTATCATTAGAGACCATCGAGATCGGGCTACCAGAATAGAAGAACATAACTCACAACTTATCTACAATTGGCCAAATGCCATATATCAATAGCAAGAATTAGCCATACGACCACGCTCAGTCTGGGTTCTAACAAAAATCTCACACTGAGAGAATCGATAATAATAGCCAAACTCAATTAAGCGACTAACACTTAAGCCATAAAATCTTTGTACCTTTATATTGTAAATGTTTATATATATATATACCAGTAGGTATATATGGCAGACGAACCATATTGGCTATACAGACATCTGGGTCATTATGACAACAAAAGGAAATTTTTGGCATGCCACCCATGCCAAGGCAGTAGTAAAAGTATATAATTATAATCATTTGGGGAACGGCCAAGGGAGCCGATTGAATAGTAGTGGGGGGTGAGGCGGAGGTGAGATGAGGATGGAAGTGGAGGTGGCAGTCTGGGTGTCGGTGTGAAAGGAACAGAAAAGAGACAAGCTCAACGCCCACTAGCAAACAACTGCCGCTCGTTGTCCATCAATCTTAAATTCAAAAATTTCTTCAAATTTTGGTATCTTTTTGTTCGTATTTTCTTTTCATTTTTTTGTGCGCGCAACAAATAAATTTGTTTAGCACTTCAAAAAATTATGATTCATTTTAGCGCAGGGAAACACCAGAAATGATTCAAGAATCAGCAGGAAAGTGGACTGAATCAAATAATTCAAACCTGCAACGAACAAAATCAAATTTGAATTTTTCTTATAAATTAAATTATATGGTAATACATTAGTTAATTAGTTTAAACATTTCCAAATCCCTGAACCAATTTTTGGAATATTAGTGTGAAAGATATGTATACATGTAGGGTCATAGTGTTGTTTGCTGATCAAAATTGATATAAATATATATTGCGTAGATGTTTGCTTTCGTATAAAATAACTAGATTTAAGGAGCGACAATTATTCGCTTATAATGCGGAAATCCATTAGGCTTAAGTTGATATTTTCCTCTTGAACTTATAGCCGACTTTGCTCGAGTGTTGACTTCCTTAAGCAGTTCCTGTCAAGCACCCACTATAAATGTACCAACAATCAGAATAAAAACACCCTCACTCACGATCGTTGGCAATAAGGCGCTCATTTTTGTCTGTTTTGTTTGCCATTTACAGAAAAGCAGTTCGAGTATTTCCAGTCAAAGCAGCAACAATTCAAATTTAACAACTGCAACAGCAACAGCAGCAACGATGTCGACGACGGCGGCCAACACCCACAGAAGTGCGGGTAAAATAAGCCTACATGCAATTGTTGAACCGGCATCAGCATCATCATCGGCTTGGCCCAAGCAAGCTGACTTATATGGTCAGAGGAACAGGCGTGTGGGTGTTCCAGCAGCTGAAGCTGGAGCTGACGTAGTTGTTGGTACGCCAACGCAACGTCGTCGTGATTTGGAAAGTTTCCGGCATGACAACGGCAACGAGGCAGACGATGATTTGCGGTAAGTGAGCGAATTGAAATTTGGCAAAATATTTCATTTCAATTATTTGGCTAACGGCGACACTTCGTTTCGATTTGCTACAGGCTCAGTGCGCGACACCAGCGTCGCCAGCAGGTGTCACAGTCTGTCTATGCCCCACCATTGACACCGATCGCAACATCGCTCCAGCGTTCTCGTTCCATTTCCACGGATGATCTCAGCAACGAGTGGGACCGTCGCAGCAATAACGACAACGACATAGAGAACGAGGAACAAACCGGCGAGTGGCGCCGTGTGAGTAAGCTGCGTCGTTCGTTTCAGTCGCAGGACCATTATAAGACCCCAACGCCCGCAGTAAGGTCGCGCCCCTTGGACTTGCCCAGCAATTCGGTGAGTGTGGCTCGCATGCGGGCAGAATTGGAGAACAGACGACGCCTGCACACTGCCATGCGAAATAATCACGTGGATCTAGCTGCCCTGGACACCATATTGAACAGTGCCACTCCAAAGCCCACAGTTGCTAAGAGAAACACATTTCTGACAGCTGAATCCCTTCAAGAAATTCGCGGCAAGCTGAAGAAGCTCTCGGACGAGAGTTTGTACAAAGAGGACTTCCTAGCATATCAAGCCAGGAAGCAATCAAAAGAGGACATACAACCGCAATCATCCGCTTTCCGCCCCGTCGCACATAACACCCATAGTTTGGAGTCACGCCAGCGTCAAAAAGACACTAATTCGAGTGAATGGCATTTGCGACGGAAATCATATGGTTTTGAGAAGATGGCACCGCCAGAGGATAAAAGCATTTTCCGTGTGGATGCATCCACAGATTCTGGACTAGGCCGTTCAGGTGAACAGCTGGGAAACTGGTCGCCCACTGAGAGGGAGCGAGAGCGTGGTGCATCTGCCGTTAATAATGGTAACGGCAGTGGCACCATTATACATTTTAATCGTCAATTGAAAATAGGGAGCCCCCAGCCGAGTGAAGGCGAACTAAGCAAACGCCATTCAATTGCCGTCGAGGAAACTTGGCGAGATGTTCGCAAAACCTCACAGGTCCATGTAAATGGTGAGAATATCACAAGTAGCAGCATCTCCTCTACCAGTCATCTTCAGCGCAACAGTGCGCAAAAGCGTGTGGAATTCTGCAAAACTGAAGTGCATTTTGCAGCGGAATCTGGACGCGTGAATATAGTCGAAACAGATGGCAAACCACCGCCAACACAAAACTTTCGCCGACGTCGACGCACTGCGAGTGGTCCACTACAGAGTCTGGTGAAGTCAGCCAGTGCCAGTCCAAGCAACACAAGCGACACCGATGTAGTTACTCACTTTGGTGATGATTCACAGCGGCGTAAGACAATAGTCACAAACGCTGTGGCTTACAGAGCTACCTTAATGGAACCACCAGAGGTAGTTAGCAACCAACCGAGTAGCAATAGCACCCAAGTCACTGTGACTATACCGAAACCGATTGCGTTGGAGACGGGGCGCTTTAGTCAAATGGAGTCCACCACGAGAAATAGTTACACCTCGACCAGTGGAGTCGATACCACGGACAATGAAACCGATGAATTGGCCAATATACGTGGAATTTTAAAGAATAAGCCAGTTAAACCGAAACCCTATCATTTGGGCGAGAATATTGAAAGTGCTGATGTCCTATGGAGTGTTCCACCATCCATTAAAAGTGACCGGGAGAGTCCCGCAGGCAAGGAAAGTGGTGAGTTTACAACAGGATCCTTCTCTAAAAATATCCTTTACACGGCCCACGCCAAAATCCAGCCTTGATTAATAAAGATTTTTTATTTTTTAATCGAAATAATCGAAGAATTTGAAAGAATTTTAAGTTCGACTTTTTAAAAACATGTCATGTCCCTGTAGCATTATAAACCTTCTTCAAGAATTTGAAACAATATAAAGAATAATACAAATTATGAAAAAGTATAAGTATCATTATTATACCCTTGCAAAAAGGGTATATTAATTTTGATCAGAAGTGTGCAACGCGTAGAAGGAAATATCTGCGACCATATAAAGTATACATATATATTCTTGTTCAGCACGACGAGACGAGTTCAAATAGCCATGTCGATCCGCCCGTCCGTTCGTTATTTCGTAGTCTAAGATTGAAGGCAGTTCTTTCGCAAACGGTACCCTTTCTAGATACTTTAGATAAAAGAGTTACTAAAAAACTTGCAAGGGTATCCAAACTTTGACGCGGTCGAATTTAGCCCGGCCCTCTGGTTTTTGAACTATACCATGCTAAAAAGATCTGAGTCTCAATAGAGTTTTTTTTTATTTTCTTTGTGTACTTATAGCAACAGTTGGCGAATCGCCAATTACAACCAAATCAGTGGCCGAACGTATACGCATAGTGGAACAGCGGCAACACGATCAACACCAGAACTCACCAGCTGGCAACGGATACTCTACCAAGATAAATGTCAGCTTGGGCTTGTCAGAAGACAACTGCCCAAACGATTCAGGTTGGTTAATTTTTATTTTATTATTATATCCAATGAAGGTATATTAATATCTTTTAGTTTGACTTAGTTGTGGGTATGCCTGTAGATTTATTTAGACTCCTCTACTTTGACTTGAATTCTCTGCTCAATTGTATGCGCATGATCAATTTGCTGCTGTGCTGCTGCTTCTACTCTCGATTACTAACTATATGTACACCTAACTCTGATCACTTTCTAACCGGCCACTAAATCCAAATGCAATCCATTCAACAAACACCAACACCAAACAATTTCCGCACATTTACCCCTCTCACAGGACAACGACAAGAGGCCCATCGTCGCCGGCCCAGTGTCCAGGAGCTAATACTTGAGGATTTACGCACCCATCAGCGCATTCTGGACGAGGGATTGAAATCCACATCATTGATTATGAAAACCATGCGATCAGCAAGCGAATTCGATGAGGCCATGCGTCGTCTGAGCATAGCCTCAATCGAGTCCGCTTTGATTCAACCTACGATACTAGTGCCTAGGCCAATGATTCGTTCGCACAGTTACCAGGAGGATACTAGAACAAGTTCATCATTATCATCCCGGCGAACATCAACTACCTCCATAGCCAGCAGTGATTTGTTTGGCAGCGCCTTGTATGATTCACTGCCACGTACTCCATTGACTCCGCCACGATTAAAGCTTCTAGGCAATACTCAGATACCTGTGAGTCAGCAATTAATGCAGCTACGGCGACTCTATGATGCAGCCCACCAACAGGATGAAGATAGCGCCGATGAGGAGGTGAAGCGATACTTTCGCGATATCGACAGTGGGGGTGGTACGCAGTCGAGTTCGTCGCCAGAACCACCTATGCCATATCATAGCGAGGATGTCCATCTCAACAAGGGCACAGAGTACTCGAACAGCTGGAGTCGGTTGAAAGCCAAACGCACCGTTTGGAAAGTAGAGGCTCAAGGTCAAACGCTTCAACGAGCAGGTAACACATTAACAGGCATTTCAAATGGAGGGAAGGGGGTTAGGATGTAGAGGAGTTCATTTATGAGGCAGGCAAACCGACAAAAGTTGACTATTTACTTTGACAATTTTTTCTTGATTTCTGTTACTTACAGATCTTCCCAAGTCGAATGTTATGAACATTGCTCTACACTCGCCACGAGTGGAGATGCCAAAGGTCACTCCGCCTACACTACGCATAGGCCAACTGGTGCCTGTGGCCAAGCCGCGGACCCTGTTCATTCAACCTCAGCTACAACCTCAAACACAACATCATTCCCAGACATCTGAAAATAACGACGAGTCCGGCAGTGAGTCCCTCAAGATTGTCAAGGAGGCAAGAGGGGCCCGCAAGCTGCGGGAACACGAGCTCTCATATTTTGGAGTTCAGCAACAACAGCAACCGAAAGTGCTTTCTACTTCCAACGCCCACATGAATCCCAGAAGATCTTTACCCTCGAGAAGCAGAGTGAGCCAAAGTGACGATGTCTCCACTACGACCACAACAAAGTGGCAGTTGCTCAACGATCGACCCGACTTACTAAGACATAGCCCACAGGGGGCCAACGATAACGACATTCACGATAGTAACAATATAGATGATGACGAAGGAAATGATGGGGAACAAGAGCATTGTTATGAGAACATTGCAAACGAATTGACCACTACTTTTAGAGTAAAACCAGCATCACCTAGTAACAGTTATGAGCGCAAGTCTGACTTGCAGCGGGATGCACAAATCCTTAGCGAAATGACACACAATGCTGATCAAACCATGAAGGTTTGTTACATCATTTAGTATTTTTCAAAAAGAAATACATATCACTCTTTTTATAGGCCCTTTCTGACGAGGCTGCCATCAAGGATCAGCGACGCCGACGATCCTGCTCTTTGCAGCGACGTCAAGCCAAACCCCTTGAGACCATCGACGAAAAGGTCAAGATCTATAATTCTGATCGCCAACATTCCACAAGTGTTACCCGTGGTACGTTTGCCTCGGAGGCACGTCGCAATTCACGCCAATCCACACCCTCGCCTACACCACGAGCACGCAGCTCCTCCCAATCCTCCATTGAGTGCTGTCCACGTGCCCGCTCCCGCTCCAGTTCTCGAGAGTCCATAACTCAGGGCGGTGCTTCTTCGGATGATCAAACAAGCAAGCAGCGGTTAGAGCGCTTGCGCATGCGCACACCAAAGCGGGAGAAATCGCGACACGATCAAGTTACGGAGCATCGATCTAGACACAGTAGTAAGCAGAAATCTAATGCGAGTGCAGAATCGCCAAGGCGAATTCATCATCATAGTCGACACCGCAGCGGAGAGCAAGAACATTCCGGTGAGGGTAAAACCACCCGTCTAATGCGATCTTCACGTGTTTCTGATGAAAATCGTCCGCGATCGAGTAGCCAGCGGATCAGTGATCGGCAACGTGAACGCGAACGTTCACGAGTCTCTAACGAAAAGCATCGAGAGGAGTTGACGCGATCGCGTGGTAAGTTTTCCATGAGATCATAATTATTTGGCTTCGTGAAAAACGTAAAAATTGCTAAAATGGAAATACGTATTTAATCAAATCTTCTTGCAGAATTACTTGTTTTGGGCTTACTCTTAATGGGTGCCACACAGCCCCACAGGCTACATAAACGCTTTAGGTTCGGTAGAGCAAAAGTTATCAGAGCCCAATGAACTAAACTGCACTTTATCGAGCAGATCGATTACACAGTCTGCTTAGGCACACGAATTTTCCAATTTCACACACACAAACACACTAGAATCATAAATAGGCCCAATAAATATTGATAGGGGAATAAAATTTGCATTAAAGTCTTGCCAATATTGGTTCATCAAGAAATTCATCGAGGCATCGATCCCTTAAAAAAATGTATAACAATTTTGTTTCTAATACGTTTACTGCCGATATTGACAATAAAGCTTCACAAAAAACTTTGACAAGGCTTTCTAGCCTGTCTACTTACGACTTAACGCAATACAAATTTCATTCCCTATTGCACCTTACTCCTTGAGCACTTCTCACACAGTTGAACTAAATATGGAGATCTAACAGATTTCCTGCGTCATAAATGGATAGTTTTTTACTTAACATTGAATTATGCCTATATACATAGATTGAAACTTATGTGATTCATGTTCCATCTGCAGGTCACTCCAGTCGCTCTAGGCACACTGAGGAGCAGTTAACGAAACGCGAAAGTGCCAGCAGGCCAATTAAGAGTAGATCGAGTCGCGGCAGCCATGACACAACAACAACAACATCTTCGGCACACAAAAAGTCCACCACATCGAACTCGAAATCCACATCGCACAAAGTATCATCGACACCAACAACAACTACAACAGCACCAACAGCGCACAACGAACTGACGTACGTATACGTAACGAATTTAGCCAATACACAAACCATCGATAAGGAGAACGAGAACGACGCCGAAGCCGACTGCGTGTACGAGGAAATACCGCAACCTCCGCCCCGCCGCAAACGCAAAAATGTCTCTCTAATCCCAGTGCCCATGCAAAGAGTCACTTCCCTGGAGCCACCGCCCCCTCAATCCTATGAACATCGCACAAAGCTTGAAATGATCCCACCCAGTTATTCAAATCAATCCACCTTGCGGTGTCGCAGCATGGCCCGGCGAAAGCCCTCTCTAAAGGCCACTCAGTCGACCAGCTCAAGTTTTGCCTTTCTACCATATTTGCCAGCCAAACGCAATTCCAGCGTTAGTCATGTCTATGACAATTACTTGCTGTATTCCACTGTGGCCACTCCGGCAACTGCGGGCAAAAAGCTATCCATGTCGAAGCTACGGCCATATCAGAACAATCTCAGCAACGAGCACGCTCAACTTTTTGGCGGACCCAAAACAGGGGCCGCCGTTGGGCGGTGGCCCAAGCGTCTGCGTATGCGGCAAGTGCGTAGCAGTGTCTCCACCCATCAGCCCTTTGGCATCTGCACATGTTCATAGTCAGCGCTGGATCCCCGTACACTTAGAAACCAAATACAAATTTAAGAACCGATGGCAAAGATCTCACACTAGTTTACTATGCACGCAAAATATTTCACTTACCCAAACCCCCACCCATTTCACCGCCAATCAAACCTTTTCGAACACCTCGAAAAACGAAACCAAAACGATGCACAACGAACCGTTTGCTAACCCCTGAGGGTTGTGTTCCTTCACCATTTGCCTATTACTAATACCGATCTAAGAGATACTTATTATTTTATCCAACCATGTTTTGTTTGTTGATTTGTTGGAGCACATTTACTCGGCCAAGGCAAAACTTATACACACAAAAGAATGAACTTCTTGAAATTGTTTGTGGTTCTGTTTTTACTTTCGACAGCGTAAGCGAACTTTATCCAAATTTTTATAAACACCACGTATTTTGCATGACATCTGGATTAGGAAACTAATTTCTATCTATACAAAACTAATTGCTTTCCCTTCAAACAGTAACGTAGACTAATTATTGCGTTAACTATTATTAGATAATATTAATCCTTTGCTCTCACCTAGAACAAAACAATAATTGTGAACGACTTTTAATATTCATCATAGAAAAATTACTGTCACTCTAATTTCTAATACCTTCCAAGCTCTAATTTCAAGGATAGATTTAAAATTATTATTTAACTCGAGTTGTTACATGGCCTTGGATTAAAATTAACAGTTTATGTAACCAAGTCTCTGCATGATTAAATATTAAACGCTAACTATCTTACTACATTTCAATGCTGAAGTACCTCACACTAATCTCATGTACTTTGCACTCTATTAAAAGGGACCTTTGATTGTAATTTCTCTGAACTCTTAAACACTGACTATGAACATGTTGCTGAAAAATCAAGAACAATACCAAAAAAATCATCATTGAAATTGGAATTCAACATCAACATCGCCTCTATTTTCTACTTTCCGTATGAACCCAGATAGACACTAAAAGCCGTACTCGTACTCCTCGTAGACATATTGAAACAACGTAGTGTTGCAAGTAGTATCAATTGTGTGTGGTATACATATACATATATAAATAGATATCCTTAGGAATTAAACAACACCAAAAAAAGAAAGACTAGAGAATAACTCCAAATCCAAAAAGGCAAGAACTTTTTGTTAATAACAATGTATCTCATTTTACTCACCTCTGCAGACACGGTAAAAGCACACTGAATGGACACCACCATCATCCACATCATCACCAGCAGAGCAGCAGCAAACATCGCACCGGCCATGGAGGCCCAAGCCATCATGCGGAGCATCAGCACCATCATGTCCATAGTCTGACTACGACGACGATTGCGGCCAGCAAACAGCAACGCGATCGCCATGGCAAGGATAGGAAATAATGTGAAAGACGAATCAACGAAACTACTGAAACCTAAAATTAAGAAGTAATATTATTGCCTACTAATACATACATATTTACGAATTCGTCCCCTCTCCCCTTTACAACATTTGTGAACATTCATATGCAGGACTTTGGTAGTTTTTGAAATGTTGCCAAAAATTACTTAAGTTGGAGAAAAATGAATGCCAAGAATGGTTGATACTTTTTTGTTTCACATTACTAACTAACGCTGCTTATTTAATATTTTATTATCTACTATTATTATACATATATTTCCTTAATTGCGTGCGTTCTCAATGGCAGTTCCTCTCTTCATATTTCCATTCATTTTCAAAATTTCAAGTATTATAACTGAATATGATACCACAACACAAACACAGACACACACACACACAAACCTACACGCCCCCAAAAAAGTACTAAAAATGTTTTTGTAATAACAAATGATACTCATATATATTCTCGATTAGCATTTAGTTAAAAGAAGTTGAAACAACTATATACGAAGTTTTTGTATAATGATAAATGTATTTTGCACTGTATTCGGATTTTAAACAATTTTTATTTAATAAAAAATGAAGTTTTTAAAATGCATTTGCAAATGGTAACCCCATTGTCATTCCATCCAGTGGATAGTTGAAGCTTTTTTCAGCTTTTAAACTATTTCGCATACGTTATATCGAGCAAGTGGTATATGTTCAACGAATCGTGCAAGTAAATTTTATCACACACTCACACATCGACCCACCCGCATATCTGTGTGTGGCGAGTAGTACATAAGTATGTGAAACTTTTCATATGTGTATGTAGGTAGGTCCGTGTGTTCGAGTAGATAGTGAGAACGGGCAACGTCAACGAGGCTCAGTTGTTGTCCAACCATCGTTACCAACGCGACTCTACAATTATTTACTGTCCACCTTTTCAGATGTGAGTAGATAGATAAAGAGCAACTTTCGGATGCTCTAGTTGGTAATCGGATAGTGAATATCAAGTATATTAAAGGAACGAAAACAATGAAAATGCGTATTAGTTAAAAGTGTAAATTATCATTATTGGTATTTAAATAATTATTCAAAGTGCAATTGTTGTGTCACACACAGAGACAAGGGGTCGGAGTATGAGTCATCCGCACGTTTGTACATCTGATAAGCCGGGGAGGTCTTTTAGAATCTACGATCATTTACAGGTGTTTAGTGCAGTTATGATAAGACAAAACCTTTGCGTAGTTGGCCCCAAAATGATTCACATTGTGAAATAATTACGCAGTTTTTGTGCCACCCAGAAGATCGGTTCACCTTCTTATCACCCAATTTGTAAAACAATTTTGACATAATTTCAATAGCTGTCAGGCAAAGGGCGGGAGAAACCTGTCAAATTATGCTCAAAACGGATTTAAGTGCCCCAGATAAGAGTGAAGAGTTAGTGAAATAAATGAACAGCCATTTATTTTATGTGTCAGAATATTGATGCAATATCATCTCGAGTATATAACCCAGCAAGGAAAACTTGTAGGTGTATATAATTATTTATAATCATATTGCTAATTGAGCATCATTATTGCTTGCATTTTGCAATAGGCCACTACGAGTGAGATTAGAGCCTCTAAATGAACCCAAGGCAAGATTGTAAACCAAATCGGTTGGATTAAAATTCTAGTTAGACTCGAGTCAAGTTTAACTTCTGTAGTTGTGTTTTATAAATATAATAAATACATTAATAACAAAATATTTTTCTTGGCAAAATAAATAACTTTGCTTCGGTGTGGTTCGCTCTTTATCTTATCTTGGCTGAAATACGTTTATCTTGTCTAAAATGGCGGACAACAACAGCAACACTGACTGCTAGGTGGCTGACCACATTTGGCTTAGACAAAAGGCCGAACCACTTTGCCATATCATTTGGTTGCCGATAAGATTCCTTGATTAGAAACGCACCAAAAACACAAAAGGTATAATTATATTGGTATGTTTCGGCCTAGTCTGCAACGATTTTTATATTAGTATAGCTTCGAAATTAATTCGCAGCGGTTGTGCTTCTCCGAATATAAAACAAATACCCAATAAGTTGGTATGGAAGCAACGAACAGTTCATTATCCCAACTACATTTCATTTACTATATGTTGTGCTTCTCTCGATTCGCAGATATAACTTCACACACAAAACATGTCGCTACTAACGGGCAGCGCCAATGCGGTTAGATACACGCTATTTGGATTTAATTTAATATTTCTGGTAAGTAACACGAAAGAGCCATTAACTGATGGAAAGGTGACTCATCGATGCATTAGTGGTGGGGAAAGTTAGTCAAGTGGTTTTGGGTTAGATTGATGGGGACTAGGGACTTATGTTCCGATAAGATAAACCAGATTAAATGGCTAGGGGAATCACAGTCCAAGTGCCAAACACAATTTTTTAAAAATAATACATGGCTTGCAAATAAAAAGATAAAATACTCCAATTACTATAAAGATAGGATGTTTTCGATTGACTTGGTTCCAAAAGAAAGTACGGATTGTTCAGACAAAACCACCATAAAACTCCCAAATAAAAATATAATTTCGAAAATATTCGAATATTCGAAATTAATTCAATATACAAGTCTAATTGGCTTTTCTTTTAAGCACATCAATTATTTACTTTAAATTCCTTTTAGACTTATTCGAATCAAAGAATATAAAAACCAAAGGGGTGTGTATTTGTTAATTACTGGTATAATGGTTGGATTCGATCTGTTATGACGATTGGACAAACCCTTGAAGTGTTTGAGAGTAATACTTTATTCTGTACTGAATTATGCTATACGGTCCAGGAGCTTGACCTAAAACTTTTTGAAAAGGTGCCAAGTTTAGGTCTATAAATTTAAAAAAACAAAATCATTCCCAGTTTTCATCCCAGGTTTTTACGACCGATCGTTCCTATGCCATTATATGCTTAAGTTTTGCGATTGGAAAATTCTATAAGCCTTAACTACTTCGTTTTATAGTAACAGCTTTTAAACTGTCGCAAAATGACGCTTCGAATCGCCTGTGGCAACTGATCAAGAATATAGACATACATACGAATATTCTTCATGGAGTCGCAAAGATCTGGCCAATTTAATAATACCCTCTGCAAGGGTATAAAAAAATGAGTTAACATTCGTTTTACCAACCTTTGACATTTCTATCTATCTATATCTTATCGGGTAAAAGGAAATGCTGTCACAATAGTCTGGAAATTGATATAATGGAGCAGTTTTTGTCCAAATACTTAAATATAATTAATCAAAACCCTTTGAAGGGCAGGTCTTTGTGCTAGATTACATATAAAATTGATAAACATTGCGAAGGCTATAATATTTTTTGTGTTTGCCGATTCAACAGATTACTGGAATTATATTGATAGCTGTGGGTGCCGGAGTGGGATCCGTTTACACCGGCTATGAGATCTTTTTGGCCGGCAAATTCTTCTCCATACCCACATTCCTGATCGTGATCGGTTCCTTCATCATTGTGATCACGTTCTTTGGCTGCTGGGGTGCTCTGAAGGAGAACTATTGCCTTGTACTCAGCTTCTCCGTGATGTTGGCAATCATTTTCATCTTGGAACTGGCCGCCGGCATCAGCGGTTATGTCTTGAGAAACGACGCAGAGAACTTGATTAAAACGTCGCTCACAAATTCGCTAGCTGACTACAATAAACTTAATCAGGACCCCACTACGAAGTTATGGGACAATATACAGCGGGACTTTGACTGCTGCGGTGTAACAGACTTTTCTGATTGGTCCGACCAGTTCAAAAACACATCATTGCCCATCTCCTGCTGCTCGGTGCCAGCTGGAGCCATTGGCACCTTCTCTTGTCTAAACACCACTGAAAGTATTTTAGACCGACATGAGAATGGCTGCCTAACCGGCTTTTCTGACTACATTGCAGCCCATGCGGTGAGCTTGGGAGCCGCTGGCGTTGTTATTGCTGTGCTCCAGGTGACCATATGATTGGCCTTTTGATTTTTGAAAGTTTTCTAAACCGTTTTCTTTTTGTGACAACAGTTCTTCGGCGTCATCTTCGCCTGCTGGGTGGCACGTGAGATCAAAATCCGCAATGGCATCACAGGATTCCCATAGACGGGAGAGCTGCATCAACGATCTAACCAACTAACTATCGACAGAATAAGAGAGATTTCTCCTCTTGCAGGGAGTTACGGATCAAATGCTTTTAAAGCCATTAGTTTCGGCTATTTATAAGGTCAACGCTTAGATTTCGCTTCGCTTTGCTTGTAGCTTCCTTTTGACCACCTGTATACCAAAAAATATCAAATACTATTTATTTAATAAAGAAATTTTAGATCTAAAGCCACAAAAGGAGAAGTTTGTAAGCATTAATCCTGAATCACCAAAAATAAATAAAGTGTAAAAGGTTCTATAAGCTGGTAAATTATTATCGGGGGGATAATCGTGACAAACAGAACTCATTAAATTCAAATCAAATGCATTTCAAATGACACATCTTCATATGTACATACAATCTCGCCGATTCGATGACATACTAAAGACAACTAACGACTCGAATAGCCATAGCTCATGTGTTTGCCTATGAATAATTTAAACTATTCACTGGCTGTGGGTGTGAGTACATGCAGTGCGATTATAAAATCGATAAAACTTTCTGTCTGACTCACTTAAAAGTGGTTTGAAATCGATAATGTACTAGAACGAATAGCCTTGAATTTGAACTTGAAAAGTGCGAGGCAATGAGAAAGTTGGAAATATTGAAGCTATATACTATAATTATGATTATAATTTTGAATACTCTAACCGAATCTCAATAAATATTTGAACATGTATCAATTATAGCATTTTTTTTATCGCTAAATCTAATGAAATTCGAAACCGTTTGCTCTCTGTCTCTCTTCCTCTCTTCCAAGTAATCTTATCAATATATCTTATCTAGCTGGAAACAATAAACGAGTACGGCCTGATAGGCGCTACTTGAAACAATGCCCAAGGAGAATGTAGGAAGTGCAGAGAGAAACCCTCCAGCCAGCCACCCAGCCAGAGAACAACAAAGAGAGGGAGAGGGAGACTCAATATTGGCCGAGAGCCGATTTCATTAACCACTTTGCTTCGGCCCACATTTTGAGTTTTGGCCGCTCAGTGTACGTGTGACTAGCAAAAGTTAAAGTACGTTCTACAACTGTGACGGTGATGAGAAAAAAATTACTATATACTATATACTTGGCCCGTACAAACTGTTATTAACTCTTACGAATTGCAGGCAGACAGAGAACAACAAAGTATTAAAAAACGAAATATGGCTAATCGGGATTTACAACTGAATTCCGGCATGCGATGTGCCAAATATATGCTCATCATAGTGAGCTTTATGTTTGCGGTAAGTTTTCAAAGAGTTTTTCAAAACGTTTCCCTTATGGAAAATATGGCAATACTCCTGCTCATCTATGAATCACAAACGATCGCCATTTTGGATTTTATAACAGTTTTCAGTTCGTCTTATCAGTTTCATTATCAGTTTTCCTTTCTGTTCTATGTGATTCACATTGGCTTATACATACATAGATGCAGAAGAGAGTGCCAGTGGGAGAGAATGAATCGTGTCAAGAGCAATGATAAAGAAACAAACCCAATTTTCTATGTTTTCTAGTCTTGTTTGCGTTTGAAAACAAATAAACTTAAGCTAGAACACTTGAGATAATTAAGAATTTCGTCGTCGTTGTCGACAAATCGAGAGAACTAGCAATTCTCAAGTCTGAAATTCCTATCCTATATTAGAGCCATGTCTAAATGAGGTAAATACCTCTGGAATAGAGTATATTCCCAATTTCTCACACTTCTGATCTCACTTTTCCATTCCATTTTTTACTTTTCTAACCCTGGCAATATATATTTATTATATACAAAGTATTTGTTATACGAACATACATACTGAAATAAATATATAATATCTAAATATGACGCACATTGCTAAGATAACACAATATCAAAATCTACTGACAAGAAAAAAACGTCGTAGGAATAAATGTACAAGAAAATAGAAATCAAAATGCAAATTTACTCGATTTCTATTATCCAGCGAATTAAATTCATATGCATGTACATGGGATTTTCTTTCCATATAACTGCCTGATTATGTAGCCATGAAATAGGAATCTTGAATATCCTGAAAATCTTAAGATGGGTGTTGTGATAGGCATTAGGTGGGGCTTTTTTCAGATAACTAAGAGCTCAATTGGCCAAATATTTCGATAGAAATATTTAAATCGTTGTCACAATGCATTTTATTCAAATCCAAATATGGAATGTCTTCCTTTTGCAGCAGCTTTCAAGCTATCATATATTCAAAACTTCGTAGTCAAATGGATCCAATGGTCCAAGTCATGAGTCACACGATTTATAATTTGTTTACCAATTGTTGTGTGATTGTGAAACCAGAATGAAATTTCAGTTCCTAATTTGTTTAATCGCATATTGCTCTCCATAATCGGATAAAAATGTTGAACGGGGTCCAATCGAAAAAGGGTTAATATAACAAAATCAAAACAAGTTTTTTTTGGGTGATAAAGCATTTGGGTTAGGGAAAGTACAATATCGATTTATGATAAAATAACAAAGATTAAATTATACAAATTTGTCAGGATGAATTTATTTGGGGATCCGGACCCCCTGAACCACCTCCATGGGTCCGTGCCTGACCGATCGAATTCTTACGTATCCTATCTATTGTTTCTTGCAATTCATAGTAAAATTTGGCCTCTGGCCTTATATATTTCCTAAGTGCCTAGTCCTTTAAAGTTGGCGGGGCGACATAAATGCATTACATAACGAAATCATTTAATGTAAGAGCTATGTATGAGCAAGCCCTTTGGCAAGAAAGATCTGACTAAATGTTTCCTATCTGATTATGATCATTGTACGTTTATTTTCAGCTGACAGCCATCTTGCTGATCATGGTCGGAACCACCATTCAAACCATTTTCGGAGACTTTAGTCTTTTTATTGATGGCCACTTCTCATCTCCGCCTGCTCTGGTGATAGCCATTGGTTTTATATTGATTGCAGTGGCCGTTTTGGGAGCGTACGGAGCTATCAAGGAAAGTGTGATGCTTATTAATCTGGTGAGTGTATAAATGAATCGGCCAGGAGAGGTCAGATAATAATGTATTTCGTCTACTCCAGTACGGCGTGTGCCTGTTCATAGTCTTCATCTTGGAAGTCTCAGCTGCAATTGCTGCCTTTGTGATGCAGACGCAGGTGAAGGGAATGCTGATGCGCACCATGCACCAGGCCTTGTCGGAATATGAGAAGGACAGCTATGTGGCAACTGGAGTCGACTTTATGCAATCTGGTGTAAGTTTTCATACGGAGAGACAGATTATACGACAACTTAATTCATGCATTGCTCCCATTCACAGTTGGAGTGCTGCGGTGTTGGCAGTCCTGACGATTGGAAGCTGTACTATAGCCCTAACTTGAATATAACTGCCGATTCCGATGATGTCGTGGTGCCCACTTCCTGCTGCGGCAGTCTGACGGAGGATTTAGAAAACGAGAACGAACTGAAGTGCTCGGATGCCTTCGAGTACGGGTGCTTCCGAAAAATGAACTTTATCATTTCACAGAGCGCCATGTTGATTGCCACGGGAGCCACAACTGTGGCGTTTGTCCAGCTCTTGGGCGTCCTCTGCGCCTTTATGTTGGCCAAAACTCTGCGCCGGAACAAGTCCATCCGCGAGGCTCGTCGCTGGCAGCTACAACAGAGTCTGGGAGTCCTGATCTCTGGCGGAAAGATGGTACCTCCCCAGAATTCTGCGGTGGCGGGCTACCAGCAATTGGACAGCACCGAGCAGGGCTCTACCGAACCTTACACCTACACACCACAAAGCCCCAGTGTCAACTAATGGATGATGAGATCGATTCTACATTCTACATACTATATAAATACTAATACACATAAATGATTTTCAATTATTGTTAACTAAACCAAAGTCAAACGGTTCGTCTTATGACGGGGCGTTCCCAAAAATAAAAGTTCACAGTCCCGAGTTCTAAGGACTGTCGCCAAAGTCCTTGTAAAAATCCAATATTACTCCAGCTGTCTCCAAACACATTACAAGGAAGCTCCGGTAAATACTTGGTTCAGTGATACTGCGACTTTTTAAGCTCGTTTAAAATTTACTTTTTCGGTTTGACCATTCGGCATACAATCCTCCTCAGATTCTGGCATAGTACAATCACTTGCTGCTTTCCGCCTTCTCCAGGTACACACCGACTATTACTAATACAGCTCGTGAAATGGTGAATGGACTCTCAGATAATGGTGACTATATAATCCAGTATTCGCACTCCTGAAACACATTTGACTTTGCTGTGTAAATTGCCACCGAATACCACCTAAAGAAATTTAAAATTTTTTCATTTAAGGATTAATATACACCTTTCTTTCATGATCTAATGATTAGATACAGCTATGTTAATAACATTGTTTAAATGTTCATATCAATACGTCAGTTATTTTTATAGGTTCTAAAGCTTTCGAATTTAACAAATTTTGTAAATTTCTAAGACAGCTTCATATTAACCAAAATTACAGGACACAAGCTCTTGCCGGTGTCTTAGTTTTTTCTCTGGTGCTCCAGTTGTTTCTTGACTGGAGCAGAGCATTAAGTTTATTTGGCCAGATCCTCGAGAAGGAGCTTATTCAATTCACAGCACAACCGATGAAGTGGCAGGCCCATTACACAATAGAAATCACCATCTATGCGAGGAATCAGCGCTCCGCCGGGTCCTTGAACACCGTAGGCTCCAGCTTTATCTCTGCAAAAAAGAGGCCAACGATAGAATTGTTTTTGATATTTAATGAATTTCAAATTCCCAAGTTGACTAGAATGAGAGCGGCTAAGCCCATTCCGTAGATATATTATTCAGTGTTTGGCCAAGATATAGCCGAACAATATCAAATGGTTTTTATCAAATATAGATAAATCATTGCCTCAGAAATATTTAGTACCACGCCCTAACAATCAGCCATACTTTCTTTCAGTTTGTTAACTTTCGTTATAAATATTTTATGCCTTTCTCTATTTTTTGAGTCTGTCTCGAATATTGAACGCGTCTCTCTGATGCCGATCTTACATGGGGGACTTTTAAAGAGGAAGGACGAAAACCAGACTTAAATTTAGGATTAATCAATGGCCGAACCGTGTATATTACTTATGGATGGAGATCCATATATTAATGGAAAAGCAGAGGTTTTTGGTTCAGTAAAATATCTATCGGAAACTACAAGTTAACACGGCCTTTTCATGGCTATCTCCTTTACACACTTACAAGGGATCGCCGGAATCCACATAACTTTTGATTTGCTCCTGCGTCAAATGACCAAAGTGAACGTCGGCTGTATCCGTAAATTTCCGTACTCCGTTGGAGTGTTTAAGTACAACTCCGGTGAAAACTCGATTACATGTTCCAGAAAGGCTATAAATTGAGTGTAATTATCTTTCCATTACATCCAGAAGTATTTATGTATGTACAATCTCGCCTCTTACTTGGTAAGCATTCTGACAGCATCATTTGAATCTTTAGGCTTTCCGTAGATTTCGTCCCCGAGGGTGACCATAGTATCGGCTGCTATGACAAGCAATTCCTTCTCATCCCCAGTTGATCCGTGTTGTAATCTGCTGAAAACTTCCTCCGCCTTGCCCAATGCAGTGGCTTCAATGTACGCCGAAAATTCTCCAAAGTCTGACAAATTCAAGTTCTCTTCGAATGTTGAGGGACACAGTTCTGCATTGAGGCCCAGCATTCGGACCAACTCCTGGCGCCGTGGTGATCCACTGGCCAGAACTATTCGGTAATTACTTAATAAATGCTTAATTGGCGCCAACATTGCAAACAGATTGTTAGCAAAACAAAAACATCTGGAATTTGTGCCATGTGCTGAGGACTAGGGATGGAAATTCTCAAGCAATTAACAGCTGATTTAAAAAATGCCTAATTGAATTAAAAAAAGGGTTTAAACAATACTTTATATTCCGCTTTTTGCTGTTATAATGTTTTCAGTGAATAGTTTATTAAATTATTTATGTCGAACTATCTTAATTATCTGAGTAAAAAGAGAGCCGGAAGTGCTAAGGTCTCAATAACCAGTGAGTGGGAAAACCTAAGGCTAAGAGTAAAAGTCATAAGGGTGACAGTAATAGTTCTAAGGGTCCGAGTAATAGTTCTAAGGGTGCAAAATAAAATGGCGCCACCGTAGAGAGCTTGAATTTCTTTAAAACATAGAAAGACTTTAAGACATTTAAAATTATTATTGTTAATGACTTCAAGGGTATATTCACGGCCTATTCTAGCTTCTTTGATATGTTTATATAACCTCTTTTTTTTTGTCATTGTAACTATTTAAACCCTGTTACCAAGAGCAAAGTATGACTAAGATATCGATTCCTTTTTCATGCACTCAACATAAATCATCCTAATTTGTTGTAGAAATATTGTTAATGCTTAAATAAATTCATTCTATCAATGTTATCAAAATACCATTTTCAGCTACAGTTTTTTCGAAAACAACCTACAACCTACAATTTGTTGCACAGTGTAATTGTCTACCGCTATCTGAGCAGAGCTCCGCTGCCCATGCGCTGTCCCAACGAGACTGTCGGTAACGGTACTTGCTGGAAGCTCCGATTGGATGAGCTGCACAATGCACACATATGCAGTTTAGCGAGCGTCTGTATGTGTGTCGGTTCTGTTGGTTTCGAGCAATCAAGTAGTAGGCTCGTGTGGATTAACTTGCAATAAGTACGAGTATTGAGTGCGAGTGGGACGGTGACGAGACCAGCTGGCAGCGCTGTCGGCAGCGGCATCGGCGTCATTGTCATTGCGGCAATAGGGCAAAAATTTTAAGGCGAAAAGCCAATTTGGTTATATGTATGTATTTACAATTTTTATATACATACATATGCATGTATGTATGGTATAATTAGCAGCGACAGTGATTGTAACCCGTCTAGCTAAAGCCGTTGGTATCTAGTATTTTATATTTAAGTGTTTTAGCGCTTAATGAATATGGCCATACTTTCTCTCCTGTTGTGTAAGCCGAGAAAGACACGCTGCGGTAAGAATAGGTCCTAGTTAACATACACAAATACTCTTAATATTAATCTTTATAGAATAAAACACCCAATGAATTACTTTTGAGATGCCTTTGAATTTAAAACAGCGGTGGTTGAAGGCAACTTTCCGCACGCGGCCACAATACGATTTAAAACACAGATTAGGATGGTGCAAATTGGAGGAAAAACAAGTTTAATTTTAGCAAACGGATAAAGGAACTAAGAAAATTAAAAAGGGCCAGCTTTCTGACAAATGTTCGACCACACTCGAAGCTTTTAAAGATTTCTTTTTCTACTTCTTTTACTTCGTAACTCCGATGCGAAGATCCTTTGTGTTTTGCAAACATTTTCTTCCATACACCATCTGTCACCCAATCAACATTTTTCTTATGAACATTTCGAATATGCCTCTACATGAAGACAGCGAAAACAAAAGTCCTTGGGCAACAAGGACACTTAACATTGGCACATTCATGAGTCTTTAAGTGGTTTAGGAAGATGGTTCGTTTCAATTATTCCGTGGGGCATTGAGTGCAGTTAAATACACCGTCTTCCTCTTCGGGTAGAAAATTTATTTGAAAGTCCTCGAAATCAGATAATCCTGACTCTATGCCGTCCTTCGTTTGTGAGAAATCGGGTAGCAACAACTGTTCTCCAGATTGATACCAAAGCAGACAGCATATTCGGCTCTTCGAGTCCACTAGAATGAAGATTATGATGTTCAGCAGCTTTTCATTATTGCCCATTGAGAGAATTTCCTGCTCACGACGAGCATTCTCGATACTCATCAAACCTCAGTGATGCAATCAAGTTGAAAAATATTATCCTGGTGTTTTCCACATCGGATGTTTGTTGGAGCGGTAGTCGGTTTGTGCTATTGCAGTTTAAATACAGCACATGTACAAAAACGGGATAGGACAAATACGTGATGTATAGGACACACCAAGAGATGGAGCTTTATTGCGTTGGGCCTTTTGAAGGTCCCAAATCGCTTCGAGCAAAATATTGAGAAACATCAATTTCAGGTGGAAGTGCTGCTGATGCTTGTTGTTACTGGTGCTGCGGAAGCCGCTGTTCCGAAAATTTCGGAAAACAATGACGTCTGCATCTTATTATTTTCGTTTTGCAGCCTGCTTCTCGAAAATATCTGTGGAAGGAAAAAAGTTAAAAAGAGTTTTTTTTTTTTTTAATAAATTTTGTTTTTTTGAATATCGTTAGAGTATCTAACCTAAAGTTTTTTATACTCTAACCAATCCCGGACTGGGACCCTAATGGCCTCCCGGGCATAAAAGTTGAAGGGCCCCTATACTCTATGCTTTAAAAATTATTTCCGAGGACAATGAAAGGTACACATTTTAAAAAAAAAGGTTATGTGAATAAAAAAAAAAACGACTTCTTACAAACAAGCAAACATATAATTTCAGACGTATCTTACAAATAAGGGCCCTCCTACCTTGAGGGCCTACCTACTTGGCCTGACTCGAACACCTTTACTGAAGGTCAATTAGTTGAAGTGCTATATCTTTGTCCTTTTTATTCCGATTAACTAAAAATTTTCACACAATATTTTTAAAATTCTAAAACTTAAACAAAGAAATTTGAAAATATTAAAAAAAATGTTGGCTTTATCCCCAAAACCCCCCCGTTACTACGCCTTTGTACCCACCCCTTAAAACGAGGGTGGGCACGAAAATTAAATTTATTCCCGATATCGAGCTCGCGACTTGTAGACAGAGGGAGAGAGGAGAGCGTATGAAAAAATGAGTTTTTTTTCGGTCGAGGCGAAATGTAATGTGACTGTGTAATGTAAACTGACAAAAAGGTTTATTTTATTTTTAATTTCAACGAAATTTCACTCCACTGCATTATCTATCAAATTACTCGTAAGTTTGGACCTATTCGAATTTTTTATATGTTGGATAGGGGACATATGTATATACGTACTTGTAAAACTAGATTCTAGTTGAAGCATTGATCTTTTTTAACGTGGGGTATTTATCACTTGAAATTTGTTTCCAAAATTCTACACCTGAGTCTTTGATCGCAAGTAATTCGTTATTACTTTGCAAGTCTTACAACTCTAACTGAAATAAGGAACTTTCTTTATTGATTTCAACACTTTTAGCATTTAAGAATATATTTATTAATTTTCTGATTTCGTGAAAGTCTGTAAATCGTGCATCAAATTCTGCTTGCATGCGCTGTATATTTGTATTTACGAAAGTCTAGAAGACGACATTGGGCTGGGAGCTCCAAGCAGCAATTTTCCTCTTAAATCCATCAATCAACGATATCATGAGAACTAGCGACTGCTTTGGTGTTTACAGTTGTGAATTTAAAACATTTAATAACCTCGTAAAATCTGATAAAAACGCTACGTCAGAAACAAATTCTAGATCCTCTAGCTTTGCCTGCAAAGACTCCGAGTTTTTTACATTTTCTTTCAGAAATAAAAGAGTTTCTTTTTGCAGGGGGAAAAATTTATCAAGGCATTTTTGGTT
This sequence comes from Drosophila equinoxialis, assembly GCA_018150345.1. NCBI lineage: Eukaryota > Metazoa > Arthropoda > Insecta > Diptera > Drosophilidae > Drosophila > Drosophila equinoxialis. The sequence continues at coordinate 1,605,064 of JAECWI010000656.1, forward strand.
TGCTCGGCCAACGAACCTCCGTAAACATGGGGAGGTCTTCATACTAAGCTTTGAGCTCAAGCATGAAGCTTTCAAATTTTCGATGAGTCAATGCATTATGTCCTCCTCTAATTTTGTTTATAATATGTATAACTGTAGACATGGCTTTATTTAGTTCCAAGGTTTTTGCGCATAAAGCCTCCTGGTGTATCAAACAATAATAAAATGGAACATATAGATTCCTTTTTTTGAATTGATCTCTTTCCCTTTATATCGCCACGCATACTCCGAGCTCCATCAGTGCATATTGAGGCCAATTTTGCAACTCCGACAATTCCGCTTATTGAATTATCTATTTCACGGAATATATCCGCGGCAGTGGTTGTTGAATATAAGAGCACCAAATTTAAAATATCCTCGCTAACTTTAAAGGTGTCGTCAACATATTTTACAAAAATTATCAACTGTGCTATGTCGTTAACATCACAACTTTCGTCGATGACCAATGAAAAGAATGAACAGTTTTTTGTATTGTCTATTAACTTTTCTTTCAATTGAATAATTCGTTTTACACCAGCATTTATGCCGTATTCTTCGTTAATTTTACCAGCAGATAGGTGGAATTTGAGGCTGTTCTTAGGATCAGACGCCTCCGGATGCCGTTGTTTCATATTTCTTTCACTCATTCATTTCGTTCCGTAGTCTGCTGCGGAAATCACTCACAGCGTTTTGACTTCTCCCGATTTTCATGGCTATTTTATGGTGTTTTAGGCCAGATTCAATATAACCTTTTATTTGACCTTTTTTCAAATACAAAAAAATTTCAGCAGCTGCTTTAAATTTTACAATACGAACAAAATAAGCTCATTTTGTTCACACAAAGGCCACACATTTAGCTAACTTTATGATCAAATCGAAATTCTTAAGTACCGTTGCATTTGTCCCATTTCTTTTTTTGCAAATTATGAAAATGAAATAAAGGCTCAAATTAAAAAGGAAAGATACAAAAAAATATAATTGGAAAAAAGGGAGAGGCAAAAATGTTAGAACGATTTTTCAAATCATTCAGTTAAGCGGCGCGGTATGCATGGAAGAAGAATCAAGTAGGTCAGTTGTCTCGACGACTTTTGTATACGATTAAACAAATATAACTTAATTTTATAATATCAAATGCATTTATGGATCAGATGCTTTTTACAAGCACATCTCGGTATCGTGCTCACTCAAGCAGAAATAGTTGTTTATATGTGTAATAAATTTATCAACATTAAATTTCACGACAATAGCTGAGAAAATAGCGAAGTTATTGAGAAAAGTCGCTGTTCGTGACATTGACGTTTGTATGGGAACTATATGATACAGTGGTCCGATCCGGCTGAATCCGAGATATATGTACAACCCCTGCAGTATATACAAGTCTACATGGTCATAGTCATGGTTATTTGAACTCCTCTCGTCGTGCTGACCAAGAATATGTATATACTTTATATGGTCAGAGATGCTTCCTTCTATGCGTTGCACACTTCTGCCCAAAATTAATATACCCTTTTTGGTAAGGGTATAAAAATAAAAAACCGCAGTTTTTAATTTATTTTTCTACCGAACGGCGCTCGGAGTATTAATGATATGTAGCATCTCCATGGTAAACCTTTTGTTGTAATGCCGCTCTTTATCCAATATTACTGTCTCTTCAAAAATGTTTCTTGTACTTTTTGTAGTTGCCCTGAAGACGGTTGCCGCTGCGCAACCGAAATATATCGGTAATAAATTAAAAACTGCGGTTTTTTATTTTTATTTTAATTAATTGACCTGAAGCCTGATGACGTCAAAATATTTTACTACAAGTTTCTTCTTCTTCCATCATTCCCTAAGCAAAGCACCGCACTTCCATGGCTGGGGGTCTCGTCGCCCTATATGACGCCTGGTGAGGATTGTAGGCTGCTCTGTGCTCTGCCAAAGGACCATAGTAATTGCTGTTGGTTACGTTTCTGGCTTCATGTTGGCGGGACGAGTGCCTGAGCTGCTTGGGACTTCTAAATAGATTGAATCGCGCCGGCCTATTGTTGAGCTGGGTGTCAGCTGTTTAGCTGCATTGATTTTTTCCCCAAGTTTGGCCTTATAATAAGGGCAGCCTTTGTAGGAGGCAATGTGGTGGCCTCTGCAATTTATACATGTCGGAGATATTACCCTTTGGATTTTACAGGCAGATGTAAAATGGCCTTTGCCGCATTTTAGGCATCTTGTTGTAGCTGAGCATTTGGTGTGGTGGTGCCCAAAGTCTTGGCACTTGCGGCATTGTTCGATGGTTGGCTTATCCCTCTGCTTTTCTACCGTGATACTTTGGCAACCCAGTACTCTGAGGCGCAGAATGTCGTCTGTAGAGCCGTCCTGCTTGGCTCAAGCACAACGTCGAAGACACTCATCGGTCGATTGGTTCGGAAATTTGTAAGTCCTCTTACTGATTTAATCGTATAGCCCATGTGCGTGAGTTCATGCCTAATTGACTCACATGGAGTGGAATGGTGAACATTTAAGAGAACAATGCGGTAATCTTTGGACTTGGTTGTATGGGCGTGGACCGTCGTATCTAGATTTTCAGCTTTAAGAAAGGTTAAAATGGCATAGTAAGTATCAAATTTAACTGTTGTTATTCTAGTGACCTTGTTTTGGAGGCATCTTGTCAAAAAGCGGGATGTGATGCCTGGTTGATCATTCAATTGGGTGATTAAATGATAGGCAGAAGATGCGTTTTTGACATATATTGATGGTGGCATGTCTCTCCTTTGTTTCTTACCATGCACAGTTTGCCAATCATGTTGGCTAGGGGGTTCTTGTCGCGGCTTTTTGGCAATGTTAACTGCATGTAGGCTTGGACTCTTTTCCAGGGAATGAAGCTTCAAGTTGTGTGAGTTTAAATTACCTGGTTCACTGGAGGCTTTGGTCGGAGTTGCCTCTTGGTCCATCAGATGTTCACATTCCATTTCCTGTGGAGGGATAGGCTGTTCGTTTTGTAGCGTCGGAGTTGGTTGCAACGTATTAGGGGCTGGCAGCGGAGGCATAACTTGATTAAAGAAGGCTTCAAATTCTTTTACTTCGTCTTCATCCATTTCTAGCAGCTCATCATAGTTAACAATTTCTCTTGTTTGAGATTTTGCTGTTTGACTGGCTGGCAGCTTGCTATTTTTGGCACTTCGGAAGCTAACCAGTTCACTTTGAACCATTCCAGATTTTTGGCCTTGTAGTTCTTTTTGGGCTGCACTTTTTGATGATTTCACAGATTTCAACTTTTCCGGGGTGGGTTTTTTGTGGACACTATTGCTGGCTGGTAGGAGACAAAGTTTCCGCCTTACTTTGCTTTTGGTGATCGTTTTGGATGCGACTGAGCTAATTTTTTTGGCCGATCGAGATGTACATTCCAGTATTTTTGTTGTGCCTAAAATGGCTTTTGGTGTAGAGAAAGTCATGTGGCTTACTTGCTTAATTCGAGAAGTTTGTTTTTCTGGCGTTAGAGGTGGGCCATTGTCAACTAGATCGCGCTTCCAGTTTAAAATATTATTTTGAAGGCCAGCTATTTCTGCAGGGGAACCAGAGCACGAAAGGATTGGAGTGCATCCAGATGATAGGGCGGCTGCGGTAGTTGGATTTAACAGGCTTTCATTGTCACTGCTGATGACCACGTTGTCAGTTGTTGCATCATAATAGGATGCCTCATCTAGGAGTCCGGCGTGTTTAGAGTCATCATACAGATACAGATCGTGCTCTGTTTGACTTGATGATGCCGTAGTAGGCAGCAAGCAGCGCTGCCTGCAGCAAGTAGCGATGCCAGCAGCGCTTGAACCTATTTATATTGACTGTAACTTGTGTTCTATTTATCCGATCAGATTCAAATTTTGGGATCTGAGATTTTATATCAAATTCTATCATATTGGTAAATTTCATGGGGATACTCCAATTTTTGCAAAAATGTTTGTTGTAGAGCTATATGATATAGTGGTCCGAAGCTGACAACTTTCATACTTTATCTCACCCGGGTAATAAAAAGCCCCCCAAAAAAATCCATCCCGATAGCTCTTAAGATGGCTGAGTAAAACGGTTTACTTATTTTATCATGCATAGGACCGTACGATTTGCCGACGGGACCACCTTGTATTTATTTCATCTGATTCGAACAATGATGTAGCAGGCGGCAGAGCCGATTTATATTGACTATAACTTGTGTTCTACTCATCCGATCTTATTAAATTATTGGGACAAAATGTTTTACATGCAAAGCTATCTCATTAGCAAAGGTAAAAATGCTCCCACTCCCACTTAATGATACAGTAGTCTGATCTTTATCTCAGCTATATCGACTCAGCTTCTTTTGCTGTGGGGTGGGAAACGTCTCCTTCTTTTCAAAATATTTTTGCACCTTCTTAAAATATGAGTTCAAGGACTACCCCTCCATAATTTTTTTTTTTCAGTAACAAGGCACATCTGTCGCAATGATCTGAAATATAAATAAAATTAACATATAAATTGAACATTTGAGGCGCCTTTCACAAAAGTCCTCAAAGTTTTTAAGCTGACCTATTACTATAGGTGGAATTCCACCGAGTCGCGACATCTAAAATTGGTTGTGGCAATGACTCCTCCGTTATTAAATACCTACACTCAAAATAATAAAAACGTCACAATATTTAATTATAACTATATCACTGTGATAGTTTTTTTTCAAAAAAAAAAAAAAAAAAAAAAAAAAACAACAGAGGGCCGGATTTAACTTCGACCGCGTCAAAGTTTGTATACCCTTGCAACTGTTTTGGTAATTCTTTCCTTACCCTTAGATATCAAAGTGTAAAAACGTTTTATCCAAAAAGTCTAATGTTTGCGAAAGAACGGCCTTCAATCTTAGCATAGGATATAACGAACTTTTTGACAAAAGTCACTGTTTTCGACCGATCGTTCCTATGGGAGGTCTATGATATAGTCACCCAATCTTGACCAAATTTGGCACAGTCGTTTACAGCTACAATAACTAACTTATATTAAATTTCACGACAATAGCTTTAAAATTAATGAAGTTATTGAGAAAGTCACTGTTCGTGACTTTGCCGTTTGTATGGGAGCTATATGATATAGTCACCCGATCTTGATCAAATTTGGCACAATTATTAATAAGAACACAAAACTGACAAATACCAACTTTTATGACAATAGCTATAAAATAAATGAAGTTATTAAGAAAGTCACTGTTCGTGACTTTGACGTTTGTATGAAAGCTATATGATATAGCGGTCCGGTCCGGCTGAATCCGAGATATACAACGCCTGCAGTATATACAAGCCTACGTGCAAAATTTCAGCTCTGTAGCTCTTGCGGTCTCGGAGGAGTTCGCGTTGATCCAGACGGACGGACGGACATGGCTATTTGAACTCGTCTCGTCGTGCTGATCAAGAATTTGTATACTTTATATGGTCTGAGATGCTTCGTTCTATGCGTTGCACACTTCTGACCAAAATTAATATACCCTTTTTGCAAGGGTATAAAAATTGGTCAAGATTCGATGTTTTGTACATTTTGTCCCAATGCTCGGTAACGGACAAAGTTAGTGGCTAGATTTATAGCCCTTTTAATTCTAAGAAACTTTGCTGAAGGAAGTGTGAAATTAAACATTTTAGAAGTTAGGAGCAAATGAAACAAATACCATTTTCGAAAAATGGCAACTTTGATGAAAAACTTCCGCAAAAAATGTTGCATGAAACCATCGTGATAACTTAAAAAACTAATGATGCAGTTCAATTTGCAAACCCGAAATAGGGTGAAACCATCGAATTTTGCCATGTTTTTTTTTTCGACTGTCACAGTGTAAATGAAATCAATCTTACCTATATGCTGGAGTCCTTAAAAGCTTCACAATCTTCCGTGATTTGTTGATGAAGCTAGAAGATTCGTGGCGTTGAAAAAAATCCTTTACCTCCAGTTGAAAAGTATTGAATAAATTTTAAGATCTTTTAGCAGTCCATCATCATCGAAGTCCTCAGCAACTTTCTTCTTCATCTTCGGAATCAATGATGAGTAAATCCACTGCCTTTATCATGTTTCGACCATTGTCAGTTGTGATGGTATACAATTGCTTTCTGGATATGCTAAGGTCAGTCAATATAGACTTGATCTCAGCACATATATTTTGGGATGTATGCGATGCTTTCAACTCGATCAATCCCAATGCCTTAATGCACATTAAATCTTCATCAATATACTGAACATTTACACCGAGCACTCCGCGGTTGCACCGTGTGGCCGTATCCACTTTGAGGCAGACGATTCTGTTTTTAAGCCTTTGACCATTTTGTCTATATTTCTCTTACACTAATCTCATAAGATTCCTTGAATTAACAGATGGCATGTTTAATCCTTGAAATATTTGAGCTGTTAGAGTCTTAAAACCGTCCGAGTCCAATACAGCCAGCGGTACTTTCGCGGTGGTGACAAGGTCGATACAGGCATTCTTAACTTCCTGTTCTCCCAAAACAACAGAATATGTATTTTTTTTCAGTTGGTTGAGTTTCAGCCAATTTGTTACACTCCTTTTTGTGCATCACTTCTAGGTGTCTTTTTAAATTGCAAACATACACTGCCGATCAACTGAATAGGTTCACGTAATTATGCTTGCATTTTTATGATTTTTTAATCACCTATTGATCGAACGCATGTTCTTTGAAATTCAGTACAACTCTATATTTGTGTTAATGAGTGTGCGCTAGTAAAGAACCGTTCGCTAAGTACTGTTACTTTGCATATTCTGTATTATTTCTTTCGCTAATTAATGTGCAATTTTTTGCCTCAACTGAATAGGTTCAGCTGAAAGACTTTTAGTTTGCGGTATAGCTTGGCGATGTGGAGACCCATTTTTGATGAAAATTTTTAATTTAATATATTTTCTTTAAATTTAATGACAAATGGTGAGTATGAAAGAGGCCAAATCGAACCCTATCACAAAAGTGGCCTTAGCCATCGCAAAATCAGTCAAAAAATTGGACGGAGTTAAAATGTTGTGTCATTTTTATAACATTGCAGAGGGTATCGCACAGAAAAAGACGTTTCCGACCCTATAAAGTATATATATTCTTGATCAGCATGAGAAGCTGAGTCGATATAGCCATGTCCGTTTGTCCGTCCGTCTGTGCAAATCAACTTCACGCTGGCATCTTAAGAGCTTACGGAATGAAATTTGATATTTGAGCTACTTTTAGCTACTGCCGGCAGCGCTGCTTGCTGCCTACTATGTCATCATCAAATCAACAGAGCACATGCATACACACACAGACGAAACGCTACATAAATATTATTGCCAGGCAATGCAAGGGTATATAAACTTTGGCATAGCCGAAGTTAGCTTCTTTGATATTTTAAGAAACGATCAGAATCCGGCAAAAACATGAAAGGCGGAGTCAAACACGCCGCCTCTGCGGCAGACAAGAGGCATATTGGGCGATCTGCGTCCAGTTCCCAAATTTTGGTGTTTCAGCCAGTGTGTCTACTGTTAAACGTGTGATTTCGTAGGCTGAACATTTAAAACGAATGAAATTAAAAAAAAAAAAGTATAACACATATATTTTAAATTTATAATAACAAATGCATTTACGTTTTTATACCATACACCCATAGGGTGAAATGGTATATTAAAGTCGCCAAAATGTATGTAACAGGCAGAAGGAAGCTTTTCCGACCCCATAAAGTATATATATTCTTGATCAGTATCAACAGCCGAGTCGATAGAGACATGTCCGTCCGTCCGTCCGTCTGTCCGTCCGTCCGTCCGTCTGTCCGTATGAACACGTAGATCTCAGAGACTATAAGAGCTAGAGTCACCAAATTTGGTACGTAGACTCGTGTATTACCTACGGTGGTCAAGTTTATTTCAATTTTTTGCCACGCCCCCCTCCGCCCACGAAATTTAAACAAATTTGATTTTCTTAAAGACTACAATAGCTAAAGACATCAAATTTAGTATGATTAATCCTTTAGTAAGCGCGCACAAATTTGTTGCAAAAAATCTCCGCCCACGAAATTTAAACAAATTTGATTTTCTTAAAGACTATAATAGCTAGAGACACCAATCGAGTTTTTCCAAATTACGGGGGCGGAAAGGGGCGTGGCAAAATCTTTCCATATACAAAATATGCGCATTTATTAACCAAATATACACACCAAATTTTATGTCTCTAGCTATTATAGTCTTTAAGAAAATCGGTTTTGTTTCAATTGCGGGGGCGGAGGGGGCGTGGCAAAATGTTTTGCCACGTATAGCGTATTTTTGCAACGCTATCCGAGCAAAAGGCCCAACTGTGCGTCGGTGGCTCGTGGCTTGGGCGAAATTGTCGGCGGCGACAATTTGGTACTGAAGGGTATGTATGTACATACATGTATGGATGTACATATGCATATATGTATGTATGACATACATATGTATATATATATATGCCTACAACATACATATGTACATAGGCTTCAGAGCCTATTTTCCCGAAATACTAATTCCGGGAATTCTGGCTCACGCCCGCTCCTATCCCTTCACATTCGCCCGCAAAAAAATAAAGATTTTAAGAAATTGATTAATTTAATCTAAATTTTATTTTTTTTCATTTTTTTCTCCAACTCCTTCATTGGAGTTAGTGGCGTTGGTGGCGGTGGTGGCGGTGCTGCCTTGGCCACACTAGCCGCGACCCGTTTCGGGTTGGGCTTCCACGGCATCTTGACCCGCTTCGGGTTCGGCTTCTTTGCGACGCCGCGGCCCTGCAATTTGGCCGGTTGGGTTGGGTTTGGTTGGCTTGGGCCCTGGCCACCAGGCACGTTCAAGATGAAGGTCTGAAAATGAAGAATAATAAATATTAGTCCATATTTGTTAATAAAAATACAAAAAAAAAAAAAAATACTTACACAATTTTTGAAAATAAAATTCATGCCGTTATTCAGTCGCCGTTATAGTTGAAAAAAATTAGAGATGGCATATTCTATGCTCGCCATTAATCGGAAGTTATTTATTATCGATACTTTGGGTATCGATATATTGAGTGGTTATCGAACTTTTTGAGTCGAATTTGAATTTTTAATTGAAAGTAATCTTGAAAATTGTCCAAATATTTTGTCCCTTAATCTCTTGCTTTTGGTCATTAAATTTAAAATTTTTTTTAAAATTTTGTATGGCGCCATATAATAGTATGTAAAACATTTCACAACACTACATGCAGCAACTATTTCGCCGGCAAAAGGTACCCCCACATGAATGCTTTTTCCTCGAAAACGTTACGAGGAATTTGGCTGAAACTCTCTGAACCAAATTCCAGAAAGTCATATCTAAATTCTGGCATTCAATCTTCAATGAGCCGTTACTATATAGTCGATTTTTTGCCCAACAAAGTCAGCCCATTTTTTCACTTTTTGTGAGGAGCGAAATGACACATACTGAGTGGCGAATCGAAAAAACAGCTGGGGCAATCGAGATTGAAAAAAATTTGCGGGCAAAAAGTACCCCCACATGAATGCATTTTTCTCGAAAACGTTGCGAGGAATTTTGCTGAAACTCTCTGAACAAATTCCAGAAAGTCACACCTAAATTCTAGCATTCAATCTTTATTGAGCCGTTACTATATAGGCGAGTTTTCGCCCAACAAAGTCAACCCATTTTTTCGCACATTTTGTATGGGAAAATCATGGTTGGTTCAAAAAAAGCAATTTTCTCGAAAACCGTGTGAGGAATTTTAATCAAACTTGGTGGAAATATAGATAACTAATTGGGGAAAAATCGGGCATTCAATCTTCAATGAGCCGCTACAGTATATTGAAGCTATACGAAAACGAAAAAAGAACTTTTTATAGCTGAAAAATTGAAAAATAAAAATACAAAAAACTTAACAGAGGGACCGTCGCTAACTCAAGTTTAACAGTGTCGGTAACTTGACGGACATGTAAATTTTTTCAAAATTCAAACGTAGCGTAGAGATAAAGCGGCGAATCCATCGATAGTCTCACCACTCGATGCATTTTTCAGCGATGAAAAAAAATCGATACTATCTATAGATTTCCCAGCTCTAGTGGTAGACCATCGATGTTTGCGCGGTATTTTCAAAATTATTCATTTATTTTTAAAATCATTCATTAATCTCAATGTTTTTAAATTCTTCGTACATATGCAACGCTGAAATAAAGCGAAATGGCAACAATAGTTAAAACAATATTAAGTAAAAGCAAAGCGACTAAGCAAGATTTGTGTTTATAGGTATAATTATATACTTTATTTTAGTATAAAATAACATTCATTCATTTTATAACTAATTCAAATTAAAGGTAATGCATTCTTTTAAAGCTTTTCCTTTTTTTTTTTTTTACATTATTGTCGTTCAAAAAACAAACAGAAAAAAGAATTAGAGATCATTTTGAATATTTTTGTTTAAAAAGAGAGCATCGTCTATCAGAAATTAATTGGCTTTTTTGTTTAATTTTGCTAACCGTTTCCACTCTGAGTGACCAAATGACCTTAAACTTTTGGACAAGAGCGTTAAATGGTTACAAAATCAAATGGTATAAGAATCATCATTTCTGTGATCATATAGAACGAACATACATAAATTCATACATATGTATATAATATACACATATGTATATGTAAATGTAAATGCATGATCCCTTCAGTACCAGTCGCCGGGGATTCCCCGGGGACATGTCGCATGTCCGAGGGGACAACGTGGCGACACTCCCATTAAAATTGCGGCGACATTTAACATTGCATGTCCTAGCTTTCAAGACCGGAACGACAACCTAGGGACAGTTGTCGCTCCAGTCGCCAAGACAAATGTCGAAATGTCTTGCCGAACGCCGGGACAAACAAGCATTGTGTCGCCGCTTTGGTCCCTCTAGTCCCGGCGACCAGAGGGACAATTGTCGCCCAATCGTCCCGTGCACAAGACTAGAGGGACAATTTCCCAAGATTGTCCCATGGACTAACCTCAGCATGAAAACGCTGGCAGAATTTTTTTCTGCCGACGTCGGTGGCTCGGACAATTGGGCGAAATTGTCGGCGGCGACAATTTGGTACTGAAGGGATGCTTGTGGCTTTTTACAAATCGATAGTGCTGGCCAAGCATCGATGTTTTATAAAAATACAAAGCCATCGATGTATCGATAGTACCACCGATGTTTTTTCCATCTCTATCTAGTGGGGGAGGTATCGTTTAAAATGAAACGCCGAGGTCTTTGCATTTATATTAACTCGACTTACTTTTGTTGTGCAATTGCGGCGACACTAGCGAAATAAATAGTTAATAACAATTAGGCGGGCAACGTTGTTGCTGCGCGGGGCAGGCGGCAATAATCGGAAAATTCAATGAAATTTAAATGTAATTCCTAAATATAAACTAACGCAAATATACAGACGCAAGTGCATAGAAACAACAAGAAAATGTTAAAATTTTAACAATTTCTCATTTGTTTCTTTTCGCCGTTGTTGTTGGTGGCGCGTGTGCTGTAAGTGTATATGTTTATGTGCGAGTGTGGGTGTCTATATTAGCTTAGGTGATATTTTTAATTACAAACTTTCGTGTGGGCTATTGTCAAATTTTTTTAGTTTCTGTTTAGCTGTCCCAAGCAAACTAACGGTGTCTACCTGCCATCACCCCCGCGCCATCCACTACTAAACACGGCCCGCTGCCACCTTGAGGTGTCTGTTACCTGTCAATGTGAATCGGCATCGACCGACTTCCTAGAAATAACGGAACTATTCGAAAATCGAGTTGTGTCAAGGTAGTCTTAGCCCGAGTTCAACGCTAGAACTACATATGTATGTATGTATGTATGTACATTTGTACGTGTGTGGGCACATATTGTGTGTATGTATTATGGACGAATTATATGTAGGCTATATAAACAAATGTCTGGGAAGCGCGACGACAACTGATAAGAATTTGTTGTTAATTTTATAATTGCTTGTGCACTTTGAACGATCAATTAAACAGTAATACAATTTTAAATCAATTATGTACATAAAAAACATTGCGTAAATTAAATTCAGACAGTGCATGCCAAACTGTGGACGTCAGACAAAGGGCAAGAGGAAGTGAAAAGGTGTTAATTCCGCCAGACTTGCTAATTATTATATTGCCTTACAAGTTGAATCAACTAAGAACACAGTTTTAGATTCCCTGACAGTGGATTTCAAACCCACGAAACACTTGAACAATTGCCATTCTAATAATGAATGAATTAGATGCGATAAGAGCAATTAAATATGTAAATATTCAAGTATACTGAATCCAATAAAAGTAGAACACAAATTATAAAATTATCAAACGTATCCAAACCTTTATGAATGAGAATTAATTAGGTATCGATACAAGGTCCCAATTGTTGTCCCTTTGAATCTTCATCTGTAGATGTTCAATAAAATGTCGAGTTGGAAAATGTATAGTTTATCGTTTTTTATCCCTTACAGTCTGCACACTAAATCAGATGTCTATTAATATTTTCATAGACTTTATAACCATAATATACCCCACACTGCATGTTTACAGGGTATCAAAATGAATAATATGTTCTTTTTTCTCTCTCTCTCTCTCTCCCTCTCTCGCACACATAGACAGCTGGTCAACACACACGCGTCACGTGTTTAACAACTGGCCGCTACAATTTGTAGCTCTACCCGAGACAGGCACCAAAAAGATCTCTCGCTCTCTTTCTCTCTGACTCTCTCCCGGCTATGTACTCATTGCAGCAACTGATCAAAGCGTCTGCCAGTGGCGTGGGCAGCAGCAGCGCCAGTAATGGCAGCGCAACCAGCGGCGATCTCTACAAGTTCCTCAGGCAAATCAGTAGCAGCCTGACGTCATCATCACCACCATCATCATCATCGTCATCTAGTCAAGCGGCAGCGGTGAGCGAGCCAAACTTCAGCGACAGCGTCGTCAGTCACAATTTGACTTTGTGTGGGAACGGTTGCGGCAAATTGGTCGAGTCGGAGTCGGCGCATAGCGTGAAATTTATAAAGCGTTTTATACACACTCAAGTCCATCATCTGGCAAAATCGTCGCCGAGTCAACAGCAGCAGCAGCAACAGCAACATACATCCACAAAATTCGCCATGTCCTCACTAGCAGCGGAGCCCCTGCAGGCCATCAAGTCTGATGAAGTCGCCGAGGGAAAGGCCAATGGCACTGGCAATGGCAACACTGTGGCTTCCTGTCATGAGGAATCTACGGCGGAGGCTTCCTCCCCAGGCACTGGCACTGGCAAAAAGCCGTGCTTCAATACGGGTCTAGCCGAGATTGTACAATTCATGGAGCTCATCGGCAATTTAAAGGTACGAGTACATAACAAAACCAGTTTCCCCATCCGATTCGCTCTGCCCGTCCAGTCTCTAACTGGCATCGATTTTCCAACCGAAAAGCAACCCCAACGAATGCCTTGGAGTGCGAGTGTTTAGTGTTTTGATTTCCATGATTCATTTATTGGCGCGACATCGCGTGACATTCAGATTATACATAGCTGAAGTCATATTTTTATAGATTTGCCCAGTATCTAAGAATTAAACGATTTTGTTTGCCTTGGCCTTGGCCATAAGTCTGTCTGTTGGGTGAATATGTGCGAAAAATCAGTCAACTGGAAAATAGACTAATGGGTAAGGCTTTGTCACGTATGCAAATAATGAAATTATGCAACGCATTATTTAACTTATTAGTTCACACATTGCTTTCGCATTGTTGCTCATTACATTGCCCAAAGTAAAAGTGTTTTCTCAAAAGCCTTTTCTTCTGATATGTACTTTGGTCTCATATACCAATTGTTTGGATGGTTCAATACATTTTTACTGTCATCATGAAGGATTGACATTTTTTCTTTTGTTTCCAAATCGGTGATAAGTCATTGACGTTTGTTAAGTTCTAAAGAGCAAGAGTTTGGAACAAAGAACGTTTTTGATAATGAGTGTGATTAATCACTGCAATTGAAATTTCTTAACTAGTTTAAAAGTTTGTTGACAGTCACCTTGGATAGGTTTTAATTTTATATGGTACTCCGGTTGATTTCAATGCACTCGTTTCCAAAAACTTCTGGAATAGCCCTCTCACCGGGATAATACGTCGACATTTAGTCAAATTCAGTTTGCCCTTGACAGAAGACAACAAAGCAAAAATAAACAAAAACTGAAAGTTATAACAAATGCAAATGTTGTATATATTTCGCGTAGATATAGAAAGCATAGAACTTGATATATAAAATATATATCGTTGCCTCTATTTGTTTATCTCTATTTTTACATATGTACAAATATTGTATAATACTTTGCTGAGACACAACCTCGCTGGCTCTCTTTCTGATATAATGAGGTATAGAGACCGATGCCAAAAATACAATGCAGATTTGTTTTGCTCTTTTGTATATACCCACTGTGTTTATTTATTTATTTGCCTTTTCAACATGCATATAATACGAATTTAAATTAGCAAATGCTTCTTTAAATTTTGAATATTTATTTGCTTCGAGGACAAAGTTTAAACAAACTACAATTACTGGGTAGGCAATCAGTAGAAAATGAATTTTTCCAGCACTTTCCCCACTCGTGCAAATGTTTGTTTTCAATTTCCTATCTAATCAGCATAATTGGAAATGACGTTTTGTTGAGGAGGGGGAATGCGGCAAGAGGAGGCTTTCAAGACTCTAATACCCGGGACTCGGGACTGGAGATCCATTGCCTGCCTTATCGTATCGCAAGTTGTATGTAATTTGAGCATTTGAAAGCGAACTGCAATTCCAATTGAACGTTGAGCTCGTTTCTCTTTCATATTTTTTTTTTTTTAGTTGTATAATCGATTGACTTTTTGCTTAAAGATAACAACAATGAAAGCAAAGTTCTATAAGTCTCACGTGAAATGGAAAGGAAATGAATCCAAACTAAGGCCTCGACTGCATGTTGCCCTGCAGTTGTTTAGAAATTGAACTCTCTCTATACGTATACATATCCTAATATACCCTTCCCCCATAGAACGTCTACGGGGTAAAACAATTCTCATAAAACATTTGCAACCGTCAGCATTGACGTGCAACAGGCAACAGAATTTTCAAATCTACAAAATATTTGCACAATGGCCATTTTGGCAAACGATGCTAGAAAACAATATATAAACATTTATGGTATATAGTATAAGCCTATAGGTATACCTTCACATATAGAGCATGTCGACGTAGAAACTCAGGCAAAATAAATTGTCACTCGTGACTTTGATCTTGGCCTTCAAAAAAAGACAGAAAATTCCTTAGTGATCTAAGCAGATTTATTTGAATGATATATAATCTTGAATCTCAATCCGCTCAATCGCATATTTATTTACTATAAGTTATAGCTTTTGATCTACCTGACACCCCTCCAAACTTGATAAAGATTTGTCAAGATTATTGGCAATTATTGATTTCCATTTCAAAAAAAGGTGAACCACCATAGCAAATATAGATAGAAATAATCCCTATATATCGATTGTGGTTAACTGTTTGATTCGATGCAATTCTCTGGAAATTCAACTAGTGTAGTCGACTATCAGTAGACACTATATTAATATTGTAATAAAGAATGGCTAAATTAGACAAATGATATTGTTATGAATCAATAATTTAGTTGTATATTTATCTCATTTGTGGTTGCTCCCTATAGAGACTTTTTATTACTATAATTAAAGATATCATTATGGTTATTCTTGTTTGCTTTGCTTTTGTGTAGTTCTCTTCTGTTGTCTGGAATACTTAGGGCGATAAGGCTAAACTCCATGATTAATACGTGACTTTTCTTTTTTGGTTTGTTTATTTTATTTCAGCTGAGTGAGATAAGACACATGTGATAATTATCTCACTCGTGCACCTCCCACCCACACATTTGCAATTTAATTAAAGCCAACTAAAGAAAACTGAAATTTGAATAGGAAGCAAAACAGAAAACGGTTGCAAAGTCGTCTCTGTCTATAAATAACATTAGTTATTGATCAAATAACGTAAGAAACCAACTGCAAACTACAATGACCTCGTTGGGTTTGGGTTTAAGTTGAAGGTCCAAGGCCTAAGGCCTTGATATAAGACATACATATGTATGTACATATATACATTTTGCCTATGAATGTGCTCCGGACTGGCAATAACCGCGGCGTCACGTCGTCAATGATTTCTTTATTTTAGGAAGAAAAGAAAGAAGGAAATAAGTGTTCTATATAATGAATTTAGAATTCAAGCAAAAGTGATTTATGTATGCTGTTTCGTTTCCGTTTTCTTTATACGTCTTATGTCCCTCTTAATGCTCTTCCAGGCTAAATGATGCAATGTCGTACATTTCATTAACTAATTGGAATTAAATTGCTTTCTTTCAGCACACCAAACGCACGGGCTGGGTATTACGCGATGTAAGTGATTGCGAATCGATCTCTGGCCATATGTATCGCATGAGCATGCTCACGTTTCTTCTGGACGGCAGCGAGGGATTGAACCAGATACGCTGCATGGAACTGGCCCTGGTTCACGACCTGGCCGAGAGTCTGGTGGGCGATATAACTCCATTCTGTGGAGTATCCAAAGATGAGAAGCGAGCCATGGAGTTCAAAGCCATGGAGGACATATGCAAGTTGATCGAGCCGCGCGGCAAGCGAATAATGGAGCTATTCGAGGTTAGTCAATCACGATTTACAAATATACGAAAAAATGTTTAAAAATATGTTTATTTGCAGGAATACGAGCATGGACAGAGCGCTGAATCAAAATTTGTCAAAGATTTGGATCGTTTGGATATGGTTATGCAGGCATTTGAGTATGAGAAACGCGACAATTGCCTGCTGAAGCATCAGGAATTCTTCGATTCAACGGAGGGCAAATTCAATCATCCGTTTGTTAAGAAATTGGTCAACGAAATCTACGAGCAGCGCGATGTGTTGGCCAAGGCCAAGGGAGCAACTCCACCGCCCTCGATTGAAGTGCCCAGCATGGAGACGACGACAAAGTTGGTCAATGGCACCAGCTCGAGTTGAGCATAAGTTCTACAAACGCTAAGCTAAAAGATCTAGGTTAAACACGGACACATCTTCACGTAGACGCAGACCCATTAAATCACACACACATACACACTCTTAATTTATAAGCCACAAGCAACTAACAGATTGTTAAGCCTACCTCGACACACGCTCATAGTTAGATCTACTAACATTTATCATTTTAATTTATTTGGAAAACTGAAACAAAAACTTTTAACTTTTAATACTTGTCTCCTTAGTTAAGCAAAAAGTAGCTAAATTCAAATTTCAACAAATTTATCAATTGTACATAAACGAAACACGACGTAAGCAAAAGAAACAACAAACAAACAAAAAGGTGTAACAAATGTAGTTAATTTTAATTGTTGTAAATCTTGTCCTATAATTAGAACAATTTTATGTTAGATTGTTGTAATAGTCAAAATGTTTTTGATTTCTCTTAATTGAAACTGGTGTAAATTAGGTCATATATACATATATATATAAAATCCACTTTTCAAACCGAAAAAGTGGCCAAAAAGACAACAAAAAAATGTCTTTTAATGGTTTACTGCAATTAGTTCATTCAATCGGGGTTAACACTTGTTCAAAAACATAAAATTTTATTGACCAAACACAGAAATAGCACACAATTATAATGGAACGCGAATCCTGCTGAATTCGATATATACTCTGTAAAAGAAATCAAATAATTATACAATATTCAATCGAATTGGATAAAGCATACCTTCAATGACGATGAATTGATTGTCGCGCGAGGAGGAAGTCTGATGCGAATGCTGGCCATGCTTCTTGGCCTTGTCTACAGATGAGAAGATTGTTAAGTTTAAATGTTCGAATAGAATATTTCGGTTAAATCGATGCCACTTACGATGTACTGTTATGGTGCGTTCAGTTTCGCCTAAAGCATTCTTCGATATACATTTGTATTCGCCGAAATCGTGCTTGGTCACGGGACGCAAATTGATCCGCATTATAATTCGATAGACGTGATCCACACTGACTGATTCGTAGGAACCGCCCTGAATTAGTTCCTTATCCTTAATCCAAAAGTTCACAGAGGCCGGTTGAGCCTCTGTTATGCACTCCAGGATCAGTTTTTGGCCCAATCCCACATAGATGGTATCATATCGAGTCCAGATAGTGGGTTTGACTGGGTGTGGATTAAACAAAGATATAGTTTTCACTCTTTCTCCCCCGTTTTCTGCCGTCTTACTCACAGTTCACAACCAACATGACACGTTTGCTCACTGTCGGGGGGTACTCCATTGGACGCGATGCAGAGATACGCCCCCATATGGGCACGGGTTACCTGCCAAAGGGTTAGATTCTGGCCCTCTATGCTATAGATCTGGCGTTCCTGGCTGCTCTCCTGGACCAGCCAGAGGGGAGCGTTTTCTTCGCGTCGCCAGGTGATGGTGGGCACGGGCACGCCCGTGGCTGAGCAGGTTAACGTAACATTTTGGCCGGTGGCCCGAACCACATCCTGGCTGGTTTGATAGTCCACAATGTCAGGTGGTACAACAACATCTAAATAGCCCATTTGACTTTTCATGGGATCTGTATTAATTTGGCACATGTACCTAAAACAAAAACGACAATAAATCGACTTTCATTTACACTAAACATTTACGAATAACAAAACTTTATCAAAACCGTGAACCAAAAAAGGGATAAAGACCAAGTCAAAGAAAAGGTCCAAATGAAGGTT
The DNA here is from genome assembly GCA_018150345.1 of Drosophila equinoxialis. NCBI lineage: Eukaryota > Metazoa > Arthropoda > Insecta > Diptera > Drosophilidae > Drosophila > Drosophila equinoxialis. The sequence continues at coordinate 1,623,787 of JAECWI010000656.1, forward strand.
AAGATCACTTGAAATTTGAAAGACCTGTGAAATCTCAAAAAGTATACTTGGCCTAATTAACTGGTTAAGTTTTTAAGGCCTATCGTGGCCAACATTTGAGGATCTTACTATATACAGTAGTGGGCAAAAATTTATGTCGTTTGGATAGTCGGACTTAAGTTCTTATTTTCTCGGCTCCCGAGTAACTCAATAAAGAATGGATTTTCATTATTCGTAGGAAGTCTAATCATCAAAATTTGGAATGTTGGCAGAAATTAAACTCTTTTTCAGCCCGGCCCATTGATGACTCTTGTGAACATTGGAGATAAATTTAATTATGAAAATTTTAGCTTGGCAGAAATTTCAAACTTCACCATTCAGGACACGGTGTTTCGGACTGAATTAAATACCTGACGAAATTGAAAGTTTCTGTTTTGGTATGTTTCAAGTATCGATATTCTGATTTCTTTTAATACACATTTTTCGGAAGGATATAACAATTTCTTGATGATAAAAGTCAAAGATTTCGACCGATCGTTCCTGGCATGGAGGCCTTCTCCAAGGGAGCAAATTGTATTGACTTCCGCCACGTTAGGCCCTATATTGAGAGAACTTACCTACTTGAATAATGAATATTTTGAAAATACTTAATTTTGGACTAGTTTGAAAAAAGCACAGGCAATGAATAAGATTCATTCTAATTCGTTTTTTATACCCTTGCAGAGGGTATTATAAAATTGGTCAGATGTTTGTAACGCACAGAAGGAGACGTTTCCGACCACATAAAGTATATATATTCTTGATCAGCATGAGAAGCTGAGTCGATCTGTCCGGCCGTCCGTCCGTCCGTCCGTCTGTGCAAATCAACTTCACGCTGGCATCTTAAGAGCTATCGGAATGAAATTTCATATTTGAGCTACTTTTAGCCGGGAGATAATAGAGTATGAAAATTGTCAGGATCGGACTACTATATCATATAGCTCTAGAACAAAATTTTTTGCAAAAATTGGAGTATCGCCATGAAATTTACTAATATAATAGAATTTGATATAAAATCTCAGATCCCAAAATTTGAGTTTGACCGGATAAATAGAACACAAGTTACAGTCAATTCAAATCGGTTCTACGTCATCAGCAAATCAAACAGAGCACATGCATACGCACACACAGACGTAGCGCTACACGTATGTATGTATGTGTATGCGTGTTGTGCCTTGCTTAAAAATTTGTAGTAAAAAGAGAAATAATTTGAATGTTTTGTTTGTGTGTTGATGAATTGAGTTGCAAGGAAAGAAATTTCAAAATGTAAAAAAATTATTGCCAAGGACTGCAAGGGTATATAAACTTCGGCATTGCCGAAGTTAGCTTCTTTGATATTTTTCATTAGTGACATTTTCTGTTCGAGAATACTAACCATCCACGATCCGATTCCTGTACATCTCGAATTCGCAGCTGCCATATCCGGTGCTCCGTGTGGGAGATGCCGATGCGATGATTTTTGGTGATGACATGGTTATGTATGCTCAGAATCGTCTGGGTATCCACCCGCAGCCAGGCCACTTTAAAGCTAACGAGGTCATGGACGAGACAAGTGAGCAGAGCGTCGCGTCCCACAGGAATCGTAACATTGTTGATGGGGCCACTGAATTTGGGATCCGCTGGAAGCAAGACGGAAAGTGACATTTGCAGATGCCATCATTAGAGTGTTAAATGGAGAGTGAGCGTATGAATGAGGTGTGCGAGGGTTACGGTTCAGAAGTTGGAGGGTCATTCGGTCTGTATGGGTCTGGCAAATGCTAGATGCTGGCATTTGTTTCATACTCTTGGGGGAATTAATTAAATTAAATTTTATTTGGAAGTTCGCATTGCTTGTTTCCGTTTTTTCTGCTTTCATTTCAATTTTCTAATCCACAATTATAAGAATAATCATAATTGTATTTTTTTTTTTTACTCTGTCGTCTGCAAAATGTCAACGGCCTACAAAACGCCAGATGCCTCTTAAAAATTATATAAATTATAAGCCGCAGAAGCTGTTTAGACGATATTTGTAAGGCTCATAAATTTTGTGGTGTGAACATTAAGTAGCGAATAATCCAACAATTAAGAAAATTAACAGCTCAAACCGAATGCCAGTGAATGGGACAGATGAAAACTCGTTGGTTTGAGGAGAAAACTGATAAGAAAAAGGTCGGAAAAAAAGCCCATTTGAAATTCTTAGAAAATATTCACATTCCGCTGTGGTTTGGTAAAGTTCATCTACCTCGGAAGGCAAACTGATAATTTTAGTTTGCTGGAAAATTGACTGGAACTCGTTACAAAGGCTCGACCACAAAGCACTTTTCATTCTTGTCCTTCTCTGGGTGTTCGACACTTCGCCAAGGCAAAACTAACCACCGAAAGAGCGAAAACAACCGCACACAGACCTCACTTAAAACCGAGCAAAAAAAAAAAAGAAATGGAAAACCATTGAAGGAAATCACATCACATGCCTAACAAGTAGTATGACTTTGCGGCTCGCCGACGCCTCACACAGCAAATACGTAAATTACAATTATGACCAAATAATAAACCGACAAAAAATGCAAATGCAAAATCTAATAGAGAGGGAAAGCGTGAAAGACAGCGAGTGGTAAGAGATGGAGGGGGGCTGGGGTGAGGGCCTAATACCTGGAAAATTGCTAAAGGAAAGTAGGCAGGGTCACTCCCAGCTGCTTTTTGTGTGCCCTCCTCGGTGATTGCTATGCGGCATCGAAATTGTGGACCGGGGGAGCCTATGACGATGCCCTGCCATATAGCCTGTAATTTGCGATTATGTTTGGGTTCTGGTACTTTTCTCCCATCCACCCTTCCCTTGCCTGGGCTCCTCGTCTTGTGGCTGTTGCTATTGCAATTTGGCTATTGCATGTTTGCATATTGAAACATTCCAAACAAAAAAGGGACAAGTTTTTCCAAATGTATTTTTCTATTTACCCAACATACTCATACAAGCATAAGTAGAATGAATAGTACCCACATATATGTATGTTCATATATACCATTTCAGGTATCGTGTGTGTCTGGCAAGTTATGCAAAATTCGCGGTTAACCTTTGTTTGTGGCTGCCTTTTAGTTGTCGCTTGATTGGCCAATAAATGTTTTGACGGTTCGACTGAGGTTTCCTTTTGTAGAAAAAAGGACGAATTAATCTATTTCAATACTTTTTTATTCCTGGAAAGAGCTAATGCTTCGCAGATGACAGCATTCAAATGATTGTATATATTTTCGAAACCCACATGAAGTAAATATCTACATAAATCGATATAATTTCATTAATTTTAAGTAGAACAAAATTTTAGTTCTGAAAGAAAGGGATCCCACTTATTCAAATTGTTGGGTGGTTTGAATGGCTGCACCAAATCAGATAAACAAAACAAAACTGAGTCATGGAAAAATATGTCAAGTTTGCTTAAAGCCAAAACAAAACTCATCCACACGCTGTAAACCTTAAAGAATATAACAACGGCACGATATCAAGTGGCCAGCGCAGAGCATAAAGTACAAACAATCTTAGACCCCAAAGGAAGTATTTTTTATAAACAATTATCGCCTACTAGACTAGAAACTCAATACTTTGGTAAATAAAATCAGTTCATGTGTTAAATTCAACAATTGAAGAGTGCGTTATTTTCGATCTCCTGGAATCATTGATAACACGGGCCGACATGATTTTTGGTGGCGTTAACTTGATTCGGGTACGCAGATTCTGACTACATACTCATACTTTTTGCCCATCACATCCAGATTTTGTGAAATCTGGAGTTCTGGTATACTATAGAACTATAGAGTTTTTCAAATTTCGGGGGCGGAAAGGGGCGTGGCAAAATCTTTATACATACAAAATGTGCGCATTTACTATGCAAATATACATACCAAATATGGTGTCTCTAGCTGCAATAGTTTTTGAGATAAACGTTTTTTTTTAATTGCGGGGGCGGAAAGGGGCGTGGCAAAAAAAACACGAGCCTATATTCCAAATTTGATGGCTCTATCTCTTATAGTCTCCGAGAAGTAGGCGTTCATACGGACGGACAGACGGACATGGTTAGATCGACTCGGTTGTTGATACTGATCAAGAATATATATACTTTATGGGGTCGGAGAAGCTTCCTTCTGCCTGTTACATACATTTTGGCGACTTTAATATACCATTTCACCCTATGGGTGTATGGTACATATAAAAAGCAGCAAGTTCTATGAATCCCTATAGCATACTTTTTGGTTCAAATTTTACTCATTTTATAACCATATCCAAAGTGTAACATATTATGCATTATAACAAAGAAACACCTCTTTGCAATAGCCTGATTCGCTCAGGCCCAATAATGTTTCTTTTCCGAAATCCTGAGGTGATGGACGAAATTATAAGAAATGAAGTAAGTAAATCGTCTCGCTGACTTAGGTATACCATACACCAGTAAAACAAATATTTAAAATTTGTAATAACAAATGCATTTACGTTTTTTTACATTTTTGTTCAAAAATTCTGATTACATGCTTTTTAGAAGCATATCTCAGTATCTCGCTCACGCAAGGTTACGAGCACCCTAGCGCCCCCACCAGCCAACGGCCAACTGGAAAAACGTTTATATGCATAACTTGGCTATTTTTAGTTCGATTTTGATCAAATTTTGCTGGGTATTAGTATCAAATTCAAGTGGGCCAAATTTGATTACAAAAGGTAAAAAATTACGTGAGATAATCCAGTTTTCCAAATTACGAGTGCGCAAAGGGGCGTGGAAAAATCTTTACATATACAAAATATGCGCATTTATTAAGCTAATATACATACCAAAATTAAATTTGTTTAAATTTCGGGGGCGGATGGGGTCGTGGCAAAAATAAACTTGACCACAGTAGGTATTACACTAGTCTACGTACCAAATGTGGTGACTCTAGCTCTTATAGTCTCTGAGATCTATCTGTTCATACGGACAGACGAACGGACATGTCTATATCGATTCGGGTGTTGATCCTGATCAAGAATATATATACTTTATGGGGTCGGAAAAGCTTCCTTCTGCATGTTACATACATTTTGGCGACTTTAATATACCATTTCACCCTATGGGTGTATGGTATAAAAATGTCAGCCTGTGTAAATTATCACACAAATGTTCCTAAGATTAGAGTGAATGAAAATTATCTTTGCCTATATTTGAAATGAAATCGATCTTCAGAATTGATTGATTTTGAGATCATTTTCTTCAAATATGTGTCTGGACTTCTGTCCATATATAGGATATATGGGAATATTTGAGAAAAATCTAGCTTTTTGCGAATATCTTAAACGGTTTTCACCATCGAGTTCCTAGACTTCAGGTTATTAATCTTCAAATCGAAAGTTGGCTTTTGGTGTTGTAAGACCCAATATCTAGTCAATGCAGCTTTGTAGCATAGAGTAAGCTAACTTGGATTAAACTAGTGTAATTCGATTCGAGTTTCCTGAGTTGACTCAACAATTGAACGGATCTTCAGCGGAGAAACAGCAAATATGCCTAAATAAATGTATAGATTTAACATTAGTTGATAATTAAATTCGGATTCCAATTTGACCGTTTAACTATTCGAGATTGTCAAACAAACAAATATCATGCAGATATCTGCCCGATATACATATTCCACGTATCAGGCTAAAACGCATGAAAAATAAATGAAAAGATGGTGTTCAAATTGAATTTAATAGTTTAGTGCTATTCACTAAATTAAGGTTGTTTGTATGTATTGCTATGTTATCTGAATACGCTAACATATGTAAAATTGGACCCACCATGGTCCATCCTGTTAAACGAGATTATATTTATTTCAACAAACAAGACAAACCCTTCTTCCTACTTTAAAGTTTATGGATAATTTACCGAAGTAGAGTCTTAACACTGGTTCAATCTGATCAACTTGATACTTGACTGCAAATAATGCAAAGGTTTGCAGAAAACTTTCAGTTAGACTAAAGAAGAAGATACTAATCAAATAATTGTGTAAAAGTGTAAATCAGTGGCTTATTTACAGTAATGGCCGTCTTAGGTCCGCCTTTTCAATCCCAGACTGAAAGCGAACATATTTCCCAAGAGACACAAAAAAAAAAATGAAGTAAGTAAGTCGTCTCGCCGACTTGGGTATACCATACACCAGTAAAACAAATATTTCAAATTTGTAATAACTAATGCATTTGCCTATTTTCCACAATTCTGTTCACATGCTTGTTACAAGCATATCTCAGTATCTCGCGCACTTATGCATATAAGCACCCTAGCGCCCCCACCCGCCAACGGCCATCAAAGGCCTTATGCAAAAACGTTTATATGCATAACTCAGCTATTTTTTGTCCGATTTTCATCAAATTTGGTATTTTGCTCGGTATTAGTATCAAATTTAAGTGTGCCAAATTTGATTGCACAAGGTAAAAAATTACGGGAGATAATCGAGTTTTTCAAATTTCGGGGGCGGAAAGGGGCGTGGCAAAAACTTTATACATACAAAATGTGCGCATTTACTATGCAAATATACATACCAAATTTGGTTTTTTTTTAATTGCGTGGGCGGAAAGGGGCGTGGCAAAAATTTGAAACAAACTTGATCACTCTACATACTACACGAGCCTACATTCCAAATTTGGTGGCTCTAGCTTTTATAGTCTCCGAGATCTAGGTGTTCATACGGACAGACGGACAGACGGACGGACAGACGGACATGGCTAGATCGACTCGGCTGTTGATACTGATCAAGAATATATATACTTTATGGGGTCGGAGAAGCTTCCTTCTGCCTGTTACATACATTTTGGCGACTTTAATATACCATTTCACCCTATGGGTGTATGGTATAAAAATTCTGTTCAGATGCTTTTTACAAGCATATTTCAGTATCTCGCGCACTTATGCATATAAGCACCCTAGCGCCCCCACCCGCCAACAGCCATCTCCGGCCTTATGCAAAAACGTTTATATGCATAACTCAGCTATTTTTTGTCTGATTTTGATCAAATTTGGTACTTTGCTGGGTATTAGTATCAAATTTAAGTGTGCCAAATTTGATTGCACAAGGTAAAAAATTACGGCAGATAATCGAGTTTTTCAAATTTCGGGGGCGGAAAGGGGCGTGGCAAAAACTTTATACATACAGAATGTGCGCATTTACTATGCAAATATACATACCAAATTTGGTGTCTCTAGCTGCAATAGTTTTTGAGATAAACGTTTTTTTTGAATTGCGGGGGCGGAAAGGGGCGTGGCAAAAATTTGAAATAAACTTGATCACTCTACATACTACATGAGCCTACATACCAAATTTGGTGGCTCTAGCTTTTATAGTCTCCGAGATCTAGGTGTTCATACGGACAGACGGACAGACGGACGGACGGACAGACGGACGGACAGACGGACATGGCTAGATCGACTCGGCTGTTGATACTGATCAAGAATATATATACTTTATGGGGTCGGAAAAGCTTCCTTCTGCCTGTTACATACATTTTGGCGACTTTAATATACCATTTCACCCTATGGGTGTATGGTATAAAAAGCTGAAGAAATATTATGAAACTCACCAACTCCAAAAATTGCAGCTTACAATACTAATACCGATATTATCTCATCATCGATTTTCACTTTCTTGTCATTAAACTTTTAGTAGTACCCAAAGATGTAAAAAACCTGTTTTAAATGATAACAACTTTTTGGTTTGCTTTTTTTAACAAATTTGAATGAAGGACCCTTTTATCTATTCCCAGTTTTAATAACTTGTACAATTGACTGTGAGTTTATTTTGGATCTTCTAACAGTTGAGAAATATTTCTGGTTTTATGCCAATATTCCTTCAACTTTAATCGCATCACCCTAAAACATGTAAAAAATCAGCCCGTAAAACAAGTTACTAAAGCGTTCAGCTAATTGACTACATTTAACGTGCAAAAATATCCACCAAAAAGCGCCAAAAAGCAGCAAAAACAAAAATAAACGGCGTTAACAAGCGGAAGTCCAACGAGTGTCTAAGTGAATAAACTGCGGCCAACAACATAAGAATGGAGCCAAACAAAATGGAAAAAAAGACAAAAAGGAACCCCCTGTAGAATAGAACCGAACCTACAACGACGGACAACTTCCGTTGGCTGGCTAGGGGGAAGCAAAACCCGCCGTACAAAAAAGGCAGAATGAAAAAAATACGACACGAACCAAAATAATAATTTTTACTGGCAAAAATGTCTGATAAATGTATCAAAAGTCGTTACTTAAATCAAATGTGCCAAATGCAAGAAAAAGTAAACAAATATATTGGCAGGCTCGCAGCAGTTGCCGATAAGAAGTTGGTAAGAGACTGCATACTGCAGAGGGGCTGAGGGGCTAGAGGGAGACGGGAGTCCCCCGCATTCAGAAGGACAAAAGCGGCAGGGAGACATTTTTTCATTCACTGTTGTTTTTCCAACGACATCCTATTGCACTTTGCGTAGATTCTATCCCACTGATGGTGAGGGGCCAACAACTGCAGGGGTTCGTTTAATTTTTTCCCTCTTTGTCAGACATTGCGTGCTGAAATGTTTCGTTTCACATTGCATTTGCCCAAAATTGCAGACAGACAGAATGCTGACTGCAAGAGTTGGAGTTAAAGTTGGAGTGACTAACCGACAGACAGGACATTCACTTTCCGTTTCAAGTTCATCCAAAAAGGGAGACACTGCGCCAAGGCAACCTGCTGTTCCATGACAAAGACAGTTTTAAATTATGAACTAGCTGAAATGGTATATGATTGTTCGATTGTCTCTGTAGGAGGGGAAACACTTTCCAAAATAGCACTCTCATTTCAATAGAATTTTGTTGTACTATGGACTATTATTTTATCAGTTATAGGAAAGTTCATCTACCATATAATTCTTAAAAAGTAAATTCTCTATTGTAGTTCATAGGGATATTTTGACGCAACATCATTGCTAAAAATCCAACTGGATAGATCAACTCGCAACAAACTTAATCCACTTAATTAAAACTTCATATTGCCAATAGGAGTTATATTTTAAAATTTTGACAATTTAAGCTTACAAAAATTTCACAAAGGTTGACTTTGATTTTGTATTCAAATTTCAAAAAAAATTTTTAATTGTGCTAAACATTTTTTTTTTTAGGAACTTTTTATAAACAGTACGAAGAATCGAGAAAATTGTTTGGAAATGATTATATATAGATGGAAAACCAAATTTAATTGGAAAAGCATCCAAGAGTCGAAATTGTAGAATATTTTTTGGATTTTTGGTAATATTCTTGGCACTTACAATTGTTTAATTCCGCAAAACTTGCCCTTCCCAGCCACACACATTGTAATAGCACTAGAATCAGTGGAATATGGAGAAAAAAGGTTTTTCTCATATTCTTCTCGAGACACACTTCGAGCACTGACTTGAACATTAACTGCATTGGAGGGAGACACGGAGGGAGGGGAATGTGTGAAAGTTTCTTTTGCTTTCACTATGCCAGTCGAAGAATTTCCGTTTGCACTAACGCGGATTTATGTTATTTCGCTTTTGACTGTGAAAAGTTTCTGTTTTCGCTTCGTTTTCGTCTTTCTTTGCGAAAGGGCCCAGTGGAAAAGGAAGAAGGACGTCTGAACCGATGTGAAACTGGCCGCGAACTGCGAACGTGGCGCGCTGATAATCAAGTGTCAAAATTCATATTCAAAATTCAAATGCTGCTCTGCTGCCAGGCGAATGTGAGTGTGAATGTGAATGGAGTCGCTGCGCATGTGTCTTGCGGCGAGCAGCCAAGTGGAGCTGTGGGTGGCAACGGAGCTGGAGAACTGGATATGCCGGGAGGTGGGAGGACAACAAGGAGACACATGCCGGCCCTCTAGCAACTGCCAGCTGGCAGGTGTGTGGGGTGGCAGGGTTCAGGGCTCGGGCTATGGAAAATCGGGAGTTGGGATATGCCATGCAATAGTAAATGTTTCATTCATAAAGCGCCCAGCGTAACAATTTCATATGCACGTGACGCTGGACGGGGCTGAAAGTGACATTTGGCTGTTTTTTTCTTCTGGGTTTCTTGTTGTTCCTCTGGTCTTTTTTTTTGACGAATTTACTTGCACCTCCATTGGCAACATCAGCAACAATTTCCCCTTTCTGTGCTCCAACAGTTTCTTACTTCATAATTAAGACGAAAAAGAAACGAATTTCACATATTCATTCCACACAATCTTGGCCACATGTAATTTTCATCTTGTTCTGTTATTTTGCTGAAACTTTTACCTTTTTGTGCCATGCTTGCACTTTCCTCTTATGTGAGTACGTTTGCGTGTGTGTGTGTGTGTGTGCCAGCTGCTAAGTATGCTATATTATTTGCGCATAATTAGCTCTTTTCAATAATAATAATAACTACGGCCAATTGTTTCCCCTGGAGAAACCTTTTGCTGGCATTTGCAACTTTAACTTGGTCTTCTCATTGTGCCCAAGTTTCGCTTACCTTGATACGGTTCTTATCAATTGTTGACATTGAAACCTGTTCGCGTTTTCTCCCTGATTATAACCTTGCAATGGGTCGGTCATATAAGTATTTTCTATAAGGCAGAAAGGCAAGAATGAAAATGACTATAAGTACATGTATAGAATTTGATTTGGAAACAATATAAGACTTAATGATTAATGCAATGAACCTGGAACCTATCTAAAGTAAACAAAATGCTTTTTATAAGTATCAGTAACATACATTTTATCATTTCATGTCCATGTCCTGTACTTTGATTCTCATTGACAAGAATTTGTATACATTTTGTTGGTCATTGTTTGAAAAGACGTATCGTAAATTTTAACTCTTCACTTGTTGCCATTTGTGCATTCTCGTTGCAAAATCTTTAAAAAATATTTAATATTGGAATAAGGAAAACTGAACACTGCGTTTTGTATTCTAAAGTGTTATTTTTCCTCAATCAGTAGCGGATCTACGGGGGGTAATGAGCTAAGATCGGCCCAAACGAACTAACGGGTCTCGCTTCGTTCATGTGTATATAGATTCAGCATTGAAGAAATATTTCCTCTTAGTATCAGACATTAAAGAGCGAAAGTTGCTTGACTGAACATTTATCTGCATTCCGCATAATATATATTCCATAGTGAAAAACCTTGAACTTGTCCATTCGATTTCCTAAAAAGAAAAAAGATTTAAATTATTTTTGGGTTTTGATATGTCTACTTTACTGCCTCTCGTTAATTAAAATAGTTTTAATTTCTTAAGAATTCCTTTTGGCTTTAAATATACCTCTAAGAATGTGATTGTAGTATGAGTCGCGAATAATCAAACCAGAGGTCCGAGGCTAACTTCACCCGCGTCAAAGTTTTTATACCCTTGTAACTTTTTTGGTAACTGTTTCCTTACCTACATATAGCCATCAAAGTGGAAAAACTTTTTATCTAAAAAGGCTAATGCTTGCGTCAAACATCGTGTCGTGCTGATCAAATATATTGTTTAAGAATAAACATCGTGTTCATCTGAGATGGCTTCACCAAATCAGATTGACCAAAGAAATATACAAATGAAACATAAACAAAAGTAAGTCATAAAATTCATATGACAATTATTGCTTAATAGCAAACAAAACATGCATCCACATTCTGTGGAAAACACTTAAGATCAAACAGCGGCGCGGTATCAAGTAACCAGCGCTCAGCATGAAATATAAACATTTTTCAACCCCCGAAAACGTGGGACATTAGAATAAGCATTTTTAAGAACAATTGTCGCTTCTTAGAGTTTAAAGAGTTTTTAAATAAAATCAGTTCATATTTTGAATTCAACGAATGAAGATTGGGTTATTTTCTCTGCTCTCCGGGAATCCCTATTCATTTTGGTCCTTCGAGCCGGATTCATTTTGGTCCTTCGAGAAAAAGGAACTTTGTAGTTTTCCCCCACCAGTGGTAAGAGACTCAGAGTGTGAATCAGCTCCTTGAAGTCTGATCTTATGCAAGTGTAAATGCTAAGATCAGCTAAAGGTAGCAAAAATAAATTAACTCTTGTTTTCCCCCACCCGTGGTAAGAGACAGAGTATAATATAAAAAGCAAAATATTGCTCAATAATTAAAAAGTGCGTGCATCCGATTTTAAAGACAGTTTGGCTAGTGGAGCAACTGTAGTAATATTGGCGGCGGGAGTTTTTGTGTGTGGCGTATTCGAAGCCCTAATATCGAAAAAAAGTTAAAGTTAAAAGTGTGTATGTAGTTGCAAGTCAGCAACTACAAGCAGCAGCAGAGCAACAAGATAGTTGCAAAGAAGAGGCTGCTAATTCGACAAAAATCTGGTGCGATGACCGGCACCGGTACCGCCTGAGCCCATAGGCCCTGGACACAGCAAAAAAACATACCGGGGAAGACGGGTCCCAAGGACTGCCCTGGACCATTTGACTCACCTTATTGCGAATACGCCTGTGCGAAGACCAGCACCGGCACCGTCTAGCGCGACAAGCTAGACCCCGGAACAGAGCGATCGGAGAAACCAGCATCGGCGCCCCAACAGCCTGTGCGAAGACCAGCACCGGCAACTTGAAAGCTGTTCAACGTCTGGACCGATAGCGCTACAAAGAGCGCCCACCAAAATAAACAACTATGCGCTGCGTCGCACATTTTTTTTAATGCACTGCGATGCATATTTTTTTTCATATTTCTAACAAACTATGTACAATTGTGCGGCAATAAAAGCTGTCCGATTAGAGTGTGGCCTGAAAACCATACGCAAAAATAGGCAGGGATATATGTAAAAAAGAAAACAAAACATCAAAAAAAAAACATTTAAAAACCAATATAAAAAAAAAAAAATTTACAAAAAAAAGAAGAATCAATTGTCACACATATATACATCCACCATATAAAATGTTCAGTAATAAGACTGCTAAATTGTTAGAGAAGCAGGTAGAGTTGCATACCAGGTTAAGGCAGTTGGAAGCACTGGATCCCAGAAACGTTACTAGCAAGGTAATCGAGGAAGTAAAAGTGATTAGTAGCCGATGGATGCCTAACCATGAAAAATTGCTCCAGCAGGGTATTTTCGATCATCAGTACTACAGAGATAAAGTACATGAAGAGGTTTTAACGATAGTTGCCAAAATAATAACTACAGGAGAGTCAGAAAAACCAGGCACTAGTAAGTCAGAGTTAGTTGAAGCAGAAGCGGATATGTCAGAAATGTTTGATGATAGCAAAGGAGAGTCACGCGGGAATGCGACCTCCAGTCATGAGAACGGTAGTGGAAACCAGGAGATATTTATGGATAGAGTCCGACAGCTTCAGGAATATTTGGAGGTAGTAGAGTTGAAATCAACAGGCAATGGAACATGGATAATTTATATTAATAAAATAAATTATTTATGGGAGAAGGTACGGGCATGCCAAGTAATAACAATGGATGCAAAATTTAAGAATACTATGGAGGATTTAAAATTCGACGTCCAAAATTCATTATCAATGCTAGAAATGAAAACAAACGATCAGAAAAATTTGAAAGTTGAGAATATTACCGTGAGAGGCGAACTACCGGTGTTGCCGAAAATAGAGGTACCCACATTTTCTGGAGAACCTAGAGAATGGGATCTGTTTGTTGAACTATTTGCGGAACTGATTGAAAAAAGAGAGGATTTAAGTCTTGCTCTTAAGTTCAATTATTTAAAATCCGCGTTAAAGGGCGAAGCAAAGAGCATGGTAGCCCATCTATTGTCAGGATCAACTGATAACTATAGTGCCGCTTGGGAATTGTTAACCAAGCGGTATGAAAATAATCGGAGGGTATTTTCCGAACAATTAAGTCGGATCGTTGATTTACCGATGATCAACAATGAATCCGCAAAAAGTGTTAAAGAAGTGATTGACATAGTTAATGAGTCAGTTTACTTAATTAAAATAAAAGCAAATTTGTCCGATGAAGTTGACGTCATATGCGCACAACTCCTACTAAGGAAATTTGACAGAGAGGCTCTACAATTGTATGAGAGTCAGATTAGAAAAACAAGACAAATTCAAATGCTATCTGATGTCATGGAATACTTGGAGCAAAGATATTGCTCGCTAAGTGCCATGAGCAAAGAAGAGAAAAAACCGCTAAAAACTGTGTTAAATTATGCGGAAATCGAAGATAAATGTCCGATTTGCAAAATTGCCGGACACAAAGCGTATAAATGCTATATGTTTAAAGGGCTGACACCTACTGAAAGGTATGAAACAGCCAAAAAAGTGCAGCTTTGCATAAGATGCTTGAACCATTCAAGCAATAAGGTGTGCACTAATGAAATGGTCTGTTCATTGTGTAGTAAGGAACACCATACCTTACTCCATTGTGAAGAAAAACAGGAGAGAGCTAATACTTGTGTAACCGCACAACCAACACTGTTGGCCACAGCTTTAATACAAGTAAAAAATATAAATGGAGGATATAAGACTCTAAGAGCCCTTATTGATTGTGGTTCACAGAGCACCATTTTGTCCGAAGAGGCCGCTCAAATATTGAAATTACCTAAAATTAAACAATATACAGAAATAAGTGGCGTGTCCTCAATAAAATGTAATAAATCAAAATATAAGGTAAAGATAGATGTAAAGACGCGAAATCCTTGGAAAGAACATCTAAAGGTTGAGGCAATTGTGTTGCCAAAATTAATGAAAGCTCTTCCATTAAAAATAGCAAACGTGGATATGTCAAAATGGCAAACTTACGTTCTAGCTGATCCTACCTTTAATAAACCTGGTAGGATTGATATAATAATGGGAGTAAACGTATATACCCAAATCTTAAAAGGGGGAATTACAAAGATTGATGGCCTGCTAGGCCAAAATACTCAATTTGGTTGGATCGTCTCGGGATGCACCAAATCCAATCAGAATAAATCTGTAGTGGCAACAACAATAGATGTCACATGTTTTGAACAAAGTTGGGAGAAAAAGAAAGATAAATATCAAAATAAAAATCACACATTTCCAAAGAAATACAACAGCAAAACTCAAAAAATAAATTTATGGCCCCCGGCAGGACCTCACATTGGAGGTAAAGTGAAAATTGGAAAAGAAAAAGTATATATCCCAGAGCCAGTAAAACATGAAAATATTCAGAAGGCAATGGCTCAATTAGATAATGATTATCTAAAAAATAATATCAAAATAGATTCCGGTAACAAATTGTTCGAAACTGTAGTACAAAAAAGGCAGATCTGGCAAAATAATTATAAAAGGCCAAAATTTAATGGTAACCGGAATAACCAATCAAATTTTAGCAATCAGCGATATTTAAAAATTGTGGAGCGATCACATTGGAACAAGTCAAAAAATAAAGATAGTTATTTTATAAATTCTCCACCGTATAAAAAGGCTAGAAGTCAGCACAGTAATACACATCAGAAGTGGGTAGATATCCCAAAACAGAAATTGTTAGGTAATATGCCAAATATTCTAAAAACCAGTAGAAGCCAACATAGTAATACATATGGGAGAATTGGTAAGAATAAGAAGTCAGTTACAATCAGTAAAGGAACATCAGATTGACTAGGTTCAACGTCTATCATGCTTCTTTAACAATAGTTTTCTTACTAATGATAATAATTTTAATAATTTGGATATGACAACTAACTATAAAGATAAAGTCCAAAACGCCGCATTTGGCGGCCCTTTGCAGAATGTTTAAGAATAAACATCGTGTTCATCTGAGATGGCTTCACCAAATCAGATTGACCAAAGAAATATACAAATGAAACATAAACAAAAGTAAGTCATAAAATTCATATGACAATTATTGCTTAATAGCAAACAAAACATGCATCCACATTCTGTGGAAAACACTTAAGATCAAACAGCGGCGCGGTATCAAGTAACCAGCGCTCAGCATGAAATATAAACATTTTTCAACCCCCGAAAACGTGGGACATTAGAATAAGCATTTTTAAGAACAATTGTCGCTTCTTAGAGTTTAAGAGTTTTTAAATAAAATCAGTTCATATTTTGAATTCATCGAATGAAGACTGGGTTATTTTATTTCTCTTCGAATATCCCTATTCATATATATATATATACAGTGCCGGTGAAAAAAATAGTAGCTGTACTTTATATGGTCGGAGATGCTTCCTTCTATGCGTTGCACACTTCTGACCAAAATTAATATACCCTTTTTGCAAGGGTATAAAAATATGAAAAGTGTTACGCACGATTACAAAAAATAAGTCAAAAAGGAATCAAATCTGATTAAAGCAACTCATTAAGCGGTGTCATAGCTCCTTTACGATAATTTTCGAGAACAAGATCGTTTATCAGAAAATGGATTCGTTTTCAAATTCTGTAAAATGCTGGATGGGAATAAAGTGTATACATTAACAAACAATCTAACCATCCTTAGAGCAATTTGTGCAGCTGACACATAGATGTGTTGAATTTCAAATACAGTACAGTACAGTAAACACCGCTTGGCGACCAAAAGCCCATAGCATGACCATATGAGATTCATATTAGATTCATATTCCCTTATGTACTTAGGTTTAGTTTTCTTTTCTTTCCTTTGACATATGATGTTGCGTACAATCGCTTAAACAAAAAGGATACATTTCTTGATCTTTCATACTTTGCTGAGTCACAAGGCCAGTGATCTAGAATCTAGATACCTAGACCATATCTCATCCTAATCTACTTGATTCATTTATTTCAGTTGGATTCTATCAACATTTTGATTCATTCATGGTTCTTCCTCTCAGTTGATCCTTCATCAAGGCTGCTAAGTGGGATTTGAATCGGTCACTGGAATTAAGCCAATATTTCATATACACTTGTAACTATCGTAGCTGTCATTGACTTTCCTCGCTGCCTTGAAACACAATCTAAAGCTTTTTTCCATAATGTGAGCAATGACATTTTAGCACTTCAATACAGACTTTTCTAAGATAGCAACAATGTTTGATAATCTATTAAAAGGTTTTATAACGAATGTGAATATATTATTTCAATTAAATGTACGCGTTTTAAGTATTGCGTCATTTGTAAAAGATTCATTGCAAAATAATTTCTGGAATAACGAATTAATATATAAATCATTCAAATTATAATGTACATATAAATTTTTAGAAATAATAAGTAAATGTAACTTACATATCTGGTGCGCAGCATGATAAAAAGAATAAAATAATACACCCGACAGCCCTACAAGTAAAGGGTACAAACTTATTTATCTTAAATATTTAAATATACATACAAACGTTCAGATGTACATACATATGTAGTCGATAGCGACTTACAAATCCATATACAGTGGACTCTCCGAAAACGAGCATATCGCATTAAGAAATTGCAAGTAAAACCTCTGTCTATGTTGAGCAACGAAAGATTGGAAACCCCGAATATACACATATTATAGAGCTGCGCAGAGTGACCATTTAACCTTCCTCTAATCTTCATTCATTAAACTTTCTTTCGATAGAAGCTGAAATTAAAAATAGAGTGGTGAGTTGTTCAGGTCTTCAAGAGTCCACTGTACTTTATTCAATGTGTATTATAGAAATAAGTATGATCTCCAATTTAACGCTTAATGCTCTCAAAGATCTTGTACTGGCTGGAAGCTATTTACAATTGCGGAAAATGTCTACCAAGTTTTATGCGCTGGCATTTTTCCTAGTGAGCTGTCAAAATGTTTGGGGATCAATTCCCAACTCATTGGTAAGTTAGTCGGTTCTAATGGAATCATGGGATTCATTTAACGATAACATTTCACCTTGGAAAAGGAACTTCGACCACAATGTGATGCTTTCTGCTTCGATGCCCTAAAACCTATTTTGGACCACATAGCCGCCAACCAGAATCGTTGGAATACATGCGATTCAACAAAACTAACAGACATCGAGGCTCGTCTGGACAAATTGGAGACACAATTGAAGGAGCAGCAGGAGAAGATTGCAACAAATGAGGAAGCCACAAAGGAATCCGATCAGAAATGTAGCGCTGCAACTCAGAAGTCAACAAAGGAGATACCAAAGAATTTCGAGAAACTTGGCTCCAAGTATTATTATATAGAAAGATTCCATGTACTCAACTGGTTTTCAGCTTTACACACCTGTCACCAAATGGGTGGGCACCTGGCTAGTCCCCAAAACCAAGAGGAGCTAAATGAGCTCAGGAAAGCATTAACGACCAATCGAGCTTACTGGATAGACATTAACGACTTGAGCAGCGAGGGCGAATATATGTCGGAGACCTCTGGAATGCGCGCCGCATTCCTGCAATGGAGTCCTGGAGAGCCCAATAACTACGAGTCTAAGGAACATTGTGTTGAGCTGCGTATGTTGAAAAATGATCAGAGTATGAATGATAATGTATGCCTTTTCAAACTGTATTTCATTTGTGAAATAGATGTAGATTTGTAATAAATAAATTATTATACCCTTGCAGAGGGTATTATAAAATTGGCCAGCTGTTTGTAACGCACAGAAGCAGACGTTTCCGACCCCATAATATATATATATTCTTGATCAGAATGAAAAGCTGAGTCGATATAGACGTGTCCGTCCGTCTGTGCGTATGCGTTTTACTCAGCCATCTTAAGATCTTTTTGGATAAAACTTGGTATTTGAGCTAATTACGGGGTAAGATAAAGTATGAAAATTGTCAGGATCGGAAAAATACAAATTCCTTTGTACCTTTTGAGCATTATCAGATTTACATTTCCTCATTTAACATAATGCCAAATCCTATTTGAAATATACAAATTGTTTTATACCATAGCAAGAAGTTAAAGAGAGTGTCCACTTATAGGCACAACAGGCAATCAGTCTTAGCTTAGACTCGATCAGTTAATCACATTTAACCCCCATATATTTTAATGATGATTTGAAAATTACTTCCACACAAACTGTCAGTTTTATAACTTGCCGTAAATTTCCACTCTTTTATTTAACAAAGAAAATCAATTTGGCTTTTTTAGAAAAACATTCAAGCCAAGAACAGAAAGCTAATTAACACGATTAGTTAGTAAGATTACAGAAATTCCAATTATTACAAAAATTGTTTAAGCAATCAATGCGATGCGCGTAAAAATTAATGAGAGAAGCTTTCATTAATTGTTGTTTTTAGCTAGATCCAGTTTCTGAAATGAAACAAGCACAAGAAGACACCATGAGAAGTTTATAGAAAAACGTAAATATATATTTAAATGTAAGAGGCATTATTTGTTTTATTATCTTTAGAAAACTGTCTTATGTTGTCCAGTATTCGAGGTTTTATAGTCTTGGTCACATCAAAAACGGGTTGCCGTTTCTCAAACTCCTGATCCTGGGCGGAAATCAAACTGCAAACAGCCCAATTAAATGAGTCGCTCTCGTATTTTAAACGAAAATGTCCGAACCGAGGAGCAACATCTATGAACACGGAGAGCACACGTAAGCGCAGGTCAAGATTCTTTCCAATGACCATGTCACGTGAGTCCCAGTTTAATTTCTCCACAGCGCAGAGTAAAAATTTTAAATCGACCAGCAATGTGGGACTAACGTGTGGGAAAAGGACTTGGAGCAAAGGACCTTTGAGATGGTAAATCCTTTTCATTACTTGTATCGTAGCCTGTTGATAGGGTTGCCCCACTGCCACACTATCAATACAGTACTCTCTGGTCTGGGCCATGGTCAAGGAACGAATAAATACGTATGACTTCAATTGGCGATAAACCACTGTGCTGCTTAGTGTGATTGGTGGCAGGCGCGAGGCAGCTCGATTAACACTAGCATCTTCTTGATTTACCTTGCTACACGCTACACCAGCTACATTCCGGCCATCCAAAAGATCCTCCAGTTGCGAGGATTGAAGAATTGTATCATCGATAGCAAAGGCTTGTGAGGCCGTCAATTGAGCGTCGGTCTGAGGTTGCGACTGCTGCTGTGGCATTACCTGAATTTCTTCACCTCCACAGGCTACAGAGTCCGTCTCAATGCGCACCATTGCATTGAGGGGCAAAGGACGAAACGCATGTTTAAGTTGAGCCACAAAATCAGGCGCTCCTCGTGGCCTTTTACTGGCCATGGTGTCTTTTCCTGTGGGCTTTCGTTTGCAGGCTAACCGTTTCTCTGGACCAGCAGTTGATGTAGGTAAAATAAAGCCTTCTGCGTTGTTTGACTTTTCTGTGGTAGCCTGTTCTCTAACTATGGGGTTGGGAGCTTCTGTTTCCTTTAATTGAGTTTCACTCTGTTCTATTATGGAGGCCTGCGGCGTGGAAGTTTCTGTTGCTGGATTTACAAAGGACACACTTTGTTGTAGATGAGATGATGTAGTTTTGTCTTGTCGCTGATTAAAGCATTTTAGTTTTTCCATTGTTGCCATGTCGCTATCATCATCTATCACTATGATATTCTCATCTGCTGATATGGGTTCACATCGAAAATCCTCATTGCTATTGCTATTGCAAATAAAACGTAAATGATCCAAAAATTTAACAGGTTCCTTCTTAACGATTGCAGGTATGTCCGAATTCGTGGGCACATTTGGGATTGAAATGCTCGATTCAAGCAGTGGATCATTTTGAGTTTCGAAAGCTTCAGAGGAAGGAATCTCTAAGCCCACATCCACAAAATTACTTAGGTTGAGCTGAGTTGGTGGGCACTCGGAAAGATTTTGCTGCTCGGACTCAACATCTATGACGGATCCGCTTAATGTCTCTTGTAATTGTTCCTCGTTACCCTCTAAAAGTGAATCTGAAACAACTCCAAGTTCAGTATGACGCCACAACAGGTTCAGTATTAATAACTTACCTCTATAAAGCTCTGCATCGGATGGCGAGATCTCACTTCCCATTGTTATGCTGGTCAGCGAATCATTTTGAGTTTCTTCATCTTGAATGGGGTTAATGTCCAGTTGAGTAGGTGGGCATGTTGAAATGCTCTGCTGATCCGAGCCACCATTAAGGCCCAGTTGAGTTGGTGGACATGTTAAAAGGCTTTGCCCACTTGAGTCAACCTCTGCAACAGTAGGGCTTACTTCCATTTGTTGTTCTTCCCTGTCCTTTTCCATGCACGGTGGAACTAAAACAATTTTATATTTAGAATAATTTGATGACAAAATAGAGAAAACGCTTACATCTGTAAGGCGCCATTTCGAATGTGGGTATTCCATTTCCTGCGTGATCTTCATCACGTTCCAGATTTGTTATATCGGGAACTCTTAGAACCCAGCGATTATGCCGCCAGCACATTTCATGTAATATCAAACGCTCATCGAACAATGTCACAAAATCATCAATTTTGTTTTTGGTACGTTTCAAGTACATTAATTCTACGATTTCGTCGAAATTCGTAAATATGGATAAATCATTCCAGTGCAAGATTTTGGGTGAAAGCTCATCGAGCTTAAAATCTATATGCTGGACACCTTTTTTCAGCAAGAGATCGTGCAACATTGCAAACTTAACATACAAATTCGGCGGCCAGTTTCCCTTGCTTATCACATGATCATAGCATCGCGATAACATCGAGTCGTTCTCATAAAAGGACTGGCCATTGTAGATGCTGGTGTAATTCTTGAATTCCAAAATCGTTAACTGGGAGAGTATTCGCCAAATGGTTCTTTGTAGTCCATGAGTGCTGCATAGGAGATACTTCAAATTGTGTTCCTTAATGGGGAAATAGAACAAATAGTATTAAAAACAACAAAAAACCAACATGTGTTCTATGCTTATATTACATTGTCTCTTTGAGAGAAGAATATATTCTCCGTTTCTTCATCTAACGATGTCTTCCCCTGTTTTGTTTCATTTAATACCACTGTGGACAGTTGACCTAAGGGTAACGAAGGGGTTGTCGCTTGTGTGGCACTGTCGACAATCGGGGCAGGTGTGGCGCAATCTTGTTGAACTGAAGCAACTTCTCTGGAATTGCCTGCGACTATTGAACTTTCTGTTGTCGAATCCGAACTGAATATACTCTCATCTTGTAGTTGTAAATTATTTGTAGCAGTTGGAACTACTACGTCGTTTATATTTAAAACGCTCGCCGATTTTTCTGTTAAGTTGCTCATATTTTCAGATTCATATGATGCCGTACTCATTTGACCGGGTATCGCTTCAGTAACTGATAAAATATCTGTGCGAGATTTTGGACGTAATAGATGATAGATAACCAAATCGACTTTGGTCTTGCTAAAGAAAAATGATTACATTTAATAAATTATGAGAACGGCCAACAAATTAAGGTTAACTTTCTGTACTTACCTAGCCACATGTAATATTCTTTCTGCATTCAACTCAGCTACGCTTTCCATATTTTGCACCTTGTTGCGTTCATCTATGGAACTTACCTTTTCTGCTGTGTTTCCCGGCTCGGGTATGGATAGCAATTTAGTTTTCAATGCACCAGGACACGGTTTCATTTGACAAGGATATTTGGCCCGTATACTGGGCGTCCTATAGAAAGCGTAGTAAAAAGCCATTTTACAATCCTCAGGACTCATATGCGCATAAATGGGCTCATTTCTCATTTTGTCCACCACTTCGTCAAGATGTAGTAATCTGGAAAATATCTTGAATGATACAGGCGGTTGGGGATCTTGCCCTTTCTTCTTATGTAACGAAGGATCCAGGTGTTTATCGTTTAACTGATCTAATATTCGGATTTCAGGTACATCGGTTACTCTACTCTCTAATCCAGTGCCAGCATTTGGAGCCTTGGCCGAAGCTTCAAGTGATGGATGGGTGTTTGTCGCTTGACTGATTCCCTTCGCTACAATTTGTTTGGCTGTCTCGTCCAAAGGCTCGGCATAACTTAATAGTTTTTGTAGTAGTTCATCATCCGTGCAATTAAATTTGAATGGGTATTTCTTTCGTATGTGAGGATGTATGTAAAATGAATTGTAATACCGCCGAAACAATTTGAGGCATTTCGGATTTTCGGGATTGGCTAGCACAGATTCATCAGCAATTATATGTGATAGGGCGGGACGATATATCTCGGCATAATTAATGTATTTCCTAAAAGTTTCGAACGACACGGGCCATTTGAAATGTCCAAGCCTTCGGAGAGACGGAACGGTGGTTACAATTAAAATCGTATGGATTGGAATAAAATTTACTTACTTGGGATTTTTCCTTTTTAAATCCTTCTCACAACTATCTAATATCACGTCCTTGCTGTAATTAATTATGACAAATTATGATTTTAGCGAACATTTAAATCCGATACTTACTCTTTAGGTATTGAGGGTAAGACGGAAAGAATCTTCTGCCTCATCTTTGATGGACAGGGCCTCAGTTTATATCGAAACTTCTTTCTTATGTCGGTCGAGGAATAGAATTCTTTGTAGTATTCGAGACAACATTCCTTTTCAGTTTTATCTCTGTATTTGTCACTGAGTTGCATTTGTTTGGCGATTTCTGACAAGTTTTGTATATAACTCTGAAATCTTCGAAATGTCACGGGAAACGCATTTTCCACTTTTTCCATTTTTTCATCCACTTCGTCATTGATATCGTCTTCCTTGGGCAAAACGTTTGCAGGCGGATCAACTAATGCATCAGCAGGACACGATTTCGGAGCCTCAATTGTAGAAGAATTCTTAGATGCTTTTTCTAGTTTTTGTTGAGCTAGCTTAGCTGGAATTTCTTTGGCGGTTGCCAATAACTTTTCTTGCATTTCCCTTGGGGCCTTGTCGAAATTGAACTGCACCGTTTTTCTAACATCACTCTTGTAGTAAAAGTAATTATAAAATCTACTGATTAATTGCTCATCCGTAAAACTTGGGCCTCCATGTTCACGTCTAAAGCTCTCATGGATGTCTCTCAGCTGTACAATGAGCTCTTCAGAGTTAATGTACAGCCTCCAGGTTTTCATTGACACAGGAAAAGCATAAAGCTTACCATTAATAGTCTTAACAACATAATCTTGATTCTTATCAACAGATTCCTTAGTCTTAACAACAGATGCTCGATTTTTAACAACACACTCTCGATTCGCATGAGCGGACTCTTGAGTGTTAATAATAGGCTCTAAATTCTTAGAAACAACCTCTGGGTTGTTATCAGCAGGCTCTTGACTTTTAGGAACAGGCTCTTGATTATTATCCGAAGACTCCTGATTAACCTTCACATCTTTCAAAATCGTTGGTATTCGAAGCACCTTTTTTCTAAGCAGCGCGGGACAAGGTGTCAGTTCATACGCAAATCTCTCTCGTATTTTTGGTGAAGCATAAAACAGTTTGTAGTATTCCTTTTTGTAGCACTCTTGGGATGCTGGTAGGTAATTGTACTCGTCACATTGCATCATTTGCTGGACAATTTCATTTAGATTTTTTAT
Organism: Drosophila equinoxialis; assembly: GCA_018150345.1. Taxonomy (NCBI): domain Eukaryota; kingdom Metazoa; phylum Arthropoda; class Insecta; order Diptera; family Drosophilidae; genus Drosophila; species Drosophila equinoxialis. The sequence continues at coordinate 1,648,051 of JAECWI010000656.1, forward strand.
TAATTTTTGAAACTGCGTGAAGCTGACTGGATAGGAGCTGAAAATATGAATTAAAATAAATAATCTGTTAACATTTTTCCTACCAATCCCCTTCATAACTTACACTCCGAAATTTAGTTTCCCCGGGTAATTGGATCTTACATTTCTATCCAAATTCTCCGTTGCTATACTGTTTATATACTGAATATTTTCCGTAATAGGTTCCTCACCATTACATTGCTTTTGTAGTTCTTCAACCTCTTCTCTGCTGGGTAAGTAAAATATTTTATCTCTCAGTAAAGGTGGGCAATTGTTCAGCTCCAGTGGATACTTTTCACGTATCTGTGGATTTATATAGAAGTCGTAGTAAAAGGCTTCGGCACAATCTTCGTATCCCTTGCAGGCATAAGCTGGATCCAATAGTTTTAGTTTGCAAACTATTTCGTATAAATTTTTTACATATTGCTCAAAGACATCGAAGCTAACAATCGACGACTGCCTGGAAAGAAAAAAAAGAAAGGGATTCGTTTTTGAAAATATGTAAATAATAAAACTCTTACATAGTTTTGTCAATTTCCATTAGAGTTAGAAAGAAAGATAATGAGTTGCTATGATTCGAATGCATTCGAATCCCAACTATATGTGATTACTATATGACTAAAATAGTGTGGTCGGTGGCTAGTGGGGATCAACTCTTTGTGTAGCTGTCACTCATTGATTTGAAATCAATTCGAATGGATTCATTCGACTATCGTTTTTCTGTCTTTCATGCAGCTTTCTAATGTTTTTTACTTCATTTAAAAACTATTAAATACAACAAGTACTTCTAGCTCACAGATAAACATGTGTTTTTCACAGTCGCGTGCGATAACGAAATATGACGTGAGGCATACATACACATATGTACATACATAGAGAAACTACCGTAACTCGCAATTACATCATTTACATTTGTCATATTATTTACTTTCAGATAAGCCAATTTTGATCTTGCTTATCTTTGAGAATAATAATGTAACGAAATAATTAGTATATTTGAAACAAATCACTTGCGCTTCAAAGTTTTACTTGATAGGTAATTCTTAAATCGGCTAGTCTTTATATCTTAAATAAAGCAGACTATAAAAACTCACCCAGTGGTCTCCGTGCATATATCAACTTCGTTAATCGGTTGCTCTTTTTTCTTATCCACCTTGTGGTCTCCAGTCACTTTCTTGCTCAGTGATCTTATATGTGGCGTACCTACTGCAGATGAATAAAGTATTTTGTTCTTTACAGTTAAAGGTATGGTGTTGAGCTTGAACTCATATTCCTCGCGAACGGCTGGATTAAAGTAGAACTCGCGGTAGTACCATTTGGCGCAATCATCAAGCGATTTGGTTACTCCTTTTTGGAGTTCCTGGCACTGTATTTGAAAGGCTATATCGGGTAAATTTTTAATTGACTTACTGAACAAGGCAAAAGACACAGGAGGTTTTGAAGTTTTCGACGCTAAACGAGAATGAGGAGCTCTATAGAAGAGAGAAATACAATGGTAGAATAATAAAGAATGTCATGATTATCTCAGTTTACCCTTGCTCATTTCTTTCCTCCATTATTGAAAAAGCGATGTATATTTTATTTTTGTGAATGACCAATTGTTGTTGTCTTGTTTGTTTACGCATTTTCCATTTTTGTTTGACTAGTGTTTGGTAACGTAATAAGCAGACAGTGTGGCACAACTCCACCCGATAAACATCATAAATCGATTCTATCACTTGCGATATTTTCTTCTTTTCTCTTTCATTTTAAACAAATCTATAAAATGTTATTAAATATTAACCAATAAATGAGATAACATTAAAGCAAAACAATTCTTTATTTGATTGAATTTACGTGTTTTTTTAATTTTAAGAAAATATCGGCTATAAGCCATCGGATTTTTGTCCATCCCTATTGGGGGTTTTGAAATAGTTATAAAAACAGATTTGATAATTTTGTGTGTAATTTAATGACGAAATCTAAACTTGTGGGCTATTATCAATCAGCTTGAGAAATATTTTGAGCTGCACTAATTAGAGTATCATGTATATCCTTGGCTGACTGAACATGCACTCGCACAGTGTTCAAGTACGTAGGATATGGAATAGGTCCATTGTTGTCTGTAATAAAGCTCTCCATGCGCATGGGTGTGACCATTCCCGGGAGATAGTGGTTGGAGGAGTTTTGTTGTTGCATGCATTGCATCGCCGTTTTCAGGTGCAACTCAATCTGATCGCAGCACGCATAGAAATCCTCCAAGTGCTTATCAAACCGCGGGTTATGATGGCCGTGGGCTGTCGTATCTCGTTTCAAATTATCGGCGAGGTTATTTTGTTGCAGAGTAAAGGCACTTGAACGAATTGTCAGGAACATCGACTCCCGCAAGGGGGCCAACAGGCCTTTAACCTTTGATATGTTGTCAAGTTTCTCAGCCTGTTGTTGTTGCTGCTGCTGCTGATGCTGGACCGGGACGGGACCAGGTCCCGATGGCATCATGGGTTGTGGAGATGATTGCATCACTTGCATCATGGGTGGCCCACCCATAGACATCATATTCATGTTGGAATTCATTTTCTCTGTTTTTCCAGCAACTAATAAAATACTTTCTATGTCTCGGCGTTTGTTTGGTGTTTTTTGTTTTGTTGATAGTGGTGGAAAAAGTCTACTCGATTGTCTTGCCATTTCTTAGCCGATTACTACAAAATCAAGCATTGACCATCACTAAAACCCACGCAACAGCTGTTTCGAGTGGCGCGAAATTTGAATTCATGTAATATTAAAATGGAAATACTCAATCTTCAGAAGGGGAAGATTTTAAAGATTTTTGTAACAATAAATGAAGTATTACAAAAATGGGTGGGATTATGTTTGACTTTATTAGTTGTACTTAAAATATACAATATTATTAAAATATGAAATATAAGAACTGTTGACGATTTCGTACGGTGACAAATAAGTGTTCTTCATTAAGACCTTCCGGACATACATACATACATATACATAAATAGTATAGCAACGGAGAATTTGGATAAAAATGTAAGATCCAATAATTCGGTAGAACTAAATTTCGGAAAGTAAGTTATTAAGAGGATTCGTATGAAAAAGTGTTAATACATTATATATTTTTATACAATACACCATAGGGTGAAATGGTTTATTAAAGTCGCCAAATGTAACAGACAGAAGGAAGCTTTTCCGACCCCATAAAATATACATATTCTTGATCAGCATCTAAAGGCGAGTCGATCTAGCCTTGTCCGTCCGTCTGCCCGTATGAACACCAAGATCTCGGAGACTATAAGAGATAGAGCCACCATATTTGGTATGTAACTAGTGTAGTATGTAAAGTGATCAAGTTTATTTCGAATTTTTGACACGCCCCTGTCTGTCCCTGCAATTTAAAAAAAGCGTTTATTTCAACAACTATTCTAGCTAGAGACACCATATTTGGTAGGTATATTCGCTTAATAAATGCGCACATTTTGTATGTGTAAAGATTTTGCCAAGCCCCTTTTCGCCCCCGTAATTTGAAAAAACTCGATTATCTTACGTAATTTTCGCATTCAAATTTGGCACACTTAAATTTGATACTAATATTCAGCAAAATATTAAATTTGATCAAAATCGGACTAAAAATAGTCAAGTTATGCAAGATAGCACACCCATCCCCCCACCCCGACCATTCACATTACAAAGGGATTCGATTAACGTACTCTACCAAAAACGTCTGGGCGAGTACCCTCCCCCGACCAACCGGCCACACACACACTCATATATTCTAAGTACAACGACAGACCACACATGCACACTCATATGATCTAAGTACACCGACATACCCAACACATTTTCATATGATCTAATTGTAAGTGCATCGCAATCCATATCATTTCACACTGTTTAGCCAACTAAGCAACCCACATCTTTCACTTCCTCTAAACACTTAGCCAACTAAGCAACCTATATCTGTCACTTCCTAGTAATAATACGACCCAAGCAGATATGTGACCCACACACGACCCATTTCGGGTCTCTTCACTTCCCATTTCTAGCATAAGCACTTTTGTATTATTCTCTAAGCCACTCTTTGTATATTGCCGCTATGCAGAATTGCCTACTTTGAATACGATCTCGACGACGCAGCCGACGGCTTGATGCCGCGGCCAGCGCCCATGAAGCATCTCGGAGTATATTTAAAGGGCCACGCTCCGTAGAGCGGTAGTCTTAAGTTAGAAAATGAACAAGTGGCTGCTAGTTAATACTGAATAAAAACCAAGTCTTATAACGTTTAAACCAAGTGTAGCCAAATCTTAGTCCTCGCAGAAGGAAGACCATGGTAAGATAATACCTAAAAGGACATGGGAACTCCTAACTGCATTTGCCAGCTGGGTTTTAAACAAACTCTGCCACATATAAGGGCAAGTTCCACGACCGCATGAAAGGGGGGCTGCAAAAATTGATTGGTCTACATACCAAGACCCCCTCTCCAGAGTATTTTGCCAAAACAACTTTTGGCCACGGTTGGAAATCCGAACCCTTCTTCTCAGCAAGAGCTCAAAAAGTAATTATCTGGTTGAAAATCCAAGCCCTTCTTCTTGACAAGGAACTGCTGAAATTATAATTTGTTTGCTCAGAAGAAGATCTTGCGAAACTATGGGCATTTGCCTCGACTCCACAGGAAACCCCTCAATGAAAAACAAAATCAGCAGTATAGGACGGAGTCAGCGCTTGGAGGGGGTAAAGAAAAATGTGAAACACATGCACTCAAATGCAATAAAATCGCTAACCCCGTTTCTCAATGAGACTTTATGACACATCGACATCACAAATGAGCTACTAGCAATCTAAGATATGGGGTCCTAATGTCTGTTTTTCATTTTACAGATAACATTGTGAGTATCACGCATTGCAAAATTTGTTACGGTACACCAACACGGGTATACACGCCACCAAATCCAGGTATACACGATCACGCTAATAGTTGTTCGCGACCTACAGTAGGAGCATAGAATTACTAAGGTTAGAGACAGTTGGTACAAGTAAAATCTAAATGAGTGATATTGAAACTTTCAACATTAGAGTGCAAGAAGCCATAGCTGAAAGAGATGCTCAAATCGATAGATTACAGGAGGCCATCAGTGCATTGGCTAAGAGGGGTGCTCAAATGGAGCAATTGACAGCTGTAAGGGATGCCGCCTTTGATGATAATACCATCACGAATACGCCGCAAGTGTTCACTCCTGTGACGCACGACGAATCTGGATCGCAAGGCAGGTCAACTCTTGTCGGGGAACTCAGTTTGGTCGAAAAAATCTACATCCACAACTTGGGCAATGCATTGACCCCCTATTCCGGAGGACACGCTGAACTCGGCCGATGGATTAGCGAGGTTGAAGAGGTACTTGCTGAAGTCGCGGTGGGTGGAAACTCGATTGCATATAAAATGTTGCTGAGACGCATCCGGCAGAAGTTAACTGGCATAGCCGCGATCATAATCTATGAAGAGGAGGGGGACAACACATCTTGGGAAGCTATAAAGCGTGTGCTTAGGAGACACTTCTCCGATAAACGCTCCTCGGAGGCCATTCTGGTAGCCATGCGGAACCTACAACAAGGACGCGACACGGTGGGCTCCTACTATATTAAGTTTCGAGCCTTACACAAGCTATTTGTGGAAAAGGTTAGCGAAGGCCCTCTCTCGTCTGAACTAAATGAGTTAACAATCAGGCAACAGGAAATAAACAGCTCGAGCGAGTTTGTTCGCAACCTGAATCAAGAATTGCGTAAACATCTTAGACACTTCGTCCCAACAACGTTTTGGCAGAACCACGTCACAAGGCATTACTGGAACCATCGATTCTAAGGAGGCGCTCCTGAAAAATGTTAGAGGATGAGAATGAGGTCTTGTGTGAGGATGGATGTGCTAACTTGCATATAAACGTTTTTCCGCAAGGCCGGAGTTGGCCTTTCGCTGGTAGGGACGCTAGGGTGCTCGTATGCTTGAGTGAGCGAGATACTAACAATAAGATATGCTTGTAAAAAGCATGTGATCAGAATTTGTAAAAAAAGTAAATGCATTTGTTGTTATAAATTCGAAATATTTGTTTTACTGGTGTATGGTATCCCTATGTCGGCGAAACGACTTACTTCATTGATATTACTATTATGTTCAAATGAATATTCTAGTTTTTATTTTAACATTGATTATACTAATAAGAAAATAGGAATCAGAACCTCTAGAATACACTTTTTTTCATTATTTAGAACAAGAAACAGTAATTATTTATTAAGTTAAGTAAAACAATTAAAACTCTTCATACTATTCGTTGCAAGTTTTCGTTATAGGTTTTATTTATAATAACAAAAGGCAATGTATGTTTAAGGTAGACTTTCCGAAATTACCTTTTACTCATCCTCAAACAAAAATAAGATTATCGATGGCACTATCCAAGTGTGTCCTTTAAACAGAAGTATATTTTCCAGTGTTTCGTGGCTATATTGCGGTATCCGACAACACTACCATAAATGAAAATGCCCGCTCTACAGTAACCTGAAAAAATGTATATTTGTCTTTTATAAAATAATATTGTTAATTAAACAAGGAAACTTACCTGAGTTGGGGGAATAGCAAAACAAAATTTTGCTTAGGGCATAAAGCTCTAGATCGCTTTATTTCCTGTCCTTCCAAAAACTTAAGACATTTGTATTAGCTTTCATGAAAGAAAGTTTTAAGTTTTCAATCTTCTCAAACACATCAGTGGATTTCTTTGAAACCACCATGTTTGCACTTAAGAAGTTGTCCAATAGCTCAAAATTATTGTCTTTGAAGTCTTCAGAGTTCGCCTCCAGTGAGTTATTTGACGTTGCTGAGTCAAGGATAGGTCCGTGAATTGTCATTTGTTCAATTACCTTTTTTCCAATAACATATATAATTGAATCTTTATTCCCAGAATTAGTTGCTAAAATCTGGTTAGTAGCTAGTTTGCATGTTAGCCACAAAGCATAATAATTTCCATAATGTAACTGTTCTTCTTAGAACTGCACGGTAGTTTTTTGTAGTGGAGCCATATAGCCTCATTTGCTTCAAAATTTTCGTCCTCTGTTTTGTCTTTTACCGTTTCAACAATGCTCAAAATACATTTCGCCCTATTTAGTTGGTCGATCATTTTAAACGTTGATCTCCATCTTATAGGACAATCCAATTGGGGTACTGGAGAACAAATCGTGATAACCGCTTGAAGGTTTACGGACGAACTTGGCAAGATTGCGGCATTGTATTAGGTAGACTCTTTCTTATACATATTTCCATGTTTTGTTACGTCCAAAGCACAAAGCTGTGCGGTGTGTGCTGCGCAACGGCATAATTGTATCACCTATATACATATGTATGTATGTAGGGGAGAGGGCTCAGTTATGACCCGGGTTTTGAAAAACCTTGAAATTTTTTCTTCAGTTCCGGAAATTGAAAAATTAACAAGACTAACATTTAAATATTAACCAAACGCAACTTTTTTCCAAAGAAAGTATGTTTATTTGAGTTACTCAAAAATTTTGGAACAGATTTAATTTGGATAACTTTTTTGGGGCCAAAAAAAAAGTGGCCCAGTTATGACTCACCTTAAAAAAATCACTGAATATAAGAAAATATGAAAAGAATGTCACACCAATTGTTGTAATTTAATGGTTTATTTATTATGAAGGCCTTCAATGGCAAAAACAATGGAAAAAAAAAAACAAAAGGAAATGGCCTCCAAATGCCATAAATGACAACGATTTTTATTCATCGTCGTCCATGTCACTTTCGCAGTTTTTGCATGTAAAATAACTTGCTTGCATGCTAGCGCACTTTGAATGAAATGGACGCTTGCATACATTGCAATGGATAGAGTTGACAGCGGTCAATTTCTTTGGCATCAGCTTTAAGCAAATGATGCAGAAATCTGTTTCTTCATCAGACGATGGTGATGTTGGTTTGACGCGCTGCCGTGATGGTGTTGCTCGCTTCGTTGTTGATTTCTTCGGTGTTGGCTTCTTCACCCCTTTGCCTGCTTTTGGTACTGCCTTTTCCTTCAAAACAGCAACCGATGAACTGCTGGTCACCAATGACATTAGAGATAGGGATTGTGAGGTAGAGGTTTCGGATGTTGGCACCTTTTTTTCCGCCTCCAATATCCATGGTATTGTTTAATACGATACGTCGCTGGTCATCTTTGGTGATTCCAGTATCTAAAGCAACTTGTTCTTCATTTCGTACAACAGTTTGAACAAAATCGGCGTCTGTGAAGATGTCGGGATTGAATGGAGCAATGCCCGTTGCAGCGAAGCCCGCCTTAATTATTGTTGGCGTTAGAGCCAAATCCAATGTAGCGCACACAAGCCCAGCAATATGTCGAATTTCCAATACCTGTTGAAAAAAACACGAAACCTAAAACAACAATCATAACACAAATCATATTTTGTTTTCTTACCTTATTTGCATTGTTCTTTTTCCAAGCGGAACATTGTGACCTTTAATAAGTCTTCACTGGACCAAATACGGACACATCTAGTGGCTGTAGACGGAGGCTGCAGTGCGGCGGGAAAGACAAGATATGGACACCGTTTGCAGCTGCAATGTCGAGAGCTTCCACCGACATGTGCGAAACATGGTTGTCCATCAACAGCAGCACCGGCTGATCCTTCGATGGTTTCACGAACATAATGAAATGACGAATGTATCGGGCAAACTCTGGCTGACACGTCCAGCCAGAATCATTCGCAAATCCAGCAGTACCAGTAGAAACGATATTCAAAAAAGTTGATTGCATGTTCTTTCTGGGAAATAAGAAGAATGGCGGAACTGAATTGGCATTAGCACCAACAGTAAGAGCCAGTGTCACCATGGTTCCTCGCTCGGCAGCTTCTAGTTGTCCCACACGTCGCACACCTTTTAAAGCGATGACTTTTCCAATTTTTGTTGGCACAGTCGGGAAACCACTTTCATCCATATTATAGATGGAACAACTGTTAAAGTTGTGTATATCGATCAACTGAGACAAATTTGAGAAAAAATTGTCTACATTGGGTTTGCAAAAAGCTTTGACTCTGTTCAGGGATGTTTACTCCGATGTTCTGAGCGTCAGTTCGCTATGCCGTTGCATGAAGAGTCTGTACCACTTACAATGCGCTTTACAATCCTTATCCCATTCAGGTGGGCACCTAAGAGACAGTTTTTTTGCAAACTGGTACGCCAGCTCTTTCAATTCATTAATGCTCAAACCATAATAGTGACTGACACACTTCAAAATGTATCCAACGAGATCTTTCTCTTGAGCGGGAGAGAAAACCATGTTCGATGGAGTTCTTGAACTAACACCATTAATGAATTGCAACAAATCCTCATCTTTTAATTTAGAAATGTCTTCAAAATTATCTTTTGTTTTCTTCACGTATCGCGATAAGGTCCTGTTGTTAATAGCATGCTCTGTTGCACTTTTGCGGATTGCATTTTCATCAGTAATGCACGATTTGATGGCTTGCATCATCACATTATTATAAGCTTTCTTAGCCGCGGGAGATTTCTTTGCAGGTGACATAGATGAAAACGCGAACTCAGTTATAGATTTATAATTTATTAATAATGACTGTCCCTTGCCGCCGTCAAAATGTAAGTGATTTGGTTACGCATGCACTTGAAGCTGAGCAACGTGGTTTGTGCAAATTGCAAATAACGGATGTAGCAACGTTGCGTTCACAAACAAATGCGTACGTAAAGAACAATAGAAAATATATAGTGGTTCGATTACATGAACATTGACTAAAACTATGTAAAGTCATTTTATTCCCAAACGTTACTTTATCATTGTATTACCAAATGAAACATTCCGATCGAGATCTTCTAGAATATTCTCGGACAAAGTGATCTCAATATGTAAATTTCCTTTCCTTGTTGATAAACAACAACAAAAATGTTGGAATTTGACAATTTTACATATTCCGAGTGCAAAAAAAAAAAATGAGACATAACTGGGCCCCCCAGCTGAGTCATAAACCGGGCCTTTTTATACCCTTGCAAAAAGGGTTAAAGGATGTTAATTTTGGTCAGAAGTGTGCAACGCATAGAACGAAGCATGTCAGACCATATAAAGTATATATAATCTTGATCAGCACGACGAGACGAGTTCAAATAGCCATGTCCGTGACTTTCTCAATAACTTCATTAATTTTATAGCTATTGTCATAAAAGTTGGTATTTGTCAGTTTTGTGTTCTTATTAATAATTGTGCCAAATTTGATCAAGATCGGGTGACTATATCATATAGCTCCCATACAAACGGCAAAGTCACGAACAGTGACTTTCTCAATAACTTCATTAATTTTATAGCTATTGTCATAAAATTTGGTATTTGTCAGTTTTGTGTTCTTATTAATAATTGTGCCAAATTTGATCAAGATCGGGTGACTATATCATATAGCTCCCATAGGAACGATCGGTCGAAAACAGTGACTTTTGTCAAAAAGTTCGTTATATCCTATGCTAAGATTGAAGGCCGTTCTTTCGCAAACATTAGACTTTTTGGATAAAACGTTTTTACACTTTGATATCTATGGATAAGGAAAGAATTACCAAAACAGTTGCAAGGGTATAAAAACTTCGACGCGGTCGAAGTTAACCCCGGCCCTCTGGTTACACTTTGATTATCTATGGGTAAGGAAAGATTTACCAAAACAGTTGCAAGGGTATACAAACTTCGACGCGGTCGAAGTTAACCCCGGCCCTCTGGTTATAGTTTAAAGTTTATATGTATATTTTTTAAAATTCATTATTCTTTTTCAATTCTTTTTATTTACAATCTGTCCTTGGTCAATCAGTAAATTTGGAGATACATAAAAACATAACAGGAATAGTCGGCTCCACTGAGTCAACTATTATATATAAACTCTAAGTTGTACAGACGAGTAATTAAATCTACTTAAGTATTTATACATGTGGATGTGTATTATTATATATTCATTTTATATGGTATATATATTTATATTTATGTATATGTACATATATAAAACAAAAGTTAAATCCTATTTGGAAGATCTAATATATGTAATCTTTTTAGTCTTCTTGTTGTTATATTATTAAGTAGACTTAGAGCTAATGAGTTTGGGTGGTTGTGCAGTCTGTCAATATATCTAACACTAAACTCTGCTATTTTATCCTTTACAGGCTTTAATATTGCTTTGTAAAGTCTTACTTTGTTTTCAATGTTAAGCTGAGACTTGTGTCCTAATAGCCAGTACATTTTTTTGGTTTTAATATTCAACTGCTTCTGTTTTTCTTTGATATGTGCCTTCCAGGTTAACCTTCGATCAAGATGAATTCCAAGATATTTAACTGAATCTCTTTGGGGGATTTCACAATTGTTTAGTAAGACTTTTGGACAATTTCCTCGTCTTAAGGAGTATGTTGCTTGTACAGACTTTTGCGAGTTAACTTTGATTTTCCATTTGTGTAACCATTTTTCTATTAAGCAAATTTCTCTTTGTAGGTATTCTGTTGTCCTGTTATGAATGCTGCTTGATGCGATTATCGCCGTATCATCTGCATATGTAGCCACGTTGACATTAGATGCGATAGGCAAGTCAGATGTAAATAATGTATAAAGTACAGGGCCTAAAACACTTCCTTGGGGAACTCCTGCATTTATAGTACATAGGTTAGAGATTTCTCCTTGTTGTCGAACATAGAAATGTCTATTGCCAAGATAAGACTTTAATAACAGATAGTAAGGAGCAGGAAGCCATTTCTTTATTTTCTACAGAATGCCATCGTGCCATACTCGGTCAATCGCTTGCTGTACATCAAGGAAAACTACGGAGCAGTATTCCTTATTTTCAAGAGCATTAGTGATTACATTAATTAAACGATGGCATTGCTCATGTGTTCCATGCTGCTTTCTGAACCCAAACTGATGTTCGGGTATGATGGAAAGATCGTCCAACACTGGCAACATTCTTCTCAGCAGTATTTTTTCAAATACTTTGGAAAAAGTAGCCAGCAGACTAATGGGACGGTATGATGAAACGCAGTTTTCTGGTTTATTCGGCTTGGCTATCATTATTATTTCAGCACATTTCCACTGGCTAGGGTAGTGTTCAAGACGAAGAATGGCGTTATAAATAAGTGTCAGGAATTCAATCGACTTACGAGACAAGTTCTTTGCAGTGATACCATCAATCTGATCATACCCGGGAGACTTTTTAGTATTAATTATTTTGAATTCTCCGCAGACTTCTTCAAAGCTGGTTTTTCGAATTGGTAGACTCATTTGATTTGGAGAGTCAAGGAATAATTTTATTTCTTCTTCTATACCAGCGTCATGAATATCGTTTGGCTGGAAGACTGTATACAGATGTTGAGCAAAAGCGTTTACTTTTTCTTTTTCAGATCTACACCATGTTCCGTTGATATCCTTGATAGGAACTTTCCTGATTGTTGGGCGTTTCAGATACTTCGTAGCTCTCCAGAGATTGTGTTCTTGATTCGGCGAATGTGGATCTAAGCTCTTTAGATACTCTGTTAGAGATTCTTGCTTTAACTCCAGTAATTTATTTTTAAGATTTGACGCGGCTTTATTAAACAACGCTTTATCTATTGGACTTCTTGTCTCTTGCCATTTTTTCCTAAGCTTTCTTTTTTGTTTTATTTGACGTCTTACTTCATTTGGTACAGTAAAGTTTTTATTTTGAGTCTCATCGCTTGGGGGTGTACTCCAATAGCTGGCCTCATGAATAATGACGTAAATTTTTATAAAATCACGAAATATACGGCAAATACAATATCTTCATGCATTACACTCACCTTTTCACTGTTAATTTCACATAATTTTGGTACTTTGAAAAAAATGAAAAAAAAAACTTTTTCGCAAAACCTGCAGAACGTCTAACAAACATGATTTACAGGGCTCAAACTGTCATTCAATACCGTATTTCAAAAATATTTAAGAATGTCACAACTGGGCCCTCTTCCCTACATATTTTCTATATTTTGAAATTGCCAATTTGATTAATGTACTCAATGTTCTTTTGTTCAATACGCGCTTTGACAAATCGTCATCGCATTGTACATTTGTGATAAAATCTTTGATGCTATTATCATATTGGCACCATTATCCGATGTTATTGATACAATTTGGCTTATTGTTAGTGATATTTCATAGTTACCCAAAACAAATATAATTTCTTTAGCAAGATTTTTAGATGTGCTGGACTCAGCACCTTTCAGTTCCAACATTCCAAGAACTCGCGATATAATTTAATTTTTTTGTATAAATTAAGCACTGCCGGCAAAAATATTTCCAGTTATGTCTCATTTTTTTTTTTTTGCACTCGGAATATGTAAAATTGTCAAATTCCAACATTTTTGTTGTTGTTTATCAACAAGGAAAGGAAATTTACATATTGAGATCACTTTGTCCGAGAATATTCTGGAAGATCTCGATCGGGAATGTTTCATTTGTTAATACAATGATAAAGTAACGTTTGGGAATAAAATGACTTTACATAGTTTTAGTCAATGTTCATGTAATCGAACCACTATATATTTTCTATTGTTCTTTACGTACGCATTTGTTTGTGAACGCAACGTTGCTACATCCGTTATTTGCAATTTGCACAAACCACGTTGCTCAGCTTCAAGTGCATGCGTAACCAAATCACTTACATTTTGACGGCGGCAAGGGACAGTCATTATTAATAAATTATAAATCTATAACTGAGTTCGCGTTTTCATCCATGTCACCTGCAAAGAAATCTCCCGCGGCTAAGAAAGCTTATAATAATGTGATGATGCAAGCCATCAAATCGTGCATTACTGATGAAAATGCAATCCGCAAAAAGTGCAACAGAGCATGCTATTAACAACAGGACCTTATCGCGATACGTGAAGAAAACAAAAGATAATTTTGAAGACATTTCTAAATTAAAAGATGAGGATTTGTTGCAATTCATTAATGGTGTTAGTTCAAGAACTCCATCGAACATGGTTTTCTCCCGCTCAAGAGAAAGATCTCGTTGGATACATTTTGAAGTGTGTCAGTCACTATTATGGTTTGAGCATTAATGAATTGAAAGAGCTGGCGTACCAGTTTGCAAAAAAACTGTCTCTTAGGTGCCCACCTGAATGGGATAAGGATTGTAAAGCGCATTGTAAGTGGTACAGACTCTTCATGCAACGGCATAGCGAACTGACGCTCAGAACTTTGGAGTAAACATTCCTGAACAGAGTCAAAGCTTTTTGCAAACCCAATGTAGACAATTTTTTCTCAAATTTGTCTCGGTTGATCGATATACACAACTTTAACAGTTGTTCCATCTATAATATGGATGAAAGTGGTTTCCCGACTGTGCCAACAAAAATTGGAAAAGTCATCGCTTTAAAAGGTGTGCGACGTGTGGGACAACTAGAAGCTGCCGAGCGAGGAACCATGGTGACACTGGCTCTTACTGTTGGTGCTAATGCCAATTCAGTTCCGCCATTCTTCTTATTTCCCAGAAAGAACATGCAATCAACTTTTTTGAATATCGTTTCTGCTGGTACTGCTGGATTTGCGAATGATTCTGGCTGGACGTGTCAGCCAGAGTTTGCCCCATACATTCGTCATTTCATTATGTTCGTGAAACCATCGAAGGATCAGCCGGTGCTGCTGTTGATGGACAACCATGTTTCGCACATGTCGGTGGAAGCTCTCGACATTGCAGCTGCAAACGGTGTCCATATCTTGTCTTTCCCGCCGCACTGCAGCCTCCGTCTACAGCCACTAGATGTGTCCGTATTTGGTCCAGTGAAGACTTATTAAAGGTCACAATGTTCCGCTTGGAAAAAGAACAATGCAAATAAGGTAAGAAAACAAAATATGATTTGTGTTATGATTGTTGTTTTAGGTTTCGTGTTTTTTTCAACAGGTATTGGAAATTCGACATATTGCTGGGCTTGTGTGCGCTACATTGGATTTGGCTCTAACGCCAACAATAATTAAGGCGGGCTTCGCTGCAACGGGCATTGCTCCATTCAATCCCGACATCTTCACAGACGCCGATTTTGTTCAAACTGTTGTACGAAATGAAGAACAAGTTGCTTTAGATACTGGAATCACCAAAGATGACCAGCGACGTATCGTATTAAACAATACCATGGATATTGGAGGCGGAAAAAAGGTGCCAACATCCGAAACCTCTACCTCACAATCCCTATCTCTAATGTCATTGGTGACCAGCAGTTCATCGGTTGCTGTTTTGAAGGAAAAGGCAGTACCAAAAGCAGGCAAAGGGGTGAAGAAGCCAACACCGAAGAAATCAACAACGAAGCGAGCAACACCATCACGGCAGCGCGTCAAACCAACATCACCATCGTCTGATGAAGAAACAGATTTCTGCATCATTTGCTTAAAGCTGATGCCAAAGAAATTGACCGCTGTCAACTCTATCCATTGCAATGTATGCAAGCGTCCATTTCATTCAAAGTGCGCTAGCATGCAAGCAAGTTATTTTACATGCAAAAACTGCGAAAGTGACATGGACGACGATGAATAAAAATCGTTGTCATTTATGGCATTTGGAGGCCATTTCCTTTTGTTTTTTTTTTCCATTGTTTTTGCCATTGAAGGCCTTCATAATAAATAAACCATTAAATTACAACAATTGGTGTGACATTCTTTTCATATTTTCTTATATTCAGTGATTTTTTTAAGGTGAGTCATAACTGGGCCACTTTTTTTGGCCCCAAAAAAGTTATCCAAATTAAATCTGTTCCAAAATTTTTGAGTAACTCAAATAAACATACTTTCTTTGGAAAAAGTTGCGTTTGGTTAATATTTAAATGTTAGTCTTGTTAATTTTTCAATTTCCGGAACTGAAGAAAAAATTTCAAGGTTTTTCAAAACCCGGGTCATAACTGAGCCCTCTCCCCTACATACATACATATGTATATAGGTGATACAATTATGCCGTTGCGCAGCACACACCGCACAGCTTTGTGCTTTGGACGTAACAAAACATGGAAATATGTATAAGAAAGAGTCTACCTAATACAATGCCGCAATCTTGCCAAGTTCGTCCGTAAACCTTCAAGCGGTTATCACGATTTGTTCTCCAGTACCCCAATTGGATTGTCCTATAAGATGGAGATCAACGTTTAAAATGATCGACCAACTAAATAGGGCGAAATGTATTTTGAGCATTGTTGAAACGGTAAAAGACAAAACAGAGGACGAAAATTTTGAAGCAAATGAGGCTATATGGCTCCACTACAAAAAACTACCGTGCAGTTCTAAGAAGAACAGTTACATTATGGAAATTATTATGCTTTGTGGCTAACATGCAAACTAGCTACTAACCAGATTTTAGCAACTAATTCTGGGAATAAAGATTCAATTATATATGTTATTGGAAAAAAGGTAATTGAACAAATGACAATTCACGGACCTATCCTTGACTCAGCAACGTCAAATAACTCACTGGAGGCGAACTCTGAAGACTTCAAAGACAATAATTTTGAGCTATTGGACAACTTCTTAAGTGCAAACATGGTGGTTTCAAAGAAATCCACTGATGTGTTTGAGAAGATTGAAAACTTAAAACTTTCTTTCATGAAAGCTAATACAAATGTCTTAAGTTTTTGGAAGGACAGGAAATAAAGCGATCTAGAGCTTTATGCCCTAAGCAAAATTTTGTTTTGCTATTCCCCCAACTCAGGTAAGTTTCCTTGTTTAATTAACAATATTATTTTATAAAAAGACAAATATACATTTTTTCAGGTTACTGTAGAGCGGGCATTTTCATTTATGGTAGTGTTGTCGGATACCGCAATATAGCCACGAAACACTGGAAAATATACTTCTGTTTAAAGGACACACTTGGATAGTGCCATCGATAATCTTATTTTTGTTTGAGGATGAGTAAAAGGTAATTTCGGAAAGTCTACCTTAAACATACATTGCCTTTTGTTATTATAAATAAAACCTATAACGAAAACTTGCAACGAATAGTATGAAGAGTTTTAATTGTTTTTACTTAACTTAATAAATAATTACTGTTTCTTGTTCTAAATAATGAAAAAAAGTGTATTCTAGAGGTTCTGATTCCTATTTTCTTATTAGTATAATCAATGTTAAAATAAAAACTAAAATGTTCATTTGAACATAATAGTAATAATAGTAGCAAAAAAAAAAAAAAAAAAAATATATTTCATCTGCTCTCATCTTGCTCTAGGTTTTGAACTAGGTTTTTTTGCTATTGCCATAGCTGCTTTAAAAGTCAAAAACTATAGCAGAGCATATCATTTACAAAAAAATACTATGGAGTTTCGTAGTAATATCAAACCCTGGTTTTAACTAAACTGTAACATATGAACATACATATGTACATACATATGTATGTAAGTATGTATGTACATTATTTAACACGTCAGCACGATTCGACATGGAGTTGAGAACTAATGTTTCTCCATTGCATGGAATTTTGAATATTATATTACTTCCATTTATCTTATTTATTTTCGAATAAATAATACTTTATCTTGTCACTAAATTTAGTGTTACAAAATAATAATCAGAAAAATATTAAAGAAGCTAACTTCGGCAATGCCGAAGTTTATATACCCTTGCAGTCTTTCGCAATAATTTTTTTACATTTTGAAATTTCTTTCCCTGCAACTGAATTCATCAATTCACAAACAAAACATTCAAATTATTTCTCTTTTTATAATAAATTTTCTTTCTTCTTGCATCATTCCCTAAGCAAAGCACAACACGCATACACATACAGTTCTTGTAGCGCTGCGTCTGTGTGTGTGTATGCATGTGCTCTGTTTGAGCAGCAAGCAGCGCTGTTTGCTGCCGGCAGCGCTGCTTGCTGTCTACTAGGTCATTATTTGAACCGATTTGTTTTGACTGTAACTTGTGTTCTATTTATCCGATCAGATTCAAATTGGGATCTGTCAACTTATGCCAAATACTATCATATTGGTAAATTTCATGGGGATACTCCAATTTTTGCAAAAATGTTTGTTCTAGAACTATATGATATAGTGGCCCGATCCTGACAAATTTCATACTTTATCTAGCGGGTAATAAAAAGCGCACAAAAAAAATTGCATCCCAATATCTCTTAAGATGGCTGAGTAAAACGCGTACGCACAGACAGACGGACATGGCTATATCGACTCAGCTTCTCATGCTGATCAAGAATATACTTTATGGGGTCGGAAACGTCTCCTTCTGTTCGTTACAAACATCTGACCAATTTTATAATACCCTCTGCAAGGGTGTAAAAAATGAGGCTGTTGCATTGGTGTGTGCAGCAACACATACGAGGTTCGAAACTTTTTATTGCTTTACACTAAAAAAAACAGTGTAGCTAAAAAAACTAGGTTCAAATGTTTTACAAATTTATTAAATATGTACGTTATAATTATGTAGAATCCAAATTTTTGAATAAGGGAAAATAAGTTTTGTAGAATGAAGATAGGCGAAAGCGAAAGGGAGAAAATTCATTACGTTATTTTACGTGGAAGAAAAATGGCAGGAAATATGTACATACATACATATTATTCAGTTTGCATAGCAAGAGAGATAGAGAGAGACAGACACTTGTGCTCGACAATTACTTAAGAAACAGGGTGAGGCACCTATAGCCCATGTTGAAATAACATAAGGTGGTCCCGCCGGCAAGAGATATACACTAAACCAAGGGTGGGCACGAAAATTTAACTTGGGAGCCAGAGCATCAGCAGCAGAGGCTGGGCAGAGAAAAAGGTCATTTTTTGGTCTCGACGCACACAAAAATTTGTGTGTCGTCGTCGAACTTGGTGACAGAGGGACGGCCACAAGCTGCGAGCTCGCGATCGCAACCTTTTTTCCCCTCTCCGCAAAATTCGGGACTTGTCCGTCCCTCTGCCTACAAGCTGCGAGCTCGCGATCGCGACCTTTTTCCCCCTCTCCGCAAAATTCGGGACTTGTCCGTCCCTCTGTCCACAAGTACGACGAGTTTTTGTGTGCGTCGAGACCGAAAAATGACCTTTTTCTCTGCCCAGCCTCTGCCGGTAAAGAGCCACGGGAGCCAAAAGAGCCACTACGTGCCCATCCTTGCACTAAACGTATGCTTGCAATAAGTGCGAGTGAAAGAAATAGTATACTAACAATAAGTGTTGTATTGAGTGTGAGTGAGACGGTGATGTGAGTACACTGCCGCGCAGTGAAGTTAAGTGTATACTTCGGAAAGCTTCGGCTTCTGACGAGACCACCTTATGTTATTTCATCATGCTATAGCCCGTGCGGGCACTTTTGCTCGGCAATTGCTCGTGCGGCCGTCACACAGTGGTCGCCGCCATAGGCCAAAAATAAAAAAAAAAAAGTTAAAATTTTTACTTAAAGTGTGGCAACGCTGTTTTATAATAGATCAAACTTTTTAAATCAGCTGCTATTTTTGTTTTGTTCCCGCTGTCCTCTTCAAGAATAACTGTTAAACATAGAGAAAAAAAATAGACTGGGTTTGAAGCGCACGCAACTTGCAAGTGAGATTACAAGTAAAGTAATTAAATCAATTTAAATTGAGGTTGATCGAACAATGGAAGTCTTTAATATTTTAAATAAAGGTATTAACTACTATATTAAATTATTTTCATCAACCCAGTGTTTTATGTATATTTTTAATAATTAATTTAATATAGGTTCAATTTCACTAACAATTTATATGTTAACTTAAATTTTACTTAGACTTTTAATTGTGAAGTTAATCGAAGTTAACGATCAAACTTATACTGAAATATTACCTTATATTTACAGATTACTTGAGCAAATTTCAGCTGCTAGTTTTTGCTAGCCGCTGCGTAACCTTGAAAAAACCAAAGCAGTCTTGCCGTTTTCTCGTTACTTTTTTCGTTTGTGTAACTGTGCTTTTTGTGATGTGTATTGCAATTATCGTCTTTGTCTTCGCCTTCGTATCTGTTTTCTTCTTTGTGCGTTTTGTTGTGTTGTTTTGTGATTTTCATTTTTATTTATTTGTTCATTTTCTTTTATTTATTTATACATTTTATTAATTTCAATTTATATTATTACTTATTACTATATTTGTATAGGAGCTTCATACGAATGCGAATTTAACAGTATATATATATTTAATAAGTGGTGTTCCGAGACAGGTGCAAATCCAATCAGGGTTCAAAGCATTTTCCAATCTTTGAAATTAAGAGTAGAGAATGATGGATATATAGTGGGAGCTGAATGTTTGGACCACTTAGAAAAACGCATTGATTACTGCTGCAAGAGAATTGCTATATTTTGGCGTGACTGCAAGCGAAATAAAGCATTCGTTTTGGAAAAGCATACGGATTGGCTTTCGACAAATGAACAGTTTTCATTTAAATCCGATGTACTTATTACACCTGATCGTAGCATTGAACGTGGCCGCCCAAAAATTAGTTTCTCCGAGTGTTCAACCCGAACCAAGAGAAGACGGATTGCCGAGATTGCTGATTTGGATGAATCCGCTGCTGAATATTTGCGTTCCGCTGCTGTTGAAGAAAAAATCTTGCCTGCAAGTGCTAATGAGGTTATTTCGCTTATAATGGAAGCGAATTTAACAAAGCACCAATACATGCTCATTAGAGAGTTTGTTAATAGCAAAATTTCTTCTGAGCTTACAGTTAGTGAAGCACATGCAGAAGTGGAGCTTCAAAGTTTATTGGACCATACAACAAAGCGCATAATCGAGTTGCAAGAAAGTGTTATAAGTGATGTAGTCGCCGATCCTATATGCAACCTAAAACTAATAGGGAAATGGGGCTTCGACGGCAGCTCTGGGTACAGCGAATACAAGCAGAAAGTGGAGAACAATAATTTGGAAGACAGTCACTTGTTTGTCACGTCATATGTTCCCCTTGCCCTATTAGCAACTGATGATACGTCCAAAATTGTATGGAAAAACCCACGACCAGCATCCACACGATATTGTCGACCTGTGCGATTTCAATTTATTAAAGAATCAACTGAGTTAAGTATAGAGGGAGGAAAAATATTTCAAGTGCAAAATTAAGAACCTTGTTCCGACGAAAATAGCTGTTGGCAACAAAACATTATTCGTTGAGCATATTTTGCAACTTACAATGGTTGATGGTAAAATTTGTAATGCCTTAACCCAAACATCATCCTCAAAATGCTATATATGCAACGCCAAGCCCACAGAGATGAACAATATTCAGAAAAGTTTGCAAAGAGAAGTTCATCAGGATCGGTTTCAATTCGGGTTGTCACCACTTCATGCATATATAAGATTTTTTGAATATTTCATTCATTTATCCTACAGACTTGATGTTCAAGTCTGGCAAGTTAGAGGGGACGAAGGAAAACGTAAATTTTTGGAAAGAAAAAGAAAAATTCAAACAGAATTCCGTATAAAAATGGGATTGATTGTTGATAACCCGAAGGTTGGTGGATGTGGAACATCGAATGATGGAAACACTGCCAGAAAATTCTTTAGCAATCCTGGGTTATCCGCCGAAATAACAGGCCTAAATGAAGACCTTATTGAACGGTGTGCAACAATATTGCAAGCACTTTGTTCAGGATACAAAATTAATGTGGAAAAATTTAAGACATTTGCACTCCAAATAGCGACTGATCTTACAAGGACATATTCATGGTATTATCTACCGCCGACTGTTCATAAAATTTTAATTCATGGACCATCCATAATTGAAAACGCTCTGGTGTCGATTGGGGAGTTGTCAGAGGAAGCTGCTGAGTCGAGAAATAAGGACATTAAGAAATTTCGTCTAAATCATACGAGAAAAATTTCTCGAGTGGCAACAAATGAAGATCTACTCAATCGATTACTTCTTTCTTCGGATCCATTCATAACGGGACAACGAAAGTTACCCCCTAAAAATAAGTCTGTTTTTAATAAAAATGTTTTTCATCTTTTAGAATAATATATTAAATAATAGCGAACCATATGTGAAAAAATTACAAAAAAAATCATTATTTTTTATTTTTAGATAGGGAACAGAGTGTATAACTTTAGTAGGGGGCTGAATATGAATGATATTTTTTGAGTTTTTTATTTATTATATTTTTATTAAATTTTAGAAAAAGTTTCAGATTTTTAACACCACTAGAAGTATTTTTTGGCCGCTCGCTCCATACAAGCCCGACCACTGTGCGTCAGTGTGCATGCCGATGTGAGCACGAAGTACATACAAGTTGAGAGCGTAAAAAAAAAACACACTACACGCAGAAAAATGAATGCTTCACGTTCTTACATGGCAACTTTAAAAATATTGTGCCATTATTTACATATATATTTACATCAGAGGTAGGCGCCCATAGCCCGTGCGGGCACTTTTGCTCGGCAATTGCTCGTGTGGCCGTCTGTGTGCATGCCGATATGAGCACGAAGTACAAGTTGAGAGTGTAAAAAAACAGCTAGTGTCGCACTCTTTATGCTTGCCGCTCAGTTTTCCGGCTCTTAAAATGAATTCGTGTTGATGTCGACATTCCGACCAAAAGAACTGCCTTTTTGTCCCTTTTTTATGAATTGCCTCAATCTTAACGCATACACTGACACTTTTGAATTGGAGACTTTTTGGTCAGCGTATGCGTTATTCATACAATATTTTCTACATGCAAATAAGAGCGAGTGAAAGATCGCTTCTAAAAAATTTCTCAATCACTTTAAAGTTAACGATGGCATGCAAAGCTGGAAATCCATCGATAGTCTCCCCCCTCGATGGTTTTTTAAGCGATGAAAAAAAAAATTCGATAGTATCGATGGTTTGGTCTTTTTCCATCGATGGATGAAACCATCGATATTATCGATGGTTCCATCGGAAATTTAAAAGGGTTATTCGAAATATTATTCAAATAAAATACAAAATGGTTATTTGTTTTTAAATTTATTTAATTAACATTTGAATTAAAAAAACAAAAACTTCAAACAAAAACTTCATATTCAAACAAAAGCAAACTTCAGTCTCAACTAGATAACTTAAGACTATATAGGTTGTTTACAGATACTTATTGTGAAACAAAAGCTTCAACTTCAAACAAAAACAAGTACTTTCGAAATTAATATGAGAATCTTGCAGAAAAAGACAAGCTAAGCAAAAGGAAAAAAAAATCCACCAAACACGTGACCACGCACAAATAAAGTTCGATAGATCGCCATTGAAAAATTTCTATCGATCTATCGCACTTTTTAATTTCCATCGATACTATCGATGGAGCCATCGATGGATTTCCCAGCTCTAATGGTATGCAACGGATGTGAACTAACACTCTTCAACTTCGTCAAAATGACAGATGATGAGTTGCTTGAATTTTTGTTTGCTCATGGAGTACTAAGGAGACAGTGAATTGTACCTCCTGTGGTAAACCAGCGACATTGACCAAGGAATTTAATTTCCTATGTGAACGTCAATAGCGATTCGTACAAAAGCGTCGGCAAATGTTTAATAGGTGAAAGTATTAGGAAAGACACGATTTTTGAACAATCGAAATTAAGTTTGGGAAAGATCTGCTACCTTATAGCGGTTTTGGTAACGGCTAATATGGAGCAGAAGTTCAATGAAGATGAGCATGGGATGTCCAGTAGGACAATTGTCCAATGGAAAAAATTTATTTGGGAGGTGTACCTAAAAATGGTAGAAGAAGATATAAATGAAACACTGGGTGGTGAAGGCCGAATCGTTGAAATCGACGAGGCAAAATTTGGGAAGCGGAAACACAACAGAGGTAGAGTTGTTGGGGGCCAGTGGGTTGTCGGTGGGGTTGAAAGGGGAACGCTTCACAAGAACACACTTTAATTAGGAGAGATCACAAAGGAACAAGCAGTTCAAAAGTCTCAATTGAACCCAACGAGCAACATAATTAGAAACAAATTTTGAGATCTGTCTTCAGATCAGGTCCTATAAAAAGAGGGGGCTTGGGAAAGAGAGCTCAGAAAAATAAACTCCTGGAAACTAACCACATTTCTGAACAAAAAGTGCTAAAGTGAACATGATTATGTTATTTCCTCATTTCCGTTTCCCGAATTCACCCCCCAGTAACAGGTATACATACCTCCCGAATAAAGACATCCCATGCTCATCCTCATTGAATGTGACTGGTGAGTCTGTCGAGGTGGCGGACCCCATATCTGTGGATCTCCTTGTGGACTGACGGGATTTTCAAGTCCCTATGTAAAACTGAATTTCGGACGTAGAACGGCGCATGCACCAGTTTGCGCAGAAGCTTATTTTGAAATCTTTGCAAGATTTCAACGTTGGAATGACTCGCCGTACCCCACAGCTGAATGCCGTATGTCCAAATGGGCTTCAGTATAGCTTTATACAGCAGCACCTTGCCGACGATTTTGTACGAATCGGTATTGACGTTGATATCGGAAATTAAGATCATTGATCAATGTCGCTGGTTTACCACAGGAAGTACATTTAACTGTCCTTCAAAGTGATATGTTCATTACTACTACCGGAGATACTAAGGAGCTTTATGATGTTCTTAGGTAAGAGAAAAAGAGAGAAGTTCGTAGAGAAAGCAAATCTCGGTTTAATATTCCCTACCCACCACTGCCAGAAACTAGAATTCTAAATCTCTTTTGTGAGGAGGAAACGTGATTTGTCTCGTAGACACGGAGTGTCGGATGAGACTGTCAGGATAATAAAAGCATCGAAGAAGGAAATAATGGGACTATAGAAAAGATAGTAACATCAACGCGGTACCTGACGAATATCAACTCCGAAATGGATCAGGATTCATCACATTGCATTCGCTGTTTTTATTGCCTATGAACTGTTGAATGAGTTGGACTTCGGGCATTAATAACGATGTTCTCAACACCATTTATTTGAAGCTTATGGACAAATAACAATTGGTGAAATATGGATCAATCGTGGGTGCCAAAATGTTTAATCCAACAACGGAATATTTTCTTGGAATTTCAATAATTGCCTTTGGTGATTTAAAACATATCTCTCCAGTTGGTGATAGATTGATATTCCATTCCAACCATAGAGACAACTACTGCGTTTATGCAGGGACTGGACTTTGGGATCTGTTTTAGTTTTCAACGCGTAGATTGTAGCACTAACCATAGAACCATAGAATATGGTACCAAGGGGATTCAGTCGGCCACTATTACCAACTAATTTTTAGAGCGCATACGCAGTAGATTCAATGCCACCATGGTCGATTCAGAAATAGTGCACAGCGATCTGGGCACGGATTACTTGGGAGACGATTTTACCTTTTCGTTGATACTGAACAATGTGGATTTGAGACAACGTACCGGTATGATAGTGGCCTCATACCTAAAGGAGCTTATGCCAACACTATCAGTCGGTGTTGAACTTATATATCAAACCAATGAAATGTTGCCGGGCGGTGAAGGGGCCCGTTGTATCTGCTGTGGCGCCCTATCAGAGCGGCAATAAGCAATGGTCGGGATCGATTAGTCCCAATTCATTGGATTTGTGCTATTTTCAGTCATATGGCCAATGTCTACGAGCATCTGTTGAAATGCAGGCGAATATGCTGAAACGTCAGGCCATTGGACGATTGGCCTATCATTACACCTTACCGAAGGCTTAACTCAATTTTCGTGGTTGCATCGATACGCGTGGCGTGATTAGCGCTGAGTGGGAGAAGCCGCTGAAACCGTTGCCAATGTTATGGGTGATTACTGCTGAAATATGTCATGTATCGGATAACTTTCGTTTAGACATTGGCTTCGTCATGGATTAGTCAACAATAAGAAGTGACCCAGACAGTCAGACCGAGAGACAGTAAGCAGAGAGCAAAGAGAATAGGTTCCCGATGTCATTAAATGTGATTTGAATTCAATAGTTTGAAGAACATTATTGAGCATTTTAATAATACGACAACTAATTTTGTTGACGTTTGAAATTTCACCTTTGTTATCGGATTAAATATAATACAGAACTTCAAAGGTATACATCTAAACTTCGGCATATCCGAAATTAGCTTTATTAATATTTGTTGTGCTTAAATTAGAATGAAAAACGGCCATGTCCGTTCAAACTGGCCTGGAACTAAGCGATAAAGTAATCAACGAATTTCCGGTTGGGCAGAAAAGGACATTAACTTTAGTAATTTATAAGCAGGAACCCTAATTGTCACATGATTCATTTTCAAAATTCAATATTAATTGTTATGTATTTGTCGACTTGTGTAAGTGGCCAAATACTTAGGCATCTTGAACATCTCCGGGTTCGAATCCTGGGCTAATGTCATTGTCATAAAAAGAATGTTGCATGGAATGTTGAGTTTGCAGGATGACAAGCTTCTTTGCCTTAGCAACATAATTAGAAACAAATGTTGAGATCTGTCTTCAGATCAGGTCCTATATAAAAAGGGGGCTTGGGAAACAGAGCTCAGACAAATAAACTCCTGGGAACTAACCACACAGTTCTGAACAAAAAGTACTAGAGTAAATGTGATTAAGTTAAAAGTCAAAAGTATAAAAACATGAGTAAATTAAGTAAGTGTGTTTACGC
The DNA here is from genome assembly GCA_018150345.1 of Drosophila equinoxialis. Taxonomy (NCBI): domain Eukaryota; kingdom Metazoa; phylum Arthropoda; class Insecta; order Diptera; family Drosophilidae; genus Drosophila; species Drosophila equinoxialis. Next base: position 1,674,584 of record JAECWI010000656.1, read on the forward strand.
CCCGATCATTTTACGCCTCAATCATTTTCAACATTTATTATAAAAATCAGAAGTCGAAAAATAATAGAAATCCAGAGGAATTACATATTTGTAAAACGATAATTTAAACTTCCATAACTTAAAGGAAAACATATTCCTTTATCATTTGCACTGCGCTAAGAGCAAAATTCTTTCAGATATAAAAAATGGAAAAGAATCTGAATCTTTTGGAACTGAAGTCGACAACAATGCGACAACAAGGAATAAGGTTTGCTTCACAACCAACACCAACACCACCACCAAAACCACAAGAACACAACTTGAATTAGGAGAGATCACAAGAGAACAAGCTGTTCAAAAGTCTCAATTGGACCCAACGAAATCTTTCGTTTTAAAGCGGTTCCGCCTAAGAACAAGACACGCGAACAATAAGCAAAGACGAATATGTAGTTTTTGTTATTAATAGCATATATTTATCTATTTATTTATGAAATATTTGTGTTCGCTAAAGTCGTTTGCATGGTTATAATAATGTACAGCAAGTTAACCTTTTGCATCCTTTTTAATTGCAGTGAACATAAAAGTGAGTGAAAGACACGTCATAACCAGAAAGTCTCATTTTAGGTTTTTGGTCAGTTAAATGGAAGCTAGTACCAGGTGTGGCTGGAGTTCGAATCTGACTAACTACGCTGACTTCAATGCCTTAACGCTTCGCCTCTGTTTTAATCGACATGTGAACAGTGTTGTCGTTTCAGGGTTAGTTTTTTCAGCACTAACGCATTGTCGATAATATATCGAAATGAATTCATACACTGTAGTGAGTGGTTATTTATGCGAAAAGGTGTATAATATGTAAAGCTATATAAACAAATCAATTGAGCACGATTTCCCGCTTTCGTGATTTATTGCCTTATTTTTATATACTTAACAAATTATTGTATAAATTTTAAGCGTGACTATAGCTAAAAGTAGCTAGAAAAGAGCTGTCAAATTTCGAGATAGTGTTGGAGATGACGGCTATTTGAATCAATTGTTCTATATATTTTAAAAAACAAATACTGTTCACTTTAGAATCTTTTTGAATACCGATGTCAGCTGACATGCCGACTTTCTTACTAGTCGGTTTTGATGAAGGCATCGAGGCAAGGTAAAATCAACTTAACCATTACCAACAAGCTATACAATAATGGCCATTCCACTATGATCATACCTAATGGTTTGGCCTGTTACATGACTTCAACTAAATCTGTCAGCTATAGCCAGGTTGCCATAAACCTACCAAACCTGATCTCTTCACTCTCGAAGAAATAACAGCTCTTACTAGAGAACTTTAAAAACAACCGAACTACTTAACTAACAGTTGGAAAATCATTTAGTTTAGAGGAGTGAACGGCTAATTGCTTAAAGAGTCAATGAAACTCACAGCACATAAGAGCATGTTCAATGCCTGTATACTTAAGCTTTCTTGTACAGATGGCCATCACATCTTAGGAGGTGACGTAAATTGTATTAGCAGACTCTGGAACTACTCCAGAGCAAACTCTTTTAGTAATATTCCTCTGACATGAAAGTTTATTTCTATCCTAATAATTTATACTCCAAGCTTAAAATGAAAACCATCCACTTTTCATCCAACACCTGGCTAAAACATTTGAACAAAATTATACACAAATAAAAACAATCATAGCATCCAAAAATACTGCTCAAAGACAATGGATTAGAACCAAAGCTCGAAGAAACTATATGCTTGTTTGACATATGTATGATGCCTTATGACTCAATTTTGTCTTATGTTTTTCTTTCGTTATGTATATTTCTATATATAAATTTATATTTCTTTAGTGGATCTGATTAAACACCACATAAGTACAACATTTTCTGTCAGAACTATCGGACACGTGCGGCTATCCTTTTTCGATTAGTGACTTACTCACTAACTAAGAGTACACCTCTAGTTAGTAAATCAAATTAATATATCCTGGCAAGATTCTGTTAAGTATTTAGAAATAAGTTAAAACAAAACCAGAGGGCCGGGGCTAACTTCGAACGCGCCGAGGTTTGTATACCCTTGAAAGTTGTTTGGTACTCTTTCCTCATTTGTAGCCGTCAAAGAGGAAAAACGTTTGACCCAAAAAAAATAATGTTTGCGAAAAAACGACCCACAATTTTAGCACAGAAAAAAACGAAATTATTGACCAAAGTCACTGTTTTTGACAGGAACGATCTGTGGGAGATATCTGAAATAGTCACCCGATCTTGACCGAATTTGCCACATTCGTTTATAGCTTTAATGAACTCACTAATATTAAATTTCACGACAATAGCTCAGAAAATAACGAAGTTATCCGAGATGTTCAACCCCTGTTACTTACTAGGGCCGCCCAGCATCAATGACTGCTTGTAGACGTCGGCGCATACTTTTGACCAACTGCGGTTGCGTTTCCAACTGTTTACAATGGTACAACAGCAATTTTTGTACCAAATACGATGCGTGTTTGGGGTAATTGTCTTGTTGAAACAAGAAATTCTTGCGATCAAGCCCCAGTTTTTCGACACTTGGCATTAAATGTTCACTCAAAATATTTTTGCTTGTGCATTTTTGTATCAATAAAAACCATTTGTCCAGTCCCATCTGCTGCTATACACCCCCACACCATTACATTGCCAACGCTATGTAACCCTGCACTATGCAGGCAGTTAAGTACGGTTTGGGCAGAAATTTTCTTCTGAGTCCTTTCCTCAATGATTTTTTTGTACGGTCGACACGAATTATTGCTCTTCCTGAGGTGTCAAAATCTTGGGTCTTCCAGCATATTTGTGTTTTTCACTATGCACTGTCAAATGGCCTTTACCAATTGGTCTTCCAATTTCCATTACACTCCGATTTTCGAGATGCAATTTTAAAATAGTTTTGCGCAAATATAGTGATAAATTTTGTCCTCGACCCATTTCGTACACGCTGAAGCAAACCACGAGCAAAACTAACATCGAAACTAAGAAAAAACAGATTCCAAAGCACAAGAAGCAGTAATATAAACGAAATACGCAAAAAAAACACCGATTACCGTTGCATTTTCGAAGAAAAAAGAGTAAGCGAAAATTGTCCAAATAATTGTTGTGCGTAAAAATTTTTTTTTTTTTATTTTTTAAAGTTTTTTTCATATGCCAATTAAGGTTTGTTTTGTTTTTATGTTTTAAATAAGTTTAGTAATATAAATTTTCAAAATGAAATAAATTTGTTTAAACTTAAATATTTTTCAAGTTATTTGTAAAGAATGTTGAAATGTATTGGTGTACGAATAAATGTCGTCGGTTGAACGAGAGCAAAATTATTGGACATTTTGCGAATCGGTCAACAGTTATTTCAGAGAAGAAAAATGTTTAATTATTTGGTCGAAAATGTTTAATTATTAATTTTTGTGGCATTGCCTTAAACTTATAGATTAAGTATGTAATCAAACTTATTATAGTAAGTACAAATGTGTAATATAATGTATAATATTTGGTGTGTTCGTTAATTATCTCTTTTGTTTGAATAAAAGAAATAGGTTCTAGCCTAGTGATATTGTTTGTTACATAAATGCTTTGGCTGTAGTCAAGCAATGAATTTGTTATTGATATTTCATTTAATATTAAGGCACAATCGTAAATTTTTATTATGTTATTGCCTTCTATTATTAAGTCGTTGTTTACACAATTTTGATTAAGTTTGGTTTTTGGTAAATTCCATGTTACAATTATGTTTGGTTCAATGTAATTAGTTTGAAAATTCGTATATGTTTTAGTGTATTTGCAAGTGGTTGGGATTTGATTTAAAATGCCTATTATACATTCATTAGTTTCTATTTGTTTTGTATTTTTATTAAACAAAGTGTTGTTGTTAAAATAGTATTTATCGTATTAATTTTCTGCCAAAATATTTTTATTTTCATCTGGATAAGGAAGTATCTCAAAGATAGGGGTTTTTATTATTTCTTGATGAATGTTTGAAATGAGAAATATCTCGTTTGAATTTGGGTTAAGCCAGGTGGATGATATTCAAAGTTTGTCGGTGAGTCCATTTTACTGCTTTTACTGGGTTTATGTCAATGGATTGACTGCATGTTGATTTTAATGTTAAGAATAGCACGATGCACAGAAAAGTCATTTTGATACCTGTAATGAATCAATTGTCGTATTTGCTTTTATTAACTTTCTTTTTCTTTTTCTTTTTGAATTTTGATTTGTAGTGTGTGACCTTTTGTCCTCTATGTCTTTCTTCAAAATGTTTTTCATCTAACTGATTTATTTCTCCTGTCTTTTTGAATGGATTTGTTGTTCTGGACTTTACTAATGGTGCTTGTTTAAATCTAGTATCGATTTCAAAGTCGTGTCTGTCTTTATTTAAATTGTTTATTTTATGTATTTTATTTGCTTGGGTAGTCGGTAGTCGGGTGATCCTGCATAGATAAAAGTGTCCGCTGGTGTTCGGTTAGTTGTTTTATGTCTCGTCTTATGGTTGTATATGTAGAGAATTTAAGTAATTTATCTTCGATGTCATTTTCACTATTTATAATTCTGAGTTTTTCATTTACTGTTTTATGGAATCTTTCTAAGACTGAGATGCCGTTTTAACTTGTTGTGATTTCTAACTTAACATTATGTTCTTGTAGCCAATTTTTTAGAGCTATACACAGAAATGCTGAATCTTTGTCTGATTTTATTTCTATTGGTTTGCCCATTTCAGTGAATACTTTTATAATTGCTCTCTTGGCTTCTACCCAATCTCTAGACTTACTTCCACAAGTGTTGGAAATTTGGAGTAAATGTCAATGCATGAAAGGAATTGTAAATTGTCGAATATGTAAAAGTCCATGACGTATTTTTCTCTGACATTAAAAGTTTCTGGTGGCATTTCAAAGGTTAGTTTTGTATTTCTATTTTCTGTCTTTGCGATATTGCATACTGAGCATTCGTTGAATCAGGTTTTGAAAATCGGGGAAATAATATTTTTCTTTGAACAAATTAATTGTTTTTTCGATTCCTAGATGTAATAATTCTTTATGTTGTTTTAGAATTATTTCTTTGAATTGTGCAAACGTTTGAATGTCCTCTAACTTAATGCTTGATTTCGAGGTTTTTATACCCTTGCAAAAAGGGTATATTAATTTTGGTCAGAAGTGTGCAACGCATAGAACGAAGCATTTCAGACCATATAAAGTATATATATTCTTGATCAGCACGACGAGACGAGTTCAAATAGCCATGTCCGTCCGTCCGTCCGTCCGTCTGGATCAACGCGAACTCCTTCGAGACCGTAAGAGCTACAGAGCTGAAATTTTGCACGTAGGCTTGTATATACTGCAGGCGTTGTATATCTCGGATTCAGCCGGATCGGACCACTATATTATATAGCTCCCATACAAACGTCAAAGTCACGAACAGTGACTTTGCTCAATAACTTCGTTACTTTTTAAGCTATTGTCGTAAAATTTAATATAAGTTAGTTTATTGTAGCTATAAACGACTGTGCCAAATTTGGTCAAGATCGGGTGACTATACCATATACCTCCCATAGGAACGATCGGTCGAAAACAGTGACTTTTGTCAATAACTTCGTTACCTTTAATGCGATTGCTTTTAAATTAAACATTTGATAGTTAAATATACCTATTAATGATTGTGCCGAATTTGTTAAAGATCAGGTAACTATATCATATAGCTACCATAGAAACGATCGGAGAAAATCAGTGACTTTCATCAAAAAGTTTGTTATCCTATGCTAAGATTGAAGGCCGTTCTTTCGCAGACATTAGACTTTTTGGATAAAACGTTTTTACACTTTGATGGCTATAGGTATGGAACAAATTACCAAAACAGTTGCAAGGGTATACAAACTTCGACGCGGTCAAAGTTAACCTCGGCCCTCTGGTTGTAGTTGCGTTCGATCGTATTATTTCAATAAAGGCTTGTTGGAATATGGGAAAATCATGTTCATTATGAAAATATAGTACAGTTTCCTTACTGCAAAGATATCTTTTATATCCCTTGCGTAAGCATTGGTCATTTCTTTGTATGTTATTTTAATATTTGATTTATGAAAGTAAGTTGGTCTTTCTGCTTTGTCTTCTGAACCTCTAATGAATTCTATTTGCCTGCTGAAATAATTAATGGGTTTTTCGACTATTGGAATGTAATTTCCATTATCCTCATGAGCACTATGTATTGTACATAGCTACGGTCCTGTCTGTTGATCCTAAAAAGTTTTCATCTGTTTTAATTCTGGAAAGGGCATCTGCTACGTGATTTTCTTTGCCGGGTAAATATTTAATTTTATAATCAAACTCATTTAGTTTTATTCTCCATCGTTGAAGTTTCATATTTGGTTCTTTTATATTGCTGAGCTATACTAATGGCTAATGGTCGCTTAGAATTTCGAACTTTCTACCGAAAAGGTATGATCTGAAATACTTTGTTGCCCAAACTATTGCTAGTAATTCTTTTTCTATAGCTGAGTAATTGATCTCATGTTCGTTCAACGTTCTGCCTGCGTAAGAAATAGGTCTAGGTCTAATAAATAGGTCCTGTGAGATGAACGCGCCTAAAGCTATATTGCTAGCATCTGTGGTTAGAAAAAATGGTTTTTTAAAATCGGGGTATGCAAGTATGGGGTCGTTCATAAGAAGATATTTTAATTTTTCAAAGCATGAAATATAGTGTGGGTCGTTTATGTTATTTTTAGCTCCTTTCTTTAATGCAAGAGTTGAAGGTTTAGCAATGTGTGCAAAGTTTGGTATGAATTTTCGGAAGAATCCGCATAATCCTAAGAATGAAGTTATTTCTTTTGGGGTTTTAGGGATCAGAAAATTTTGAATTGCTTTGACTTCATTTGGGTTATGTTTTATACCTTCTGTTGTTATTATATGACCAAGGAATTCGGTTTCCCTTTTCATAGATTCGCATTTGTCGAGTTGGAGTTTAAGATTAGCTTCTCTTAGTTTCTTAAATACCTTTCTGAGTGATAGTATGTGTTCCTCCAATGAAGTGGAGTACACTATAATGTCATCCAGATAAACAAGACAATTCTTATAAATAAGGTCTTCCAAAAGATTATTCATGCCTCTTTGGAATGTTGCCATGTTTAGTTGAGAAAGCTATTTTTGCAATAGATTCAGGATCCATTTGAATTTGATGAAATCCCTTAGCTAAATCAATGGTGGTAAAGTATTGGCATTTCCCCAGTTTATCAAGAATTCTATCCATGACTGGAATTGGGAATTTGTCATTTATTGTGACTTCATTCAAATTTCGGTAGTCAATGACTGAATGACTGATCTGAATTTTTGTTGGTTGGAAGCATCTCATTTTTTTGGAACGATCCAAATGGGTGAACAATAGGGTGAGTTCGATTTTCAAATGATACCCTGTTCGGTCATTTCATTTATTTGTTTGTTGACTTCTATGTCAAACGTTTGGCGATATTTATAAGGACGTTTATAAATTGGGTCCTCATGTTTTGTATGAATAGAGTGCTATATTGTACTCGTGAAAGTCAAATTTCACCTTCGAGGTACTGAATATCACTGAATTCGTACAAGACTTTTTTTTAGTTTTTGTGTTTCCTCGTTATTTAAATGGTCGAGTCTATACTGATTACTTTCTATTATTTCATTTTCAATAGCAAAATTTGTGTCTGGGTCCCTCTCTATAGGTGGGTCTAAACATTCTATGTTATCTTTTTCTTCTATTTCTTCCATATCTCTGAAATAAAATGTATAGTTTCCTAGCTTTACATATTCTTCTTCATAATTTATTTGGGCTTTGCATGCTCTTAGGAAAGTTCTGCCTATTAACTTGTCATATTTATTTGAAAATTTATGGATATAAAATTTTTGTTCTGTCGGACAAAGTTTGTTGGGTGCAAGGAAAATTATTTCTTTTGGTTCTACTGCTCCCTCAATCGTGTGAATTTTGGAATCTCCTAAATAGGTTTTGAAATTAAAAAAGTTTTCAGACATATATTGAAGAGCCTGAGTCGACTACACATCTCAAAGGCTTATTGTTCATTGTGATTCTGATGAAGGACTTGTCTCTATCTCTTCTTCCGATTGATCCGAGGCATTCTGGTGAAAATTTTCGGATGTGTCCATTTTGCTAATTCCACTGTTACTTTCTCTTGGTTTTTTTGTAGGCTGGTTTGCTACCTTATTTTTTTGATAATCATTTTGCTGTTGATAATTCATTGGATTTTGAGCCCTATCAATATTTAATTTTTGTTGAAATTCTTGGAAAAGTTTTTGGTTTTGTGTTGTGTCTGATTGTTTTGTTTGAGACGGAGTTGTACTATTGGGTACAAAAGATTTTCCTCTTTTTTGATTTTGGCTTTGATTTGATTTTCTGATTTCTGTTATGCTATCCTCGTATAACCCTTCTCTTTGAGCTACTTGTTTCAGCTTGCTAACTGTAGTTATATCATATCTAGCTAACGTCATAAATAATCTATCGGGTAATTTTTTGTTTATTATATCTTTTATAGTATTATTTAAAGCATTTGTATAAAGAAGGCTGTTATTTGCATCGTTTTCAAGACTAAGCTTGCTTGTGATAATATAAGATTTATCTTCTATTTCTGTTACAAACTTACGAAGGTTTCCTGTACAGTGGGTGTTGTAGAGGCGTCGAAAAAGTTCCTCATATGGGGTCTGCGTCTTCAATTCATTGATGAGGAATGTTCTTAGTTCCGGCCAGGTGTGGGCTTGTCCAATTTGCGAAAGTCGTTGAGCTTCTCCAGTGAGCTGCATCTCGATTGCGCTGAACAATATGTTATGTTGCCTCATGTCATGGGTTGGATATAGGTGCATGATGAAATCTATTCTCCTTATGAATGATGTCAGATTCTCTGGTGCTCCATCATAGTTTGCCACCTGTCTTAACGAAGACAGTGCTTGATTGAGGTGGGCTTCGGTGAGTTCTGTCATTTTTGTTTTTAGTGGTGTTTTATTTTATTCGCACACAAGTTGGCGTTTTGTTCCACAATTGGAGTTTATGGTTGTAACACACACAGTTGGTATTTCCGCACACAGTTGGCGTTTTTGTTCCACAATTGGAATTTTTTTTTTTTTTTTTTGGTTGCAACACACAGTTGTTATTTCCACACACAGTTGGCATAAATATTTTTCACTGTTGTTGGCTTTTGAGCCCGTAAATTCTTGATGTCGGATCGGAGTTTTATAGTGATTATTCACTAATTCTATGTTGTACACGGATGATAATTCTATGTGTAGAGATCGTAGGCACGAAGCATTGGCACGTGCTAGGCGTCGAGCGAATAGAACCTACAGACAGCAGAAACAGCAGGCCAACACTGCTCGAAGACACGATGACGCGTTCAGGCAGCGAGAGCGCGAACGGGGCGCAGAAGCCCACTTCGTTGTTCGCCAAGATCCTGACTATTCGACGTTCGACGGAGCAGGAGGCCAACACTGGCGAACATGCTGCTCGCAGAGTGAATCAGGATTACAGAGAAGGCGAGCGGATAGTGCTGCAAAAAAATCGATATTATCGATATATCGAAATTTTTGTGTACCCTTACAAATGGTGGTATAAAATTGGTTAGATGTTTGTAACGCAGAGAAGGAATTCTTTTCTTTTGTGTTTAAAAACCTTTGCAAGCAAACAAAAACAGCAAAAACTCAATTGAGATCAAACATAAATTATTATTGAAATTCAATTTCATCATCTTCAAATAAAAATATAACGTACCTAAAAATTCAAACTTAAAATGTAATAATAAAATTTAACAAAAAATATCAAAGAAGCTAACTTCGGCAATGCCGAAATTTATATACCCTTGCAGTCCTTGGCAATAATTATACCCTTGCAGAGGGTATTATAAAATTGGTCAGATGTTTGTAACGCACAGAAGGAGACGTTTCCGACCACATAAAGTATATATATTCTTGATCAGCATGGAAGCTGAGTCGATATAGCCATGTCCGTCTGTCCGTCCGTCCCTCCCTCCCCCCCCCCCTCCCTCCCCCCCCCCCCCCCCCTCTCCGTCCGTCCGTCCGTCCGTCTGTGCAAATCAACTTCACGCTGGCATCTTAAGAGCTATCGGAATGAAATTTCATATTTGAGCTACTTTTAGCCGGGAGATAATAGAGTATGAAAATTGTCAGGATCGGACTACTATATCATATAGCTCTAGAACAAAATTTTTGCAAAAATTGGAGTATCGCCATGAAATTTACCAATATAATAGAATTTGATATAAAATCTCAGATCCCAAAATTTGAGTTTGATCGGATAAATAGAACACAAGTTACAGTCAATTCAAATCGGTTCTACGTCATCAGCAAATCAAACAGAGCACATGCATACGCACACACAGACGTAGCGCTACACGTATGTATGTATGTGTATGCGTGTTGTGCCTTGCTTAAAAATTTGTAGTAAAAGAGAAATAATTTGAATGTTTTGTTTGTGTGTTGATGAATTGAGTTGCAAGGAAAGAAATTTCAAAATGTAAAAAAATTATTGCCAAGGACTGCAAGGGTATATAAACTTCGGCAATGCCGAAGTTAGCTTCTTTGATATTTTTTTTACATTTTGAAATTTCTTTCCCTGCAACTGAATTCATCAATTCACAAACAAAACATTCAAATTATTTCTCTTTTTATAATAAATTTTCTTTCTTCTTGCATCATTCCCTAAGCAAAGCACAACACGCATACACATACAGTTCTTGTAGCTGTTTGCTGCCGGCAGCGCTGCGTGCTGTCTACTAGGTCATCATTTGAACCGATTTGTGTTGACTGTAACTTGTGTTCTATTTATCCGATCAGATTCAAATTTTGGGATCTGTCAACTTATGCCGAATACTATCATATTGGTAAATTTCATGGGGATACTCCAATTTTTGCAAAAATGTTTGTTCCAGAACTATATGATATAGTGGCCCGATCCTGACAAATTTCATACTTTATCTAGCCCGGGTAATAAAAAGCGCACAAAAAAAATTTCATCCCAATATCTCTTAAGATGGCTGAGTAAAACGCGTACGCACAGATAGACGGACAGACGGACATGGCTATATCGACTCACATTCTCATGCTGATCAAGAATATATATACTTTATGGGGTCGCAAACGTCTCCTTCTGTGCGTTACAAACATCTGACCAATTTTATAATACCCTCTGCAAGGGTATAACAATTGCCTTCATGGCAGTATTGAGGAGGAATTTAAAACCCTTTGGTTTTTGCTAAGGGATGTTAAATTATTAAAGCCGGATATTTAAGGACGCACGTTGGGAATGATGTTGCTGGAATGCATAAGTACTTTTTGGCCAGCTTTTTTTGGCGCTCACATCATTGTTGGCGCTCTGAAATATTAAATCGTTTACAAAAATTGAATGTTCATTAATAGTACTAAAATATCTACCTTCCAATACATAAGAGGGTCCTCATTTTCGTCCAGATATTGACCCGTGTAAAAATTTCGTAGATTTATTATTGAATCAGATCGGTCAGTCCGTATTTTTCCGATATGTCGATATTACCAAAAAAACATCGATAGTATCCGAAAGTTCAAGAAAATCGATAATATCGATACAGCTGCGATATTTTTGCAGCACTACGAGCGGAACCTTGACCGTCAAATTGCAAGACTGAATCCAAGCACAAGTGCTAGGCGGTAACAGAATTCAAATTCATCCCAAAGGAGAGTGACTCGAAGGCAAGCCCGAATTCTGGAGCAACAGATACAGGACATGAATGAGGCACGAGTTATTCATTTTCGACAAGACTCTCGAGTTATTCAAGCGACATCTCGAAAGCCTTCTATTAGTCAAAAAAATTACATTTATTTTGCTCTACATGTCGCAGAGCAATAAATACAGGAAAATTTTGAAACTTATGCCTTTCAAAAGGATTTGCTTTCGCTGAAACTCCAGGATGCTTGCAGGATATAACATGCCTAGTAATGGGATGCCCCGAAATCCCATTTATGCGAATTATTTCCCAAGGCTATGAAAGGCAGTGCGCAGTAAGACGAGCAGTTGGTAATGTACCTATTTCCGTCAATGATACAGTAACGGCTCTGCACCTTTTGTAACACCCATGTGGTGCAAATACACAGACACAGTTTCATATGAGACTATTCGACGAGAAAAGTTATGGCTGCATTGACATTTTAGGAAAGCACGGATGTATACTAAAGCATGGTATGTATTTCTGTCTTGGCGACACAATTTAAATCCCGGTGATCAAGAAACTTTACTGGATAATGAGTCCGTTGAAAATGCAATTATTGGAGGAATTGCAATGGCTCCCGGTGAAGGCCTGTAGACATGACGCTATAGGAAGATGCAGAAGAGTTGTCATTTCCATCCATTTCATGTGGACAGATTTCAAGGCAAAATTAAGATAGGGTCGCAAAGTAGTCTCAACTTTGGTACTACGACCGACGCTGCTCAAAGTTACCAAACATGTTGTATATGTACAAACGCTACGAAATGACTCGAATAAAAAATGCCATTTCTATTTGAATTAGAAAAAAATCAGGCAGGACTCAGGTTCCGCGGCTAACATAATGGATGAATCCTTCGTCAATAGCCTGGTCCAGCATGACGATGGATACCATCTTCAAAAAGGTTTGCCCTACTTGCCATCTCATTGAGAGGCAAAGAAGAAAAAAATTTTATCCATGATTGGCCTGCCAACTTTTTTCATAACTCTATCGCGGCCGATACCAAATAGAATAAACTTCCGGTAATTCTATCCCTTCTCATAGACAAAAGAATTATACAGGATGTATCGAATCTATCAGACAATGCGACATGTTCTAGATATTTTGATCACCGGGTTCATCAGTTAAAGAAACTTTTTAAAAGCAAATATATTTTTGGCGATTCTGAACTGTCTCATTATTATTGGATAGAGTTTTAACAACGTGGCTCACCGTGTGGAGATTGATTGTGGTCTCAGGGTATTGGTTATACGGAGCTCCAAAAATGAAGAATACTAATGGATGGTTAAACACAGAAGATGTTCTTACATTCATTGATATGTTCATTACTACTAATGGAGACAATAAGGAGCTTCATGATGTTCTTAGGTATCAATACTATAAACATAGTGCCACATGCAAAGGAGAAATTCGTAGAGAAAGCAAATCTCGGCTGCCAGAAACTAGAATCCTAAATCCCTTTTGTGAGGAGGAAACGTGAGTTGTCTCGTAGACACGGAGTGTCGGATGAGACTGTCATGGATAATAATAACATCGATGAAGGAAATCCTGCAGAAGAAAATAATGGGACTATAGAAAAGATAGTAACATCAACGAGGTACCTGACGAATATCAACTCCAAAATGGATCAGGATTCATCTCACATTGCATTCGCTGCTTTCATTGCCTATGAACTGTTGTGTGAGTTGGACTCCGGGCATTAATAACGATGTTCTCAACACCATTTATTTGAAGCTTATGGACCTAAAGCTAATAACAATTGGTGAAATATGGATCAATCGTGGGTGCCAAAATTTTTAATCCAACAACGGAATATTTTGTTGGAATTTCAATAATTGCCTTTGGTGATTTAAAACATCTCTATCCAGTTGGTGATGGATGGATATTCCATTCCAGCCCCAGAGACAACTACGGCGTTTATGCAGGGACTGCACTTTGGGTCTCTGTTTAAATTTTCTCACACACAAAAATCATACGACAACGCGAAGATTGTAGCACTAACCATAGAACCATAGAATATGATACCGAACGACATGCCATTCAGCTTTAAGCGCTTACAGTTTCCAGTGCGGCTTGCATTTGCAATGTCAATAAATAAATCGCAAGGGCAGTCGCTAAGTGTATGTGGCATCAACCTACAAAATCCATGTTTTTCACATGGCCAATTATATGTCGCCCGTTCCCGTGTCGGAAAACCAACAACTTTATTCTCACACACAAAAATCATACGACAACGCGAAGATTGTAGCACTAACCATAGAACCATAGAATATGGTACCAAGGGGACACAGTCGGCCACTATTACCCACTCTTTTTTTGGAGCGCATACGCAGTAGATTCAATGCCACCATGGCCGATTCAAAAATAGTGCACAGCGAACTGGGCACGGATTACTTGGGAGACGATTTTACCTTTTCGTTGATACTGAACAATGTGGATTTGAGACGTACCGGTATGGCCTCATACCTGAAGAAGCACTATCAGTCGGTGTTGAACTTATATATCAAACCGATGAAATGTTGCCGGGCGGTCAAGGGGGCCGTTGTATCTGCTGTGGCGCGCTATCAGAGTGGCAATAAGCAATGGTCGGGATCGATTAGTCTCAATTCATTGGATTTGTGCTATTTTCAGTCATATGGCCAATGTCTACGAGCATCTGTTGAAATGCAGGCGAATATGTTGAAACGTCAGGCCATTGGACGATTGGCCTATCATTACACCTTACCGAAGGCTCAACTTAATTTTCGTGGTTGCATCGATACGCGTGGCGTGATTAGCGCTGAGTGGGAGAATCGGCTGAAACCGTTGCCAATGTTATGGGTGATTACTGCTGAAATATGTCATGTATCGGATAACTTTCGTTTAGGCATTGGCTTCGTCATGGATTAGTCAACAATAAGAAGTGACCCAGACAGTCAGACCGAGAGACAGTAAGAAGAGAGCGAGAGAATATGGTTCTATGGTTAGTGCTATTATAGTAAATAGTATTTTCAATACGAAAAGAAGCATCCCGATGTCATGAAATGTGTTTTGAATTCAATAGTTTGAAGAACATTTTTTAACATTTTAATAATACGACAACTTATTTTGTAGACGTTTGAAATTTCACCTTTGTTATGTTCATTTAATACTAATCTATATATATAAAAATGAAAGCCTTTTTCCTTGGTCACGGCATCACGCGTGAATGTCTGGACCTATTTCACTAATTCTTTTTTTGTTGTATTTGTTATTATTAGGAGAAGGTTCTTACGGAAAAAAATATTAAGAAAATCTTTGCGAGCCGTACATTTGGAAAATGGTCAACGGGTATATTTTACAGATGCAAACATATTACAACAAGTTGACAGGCCACCATCGACAACATTAACCAGCTTCTTTGAAATGTGCCAGAATGATGATTTTGCCAGAACGCTACTTTATTCAGAAATGCCAAGATATTATACCTGGAATCAATCATCAAAAAAATTCCAACGACGAAAACGAGGACAACCAGTTAGTATTACAAGTACAAGTATTTTTCACCGATGCACTAGGCCGTCTTTATGCAGTCCATCCCAGTCAAGATTAATGTTTCTATTTGCGTTTACTGTTAGTCAATGTTCGTGGTCCAACATCTGCGAACAGTTAATGGTGGCTGTATTGTGTGGCACATACAGAGAAGCCTGTCAACGTTTGGGATTGTTAGAGAATGACACTCATTGGGACCACACTCTCGAAGATGCTGCGATTTATTCAAATCCCAAACAAATACGAACATTATTTTCTATAATTTTGTCTACATGCTTCCCATCAACACCGATTGATTTATGGCATAAATACAAAGATCATATGGCGGAAGATATATTGCATCAGATGCCTCTTAGAACATCGAATGCAGATTTACAAATGAACGAAGAAATTTACAATAAAGCATTAATTATACCATACACCCATAGGGTGAAATGGTATATTAAAGTTCAGCCAAAATGTATGTAACAGGCAGAAGGAAGCTTCTCCGACCCCATAAAGTATATATATTCTTGATCAGTATCAACAGCCGAGTCGATCTAGCCATGTCCGTCTGTCCGTCCGTCTGTCGTCTGTCCGTCCGTCCGTCTTGTCCGTCTGTCCGTATGAACACCTAGATCTCGGAGACTATAAAAGCTAGAGCCACCAAATTTGGAATGTAGGCTCGTGTAGTATGTAGAGTGATCAAGTTTGTTTCAAATTTTTGCCACGCCCCTTTCCGCCCCCGCAATTAAAAAAAAAAAACGTTTATCTCAAAAACTATTGAGCTAGAGACACTCAACTTTGGTATGTATATTTGCATAGTAAATGCGCACATTTTGTATGTATAAAGTATTTTGCCACGCCCCTTTCCGCCCCCGAAATTTGAAAAACTCGATTATCTCCCGTAATTTTTTACCTTGTGCAATCAAATTTGGCACACTTAAATTTGATACTAATACCGAGCAAAATACCAAATTTGATGAAAATCGGACAAAAAATAGCTGAGTTATGCATATAAACGTTTTTGCATAAGGCCTTTGATGGCCGTTGGCGGGTGGGGGCGTAGGGTGCTTATATATAAGTGCGCAGAGATACTGAGATATGCTTGTTAACAAGCATGTGAACAGAATTGTGGAAAATAGGCAAATGCATTAGTTATTACAAATTTGAAATATTTGTTTTACTGGTGTATGGTATACCCAAGTCGGCGAGACGACTTACTTACTTCATTTTAATTGAGGACATGTGCTTGATGCTTACCAACAAAGTACAAATACAAATAGGAATGATAGCACCCAATCGTCCAATGCACAACTCATTTGATCGAGAATTGAGACGCGAAGCCCAATACGATTCCGAAACATTAAGAGAAATGGTTGATAGAACAGGACCCCTTTTGAATCAACAACAAAAATATGCCTACGATACGCTCATGAAAGTAGTGAACGATGGAACTGGCGGATTTTATTTTTTAGATGCTCCTGGTGGAACTTGGGAAAACGTTTCTGTTATCATTGATTTTGGCCACGATTCGATCGCAAAATGGAATTGCACTAGCCCTAGCTTCATGATGGCACATAAAAAACCTTTAGAGGCATTAGATCGCTCAATGCAAGATTTACGAAATAACGGAAACCGGTTTGGTGGTGCAATGATACTATTGGCAGGTGATTTTCGACAAATATTGCCAGTTGTTCCACGCTCAACGCCAGCTGATGAAGTAAATGCATGTTTGAAGTCGTCCATTTTATGGAAATACATTAAAACACTTAAATTTAGTATAGAGAGTCGAATTGCAGGAAGACCAGTCTGGAGAAGTCTTTTCCAAACAACTGCTCGATATCGGTAATGGTAATATTGCTGTTGATACATCATCGGGATACATTACATTCCCTACCAATTTTTGTAACTTTTGTGAATCCAAGACCGAACTCATGGAGATGGTTTTCCCAAACATAGCTCAAAATTACGTAAATCACGATTGGTTAATCGAACGTGTTATATTGGCCACAAAAAATGTTGATGCGAACGAAATGAATTTTCAGATTCAAGAGAAAATAGCTGGCGAATTGAAGAATTACAAATCAGTTGATTCCGTTATTAATGATGATGATGTTGTCAATTATCCAACAGAATTTTTAAATTCGCTGGAATTACCCGGCTTGCCACCTCATAATCTGCAACTAAAAATCGGATCAGTAATTATTATGTTACGGAATATAAACCAGCCACGTCTGTGTGGCACCCGTCTTGCTGTGAAGAAATTATTGAACAATGTCATCGAAGCAACAATTTTAAAAGGGAAGTACAAAGGCGAAGACGTTTTAATCCCACGCATCCCTATGATACCGAACGACATGCCATTCAGCTTTAAGCGCTTACAGTTTCCATTTGCAATGTCAATAAATAAATCGCAAGGGCAGTCGCAAAGTGTATGTGGCATCAACCTACAAAATCCATGTTTTTCACATGGCCAATTATATGTCGCCTGTTCCCGTGTCGGAAAACCAACAACTTTATTTATTTACCAAAAAGCATTTGAGTAGAGAGAACCAGTGAAGATTGAAAATATATATTTTGTTTTTTATTTCATCAAAAATTAGTAAAATCATTTTCAGGTATTCATTTTTATAAGGAGGATTCAGTTCAAATTGAATAGGTACTCATACCTAAGATAGGTCAGCTATACGAAATAATGTAGTGCATGATTGCAACGCTAAGGCGGTACGAAGTTCTCCGGGTCAACTAGTAAAATACATAAAAACAAAACAAACCTTTATTGGCATATGAAAAGACTTAAAACCAGAGGGCCGGGGCTAACTTCGACCGAGTCAAAGTTTGTATACCCTTGCAACTTTTTTGGCAACTCTTGCCTTACCCATAGCCATCAAAGTGTAAAAACGTTTTATCAAAACAGACCAATGTTTGCGAAAAAACGGCTTACATTCTTAGCATAGGAAATAACGAAGTTTTTGATCAAAGTCACTGTTTTCCACCGATCGCTCCTATGGGAGTCACCTATAGTCACCCGATCTTTATCAAATTTATCAAATCATTAACAGATATATTATTTTTTTTTATATTAAGTTACTTCTGAACGAATAAAGCTAGATTTCTTTGGCCTTCCCGTGTATAACAGGTTAACGCCATAGCGTATTCGTGATGCTGAGTTTCGTTTTTTTTTTTTGTTGTGATTGTTAATTTTTTATGCTTTGATATACATTATTAGAGATCAACGTGCGCATCCTTAGTAAATTGTGTAATCGATTTGTAGTTTTAGCTCTGTAGCTCTTACGGTCTCGGAGGAGTTCGCGTTGATCCAGACGGACGGACGGACGGACATGGCTATTTGAACTCGTTTCGTCGTGCTGATCAAGAATATACATATATACTTTATATGGTCTGAGATGCTTCGGCGATAGGTTCTTGCGTGAGTAATTGAACGTTGTGAGCTTATTGGAAAAAAAACCAGAGGGCCGGGGTTAACTTCGACCACGTCGAAGTTTGTATACCCTTGCAACTGTTTTGGTAATTCTTTCCTTACCCATAGCCATCAAACTGTAAAAACGTTTTATCCAAAAAGTCTAATGTTGGCGAAAGAACGGCCTTCAATCTTAGCATAGGATATAACGAACTTTTTGATATAAGCCACTGTTTTCCACCGATCGTTTCTATGGGAGCTATATGATATAGTTACCCGATCTTTATCAAATTTGGCACAGAACACAAAACTGACAAATACCAACTTTTATGACAATAGCTATAAAATTAATGAAGTTATTGAGAAGGTCACTGTTCGTGACTTTGCCGTTTGTATGGGAGCTATATGATATAGTCTCCCGATCTTGATCATATTTGGCACAATTATTAATAGGAACACAAAACTGATAAATACCAACTTTTATGACAATAGCTATAAAATTAATGAAGTTAAAGAGAAAGTCACTGTTCGTGATTTTGCCGTTTGTATGGGAGCTATATGATATAGTGGTCCGATCCGGCTGAATCCGAGATATACAACACCTGCAGTATATACAAACCTAAGTGCAAAATTTTTAGCTCTGTAGCTCTTACGGTCTCGGAGGAGTTCGCGTTGATCCAGACGGACGGACGGACGGACATGGCTATTTGAACTCGTTTCGTCGTGCTGATCAAGAATATACATATATACTTTATATGGTCTGAGATGCTTCATTCTATGCGTTGCACACTTCGGACCAAAATTAATATACCCTTTTTGCAAGGGTATAAAAATTCAAAAAGACTGACAAGACAAAAAAAAAAATTTTCCAGGATTTAATCCTTATTTATTTTTATTTTTTTTTTTTTTTCAACAAAAAGAAAATAAATAAAATTTAATTTTGAGAAAAAAAAAAAAAAAAACGGGTAAAATTACCCTTAAAACCATGGCCTCGTGGGCCAGGGTGAACCCCCTCTCGGAGCAAAGCGGACCTAAAAAACCAAGAATGACGTGGGCATCAAAGGAAAGGAAAATTGCCATCAGTGAAAGTCAATCAGAATCAGAAATTGATGAAGTAGAAATGTCAGAATCCAATGACACAGCACCAAATGACAACGTAAGAAAACCACAGGATAAAATTGACACAACAGAAACGTCAAATGGCAAATCGCAAAATAACGCTCTATTTTATAACAGTACACATAAGGGACCATTTGTGGTGTATGTAGACAGAGTAGACGAGAATAATGAAGAGAGCAGTAAAAGCAGATCGCCAATTAATCCATTAGAGCTCAATGCAGTTTTGTTTAAACTAAAAGTCAAAGACATAATAGCTGTCAATAAGATAGAAGCCTAAGTTATTGAAGCATTTTTATACAAAACTGGAACCATATTTCAGATCCCCACAAGATTCTCAGGCGAGGAGCTTAAAGAGTATATCTCTGCACCAGTGGACATACACGAGATTATTCGTGTGTGTAGAAAGGAGAAGGACAATCTGGTAGCAACAACTAGAGTTAAAATAGTTTTTAAGGGATCTCAAATCCCAACAATCTCAAAAGTACAAGTAAGTCCTTTTGTACCTTTTAGCCAATGCTACAGATGCTTCAGATTTAATCGCTTTGCGCAGCACTGTAAGCAGTAAGATCAAAAATGCAGCAAATGCTCACTGTCGCATGACAAAGAAGAAATCTGCACACAAATCCTTTGTATTAACTGCAAAGAAAATCACACTGCTACTTCAATCGACTGCCCAGCTCGCAACAGAGCCTTTGCCATACAGAAATTTATGTCAATGTCTAGTATCTAGAAATGAAGTAAAAATTAGATACCCAGCTCTTTTTCAAAGACAAAATATGATAGACATTAATGATATAACACAGTTTCCCATTCCAACATGGCAAAAAAAATCTACAACCTCAATTTTGCAGAACAACACAAAATTAGCAGCGGAACAGCTTCATGCTCACTTCCCATATAACAAAACTTTAAGAAACATGCAAAACAGACAAAACGAAGAGAAGAACTCTTCTGAGACAATGAGTAGCTGGAAAGCGACTCTAAATGATCACCAAATTTCTCTAAATGAGAAATACATAAACACACATGCAAACAACACATTTAAATCAAAACCCACACCTATTACTCCCCAATTTAACCAGCCTACTGGTAGCTCCGCTGCTCTTGAAATGGCGGAAGAGGGCTTATCGCAGCTGGCCAAGGACATCTCATAATTCATAACTAATCCAGACATCCATCTGAACTCAGAACACCATAAGTTTTTAGAAATATTAAGAAACAGAATCGCACAAACTAACACAAAAATAGATATCATAAAAACTAACCAATTTAATTAAACTCATAACTTAATCCTTTACTTTTTGCTTTACACTCAACTTTTTATTATAATATACATATGAAGATTCTGCAGTACAATATACAGAGCCTTACGCATAATAACAATAAGCACCTACCAGAACTATTTCTAGTAAAAAACGAAATTGATATAGCAATTATATCTGAAATCTGGGTTACAAACAATGCTAATAGTAGCTTAGCGAATTACAACTTTGTGTGCAGTCCTAGAGCAGATGGATATGGCGGAGTAGGTATATATCTAACAAAAATATATAAAATTTACACAATTAAATTGTATTAGCGAAGTAGAGGTGATTTCAGTGTCCACTAAGAACCTAAAACATAATATAAATATATTTAGCGTCTATGCAGCGCAAAGTCTGAATGATGAACTATTTGAAAAAGGATGCAAAGATATTCTAGTGAGGGCAAACCAGACTTATGGATTAGCAATCATAGGAGGAGATCTTAACGCCAAATCACAAATATGGGGAAACACGATTCAAAACAACAGAGGCAACATCCTTGAACAATTACTAATAAACAATAACTTCTATTGTCTTAACAATGGCAGTCCCACATATTCACATAATACAACATATTTTTCTGCCTTAGACGTCACGTTAATTAACAACTGCAACCTCAACCCAAAGTGGACAGTGACAAACACAAAAATGTCAAACAGCAATCACTTCCCAATTGTACTGGAACCAAACATACGAAGTACAGAATCAAAAAAGGACAAAACACAAGAAAATACTCCAAGACTTCTCAAAAATTCACATTTCTTCACTGGGCAACCTGACCTCAACTACACAAATTATAACTAAACAGAATACAATTTCTATAGACCCAAAAAACAGATACATACCAAAAAAATATTGGGACGAACATTGTGACAAACTCTTTAGACTTAGAAATGCGTGCAGACAAAAATTTTATAAAACAAAACTTCACACAGACGCAATAATATATTTAATGAAGTAAGTAAGTCGTCTCGCCGACTTAGGTATACCATACACCAGTAAAACAAATATTTCAAATTTATTAAACCAATGCATTTTCACATGCTTTTTATTACAAGCATATCTTATAATTTCCCTCACTCAAGTATACGAGCACCCTAGCGCCCCCCACCAGCCAACGGCCAACTACGGCCTTATGGAAAAACGTGTATATGCATAACTTGGTTGTTTTTTGTCCGATTTTGATCAAATTTGGTGTTTTGCTGGGTATTAGTATCAAATTCAAGTGTGCCAAATTTGATTACAAAAGGTAGAAAATTACGTGAGATAATCGAGTTTTCATAAATTACGGGGGCGGAAAGGGGCGTGGCAAAATCGTTGCATATACAATATATGCGCATTTATTAAACAAATACACATACAAAATTTGGTGTCTCTAGCTATTATAGTCTTTAAGAAAATCAAATTTGTTTAAATTTCGTGGGCGGAGGGGGCGTGGCAAATTTTTTTGCAACAAATTTGTGCGCGCTTACTAAAGGATTAATCATACTAAATTTGATGTCTTTAGCTATTGTAGTCTTTAAGAAAATCAAATTTGTTTAAATTTCGTGGGCGGAGGGGGGCGTGGCAAAAATTTGAAATAAACTTGACCACCGTAGGTAATACACGAGTCTACGTACCAAATTTGGTGACTCTAGCTCTTATAGTCTCTGAGATCTACGTGTTCATACGGACAGACGGACGGACGGACGGACATGTCTCTATCGACTCGGCTGTTGATACTGATCAAGAATATATATACTTTATGGGGTCGGAAAAGCTTCCTTCTGCCTGTTACATACATTTTGGCGACTTTAATATACCATTTCACCCTATGGGTGTATGGTATAAAAAGCAATAGAACACTTAACAACTACCTACATAAGGTTAGAAAAAGAAATATGGACAAGCTTATGGACGAAATTTCAAAAACTAATTCTGCAAAAGAAATGTGGCAAAAAATTTGAAAAATATAAAACCAGAGGGCCGGGGTTAACTTCGACCGCGTCGAAGTTTGTATACCCTTGCAACTGTTTTGGTAATTCTTTCCTTACCCATAGCCATCAAAGTGTAAAAACGTTTTATCCAAAAAGTCTAATGTTTGCGAAAGAACGGCCTTCAATCTTAGCATAGGATATAGAGAACTTTTTGATGAAAGTCACTGTTTTCCACCTATCGTTTCTATGGGAGCTGTATGATATAGTCACCCGATCTTGACCAAATTTGGCACATTTATAGCTTCAATAAACTAACAATAGCTTAAAAAGTAACGAAGTTATTGAGAAAAGTCACTGGTCGTGACTTTGACGTTTGTATGGGAGCTATATGATATAGTCACCCGATCTTGATCAAATTTGGCACAATCATTAATAAGAACATAAAACTGACAAATACCAACTTTTATGACAATGGCTATAAAATTAATGAAGTTATTGAGAAAGTCACTGTTCGTGACTTTGCCGTTTGTATGGGAGCTATATGATATAGTCACCCGATCTTGATCAAATTTGGCACAATCATGAATAAGAACATAAAACTGACAAATACCAACTTTTATGACAATGGCTATAAAATTAATGAAGTTATTGAGAAAGTCACTGTTCGTGACTTTGCCGTTTGTATGGGAGCTATATGATATAGTCACCCGATCTTGATCAAATTTGGCACAATCATTAATAAGAACATAAAACTGACAAATACCAACTTTTATGACAATGGCTATAAAATTAATGAAGTTATTGAGAAAGTCACTGGTCGTGACTTTGACGTTTGTATGGGAGCTATATGATATAGTCACCCGATCTTGATCAAATTTGGCACAATCAATAATAAGAACATAAAACTGACAAATACCAACTTTTATGACAATGGCTATAAAATTAATGAAGTTATTGAGAAAGTCACTGTTCGTGACTTTGCCGTTTGTATGGGAGCTATATGATATAGTCACCCGATCTTGATCAAATTTGGCACAATCATGAATAAGAACATAAAACTGACAAATACCAACTTTTATGACAATAGCTATAAAATTAATGAAGTTATTGAGAAAGTCACTGTTTCGTGACTTTGACGTTTGTATGGGAGCTATATGATATAGTGGTCCGATCCGGCTGAATCCGAGATATACAATGCCTGCAGTATATACAAGCCTACGTGCAAAATTTCAGCTCTGTAGCTCTTACGGTCTCGGAGGAGTTCGCGTTGATCCAGACGGACGGACGGACGGACGGACGGACGGACGGACGGACGGACATGGCTATTTGAACTCGTCTCGTCGTGCTGATCAAGAATATATATACTTTATATGGTCTGAGATGCTTCGTTCTATGCGTTGCACACTTCTGACCAAAATTAATATACCCTTTTTGCAAGGGTATAAAAATTAAACCGACAAAGAACGAAAAAACTGATGAGGATCACAAAATATTCCTAAATCAAATGACGTCAGTACCTGACACTCCAGATTGTATTAAAATAGGACTACCGGATAGCTGGTTACTACCCGCTAGCAACTCAAACTTTACAGAAAAAGATTTGACTTGACTTGACTTTTTAAACTCTCGCAACCCGGACTCAGCAAGGGGTCTGGACAATATCTCTTATAGAATGCTTCTAGCCTTAGCCACCCTCAGAAATCCAAATTTTGGTGTCCCTATTAAACGAGACTTTAGATAACGGTGACATACCAGCTAGTTGGAGAAAAATAAAAGTAGTACCGGTCCTTAAAAAAAACCTAGACTCAGCAATAATAATAAACAATAGACCTATATGCCTACTAGGCGTAGTTTTCAAATCCCTAGAAGGGTTTGTAAAAACAAAGATAGAAAACCATATAAACAACAACAACATATTACCACCGAGATCTTACGTTTTCCGGAAACACCACTCCACATCACACTGCATAAATGACGTTATTAACAACATAGCAAATCTGAAAGCTATGGGCATGCACGTTTGTGCATCAGTATTAGATTTAAGCAAAGCTTTCGACTCTGTTAATATTCCCATACTAGGCAACAAACTAATAGATTTAAGTTTTGATCACAGACATATAAAATTCATTTGCAACTATCTTAAAGAAAGAGTATTAACTATGGGAAAAACAGAAATAAAAATAGGAAAGGGAGTAAGTCAGGGTAGCTGTCTCAGCCCAATACTTTTTAATTTATACACAGCCGAGCTGCATAACATAAGCAACCAAACTAACAGCATTCTTTTCCAATATGCTGATGACTTTTTTCTGGTATGTTACCATAAAAAACTTTACAGACGCTAAAAACATATTAGAAAGCCAAGTTATAAAATTTGGTAAAATGTGCAATAAAATTAACCTGTCATTCAAGCCGGACAAATCTGCAGCTTTACATTTTAATTTAAGAAGAAAACCTCTACACTTAATATGCAACAATGTAGCTATAGGAGATGTAGATAAAATTAATTATTTAGGGAGACTGATTAGCTCTAATAATTCTTCGACTCAACACATAAAGGCAGTAATTGCTAAATCCAACCAAACAAATATGTTTCTTCATATGATTAGTGGATGTCGTTTTGGCAAGCCTTTACAAGGAATAGATACGGGTATGCAAGCTCTTCATTTGCAAATGCCAATAAAACGGTAATGGGTATCATTAATACTCACGCTAAGGAAGGCCTTAGGGCTTATTAGATCAACTCCAACTAATATAATATATCATCTAGCGGCTGAACTCCCGCCAGAGTATAGGATTAAATTTAACAACTGGTCAGGGTCTTCGCCCATGGCCTGCCAGCAGCGTCGCTCCTGTCCAGTATCTTCTATGCTAATAAAACAAGTTATGCCAAAGTGTATGTTGAATTTAAAGATGTCCTGGACAATATTACACCTATATTACACGCATGGAAGGCGCACACGAAAGATCTTCGTGGATGCCAACTTTGCGAAAGGTGCCTTTAAAAACAAAAGAGATGCAAATGAATCAATAATACTCTCCCTCTATAAAGAAAAAAATTAAGAATTTAAACTCAAAGAATTTTGACCTGATTTACACAGATGGTTCAGTCTCTGATAATTTTACCGGAAGTGCTTTCTTTCACTTAGGCTCCAACACCACAAAGAGCTATTACAGTAATAGAAAATTGTCATCATTGACTGCGGAACTCACAGCTTTGGAAAAAGCAGTGGAGTTCGCTGATTTGAATCACCTCTGCAGAGTAGCGTTCCTAACAGACAGCCTTGGAGCAATCCAAACAAATAGAAACCCCAAGAACAATAATTGCATTGCTGAGAGGATACTTAAAAATATAGAAAATAGTTGTAATATTATCTCAGTCGAAGTACACCACATACCTAGTCACTCAAATATAAGAGAAAATAATTTAGTGGATACCGCAGCCAAAAATGCCAGATATGATGGAGTGTTCACGCACATAAGCTGGACAATCAACGATGCTATAAACCATATGTACAACCAAAAAAAACTGGAATGGGAAAGAGCGTACAGTGAATTTTGTATAGAGCGAAACAAAGGATACTGCCTTCTATATTCTTATGTGTCATCGCAACCATGGTTCCAGGGAAAAGACTTCTTTCATCGACTAGAAATAAAACAATTAAATAGAGTATTAAGCGGACATGCATTTGACAAAAACACTTTATTCAAAATGAAAGTCGTAGATAACAACTTATGTGATACTTGCAATATTACAGAAGATATCTCACATATTGTATTAATTTGCCCAAAACACACAAATATCCGAATGAATTTCCCAACACTAACAATAACAGATATATTAAACTAGCAAATATTAAATTTGACAGCAATCGTATTAAAAGTAACGAAGCTATTCACAAAAGTCTGTTTTTGACCGATCGTTCCTATGGGAGCTATATGATATAGTCAACCGATCTTTGGCACAGTGGCTTATAGATGTAATAGACTGATCAATTTTAAATTTCACGACAATAGCTGGCAAAATAACGAAGTTATTTAGAAAAGTCACTGTTCGTGACTTGCCGTTTGTATGGGAGCTATGTATATGATATAGTGATCCGATCCTGCTGAGTCCGAAGTATACAACCTGTGCAGTATGTACGAGCTTACATGCGAAATTTCAGCTCTGTAGCTCTTACGGTCTAGGAGGAGTTTACGCTGATCCAGACGGACGGACGGACATGTCTATCGTCCCGTTGTGCTGATCAAGAATATGTATACTTCATATGGTTGGAGATGCTTCCACTTTTAGCAAGGGTAAAAAAAAATAATAAAACAGAACTAATTTGAATCCATTCGTCTTCTAAACAAAAATACAATGGACTTTAGACAACATCTATAAAGTCATCCCACAAAGTCTCATTATGAAACTCCAACATAGATTTTATATGTATAAATGTATTTTTCCACGGAGAAGGTTAATATGCTATGCTCATTAACGTGAATCACCACCAGGTGGCGCTGCAGAGTAGCAACTTCTGCCCGGACAATAGATTTTCATAAAAATTACAATGACTATGACATCCAATGCATTTCATGCTAAGCTGAATTATTATCTGATTACACCTTTAGCACACAAGAGAGCATTAGGAATTAGACCAGCAACAAGTACCAAGGCTAGAAGACCTTTGAGTACACGCCGCTCAAACCCCTTTGGCTAAATCGTCTGAACGTACTAACCAGATCCGTTCTTCTGAGACTCTTTGTTTTTCAAATTCATGTTTTTAATAAATAAAAATGGCAAACGCTGTGAAAAAGGAATACTTTGTAACTTTTGCCGCTCCGAAAAGAATCATATTTTGAAAGACATTGTGAAACCCAACTTAAGCATTATAATAAATTTCTAGGCGCTGAATGAGCCTTAAAATTATTTCAAGTTAAGAGCGAAGTATTTTTTACTTTTTGTAGCTCACACAATTAACCAGCCGAAACCCATATCCCCAACAACTAAGACGTCCCTTGTGTGACTGGAAAGCACAAAGGTGGTCACAATGCCCTGAGGCACAGAAAATTTAAGGTTTAAGAAGAGACGTTACCCATTTTTACCCAGACTTTTTAGTCGACTTAGCTTTCTGCTGTGATATGACAAAGATGTTGAGTGAATTGATTTTTTTACTGCAGAAATACATGTAAATTGCTCAGAAAAAAATTTAAAGCTCTGTAAAAAGCGGCCATGTCCGTACAAACCGGCGTGGAACTGTAAGCGATAAATCGATGAATCTTTTGGAACTGAAGTCGCCAATAATGCGACAACAAGGAATAAGGTTTGCTTCACAACCAACACCACCAAAAAAAACACAAGAACACATTTGAATTAGGAGAAATCACAAGAGAACAAGCTGTTCAAAAGTCTCAATTGGACCCAACGAAATCTTTCATTTTAAAACGGTTCCGCCTAAGAACAAGACACACGAACAATAAGCGAAGACGAATATGAAAGTTTTTGTTAATAATAGCATATATTTATCTATTTTTTTATGAAATATTTGTTTTCGCTAATGTCTTTTGCATGGTTATAATAATGTACAGCAAGTTAACCTTTTGCATCCTTTTTAATTGCAGTTTAACATAAAAGTGAGTGAAAGACACGTCATAACCAGAAAGTCACATTTCAGTTTAATGGAAGCTAGTACCAGGTGTGGCTGGAGTTCGAATCTGACTAACTACGCTGACTTCAATGCCTTAACGCTACGCGTCTCTCATTCCAATTGACATGTGGACAGTGTTGTCGTTTCAGGGTTAGTTTTTTCAGCACTAACGCATTATCGATAATATATCGAAATGAATTCATACACTGTAGTGTATGGAAATTTAAGCGAAAAGGTGTATAAAATAAAAGGCTACATAAACAAATTAATCGAGCACGAGTTCCCGCTTTCGTGATTTATTGCTTTATTTTTATGTAATTAACAAAACATTTAAATTTCAAGCTAGACTATAGCTAAAAGTAGCTAGAAAAGAGCATGTGGACAGTGTTGTCGTTTCAGGGTTTGCCCAGAAGATTTTGCGTTTTTTTTTTTAACTATTTTAGGCGACCATCCATTATCTCTTTGACTTGTTAGAAAGTGCAGAGATACAAATTTTTTGTATACAATTGTGTCATGTGTTGCATGTCTTATAAGGATCCTTGCAGTACAGTTCCATCTAAATTGAACCAATATACAATATACTGCGTTGAAGTTAAAATAAATATGTGAACAATTCGAAAATTATTTTGTTTTCGAACGTAAAACAAATGCAAATGCTCAAAATTTTAATGACAAATTGAAGTTCTGCAATTTGCTTTCAATTTCGTTTCTTTCTGTTTGTTTATTTCCATTCATTGGAAATGTAAAATTTCCGCTGTGATAGCCAAATTTACTCCAGCGAATGACAAACTGAATGATAAAAGCTGAATCTAGCTGTTTCCAGCTAAAATAGTGTGCCCAAAAATTGGTGCCATATTTAAATTTATTATTTAATGGGCAATTGCGAAAAGTTAAAGGTTAATGATGCTTACCTGCGTATGTATTTACCTAAATAGAATATTGAATATTTTTGATTAATGTGTTAGTTAGGCTAAGAATTAGGTTTTTTTGGTTTCATTAAAAATAGAGCAAATTGATAGCACTTTTGTTAATACTTGATTATTAATTTACTTAATACTTCTACTAATGATTACTACTGTTTCTATAACTGTTACCTATTTGTGCTGCAATTTCTTTTGTGAGTGTGTTTTTGGGACCTTTCATAAAAAAAATAATAACGGAAAGAGCTATTAAGAGTATGTTGTTTCATTGAATTGAGAACAAATAAAAATTAAATTTATTTCTGTTTTAGTTAATTAATTAATTAATTATTGCATACTCAAGATCCTAAATTTCTTATAAGTTTTGCATTTCCAAATTTTCTATGGAAGAAACTAGACTTAGCTGAAAGTACATTCTCATTAGCATGTCTAAGTAATCTGAAACTCTGATAAAGTCAACCTGTCAGAATGACCAGAGAAGTGCCCAGGCATCTGACTTTATTTTGATAATTATTTCAATTCATTGCCTCTTTTGATATATTTGTCGGTTAATGAATTTTAGCTTTGGGTACTATAGGAAGAAATAGAATCCCAAACAACAATGGACTTGATAGTATTACTTTAAAGAAACATCCACGGGATACGTCTTTTGAATCGCGGATTTCGACGGTGTTTACATATGACTAACATATGACATATGACGAAAAGGGTACAAGTACCCAAACTGCACAGGATTTTCACAAGTAACTTGCGGGAAATAAATAATAAATAAAACCATTGTTTAAAAAACATTCATTTAAATTAAACATAATTGAACTATAAATTTATGTTAAAAAGTTTGAAAACATCCACATTAAGAAAAATGAAGTAAGTCGTTCCGCCGACTTAGGTATACCATACACCAGGAAAGCAAATATTTCAAATTTATTAAACAAATGCATTTTTACATGCTTTTTATTACAAGCATATCTTATAATTTCCCTCACTCAAGTATACGAGCACCCTAGCGCCCCCACCAGCCAACGACCAGCTCCGGCCTTATGGAAAAACGTTTTTATGCATAACTTGGCTATTTTTAGTCAAATTTGGTATTTTGCTTAATATTAGTATCAAATTTAAGTGTGATTCCACAAGGTAGAAAATTACGGGAGATATTCGAATTTTTGAAAATTTCGGTGGCGGAAAGGGGCGTGGCAAAATCTTTATACATACAAAATGTGCGCATTTACTTAGCAGATATACATACCAAATTTTTTGTCTCTAGCTAGAACAGTTTTTGAGATAAACGTTTTTTTTTAAATTGCGGGGGGCGGAAAGGGGCTGGCAAAAATTTGAAATAAACTTGGTCACTTTACATACTACACGAGCCTACATACCAAATTTGGTGCCTCTATCTCTTATAGTCTCCGAGATCTACGCATTCATACGGACGGCAGACGGACGAACGGACGGACAGGCGGACATTGCTAAATCTACTCGGCTGTTGATCCTGATCGTTTACTGATTTACTTTTCTACAAAGGTCTGGGTAAGATTTTTAACTAATGATTTTTACATGCTTTGAAAGTATCTGCTGAGTTTGATCTGAACAAACAGTTTATGAAGAGAAAACCAAAGATGAAGCGATGACAAAAAAAACCAGAGGGCCGGGGTTAACTTCGACCGCGTCGAAGTTTGTATACCCTTGCAACTGTTTTGGTAATTCTTTCCTTACCCATAGCCATCAAAGTGTAAAAACGTTTTATTCAAAAAGACTAATGTTTGCGAAAGAACGGCCTTCAATCTTAGCATAGGATATAACGAACTTTTTGATGAAAGTCACTGTTTTCCACCTATCGTTTCTATGGGAGCTATATGATATAGTCACCCGATCTTGATCAAATTTGGCACAATCATTAATAAGAACATAAAACTGACAAATACCAACTTTTATGACAATAGCTATAAAATTAATGAAGTTATTGAGAAAGTCACTGTTCGTGACTTTGCCGTTTGTATGGGAGCTATATGATATAGTCACCCGATCTTGATCGAATTTGGCACAATCATTAACAAGAACATAAAACTGACAAATACCAACTTTCATGACAATAGCTATAAAATTAATGAAGTTATTGAGAAAGTCACTGTTTGTGACTTTGCCGTTTGTATGGGAGCTATATGATATAGTCACCCGATCTTGATCGAATTTGGCACAATCATTAATAAGAACATAAAATGGACAAATACCAACTTTTATGACAATAGCTATAAAATTAATGAAGTTATTGAGAAAGTCACTGTTCATGACTTTGCCGTTTGTATGGAAGCTATATGATATAGTCACCCGATCTTGATCGAATTTGGCACAATCATTAACAAGAACATAAAACTGACAAATACCAACTTTTATGACAATAGCTATAAAATTAATGAAGTTATTGAGAAAGTCACTGTTCGTGACTTTGCCGTTTGTATGGGAGCTATATGATATAGTCACCCGATCTTGATCGAATTTGGCACAATCATTAACAAGAACATAAAACTGACAAATACCAACTTTCATGACAATAGCTATAAAATTAATGAAGTTATTGAGAAAGTCACTGTTTCGTGACTTTGACGTTTGTATGGGAGCTATATGATATAGTGGTCCGATCCGGCTGAATCCGAGATATACAATGCCTGCAGTATATACAAGCCTACGTGCAAAATTTCAGCTCTGTAGCTCTTACGGTCTCGGAGGAGTTCGCGTTGATCCAGACGGACGGACGGACGGACGGACGGACGGACGGACGGACGGACGGACGGACGGACGGACGGACATGGCTATTTGAACTCGTCTCGTCGTGCTGATCAAGAATATATATACTTTATATAGTCTGAGATGCTTCGTTCTATGCGTTGCACACTTCTGACCAAAATTAATATACCCTTTTTGCAAGGGTATAAACATCAAAGAAGTTAGCATTGGTTGGTTAACATTAACCTTGTTTTGACAATTAGTAAGCCTTAAACCCTCCCCCCCCTAAATAGACTTTTTTGGCAAACTATTTTGCAATGAAGTTGTATTAATCATGCCAAAGGAAACGAAGAAGACATCGCTAATTTCATTGGAGCAATACGAGCTGAATCAATGGCTGCAGGAGCACAACATCAATCCGACCACAATAAGTCGCACCTTCACCAATGTCATGCCCCTAGCGCGCCTTTTGTCGCGTTACTATCCTAAGCTGATCGTCAAAAACTACTATCCGCCCAGGAATAGTCCAATTCCTGGCCAATTGAAAGCTCTTCAAGGATCGCGTTCTGCACAAGGTGGGAGTACGACACGGGATGAGATGGGTCGAGTGGCACGATGTATTCCCGGTTCGGCAGATTTGTTGCTTTTCAGCGTAATGGTTGCCCGTTGTGATTGAAAACAAATGTATACAAAATATAATTAAAATTAATGGTATGGCAAAGTCTACTCGAGGTGTCTGTTAGTATTGAGTTTTTGAAGGAGGGGAGTCTTTCGAGCCAACTCAAGGGATTCTAGCAGAGGGCGGACTGCAGGGTTTTCTGTAACCTACTTTTAAAGGAATACATATTCCTTTATCATTTGCACTGCGCTAAGCGCAAAATTCTTTCAGATATAAAAAATGGAAAAATGCGACAACAAGGAATAAGGATTGCTTCACAACCAACACCAACACCATCACCACCACCAAAACCACAAGAACACACTTGAATTAGGAGAGATCACAAGAGAACAAGCTTAATTGGACCCAACGAGATCTTTCATTTTAAAACGGTTCCGCCTAAAAGCAAATCAAAACCACAAGAACACACTTGAATTAGGAGGGATCACAAGAGTAATAGCTGTTCAAAAGTCTTAATTGGACCCAACGAGATCTTGTATTTTAAAACGGTTCCGCCTAAGAGCAAATCGAAACCACAAGAACACACTTGTATTAGGAGAGATCATAAGAGAACAAGCTGTTCAAAAGTCTCAATTGGACCCAACGAGATCTTTCATTTTAAAACGGTTCCGCCTAAAGTCTTTTGCATGGTTATAATAATGTTAAAAGCAAGTTAACCTTTTGCATCCTTTTTAATTGCAGTGAAAGACACGTCATAACCAGAAAGTCACATTTAAGATTTTTGGTCAGTTAAATGGAAGCTAGTACCAGGTGTGGCTGGAGTTTGAATCTGACTAACTACGCTGACTTCAATGCCTTAACGCTACGCGTCTCTCATTCCAATTGACATGTGGACAGTGTTGTCGTTTCAGGGTTAGTTTTTTTTAGCACTATCGATAATATATCGAAATGATTTAATACACTGTAGTGTATGGATATTTAAGCGAAAAGGTGTATAAAATGAAAGGCTCCATAAACAAATCAATCGAGCACGATTTCCCCGCTTTCGTGATTTATTGCCTTATTTTTATATACTTAACAATTATTGCATAAATTTTAAGCGTGACTATAGCTAAAAGTAGCTAGAAAAGAGCTGTCAAATTTCGAGATAGTGTTGGAGATGACGGCTATTTGGGTACAGCTGATAAAAAAGTACGCGGGCTTTTTGAATCAATTGTTCTCACTATATTCTAAAAAACAAATACTCTTCACTTTAGAATATTTTTCAAATTCATAATACAAAATATGGGTCAATACCGATGTCAGCTGACATGCCGACTCTCTTACTAGTCGGTTTTGATGAAGGCATCGAGGCAAGGTAAAATAAACTTAACCATTGCCAACAAGCTATACAATAATGCCCATTTCACTATGATCATACCTAATGGTTTGCCTGTTACATGCCTCCACCTAAATCTGTCAGCTATAGCCAGGTTGCCATAAACCTACCAAACCTGATCTCTTCACTCTCAAAGAAATAACTGTTCTTACTAGAGAACTTTAAAACCAACCGAACTACTTAACTACAGATATAATCGACAAATAATCACAGGCTGTGTTGCAATAAGAGTTGGAAAATCCTTTAAGTTCAGAGGAGTGATACGCATCTGAACGGCTAATTGCTTAAAGAGTCAATGCAACTCACAGCACATAAGAGCATGTTCAATGCCTGTATACTTAAGATTTCTTGTATAGATTTGCCATTACATCTTAGGAGGTGACGTAAATTGGATTAGCAGACTCTGGAACTACTCCAGAGCAAACTCTTTTAGTAATATTCTTATGACATGAAAGTTTATTTCTATCCTAATAATTTATACTCTAAGCTTAAAAGGAAAACCATCCACTCTTCATCCACCTGGCTAAAACATTTGAACAAAGCATCCAAAAATACTGTTCAAAGACAATGGATTAGAACCAGACAGCCAATCCGCAAAGCTGGAAGAAACTATATGCTTGTTTGACATATGATGCCTTATGACTCAATTTTGTCTTATGTTTTTCTTTCGTTTTGTATATTTCTTTAGTGCATCTGATTAAACACCACATAAAGAGATAGTACAACAATTTCTGTCTGAACTATCTGATCAGTCCTTCACGTGCGGCTCTCTTTTTTCGATTAGTGACTTACTCACTTACCACTTACTCACTTACACCTCTAGTTAGTAAATCAAATTAATTTATCCTGGCAAGATTCTGTTAAGTATTTAGAAACAAGTTATAACAAAAAAATGCTCTTTAGTCCATATGAGCTGCGTTGCTTATAAGAAGAAGAAAAGAAGACAGTTTTTTACTTCTATCCATTTATAAAACATAATTCCCAGAGACCTATTTAAAATTAATAAATTTATAACTCAAGATACGATAACTTTTAATACTCAAATTAATTGTCTGATCGTTTAGTATGAAGTTAGTATAAAGCATCTTATTGAGGTTTTCCATTCCATATTTCCATGTAAATCCAAATCATTGTACAACATTATTCCCGAGGTATTAGATATTATCTAATATCTCAACTCAAAAAACATTTATTAAGTTTGGACTCTAAAATATACATATAAAGCTAGTTTTAAGCTATAAGCTATATTCAATAATCAAAGAATTGAATTGTGGGTAATCCAGACAATTCCAGTGCCCTGATTCGAAAGAAACGAACTGTGCCGGAAACAAATTGTGAATCTTCGCACTGAGATTATCGAAATCCTTATTTTTTGACGTCAATATTGCTCATTCACCCAGCCAATTGGTGCTGTGAGTCTATGATGTGACAGAAACTGTGGGTGATGTGATAGATCAAGTAGGGGTTGGGTAATTTGTGCGTGACCTTGCTACCTCCAATATCTAACAACTGCTTACAGAAAAACCATTTACGATTTTGTCTTGTTGCTAAAATAGTCGAATGCCAGTTGATAATTTCAATAGCTTCTTTTGGGCCAACAATCAATTTGCATACCTGTAAAATCTTATCCATTTTGCTATTTTTGGTTATTCGCTATTTTCAAAGGCAAGTTAAAGGTATAGTAAGCAGCCTTCTAGTAGAGCTGCAGCCATTCCAGATAAAGCCAAGGCTACATTATGTGATCTTCGCCAAAGGCAATGGAATTAAGAAAGTTTTTTCGGTCTCTCAAGGAAGTAAAACTTGCATATTGGTACACATCGAAGTCGGTGGTGTTTTTTTTTTTGCGCTCTCGCCTATTTACTGTCTTTCGTTCTTTCGTGAAGTTAGTTTATAATATTCAATTTAAATTCATTGCTTTTACCAATTTTTATTTATATATCAATATCAAAACTTTAGTCAACGCAAATATAATTTTGTTGTTGCGCTGCTTAGTTTTTGATTTCGTTCTATTTTTTGCTCCCACCCGCGCTCTCAATTTACAGTTCATAGTTTGTTTTTGTTTGTGTGGTGTTGGTGCTTTCTATTCTTTTGTTTTCTCTTTTTTTTTTGTTTTTGTCTTTCTAATTTGCATATTGCAGTTAGCTTTTGCATTGGTTTGTATACGCCTCTCTTAACATAAATATATATGATAAATCACTTATTTAATAATGTCTGTCTGTTGCAAATATAATTGCAATAATCCCAGCAAGACCAGTGAAGACTTTCATTACTGTTGGCTGTGTGACAATGTAATGCACTTTAATTGTGCTGGTTACACAGTCAGGTGGCGGCCTCACATGGGGCTGTGATTCGTGTCATGGCTTGGAGCTCGAGATGCGAAGTTTTATGAAACGGACTGGGGATGCGTTTAAAGCCCTGTCAGCTGGCGTTCATTAGCTCCAAGAAGAGCTTTTGACGATGGACCTAAATGTTACATATGTCACCAAATGTACAGCAGCTGATATCGTTTAGGAGTACGGCTCTGGCAGGTGTGGAGTCTCTTCCCATTTCCCCTGGAGATAGTATCCCACCTACTAACATGATATCGGTTGTAGTTTCCGAACCGTCCGGGCAAACATACGTTTCCAGGAATATTGCCAATAAAGTAGTTACAAGAGGAGCTAGTAAAGTGTTGGCTGCTTCAGCTGCTGGTGCGTCTACTGTAGCCGCTACTGCTGTGCCTAGTACTTCTAGTTTTTTTTTTCTGGCCTATCAGAACGTGCGGGGACTAAAGTCTAAACTCTCTAGACTCTATGTAGATAGTTTAGCTTTTGACTTTCATATTCTTGCCTGTACTGAGACTTGGCTGAAGCCCGATATTGCCGATGCTTTAATTTTCCCCTCAAAATATTTAATAAATTTAATTTTGATCGCTGTTGACTCGGCGTTCTAGTCTGAGATTGTCCAGTCTTCCAATCAGGAAATTGAATTTGTTTGTGTTAAAATTTCGTTTAATTCTTTTTCTGCCTATATTACTTTGGAAGCTATTCAACTTGTTTCCTCATATATCTCTGATAAAGACTTGCTCGTTGTTCTGGGAGATTTAAATTTACCTGAGATTGCCTGGACCCTCTCATATGATTCTTTATTACTGTTGCCCTCCTCGTCACATTGTTTCATAGATGGTCTGCTTGAGTTGTCCCTAACTCAAATAAATCCTGTCCGGAGTAGTCACTAGATCACTAGATCTGGTATTTGTGTTGAATTCTTCCATCTTGCGATGTTTCCAGGACTGATCCCTTAGTTATCCCTGAAGACAATTTTCATCCAACTCTGGATGTAACCATTGACCTTCCTTTTTGGGGTTATGTCTCGACATAATAACTCGATGCCTCCAATCCAATCCAAACTTAAAAAAACTCTTGTTAACTAATGATTGATTAATATCTGTATACTTGCACGAATATGGATTCTGCCATTTCTGTCTTCTATAAAACTCTTGAGTCGTTCTTTGATGTTTGTGTCCCGCGTGTAGCTCAAAGATAGTCTGATAGACCTCCTTGGTTCTCACGTGAGTTATGTACCTTGAAGAACGTAAAATCAAGATGCTATAAAA
Source organism: Drosophila equinoxialis (assembly GCA_018150345.1). NCBI lineage: Eukaryota > Metazoa > Arthropoda > Insecta > Diptera > Drosophilidae > Drosophila > Drosophila equinoxialis. The sequence goes on from JAECWI010000656.1 coordinate 1,712,401, forward strand.
GATTTTAAAAATCCGGTAAAGCATCGGATTTTTCCCTATATGTAGTTGCTCGATCAAATTTTATGGTGCCGAATTCACATTGCTATAAGGATTATCTCAGGTTTTCTCGAGATCCTAAGCAAATTTATAAATTTGTCAATATTTAACGTAAGACATCAGTGCACCCATCTTACTTATCTTTCGAAAACAATAAATCTGACAATGATCAGGCAGTTGCCGATACGTTTGTTGATTTTTCCCTAACAACTTATTCATCTTCGATTTATCAAGCAAATCCTCCTTATCCTCATCACTTGCAATCGTCTAATTGCATTTTAGACCATGTGTTTGATGAAAGTTCGGTTCTTAGCGTGCTCAGTTCCGTCAAACCAATATATGCACCTGGCCCTGATGGAATACCAGGCTGCGTATTAAGGTTTTGCGCAGTGGCCCTATGTAAGCCAATACTTAGGTTGTCACATCTTCCGCCTTCACGCCTATCTGGAAGGAATTATATATTATTCCGCTTCATAAAAAGGGGAAAAAGTTTGATGCCTCCTCTGAACCACCTAAATTGTGTGCCATACCCAAAGCATTTGAGAAAACAATACCATCTCAATTGCAGCATTTTTGTAGCTCAATCATTTCGTCATCCGAACATGGGTTTAAAAAACGTAGATCGACAACTACTTACCTATTAGAATTTACATCTAACTCAATCAAAGGGTTCAAGACTGCCGTACAAACTGCCGTTATTTATACTGACTTCAGAAAGGCCTTTGACTCTGTTAATCATACTCTGCTTTTATAAAGGTTAAATGCACTTGGCATCCCCAGCCTTTTGCTAGATTAGATTCTTCAATATGTTTTTAAGCGTACACAAAAGGTCCTCTTTAAGTCTTCATTTTCTAAGACCTTCCAAGTGTCCTCTGGAGTACCTCAGGGTAGTCATTTGAGTCAATTGCTATTCACTCTTTTTATAAATGATCTTCCATTGGTAGTGTCACATCAACCTATTAAACCTCAACGGCTCTAAATGTAAAGTTATGTATTTTTATAGATGCACTCCATACTTAACTTATTATCTTAACGACACTGCCTTAGAGCGGTTAGATATTATCAATGACTTAGGTGTTCTTATGGACCACTTAATCCTCATATTTCTGATACAATTAGTAAAGCTATGAATGTTCTTGGGTTTGTAAAACGATGGTCAAAAGAGTGACGATCCGTACACAACCAAAATTCTGTATAAATCCGTCCTATCTTAGAGTACGGATCTTACATATGGTCACCTCACAATGAGACGCACCAAAGTAAAATTGAATCTGTTCAAAAGCAATTTCTGCTTTTTGCTCTTCGCGGTCTAAATTGGGATCTCAATGTCAATTTGCCATCATACTGCAGTAGGATTCTTTTAAACATCCTTTTAATCTTTTTAATCCTTTTTCAATTAATCGTAGATTAATTCTTGGTGCTATCTTTATTCATAAACTTTTAATAGGTGAAATAGACTCTCCTGAGCTATTGAACCGGTTTAACATCCTTAAAACACTAAAGTTCTAACTATTCTTTGCATGCACCTTTTCGAGTTCTATGTTCTGATTACAATCTTCTGTATCCCGTAATAAGATCAGAAGCCTCTCTTTCTCTTGTGAAAACCTCTATTTAAGCACATTTAGCTCGTATTTAGCACTGTATTTAATCATATTTTTAATTGTTTATCCGTTTTATTTGTATTTCTCCACGCGATCGTGCCGTTCGATATACTGCTGCGCCCCATGGTCGGTCGGGCGGGAGGTGGACAGCGCTCTGCTTGGGCACGCGCGAAACAGGCTATGTCCTGGTGTCGTATGGGCCACTTGAACGTACTTCGCATTGTACGCGTCAACGTCCAGACAATACAAGTAATCTTCACCAGATCCACTGTTTGCTCTTGATAAAATTGTCTCAACAACTCCTTATTCCCAATCCTAACAATGCTTTGTTTGCCATTCATAAACCTTCAATTCCCTCATCAGTGCGGTCAGCAAGAAAGTCAGGTTGTGTTCTTATCGGCATTGCAAACAAGGTAAGAAAAGTGTCGTTATCACAAAATGTTTTAGAAATTTTTTTATATCTTTCACCTCTTAAACCTTCCCTCGACTTCCACAAATAATTCAAGACCGCAATCAGCAACGTTTATGTAGCAATTCTTGTACGGCAATTATTTTTCATACCAATAGATAATGAAAGTTTTGTTTATAAACGATGACACAGCTGCGATACATATTTGCACCTCGTCAATTAAGTCTTATTATAGAACTCCCACATACATTTTATATGTACACATGTACATATGTATTTTCCACAGAGAAGATTAATATGATATGCTCATTAATCACCACCAGGTGGCGCTGCAAAGTAGCAACTTCTGCCCGGACAATCGATTTTCATATAAACTACCATGACTATGACATCCAATGCATTCCATGCTAAGCTGAATTATTATCCGACTACACCTTTAGCAGAGAGCATTAGGAGCCTCGGAATTAGACGAGCAACAAGTATCAAGGCTGGAAGACCTTTTTTTTAAACTATGATTAGTAGGCAATTGTAAATTACCTCTAATCTATGTACTAGCTATAACTGCTATGGTCTTAAGCTAGTTGTAAAATATGTCTACTATACTATACTATTTAATACTTATTTACATTTCTTTTGTTAACCTATATTTATATGAGTTTGGGTAATATTTTACAGTAGGTGGTATAGGTTTATTTCTTTAAAGAATTGGGAGATAGCGACGATATTGTGGTTAGGGATAGGGATTCAATAGGGTTGGGGTGTAGGAATTTTTATATATAAATATATAAATTCGTGGTTAAGTTTTGTGTGTCCGAATCGTATTCTTTGAAATTTGATGACGTCAGTTCGTTTAACGTTGTTGTCTATTTTTATTTGTGAGTCTCTTATCGATGTTTGGTTCATATTAGTCGTCTTGTAGTGGTCTGATGTATTCCTTTTTCTCTTAGTACATATTTACAAGCAGCCAGTATAGCTGCTGCTTCCGCTGTGTAATTCGATGTGTGATGTGGGAGCAAAGGATGACTTAGTCGTATAGTGAAGAGAGAGATTAACTGACTCTTTACTGAGAGACCATGGGGGTTTTAATAATTTTCTGCTTTTTATTGGGGTAAACAATAGATCATTGTGTTTGCAGAAGTTCAAGGTGTTATGCAGAATCGATGGTATTCTGGGTGTTTTTTTCGATTTTATTATTTTGTTTAACACTTCTTGGAGAGGTGTGTTTGATGCGAGCATTAGAGTTTTGTACAGTTTTGCTGTTGCTAGCGAAAATCTCGACTTGATTGTCATAAGGTCGGCTTCATAAAAAAGATTATTAATTGGGGTAACCGAAGGGCTCCGAAAGATTTCCTCAATGCATCATGGTAGATGGATTTGAGTTTTATTTTGGAGGAAGGGGGGCAATTGCCGTACAAAGGTAAACAAAAGTCTATTTTTGACATGATCAAAGCTTTAATTGCATTTATTAGTGATCTAATGTCACAACTTTATTTTTGGTTAGCTAACCATTTTATTATGTTAAGTCTTTGTGCAATTTGGACTGTTAAGTTGTCTATGTGTTGTTTCCATCTGTATCTCTTTGTTATAACCATACCGGGGATTTTTATGGCATTGCTTGCGTTCAGGTTGTAAGACTGGGAGATTAATTGAAAATTGCATTTCTTTTTCCTGCAAATGTGCATGTGTTTGCATTTATTTTCAGATAGCTTTGCTCCCGAGTATTCACACCAGTTTAGAATATCTGTGAAAAGGGGATTTATGTTTACCATTATAGCGTTTTTTTAATTTTTATACCCTTGCAGAGGGTATTATAAAATTGGTCAGATGTTTGTAACGCACAGAAGGAGACGTTTCCGACCCCATAAAGTATATATATTCTTGATCAGCATGAGAAGCTGAGTCGATATAGCCATGTCCGTCTGTCTGTGCGTACGCGTTTTACTCAGCCATCTTAAGAGCTATTGGGATGAAATTTTTTTTGTGGGCAACGAAGTCAAAACCTTTGTGTACTGAGATGGTGCCACACAGTTTGTTGTAAGCTATGAGAAAAAGAATTACGGATAAAGGTGATCCCTGCGGTATGCCATTTTCAAGCGGTTTACTTTCCGAAAATTGATTGCTTATTTGAATTTTGATGTATCTATTTGTCAGAAAATTTTTGACGTAGTTTAATATTTTAGGTCCTATTTTCCAATTAATTAACTCATCAATGATTGTATGGATTCCTATTTTGTCATAGGCCTTTTCGAAGTCGAGGCTCATGACTGAGAGATGGTTTCTTGTGGATAGGGCGGAAGTAGTCTTGTAGTCTAACAGGGTTGTACTGACATGCCCTTTCGAAAGCCTAATTGCCGACTATCCAGAAGCTTACTATTGGTAGCAAGCCACCATAGTCGGTTTGCTACAATTTTGTCCAAAACTTTAGCCATGCAAGGGTTTAGTGAAATGGGGCGGTATGAGTTTATTGCAGTTTTTGGAGTATTTGGTTTATGGATAGGGACTGCTACGCTGTTTTGAAGTTTTGTGGGATATGAGAATTAAGAATCATGTTATACAGTTTTATTACCCGGTCTGAGAGCTCGCTGGACAAGTTTTTTAGCATAGGGTAAGAGATTCGGTCGAGCCCTGGGCTCTTACCTTTAAGGCTATTTAATGCTGACCTGAATTTGATGAGTTTAATCTCAGATTCAATGCTGAGCGCTTTGTGGGGTGGTTCGTAGGAGGGGGTAATTGTTTTAGATCGATTTTTGTGATTCCTAAAGGAGGCGCTGAATTTGTGGTCGGAGGATTCTCTAGACCAGTGATTTACGAACAACTGTGCTATGTCTGTCTTATTAATGACATTTAATGTTGGGTCATTTGGTGAGGTTACACAGTGAATTCCGTTTCTCAATTTTCTGTCACAGAAAGTGTTGATATTTGACCAAATTTTTAAAGGGGTTGATGTTGGGTTAATTTCGGAAGTGAATTTTTGTAGTGAAAGTCTTTTTGGTTGTTTTAACTCTCTTCTAAAGAGTGCTTTAGCCTTTTTGAACTCTACTATGTTTTCATTGTTTATATTTTTCCTCAGTTTGTTCCATGCCTTGTTTTTGCTAGTTTTTAATTCTTCTAACTTCTTGCTCCACCACGGGACTGAGAATCATTTATTGAATTTTGGACATGTCTGTGGTATGCTTATATTTGCACTTTGTCTAATTATTTTGACTAAATTCGAGTTGGAGTGCCGTCGTTTGGGGTAATGAAGTTTGGCTGGGAAATAAATTTGAATACAATATTCCCTTTAACATCGTTTTTTGGTGATCCCCAGCTTTGGTGCCAGCTATTGAAGTCTCCGCATATTATGGTTTTTATACTCGGGCCACCAAACATATTTTCTAAATTGTGTTTGTTGAATTGTTTATTTGGTGGGATGTATGTGTTTATAGTTTGGATTTTATATTTGGAATGAAGGATTATTCCAACGGCATCGAAATCATTATTTGTTCTGAGCGAGTCAAATTGAAGAGATTTGTGCATTAGCATAGCTACTCCTCCGTGTGAATTATTTGATTAATTTTTGTGAAGTTAAGTGGGATAGGGATATTGGGTTGGGAGTGGATGTGGGTTTCTTGAAGGCAGATAATTTTTGGGCTAACCGCTTTTATCATTATTTGTAGTTGGTAGTAATTATTAACGTAGCCATTGCAATTCCATTGAATTATTATTATCATTACTTATGTAAGAGGTATAATAGTTTGTTGTCTTCTTAGTTTTATTCTCCAATTATAACGGATGCCTTAATTATTTTATGTTTTACTCAAACACGTCTAATCGCTGCAAGCTTTACAATAGGAAGAGACGGTATCAGCGTTGTCTCTTTCAAAAGTCATCGATATCACAGCGTTGATATCGATGTAACTTAATCGCTATATAATACAGGTTATCGCTTATATAATAGGGTTATTTTATATATGTATTGGATTAGCGTTATTATAAAGTTAAGCAAATAAGTATTACGTAGTAATACGTAGACCAGGGGATTTATATGTAGCCTACTACAACTCGGCCATTCTGACATTTGGATCTCCTGATCACGTGATTTTAACTTATTTCTACTCATTAATACATATGTATATGTCGAATGTCCATTGTTGTTCTTAGCCTCAAATCTGTCGAGTCATCCTTCAATCTTAACATACCAATTGTCAACTTGCAAAGGGCAGTGTTGGACATACCATAGTTACAGGTGACATATGTACCTGTCAATTCACATATCAAACATTAACAAAATATAAGCCTACTTTTAGGCGCTCTAAATTCTCCGACATATATTTTCTTCTTATTAAGTAACAATAAATTTAATATTTCTATATATTTCTCACACTTTACATTTGATCTTCAATTTTTGATCCAGTGTCTTATATTTTGAATGCTCCAAACGCCCTGATATGGGTTACGAGACACTTGAAAACCTTCCACATCTTTAAGTAAAAATCTATCATTTTTGAAAACTTTTTCTATTCGGTAAGGTCCTTTATTCTTTGGAATTAGTTTCTTGACGTACCAACTTTGCTATCAAAATTTTTTACCATAACATAGTCTCCTTGCTTAAACTCTTTTGGCTCTCGTCTGCTTTTATCATAATAAGTTTTGTTATAGGACTGAGCGTTATTTTGAGCCTCAATTGCCTCATTCCTGATTTCTGTTAAACTCTTCTGCTTGGTGTCTTGACTTATCGATTCAAGTTTCTCTTTTAATTCATCTACTATTCGCCCCCTTTGTGACGTTCCAAACAACATAACACTTGGTAATTGTTTTACACTTCGATGCTGTGTATTGTTCATTGCAAACTCCACCTGTTCTACCACTAAATCCCAATGCAATCCTTTCTCAGGTTCAACTAATTTTGCAATCATCGGGCCTAGACTTCTGTTAATTCTTTCTACCTGACCGTTTGCTTGTGGAGATCCGGTCGCGATTTTAATATGTTTAATGGTATAGTTTTCTATGAATTCCTCGAACTCACTTGACGTAAAACAACTACCTCTATCAGAAATAATACACTTTGGTTTACTATATGTTCTAAAACAATCTTTAAGACTTGACAAAAATTCTTTAGTACTGGTTGTTTTCGTCGTATATAATCGTACAATCTACAATCACGAATATATGCTTTTTTGTTCTACCAGCACTCACTGGCCCATAATGATCAATGTGAATTAATTCGAATGGTGTATCGCCTTTAGGTATACAATGCAAGAAACCTTGTTCTTTTCCAGATGGTGGAGAAAAGGCAATACATTTAAGACAGTTTTCAATATGACTAATACATTTGTCTTTGAGGTTTGCGAACCAATAACTTTTATTAATTAAATCAATCATTTTGTCTCTCCATATATGTCCTATTTCATTGTGATACTTATACAACACCTGATCTTCCATATTTTCTGGAACATAAAAGAGCAGTCTACCATCATTTGTCTTCCTATAAATCACTCCATTTCTCATTTCATACAATTTGTGTTCAGCCTTTTCTAATAATTTCTTTAGGTTTTGAATTTTGGGATCCTTTGATTGGCAAATTATTAGGTTATCTTCAAAACTTGTTGTTTCAACTACCATAACATTTGTACATCTGCTCAAAGCATCTACATGCTGCATTTTGACTCCGGGCCTATAAATCAATTCATAATCATAGTTTTGAAGCTCTAACGCCCATCTAGCAATTCTAGGGTTAAGTTCAACTTTGTTTAATGTCAGTGTTAAAGAATTACAATCTGTCATAATTTTAAAGCGTTTACCTTGAAGGTAAATACGAAATCTGCGTAAAGCATAAATGATTGCAAGAGTTTCTAGCTCAAAGCTATGATACTTTTCTTCTGCTCCGGTTGTTCGTTTTGAAAAATAGGATATCGGATGCAACAATTTGTCTACCTTCTTCTGAAGTAACACTGCTCCGAATCCTAAAGCACTGGCATCGCAATGCAATTCAACCTCATCCTTGGGATCGTAAATTGCTAACACCGGTGCATTTATAAGTTTTCTTTGAGCATCAAAAAACAATTTAATTCTTTTTCTTGAAACAAAAATTCGTTTCCCTTTTTCAAAAGATCATATAATGGTTTAGCCAAAATAGAAAAATCTTTAATAAATCTACGAAAATACGAACATAATCCAAGAAAACTTTGAACCGCTTGTGGTTTTTCAGGTGTTGGAAAATTTTTGATCGCTTCTATACCTTAATCATCTGTTCTTATACCTTCACTTGATATTTGATAACCTAAATATTTGATACAAGACTTCACAAATTCACATTTGTCCAAACGTAGCTCTAATTTATTCTCAGCTAGTCTTACAAAAACTTCCTTTAGAGTTTCTAAGTGTTCATTTATATCCTTGCTGGCGACCATGATATCTTCCATATACACAACTACTTTGTTGTCTTTAATCATATCACAAAATATTTTATTTAGAAAGCGTTGAAACACAGCTGGCGAATTCTTTAATCCCATGGGCATTCTTGCCCTAACGGAGTGACAAACGAGGTGTACTTAATAGATTCCTTGTTTACATACACATGATAGTATCCATTTTTAAGATCTAATTTTGTGAACACCGTTTTATTTACTAATTTGTCAAGTAGGTCATCTATAAGTGGTAATGGATAATTGTCTTTAATTAAAACTTTATTTAGCTTTCTAAAATCAATACACAAACGAATATCTCCTGTTTTCTTTTTTACTAAAACGATTGGTGACGCGTACTCCGACTCACTCGGCTGTATAATTCCTTTTTTTATATAATCATCTAATAATATTTGCAATTTATCTTTTTCTGTATATGAAAGACGTCTGGGAGAACAATTAAAGGGTTTCGTTTTTTCTAGATTTAATTTGATTTCACATCTAGTCATTGGCTCTTCTGGGATTGTCGCATTTAAGGAATAAATTTTAATTATTTGTCTTAATTTACATTTGGTATCATAATTCAGTTTTTCGTCCCAATTGTAATCATCAATTGTGTCTTCAGTGTAATTAATATTTGATAATTCATTGACGACTTTTTCTAATTCTTCCTCACTCGAACTTTTGTTTAATTGTGTCTGTTTTGTTAATATCATATCTGGCTGTATCCTAACTGTTTCATCCAACTGTCTACTAACTATTTCTTCTAATTTTGTACTAACTGTTTCGTCTAACCGACTATTTACTGTTACTTCCAATTGAATACTAGCTGTTTCATCTACCTGTTTATTATAGTTTAAATTAGAATGATTTGTAGTTTCTCTGTTTTCAGTCTCCACTTTGTTTTCTGTAACCAACTTCAGTGCGCTTAGATTAAATTTTAAATTACATGCTGTTAAAAAGTCTCTTCCAAGAACTACATCGTGACTCATAGACTCATTTTGTACTACATTTAAATAAAAATAACATTTTATTGATCCTTTCAATACATAACATAAAGTTTTTCCAAATATGTTTAATCGGCTTTGATTCAAACGAAAATATTCTTTCAATACTGGCTCAAGTGTTAGGTGACTTGATATATAACGTTTTTTAACAAAAGAAATGGAACTTCCAGAGTCTAGGAGGCACGCTGCAATCAATGGAGATATAGATCTTTGACAAAAATATATATTGAATATTCTTACATATTGGTTACTCTTCGCACTCTTCCTCTCCGGACATTGGGCAACAAAATGGCCAAAAACACCACAAGCGTAGCAAGATCCTCGCTCCCTTTTTTGGTTTATGGCAATCAATCGCTAGATGACCCTTGGAATTGCAATCCACGCAACGCACATCCTTATTGACGCTGTTATAAGACTCTCTGCCCGATTGTGTTGGAATAGGATGTTTCTTTATCTCCGGTAGACGCACAGATGAAAACGCCTGAGGGATTTGCCTTGGATGAGAATCTTGGATGATATCCCGTCAATGATGCACTCCAATAATTCCTCCATATCGATGTTGATGTCATCAGCCAGCCTCATCTTTTCATCGAAATAAGAACCAAAATTCTCGCTGGCTAGCCACTTGCGATCCTGAAATTTGCTTCTAGCCTCAGCTTTTGACATTTTATTTCCAAATGCCAAGTAAAGTTGGTCAAACAGCTGATCAACCGGTTCGAGAATACGTGTCGCACTGTTGTGCAGCCACTGTTGTGCTTTACCCTTTAGCTTAGCGATAAACAGCATCCGCATGCATACAACGTCCAAGTTATATATTTGCGAAATATTTTGCATCTGAGAAATCCAAGTGCGAACACAAGTGTCACCATTGTACTCCATAGCGACTTCCTTTGCTAGCGACAGAGCTGCTGCTGGTGACTCCAATAACTTGTTTATCATTTGGTTGGGTCGCTGTTCAACACTACTATCTTTGGCGGTGCCAGTGTGGTCGTTAATATTTCCAGCGTTGCCACTGCAGTTGTCGTCTTTTCCATCGTTGCCACTGTGGATGTTGACGTCATTAATGCTGTCAAGGCAATCAATTGTGAGATTGCCTTGTGCTCGATCTGAAACCTCGAGACACAACTTCTGTATCATGATTCTGGTTGCATTGAGTTCTTCACGTAACTGTACCAATGTTGCAGACTCATCGTTTGATGCTTCAATTTGTTCTGGTTGAGCGCTGATTTCTTGTTCGACAGCTTCAGTCTCCTCTTCATGCTGTAGCTCCGCATTCACATGTTGAACTAGGGGCTGATGACGGTTTTTCTCCTGCTCAACGTTCTCAGCTTGCTGATACTCTGGTGGACTTCCACGCTGCTCTAGAGGAATTTCAAGCAAACGGGCAATAATTTCGGCTTTAGTGCCCGTTGTTGGCTGACTGAGACTCTGTAGCCACTGCTTTAAAAGCACTACGGAACACAAATTAAAGTTAATTTCGTTCATGGCGAGTAAGAACCACTTCTGAGATTGTAAGAGGTATAATAGTTTGTTGTCTTCTTAGTTTTATTCTCAAATTATAACGGATGCCTTAATTATTTTATGTTTTACACAATCACGTCTAGTCGCTGCAAGCTTTAGAATAGGAAGAGACGGTATCAGCTTATATAATAGGGTTATCAGCTTATATAATAGGGTTATTTTATATATGTATTGGATTAGCGTTATTATAAAGTTAAGCAAATAAGTATTATATACGTAGACCAGGGGATTTATATGTAGCCTACTACACTTATAACTCTAAATATGTTATTTATAAAAATGTTCCGAATTTGTTAGTTGGTTAGTTTTATTTCTAAGTTGACTTTCTAGTTTGTCAGATTTGTCTTTAGCTTTTAGGGGTTTGGTAAGAGGATTAGGTTTTGAGTGACTTCTCAGCTTACGATCTGATTCCGGTATCGATTTTCTTGGATGGTCATTTCTCAATGTTGGGTCTACTTCCATGTCTTCTTGGGTGCCTTGTGTTGTTCGGGAAAAGGGTGTTGGGTCGCTATTCATTATGTCATCTTTTGACTTGGCGAGGTTGGGCTTTATTTTGATTCTGTGGTGTTGGGCTGATGCTTGCTGGTTGATATGATGTGTCTTTGGAGATGTTTGACTGCGTTGATGCAATCTTTGACGTAGGTTGATGTAGGTGGCGTGTGAAATAAATTCGTGTGGCCGTTTTGTGATCGACTCGTTCTATTATTTTGATTGCCAATATTTCTTTTTGTTTTATGAACGCAGGACAAGATTTGTCTAACGGGCTATGGTTGAATTCGTCATTTATATCATATTTGAAGTTGATGCAAAATTTAGGCTTGATACATACTTCACCTTCTTTGTGCATGTCTGTGGAGCAGATTGTTTTTGTTGTTTTTCTTTTGGGCAGTTTTTTGTTGTATGTCCTAATTTAAAGCATTTTTATACCATACACCCATAGGGTGAAATGGTATATTAAAGTCGCCAAAATGTATGTAACAGGCAGAAGGAAGCTTCTCCGACCCCATAAAGTATATATATTCTTGATCAGTATCAACAGCCGAGTCGATATAGACATGTCCGTCCGTCCGTCCGTCCGTCCGTCCGTCCGTCCGTCCGTCCGTCTGTCCGTATGAACACGTAGATCTCAGAGACTATAAGAGCTAGAGTCACCAAATTTGGTACGTAGACTCGTGTATTACCTACGGTGGTCAAGTTTATTTCAAATTTTTGCCACGCCCCCCTCCGCCCACGAAATTTAAACAAATTTGATTTTCTTAAAGACTATAATAGCTAAAGACATCAAATTTAGTATGATTAACCCTTTAGTAAGCGCGCACAAATTTGTTGCAAAAAAAATTTGCCACGCCCCCCTCCGCCCACGAAATTTAAACAAATTTGATTTTCTTAAAGACTATAATAGCTAGAGACACCAAATTTTGTATGTGTATTTGTTTAATAAATGCGCATATATTGTATATGCAACGATTTTGCCACGCCCCTTTCCGCCCCCGTAATTTGGAAAAACTCGATTATCTCACGTAATTTTTTACCTTTTGTTATCAAATTTGGCACACTTGAATTTGATACTAATACCCAGCAAAACACCAAATTTGATCAAAATCGGACAAAAAACAACGAAGTTATGCATATAAACGTTTTTCCATAAGGCCGTAGTTGGTCGTTGGCTGGTGGGGGCGCTAGGGTGCTCGTATACTTGAGTGAGGGAGATTCTAAGATATGCTTGTAATAAAAAGCATGTGAAAATGCATTTGTTTAATAAATTTAAAATATTTGCTTTACTGGTGTATGGTATACCTAAGTCGGCGAGACGACTTACTTACTTCATTTTAATTAGTCGCTGCGCTTGAGTTGTGCCTTTTGTCTCGACCAAACGATTTCCATCTCGGGTTTTGGTACAAGATTCCATTTCTCCATTGCACGCGTTATCTATAACTTTTTTGATTATGAAAGGTGACACTTTTTCGAAGCTGTTGTTATCTATTCTTCTTATTACAACAAATTCCGGTTCCGTGTTAGTGGATTTGTCCCACGGTGTTGGGGAGCTTATGTCGAACGACATTGTCGTTGTTGTTGGGCTGGCGCCCGCTTAGTTTGACTTCTTGAACTACTGTTTTGTTTTTGTGTAATTGATTTTGCTTAGCGTTTTACTTGTGCACTTGTTTCTTTGTACTTGCAAGGTTGTTGCTTTTGTAAATGTTACCACTGGCAGTGGCGATTGATAGCACGTCTTTACTCCGTGAAGTTTCGACTGAGACTGTTTTTAATAAATTAAAATGGCGAACGCTGTGAAAACGAAAATACTTTTTTTTACTTCTTGTAGCTCACACAATTAACCAGCCGAAACCGATTTCCCCAATAACTAAGACGTCCCTTGTGTGACTAGAAAGGTGGTCACAATGCCCTGAGGCACAGAAAATTTAAGGTTTGAGAAGAGACATTATCCATTTTTAATCATACTTTTTACTCGACTTAGCTTTCTGCTGTAATATGACAAAGATGTTGAGTGATTTGAATGAAAAAACGATTTTTTACTGTAGAATTACATGTAAATTGCTTAGAAAAAATTTCAAGCTGTCTGTGAAAAGCGGCCATGTCCGTACAAACTGGCCTGGAACTGTAAGCGATAAAGTAATCAACGAATTTCCGGTTGGGTAGAAAAGGACATTAACTTTAGTAATTTATAAGCTTGAAAGGGTTCAAAACGATAGGGAATTGTCATATGATTTATTTTCAAAATTCAATATTAATTGTTATGTATTTGTCGAGTTGTCTAAGTGGCCAAATACTTAGGCATCTTGAACAACTAAGGATCCGGATTCGAATCCTACGCTAATGCCATTGTCATAAAAGGAAACATAAATTTACTTAATAAGGGCAATCATGAACTGCCAGAAATATTAATTATTGTCTCACAACAGATCTTAATAAAGAAATTAAAAAAAAAAATTATTTGTCGGATAGTGTTAAGTGACTAATAAGTCGAAGTTAGTTCCAATTGATGGACAGGTGTAGCAATTGTAGCCCTGGCATTTACCTTTGCAGCGGCTACAAGCTTCTTTGCCTTAGCAACATAATTAGAAACAAATGTTAAGATCTGTCTTCAGATCAGGTCTAATATGAAGAGGGGGGCTTGGGAAAGACAGCTCAGAAAAATAAACTCCTGGGAACTAACCACACAGTTCTGAACAAAAAGTGCTAAAGTAAATGTGATTAAGTCAAAGTGTAAAAACATGAGTAAATTAAGTAAGTGTGTTAAAGCCCCGACATATTGATCTTTATCAAATATCTCAATCATTTTCAACTTTTATTTTAAAAATCAGAAATCAAAAAAGAATAGAAATCCAGAGGGCGGACTTCCCCTTGCGGGGTTTTCTGTAACCTACTTGTAAACGATAATTTAAACTTCCTTAAACTTAAAGGAATACATATGTATTCCTTTATCATTTGCACTGCGCTAACCGCGAAATGGAAACAATTTGAATCAAGGAATAAGGTTTGCTTCACAACCAACACCACCAACACCACCACCAAAACCACAAGAACACTCTTGAATTAGGAGAGATCACAAGAGAACAAGCTGTTCAAAAGTCTCAATTGGACCCAACAAGATCTTTCTTTTTAAAACGGTTCCGCCAAAAAGCAAATCAAAACCACAAGAACACACTTGAATTAGGAGAGATCACAAGAGAACAAGCTGTTCAAAAGACTTAATTGGACCCAACGAGATCTTTCATTCTAAAACGGTTCCGCCAAAAGCAAATCAAAACCACAAGAACACACTTGTATTAGGAGAGATCACAAGAGAACAAGCTGTTCAAAAGTCTCAATTGGACCCAACGATATCTTTCATTTTAAAACGGTTCCGCATAAGAACAAGTCAAAATCACAAGAACACACTTGAATTAGGAGAGATCACAAGCTGTTAAAAAGTCTCAATTGGACCCAACGAGATCTTTCATTTTAAAACGGTTCCGCCTAAGAACAAGACACGCGAACAATAAGCAAAGACGAATATGTAGTTTTTGTTATTAATAGCATATATTTATCTATTTATTTATGAAATATTTGTGTTCGCTTAAGTCTTTTACATGGTTATAATAATGTACAGCAAGTTAACCTTTTGCATCCTTTTTAATTGCAGTGAACATAAAAGTGAGTGAAAGACACGTCATAACCAGAAAGTCACATTTTAGGTTTTTGGTCAGTTAAATGGAAGCTAGTACCAGGTGTGGCTGGAGTTCGAATCTGACTAACTACGCTGACTTCAATGCCTTAACGCTACGCGTCTCTCATTCCAATTGACATGTGGACAGTGTTGTCGTTTCAGGGTTAGTTTTTTTAGCACTAACGCATTATCGATAATATATCGAAATGAATTCATACACTGTAGTGTATGGAAATTTAAGCGAAAAGGTGTATAAAATGAAAGGCTACATAAACAAATCAATCGAGCACGATTTCCCCGCTTTCGTGATTTATTGCCTTATTTTTATATACTTAACAAAACATTGTATAAATTTTAAGCGTGACTATAGCTAAAAGTAGCTAGAAAAGAGCTGTCAAATTTCGAGCTAGTGTTGGAGATGACGGCTATTTGGGTACAGCTGATAAAAAAGTACGCGGGCTTTTTGAATCAATTGTTCTCGCTATATTTTAAAAAACAAATACTGTTCACTTTAGAATATTTTTCAAATTCATAAAACAAAATATGGTTCAATACCGATGTCGGCTGACATGCCGACTCTCTTACTAGTCGGTTTTGATGAAGGCATCGAGGCAAGGTAAAATCAACTTAACCATTGCCAACAAGCTATACAATAATGCCCATTTCACTATGATCATACCTAATGGTTTGCCTGTTACATGCCTCCACCTAAATCTGTCAGCTATAGCCAGGTTGCCATAAACCTACCAAACCTTACCTTCTTACTAGAGAACCAACCGAACTACTTAACTACAGATATAATCGACAAATAATCACAGGCGGTGTTGCAATAAGAGTTGGAAAATCCTTAAGTTCAGTGATACGCATCTGAACGGCTAATTGCTTAAAGAGTCAATGCAACTCACAGCACATAAGAGCATGTTCAATGCCTGTATACTTAAGATTTCTTGTATAAATTTGCCATTACATCTTAGGAGGTGACGTAAATTGGATTAGCAGACTCTGGAACTACTCCAGAGCAAACTCTTTTAGTAATATTCTTATGACATGAAAGTTTATTTCTATCCTAATAATTTATACTCTAAGCTTAAAAGGAAAACCATCCACTCTTCATCCAACACCTGGTTAAAACATTTGAGAAAAATTATACACAAATAAAAACAATCATAGCATCCAAAAATACTGTTCAAAGACAATGGATTAGAACCAGACAGCCAATCCGCAAAGCTGGAAGAAACTATATGCTTGTTTGACATATGATGCCTTATGACTCAATTTTGTCTTATGTTTTTCTTTCGCTTTGTATATTTCTTTAGTGCATCTGATTAAACACCACATAAAGAGATAGTACAACATTTTCTGTCTGAACTATCGGATCAGTCCTTCACGTGCGGCTATCCTTTTTCGATTAGTGACTTACTCACTTACTAAGAGTACACCTCTAGTTAGTAAATCAAATTAATATACCCTGGCAAGATTCTGTTAAGTATTTAGAAACAAGTTATAACAAAAAAATGCTCTTTAGACCATAAGAGCTGCGTGGCTTATAAGAAAAAGAAAAGAAGATAGTTTTTTACTTCTATCCATTTATAAAACAAAATTCTCAGAGACCTATTTAAAATTAATAAATTTATAACTCAAGATACGATAACTTTTAATACTCAAATTAAGTGTCTGATCGTTTAGTATGAAGTTAATAGCTAGGGAATAATGTTGTACAATGATTCAAATTTACATGGAAATATGGAATGGAAAACCTCAATAAGATGCTTTATGGTTTTCCATTCCATATTTCCATGTAAATTCAAATCATTGTACAACATTATTCCCTAGGTATTAGATATTATCTAATATCTCAACTCAAAAAACATTTATTGAGTTTGGACTCTAATATGTACATATAAAGCTAGTTTTAAGCTATAAGCTATATTCAATAATCAAAGAATTGAATTGTGGGTAATCCAGACAATTCCAGTGCCCTGATTCAAAAGGAACGAACTGTGCCGGAAACAAATCCTTGTTTTTTGACGTCAATATTGCTCATTCACCCAGCAAATTGGTGCTGTGAGCCTAGGATGTGACAGAAACTGTGGGTTATGTGATAGATCTAGTTGAGGTTGGGTAATGTGTGTATGACCTTGCTACCTCCAATATCTAACAACTGCTTACAGAAAAACCATTTACGATTTTGTCTTGTTGCTAAAATAGTCGAATGCCAGTTGATAATTTCAATAGCTTCTTTTGGGCCAACAATCAATTTGCATACCTGTAAAATCTTATGCTATTTTCAAAGGCAAGTTAAAGGTATAGTAAGCAGCCTTCTAGTAGAGCTGCAGCCATTCCAGATAAAGCCAAGGCTACATTATGTGATCTTCGCCAAAGGCAATGAAATTAAGAAAGTTTTTTCGGTCTCTCAAGGAAGTAAAACTTGCATATTGGTACTCATCGAAGTCGGTGGTGTTTTTTTTTTTTGCGCTCTCGCCTATTTACTGTCTTTCGTTCTTTCGTGAAGTTAGTTTATAATATTCAATTTAAATTCATTGCTTTTACCAATTTATATATCAATATCAAAACTTTAGTCAACGCAAATATAATTTTGTTGTTGCGCTGCTTAGTTTTTGATTTCGTTCTATTTTTTGCTCCCACCCGCGCTCTCAATTTACAGTTCATAGTTTGTTTTTGTTTGTGTGGTGTTGGTGCTTTCTATTCTTTTGCTTTTTTTTTTTTTTTGTTTTTGTCTTTCTAATTTGCATATTGCAGTTAGCTTTTGCATTGGTTTGTATACGCCTCTCTTATCATAAATATATATGATAAATCACTTATTTAATAATGTCTGTCTGTTGCAAATATAATTGCAATAATCCCAGCAAGACCAGTGAAGACTTTCATTACTGTTGGCTGTGTGACAATGTAATGCACTTTAATTGTGCTGGTTACACAGTCAGGTGGCGGCCTCACATGGGGCTGTGATTCGTGTCATGGCTTCGAGCTCGAGATGCGAAGTTTTATGAAACGGACTGGGGATGCGTTTAAAGCCCTGTCAGCTGGCGTTCATTAGCTCCAAGAAGAGCTTTTGACGATGGACCTAAATGTTACATATGTCACCAAATGTACAACAGCTGATATCGTTTAGGAGTCCGGCTCTGGCAGGTGTGGAGTCTCTTTCCATTTCCCATGTAGAGAGTATTCCACCTAACACGATATCCGTTGTAGTTTCCGAACAGTCCGGGCAAACATACGTTTCCAGGAATATTGCCAATAAAGTAGTTACAAGAGGAGCTAGTAAAGTGTTGGCTGCTTCAGCTGCTGGTGCGTCTACTGTAGCCGCTACTGCTGTGCCTAGTACTTCTAGTTTTCTTGTTGTAGTTCCACCCAAAAAGCAAATTTTTATCTCGAGGCTTGATCCCAATACTACTTCTAAAGAAGTCATAGCCTGCACCCAGGGCAAAGTTCAAGCACCAAACATTGCTGTGGAAAAGTTCCGTTTTTCATATACTCCGGACATTTCGTCCTTTAAAATAAGTGTCTCCCCATATATTTTTGGCCAAATATGTCATAAAGATTTTTATCCGGAACACCTTGTTGTAAAAGAGTATACAATGAAAAAGAAGAATCGGCCTCCGATTAGTTTGCTACCTGCACCTGTTGGCGAGTCAAAAAACTAATTTTTCCACTAATTTGGCCTATCAGAACGTACGGGGACTAAAGTCTAAACTCTCTGGACTCTATGTAGATAGTTTAGCTTTTGACTTTCATATTCTTCCCTTTACTGAGACTTGGCTGAAGCCCGATATTGCCGATGCTTCAATTTTCCCCTCAAAATATTTAATAAATAGACATGATCGGACTATCCGTCATGGTGGTGGTGTTTTGATCGCTGTTGACTCGGCGTTCTAATCTGAGATTGTCCAGTCTTCCAATCAGGAAATTGAATTTGTTTGTGTTAAAATTTCGTTTAATTCTTTTTCTGCCTATATTACTTTTTGGAAGCTATTCAACTTGTTTCCTCATATCTCTCTGACAAAGACTTGCTCGTTGTTCTGGGAGATTTTAATTTACCTGTGATTGCCTGGACCCTCTCATATGATTCTTTATTACTGTTGCCCTCCTCATCACATTGTTTCATAGATGGTCTGCTTGAGTTGTCCCTAACTCAAATACATCCCGTCCGGAATAGTCGTAACAGATCACTAGATCTGGTATTTGTGTTGGATTCTCCCAACTGCGATGTTTCCAGGACTGATCCCTTAGTTATCCCTGAAGACAATTTTCATCCAACTCTGTATGTAACCATTGACCTTCCTTTTATGTCTCGACATAATAACTCGATGCCACCAATCTAATCCAAACTTAAAAAAACTCTTGTTAACTAATGATTGATTAATATCTGTATACTTGCACGAATATGGATTCTGACATTTCTGTCTTCTATAAAACTCTTGAGTCGTTCTTTGATGTTTGTGTCCCTCGTGTAGCTCAAAGATAGTCTGATAGACCTCCTTGGTTCTCACGTGAGTTATATAACTTGAAGAACGTAAAATCAAGATGCTATAAAAGATTTAAAAAATCCTCTAAAGCATCGGATTTTTCCCTATACGTAGTTGCTCGATCAAATTCTATGGTGCTGAATTCACAATGCTATAGGGATTATATTCAGAGATGTAAACTTAGGTTTTCTCGCGATCCTAAGCAATTTTATAAATTTGTCAATATTAAACGTAAGACATCAGTGCACCCGTCTTACTTATCTTTCGAAAACAATAAATCTGGCAATGATCAGGCAGTTGCCGATACGTTTGTTGATTTTTCCCTAACAACTTATTCATCTTCGATTTATCAAGCAAATCCTCCTTATCCTCATCACTTGCAATCGTCTAATTGCATTTTAGACCATGTGTTTGATGAAAGTTCGGTTCTTAGCGTGCTCAGTTCCGTCAAACCAATATATGCACCTGGCCCTGATGGAATACCAGGCTGCGTATTAAGGTTTTGCGCAGAGGCCCTATGTAAGCCAATTAAGCCGTCACATCTTCCGCCTTCCCGTCCATCTGGAAGGAGTCATATATTATTCCTCTTCATAAAAAGGGGAAAAAGTACGAAGCCTCTTCTGAACCACCTAAATTGTCTGCCATAACCAAAGCATTTGAGAAAACAATAACATCTCAATTGCAGCATTTTTGTAGCTCAATCATTTCGTCATCCGAACATGGGTTTAAAAAACGTAGATCGACAACTACTTACCTATTAGAATTTACATCTAACTCAATCAAAGGGTTCAAGACTGCCGTACAAACTGCCGTTATTTATACTGACTTCAGAAAGGCCTTTGACTCTGTTAATCATACTCTGCTTTTATAAAGGTTAAATGCACTTGGCATCCCCAGCCTTTTGCTAGATTAGATTCTTCAATATGTTTTTAAGCGTACACAAAAGGTCCTCTTTAAGTCTTCATTTTCTAAGACCTTCCAAGTGTCCTCTGGAGTACCTCAGGGTAGTCATTTGAGTCAATTGCTATTCACTCTTTTTATAAATGATCTTCCATTGGTAGTGTCACATCAACCTATTAAACCTCAACGGCTCTAAATGTAAAGTTATGTATTTTTATAGATGCACTCCATACTTAGCAACTTATTATCTTAACGACACTGCCTTAGAGCGGTTAGATATTATCAATGACTTAGGTGTTCTTATGGACCACTTAATCCTCATATTTCTGATACAATTAGTAAAGCTATGAATGTTCTTGGGTTTGTAAAACGATGGTCAAAAGAGTGACGATCCGTACACAACCAAAATTCTGTATAAATCCGTCCTATCTTAGAGTACGGATCTTACATATGGTCACCTCACAATGAGTTGCACCAAAGTAAAATTGAATCTGTTCAAAAGCAATTTCTGCTTTTTGCTCTTCGCGGTCTAAATTGGGATCTCAATGTCAATTTGCCATCATACTGCAGTAGGATTCTTTTAAACATCCTTTTAATCTTTTTAATCCTTTTTCAATTAATCGTAGATTAATTCTTGGTGCTATCTTTATTCATAAACTTTTAATAGGTGAAATAGACTCTCCTGAGCTATTGAACCGGTTTAACATCCTTAAAACACTAAAGTTCTAACTATTCTTTGCATGCACCTTTTCGAGTTCTATGTTCTGATTACAATCTTCTGTATCCCGTAATAAGATCAGAAGCCTCTCTTTCTCTTGTGAAAACCTCTATTTTACCATATTTAGCTCGTAATTAGCTGTATTTAATTATATTTTTAATTGTCTATCCGTTTTATTTGTATTTGTCCACGCGATCGTGCCGTTCGATATACGGCTGCGCACCATGGTCGGTCGGGCGGGAGGTGGACAGCGCTCTGCTTGAGCTCGCGCGAAACAGGCTATGTCCCGGTGTCGTATGGGCCACTTGAACGTACTTCGCATTGTACGCGTCAACGTCCAGACAATATAAGTAATCTTCACCAGATCCACTGTTTGCTCTTGATGAAATTGTCTCTGCAACTCCTCATTCCCGATCCCAAAAATGCTTTGTTTGCCATTGTTAATGGCAATGTTCAATTCCCTCATCAGTGCGGTCAGCAAGAAAGTCAGGTTGTGTTCTTATCGGCATTGCAAACAAGGTAAGAAAAGTGTCGTTATCACAAAATGTCTCTTTAGAATATTTTTTATATCTTTCACCTCTTAAACCTTCCCTCGACTTCCACAAATAATTCAAGACCGCAATTAGCAACGTTTATGTAGCAATTCTTGTACGGCAATTCTTTTTCATACCAATAGATAATTGTTTATAAACGATGACACAACTGCGATACATATTTGCACCTCGTCAATTAAGCCTTATTATAGAACTCCCACATGCATTTGATATGTACACATGTACATACATACATATGTATTTTCCACAGAGAAGATTAATATGATATGCTCATTAATGCGAATCACCACCAGGTGGCGCTGCAGAGTAGCAACTTCTGCCCGGACAATTGATTTTCATAAAAGCTACCATGACTATGACATCCAATGCATTTCATGCTAAGCTGAATTATTACCCGATTACATCTTTAGCAGAGAGCATTAGGAGCCTCGGAATTAGACGAGCAACAAGTATCAAGGCTGGAAGACCCTTGAGTACACGCCGCTCAAACCCGTTTGGCTAAATCGTCTGAACGTACTAACCAGACCCGTTCTTCTGAGACTCTTTGTTTTTCAAATTTATGTTTTTAATAAATTTTTTTTTTTTTTTTTTTAAACTATGATTAGTACGTAATTGTAAATTACCTTTAATCTATGTACTAGCTATAACTGCTATGGTCTTAAGCTAGTTGTAAAATATGTCTACTATACTATACTATTTAATACTTATTTACATTTCTTTTGTTAACCTATATTTATATGAGTTTGGGCAATATTTTACAATAGGTGGTATAGGTTTATTTCTTTAAAGAATTGGGAGATAGCGACGATATTGGGGTTAGGGATAGGGATTCAATAGGGTTGGGGTGTAGGAATTTTTATATATAAATATATAAATTCGTGGTTAAGTTTTGTGTGTCCGAATCGTATTCTTTGAAATTTGATGACGTCAGTTCGTTTAACGTTGTTGTCTATTTTTATTTGTGAGTCTCTTATCGATGTTTGGTTCATATTAGTCGTCTTGTAGTGGTCTGATGTATTCCTCCAAACTTTGCTTTTGTATTTTTTAAGGATGATGCCCTTTATGTACTTTGTTGTGTTTTTGTGGTTAATGTTTTGCTCAAGTATATATGGGACACTGTAAGCTATCTTTGTGGCTCTGTTTCATTGCCCTGAATGCCAGTGTGACCTGGTACTCATATCAAAATTATTCTGGGGTGTTGGTGAGTTATTATGTCACGTATATGAGAGATGTACGGATTTTGGTTGTTGACCTGGGTTACTGCCTGTATTGCTGACAATGAGTCTGAACAAATTGCAAAATGCTGTTTTTCTCTTAGTGCATATTTGCAAGCAGCCAGTATAGCTGCTGCTTCCGCTGTGTAATTCAATGTGTAATGTGGGAGCAAAGCCGTTTTGACTATGTCTGACTCCGTTGTGATGCTGTATGAGACTCCTTGTATTGATTTTGATCCATCCGTGTAAATAAATTTATACCTATCATATCTCTCTTTGAGGCTAAGGAGCATTTTGCGATATATTATGGGGGGGTGTAGATGACTTAGTCGTATAGTGAAGAGAGAGATTAACTGACTCTTTACTGAGAGACCATGGGGGTTTTTAATAATTTTCTGCTTTTTATTGGGGTAAACAATAGATCATTGTGTTTGCAGAAGTTCAAGGTGTTATGCAGAATCGATGGTATTCTGGTTGTTTTTTTCGATTTTATTATTTTGTTTAACACTTCTTGGAGAGGTGTGTTTGATGCGAGCATTAGAGTTTTGTACAGTTTTGCTGTTGCTAGCGAAAATCTCGACTTGATTGTCATAAGGTCGGCTTCATAAAAAAGATTATTAATTGGGGTAACCGAAGGGCTCCGAAAGATTTCCTCAATGCATCATGGTAGATGGATTTGAGTTTTATTTTGGAGGAAGGGGGGCAATTGCCGTACAAAGGTAAACAAAAGTCTATTTTTGACATGATCAAAGCTTTAATTGCATTTATTAGTGATCTAATGTCACAACTTTATTTTTGGTTAGCTAACCATTTTATTATGTTAAGTCTTTGTGCAATTTGGACTGTTAAGTTGTCTATGTGTTGTTTCTATCTGTATCTCTTTGTTATAACCAGACCGAGTATTTTTATGGCATTGCTTGCGTTCAGGTTGTAAGACTGGGAGCTTAATTGAAAATTGCATTTCTTTTTACAGAGATGGTGCGACACAGTTTGTTGTAAGCTATGAGAAAAAGAATTAGAATTGATCCCTGCGGTATGCCATTTTCAAGAGGTTTACTTTCCGAAAATTGATTGCTTATTTGAATTTTGATGTATCTATTTGTCAGAAAATTTTTGACGTATTTTAATATTTTAGGTCCTATTTTCCAATTAATTAACTCATCAATGATTGTATGGATTCCTATTTTGTCATAGGCCTTTTCGAAGTCGAGGCTTATGACTGAGAGATGGTTTCTTGTGGATAGGGCGGAAGTAGTCTGGTAGTCTAAGAGGGTTATACATTCCGACACTGACATGCCCTTTCGAAAGTCTAATTGCCGACTATCCAGAAGCTTACTATTGGATTTACAAACAACTGTGCTATTATAGTCTGTCTTATTAATGACATGTGACAATGAATGTTGAGTCATTTGGTGATGTTATACAGTGAATTCCGTTTCTCAATTTTCTGCCACAGAAAGTGTTGATATTTGACCAAATTTTTAAAGGGGTTGATGTTGGGTTAATTTCGGAAGTGAATTTTTGTAGTGAAAGCCTTTTTGATTGTTTGGCCTCTTTAAGTGAAAGAGTTCAGTTTGGGTAGCAAAATTTGGCCAATCCGCCAGATCAAGTCTAAATTTAGGACGTCTATCTTGGTGTTCATAGTTTGTACTGCCAAAAATAGTTATGCAGATGGGGAAGTGGTCGCTCCCATGGTGGTCTGTGTCTGCTTTCCACTTAAGATGTGGTTGCAGATTCGGTGTCGACAGAGTGAGATCTACATGTGTCATCGTATGGTGCATAGAGTAATGAGTTGGAGTGCCGTCGTTTAGGGTAATAAAGTTTGACTGGGAAATAAATTTGAATACAATATTCCCTTTAACATTGTTTTTTGGTGATCCCCAGCTTTGGTGCCAGCTATTGAAGTCTCCGCATATTATGGTATTTATACTCGGGCTACCAAACATATTTTCTAAATTGTGTTTGTTGAATTGTTTATTGTGTTTATAATTTAGATTTTATATTTGGAATGAAGGATTATTCCAACGGCATCGAAATCATTATTTGTTCTGAGCGAGTCAAATTGAAGAGATTTGTGGATTAGCATAGCTACTCCTCCGTGTGAATTCTTTGATGAATTTTTCTGAATTATTGTGAAGTTAAGTGGGATAGGGATATTGGGTTGGGAGTGGATGTGGGTTTCTTGAAGGCAGATCATTTTTGGGCTAACCGCTTTTATCATTATTTGTAGATGGTCGTAATTATTAACGTAGCCATTGCAATTCCATTGAATTATTATTATCATTACTTATAACTCTAAATATGTTATTTATAAAAAAATTTTACGAATTTGTTAGTTGGTTAGTTTTATTTTTAAGTTGACTTTCTTGTTTGTCAGATTTGTCTTTAGCTTTTAGGGGTTTGGTAAGAGGATTAGGTTTTGAGTGATTTCTCAGCCTACGATCTGATTCCGGTATCGATTTTCTTGGATGGTCATTTCTCAATGTTGGGTCTACTTCCATGTCTTCTTGGGTGCCTTGTGTTGTTCCGGTAAAGAGTGTTGTGGTCGTATCTTTTGACTTGGCGAGGTTGGGCTTTATTTTGATTCTGTGGTGTTGGGCTGATGCTTGCTGGTTGATATGATGTGTCTTTGGAGATGTTTGACTGCGTTGATGCAATCTTTGACGTAGGTTGATGTAGGTGGCGTGTGAAATAAATTCGTGTGGCCGTTTTGTGATCGACTCGTTCTATTATTTTGATTGCCAATATTTCTTTTTGTTTTATGAACGCAGGACAAGATTTGTCTAACGGGCTATGGTTGAATTCGTCATATATGTCATATTTGCAGTTGATGCAAAATTTAGGCTTGGTACATACTTCACCTTCTTTGTGCATGTCTGTGGAGCAGATTTGGCAATGTTGTTTTTCTTTTGGGCAGTTTTTTGTTGTATGTCCTAATTTAAAGCATTTTTTGCATTTAAGAGGTGGTGGAATGTAAGGCCGAACCTTAACCCTATCGTATCCAATCATCATTGTAGTTGGAAGTTTTGTCGTCTCAAATGTTAAAATGACAAGTCCGGTTTCAACCAGTTCACCGTTTTGCATTTTTTTTATTTTTTGTACATATGTTATTTTCTGTGTACTCAGTTCTTCTAATATTTCCTTTTCATCAACGTTCCGCAGGTCATTGGACTAGGTGACGCCTCTTGAAGAGTTCAACGACTTATGTTCGCTTGCGCACACTGGGAAGTCGTGAAACTCTGTTATTTTAATTAGTCGCTGCGCTTGCGTCGCGCCTTTTATCTTGGCCAAAAGATTTCCATCTCGGGTTTTGGTACATGATTCCACTTCTCCATTGCACGCGTTATCTATAACTTTTTTGATTATGAAAGGTGACACTTTTTCGAACCTGTTGTTATCTATTCTCCTTATTACAACAAATTTCGGTTCCGTGTTGGTGGATTTGTCCCACGGTGTTGGGGAGCTTATGTCGGACGACATTGTCGTTGTTGTTGGGCTGGCGCCCGCTTAGTTTGACTTCTTGAACTACTGTTTTGTTTTTGTGTAATTGTTTATGCTTAGCGTTTTACTTGTGCACTTGTTTCTTTGTACTTGCAAGGTTGTTGCTTTTGTAAATGTTACCACTGGCGGTGGCGATTGATAGCACGTCTTTACTCCGTGAAGTTTCGAATGAGACTGTTTTTAATAAATTAAAAAAACGAACGCTGTGAAAACGGAAATACTTTTTTTTACTTCATGTAGCTCACACAATTAACCAGCCGAAACCGATTTCCCCAATAACTAAGACGTCCCTTGTGTGACTAAGAAAAGGTGGTCACAATGCCCTGAGGCACAGAAAATTTAAGGTTTGAGAAGAGACGTTATCCATTTTTACCTTACTTTTACTCGACTTAGCTTTCTGCTGTAATATGACAAAGATGTTGAGTGATTTGAATGAAAAAACGATTTTTTACTGTAGAATTACATGTAAATTGCTTAGAAAAAATTTCAAGCTGTCTGTGAGAAGCGGCCATGTCCGTACAAACTGGCCTGGAACTGTAAGCGATAAAGTAATCAACGAATTTCCGGTTGGGTAGAAAAGGACATTAACTTTATATTAATTATTGTCTCACAACAGATCTTAATAAAGAAATAAAAAAATATCAAAGAAGCTAACTTCGGCAATGCCTTTTGCAGTCTTTCGCAATAATTTTTTTACATTTTGAAATTTCTTTCCCTGCAACTGAATTCATCAATTCACAAACAAAACATTCAAATTTATTCTCTTTTTATAATAAATTTTGTTTCTTCTTGCATCATTCCCTAAGCAAAGCACAACACGCATACACATACAGTTCTTGTAGCGCTGCGTCTGTGTGTGTGTATGCACGTGCTCTGTTTGAGCAGCAAGCAGCGCTGTTTGCTTGGCAGCGCTGCTTGCTGTCTACTAGGTCATCATTTGAACCGATTTGTGTTGCCTGTAACTTCTGTTCTATTTATCCGATCAGATTCAAATTGGGATCTGTCAATTTATATCAAATACTATCATATTGGTAAATTTCATGGGGATAATCCAATTTTTGCAAAAATGTTTGTTCTAGAACTATATGATATAGTGGAGCGATCCTGACATACTTTATCTAGCCAGGGTAATAAAAAGCCCACAAAAAAATTTCATCCCAATAGCTCTTAAGATGGCTGAGTAAAACGCGTACGCACAGCTTCAGCTTCTCATGCTGATCAAGAATATATATACTTTATGGGGTCGGAAACGTCTCTTTCTGTGCGTTACAAACATCTGACCAATTTTATAATACCCTCTGCAAGGGTACAAAAAAAAAAATTATTTGTCGGATAGTGTTGTGACTAATAAGTCGAAGTTAGTTCCAATTGATGGACAGGTGTAGCAATTGTAGCCCTGGCATTTACCTTCGCAGCGGCTACAAGCTTCTTTGCCTTAGCAACATAATTAGAAACAAATGTTAAGATCTGTCTTCAGATCAGGTCTAATATGAAGAGGGAGCTTGGGAAAGACAGCTCAGAAAAATAAACTCATGGGAAGTAACCACACAGTTCTGAACAAAAAGTGCTAAAGTAAATGTGATTAAGTCAAAGTATAAAAACATGAGTAAATTAAGTAAGTGTGTTAAAGCCCCGACATATTGATCTTTATCAAATATCTCAATCATTTTAAACTTTTATTTTAAAAATCAGAAATCGAAAAAGAATAGAAATCCAGAGGGCGGACTTACCGCTGCAGGGTTTTCTGTAACCTACTTTTAAAGGAATACATATTCCTTTATCGTTTGCACTGCGCTAAGAGCAAAATTCTTTCAGATATAAAAAATGGAAAAGATGCAAACAATTTGAATCTTTTGGAACTGAAGTCGCCAATAATGCGACAACAAGGAGTAAGGTTTGCTTCACAACCAACACCACCAAAAAAAACACAAGAACACATTTGAATTAGGAGAAATCACAAGAGAACAAGCTGTTCAAAAGTCTTAATTGGACCCAACGAGATCTTTCTTTTTAAAACGGTTCCTCCTAAGAGCAAATCAAAACCACAAGAACACACTTGAATTAGGAGAGATCACAAGAGAACAAGCTGTTCAAAAGTCTTAATTGGACCCAACGATATCTTTCATTTTAAAACGGTTCCGCCTAAGTGCAAATCAAAACCACAAGAACACACTTGAATTAGGAGAGATCACAAGAGAACAAGCTGTTCAAAAGTCTCAATTGGACCCAACAAGATCTTTCTTTTTAAAACGGTTCCGCCAAAGAGCAAATCAAAACCACAAGAACTCACTTGAATTAGGAGAGATCACAAGAGAACAAGCTGTTCAAAGCTGTTCGTTGGACCCAACGAGATCTTTCTTTTTAAAACGGTTCCGCCAAAGAGCAAATCAAAACCACAAGAACACACTTGAATTAGGAGAGATCACAAGAGAACAAGCTGTTCAAAAGTCTTAATTGGACCCAACCACAAGAACACACTTGAATTAGGAGAGATCACAAGAGAACAAGCTGTTCAAAAGTCTTAATTGGACCCAACGAGATTTTTCATTTTAAAACGGTTCCGCCAAAGAGCAAATCAAAACCACTAAAACACACTTGAATTAGGAGAGATCACAAGAGAACAAGCTGTTCCGGTTCCGCCTAAGAGCAAATCGAAACCACAAGAACACACTTGAATTAGGAGAGATCACAAGAGAACAAGCTGTTCAAAAGTCTCAATTGGACCCAACGAGATCTTTCATTTTAAAACGGTTCCGCCTAAGAGCGAATCGAAACCACAAGAACACACTTGAATTAGGAGAGATCACAAGAGTACAAGCTGTTCAAAAGTCTCAATTGGACCCAACGAGATCTTTCATTTTAAAACGCTTCCGCCAAAGAGCAAATCAAAACCACAAGAACACACTTGAATTAGGAGAGATCACAAGAGAACAAGCTGTTTAAAAGTCTCAATTGGACCCAACGAGATCTTTCATTTTAAAACGGTTCCGCCTAAGAGCAAATCGAAACTACAAGAACACACTTGAATTAGGAGGGATCACAAGAGAACAAGCTGTTCAAAAGTCTCAATTGGACCCAACGAGATCTTTCATTCTAAAACGGTTCCGCCAAAAGCAAATCAAAACCACAAGAACACACTTGTATTA
Organism: Drosophila equinoxialis; assembly: GCA_018150345.1. Lineage (NCBI taxonomy): Eukaryota > Metazoa > Arthropoda > Insecta > Diptera > Drosophilidae > Drosophila > Drosophila equinoxialis. The sequence continues at coordinate 1,742,046 of JAECWI010000656.1, forward strand.
GGAGAGATCACAAGAGAACAAGCTGTTCAAAAGTCTCAATTGGACCCAACGAGATCTTTCATTTTAAAACGGTTCCTCCTAAGAGCAAATCAAAACCACAAGAACACACTTGAATTAGGAGAGATCACAAGAGAACAAGCTGTTCAAAAGTCTTAATTGGACCCAACGATATCTTTCATTTTAAAACGGTTCCGCATAAGAACAAATCAAAATCACAAGAACACGCTTGAATTAGGAGAGATCACAAGAGAACAAGCTGTTTAAAAGTCTCAATTGGACCCAACGAGATCTTTCATTTTAAAACGGTTCCGCCATAAGAACAAGTCAAAATCACAAGAACACACTTGAATTAGGAGAGATCACAAGAGAACAAGCTGTTTAAAAGTCTCAATTGGACCCAACGAGATCTTTCATTTTAAAACGGTTCCGCCTAAGAACAAGACACGCGAACAATAAGCAAAGACGAATATGTAGTTTTTGTTAATAATAGCATATATTTATCTATTTATTTATGAAATATTTGCGTTCGCTAAAGTCGTTTGCATGGTTATAATAATGTACAGCAAGTTAACCTTTTGCATCCTTTTTAATTGCAGTGAACATAAAAGTGAGTGAAAGACACGTCATAACCAGAAAGTCACATTTTAGGTTTTTGGTCAGTTAAATGGAAGCTAGTACCAGGTGTGGCTGGAGTTCGAATCTGACTAACTACGCTGACTTCAATGCCTTAACGCTACGCGTCTCTCATTCCAATTGACATGTGGACAGTGTTGTCGTTTCAGGGTTAGTTTTTTTAGCACTAACGCATTATCGATAATATATCGAAATGAATTCATACACTGTAGTGTATGGAAATTTAAGCGAAAAGGTGTATAAAATGAAAGGCTACATAAACAAATCAATCGAGCACGATTTCCCCGCTTTCGTGATTTATTGCCTTATTTTTATATACTTAACAAAACATTGTATAAATTTTAAGCGTGACTATAGCTAAAAGTAGCTAGAAAAGAGCTGTCAAATTTCGAGATAGTGTTGGAGATGACGGCTATTTGGGTACAGCTGATAAAAAAGTACGCGGGCTTTTTGAATCAATTGTTCTCGCTATATTTTAAAAAACAAATACTGTTCACTTTAGAATATTTTTCAAATTCATAAAACAAAATATGGTTCAATACCGATGTCGGCTGACATGCCGACTCTCTTACTAGTCGGTTTTGATGAAGGCATCGAGGCAAGGTAAAATCAACTTAACCATTGCCAACAAGCTATACAATAATGGCCATTCCACTATGATCATACCTAATGGTTGGCCTGTTACATGGCTCCAACTAAATCTGTCAGCTATAGCCAGGTTGCCATAAACCTACCAAACCTGATCTCTTCACTCTCGAAGAAATAACTGCTCTTACTAGAGAATTTTAAAACCAACCGAACTACTTAACTACAGATATAATCGACAAATAATCACAGGCGGTGTTGCAATAAGAGTTGGAAAATCCTTTAGTTCGAGTGATACGCATCTGAACGGCTAATTGCTTAAAGAGTCAATGCAACTCACAGCACATAAGAGCATGTTCAATGCCTGTATACTTAAGTTTTCTTGTATAAATTTGCCATTACATCTTAGGAGGTGACGTAAATTGGATTAGCAGACTCTGGAACTACTCCAGAGCAAACTCTTTTAGTAATATTCTTATGACATGAAAGTTTATTTCTATCCTAATAATTTATACTCTAAGCTTAAAAGGAAAACCATCCACTCTTCATCCAACACCTGGCTAAAACATTTGAGAAAAATTATACACAAATAAAAACAATCATAGCATCCAAAAATACTGTTCAAAGACAATGGATTAGAACCAGACAGCCAATCCGCAAAGCTGGAAGAAACTAAATGCTTGTTTGACATATGATGCCTTATGACTCAATTTTGTCTTATGTTTTTTTTTTCTTTCGCTTTGTATATTTTCTTTAGTGCATCTGATTAAACACCACATAAAGAGATAGTACAACATTTTCTGTCTGAACTATCGGATCAGTCCTTCACGTGCGGCTATCCTTTTTCGATTAGTGACTTACTCACTTACTAAGAGTACACCTCTAGTTAGTAAATCAAATTAATATACCCTGGCAAGATTCTGTTAAGTATTTAGAAACAAGTTATAACAAAAAAATGCTCTTTAGACCATAAGAGCTGCGTGGCTTATAAGAAAAAGAAAAGAAGATAGTTTTTTACTTCTATCCAGTTATAAAACAAAATTCTCAGAGACCTATTTAAAATTAATAAATTTATAACTCAAGATACGATAACTTTTAATACTCAAATTAAGTGTCTGATCGTTTAGTATGAAGTTAGTATAAAGCATCTTATTGAGGTTTTCCATTCCATATTTCCATGTAAATTCAAATCATTGTACAACATTATTCCCTAGGTATTAGATATTATCTAATATCTCAACTGAAAAAACATTTATTGAGTTTGGACTCTAATATGTACATATAAAGCTAGTTTTAAGCTATAAGCTATATTCAATAATCAAAGAATTGAATTGTGGGTAATCCAGACAATTCCAGTGCCCTGATTCAAAAGGAACGAACTGTGCCGGAAACAAATCCTTGTTTTTTGACGTCAATATTGCTCATTCACCCAGCAAATTGGTTCTGTGAGCCTAGGATGTGACAGAAACTGTGGGTTATGTGATAGATCTAGTTGAGGTTGGGTAATGTGTGTATGACCTTGCTACCTCCATTATCTAACAACTGCTTACAAACTAAACATTTACGATTTCGTCTTGTTGCTAAAATGGTCGAATGCCTGTTGATAATTTCAATAGCTTCTTTTGGGCCAACAATCAATTTGCATACCTGTAAAATCTTATCCAGTTCGCTATTTTTGGTTATTCGCTATTTTCAAAGGCAAGTTAAAGGTATAGTAAGCAGCCTTCTAGTAGAGCTGCAGCCATTCCAGATAAAGCCAAGGCTACATTATGTGATCTTCGCCAAAGGCAATGAAATTAAGAAAGTTTTTCCGGTCTCTCAAGGAAGTAAAAATTGCATATTGGTACTCATCTAAGTCGGTCGTGTTTTTTTTTGCGCTCTCGCTTAATTACTGTCTTTCGTTCTTTCGTGAAGTTAGTTTATAATATTCAATTTAAATTCATTGCTTTTACCAATTTTAAATAATCCGCTATACTCATCGCGAAGTTTGGGTTAAATTTATGAACACATATACATATATTAATATCAAAACTTTAACAAACGCAAATATAATTTTGTTTTTGCGCTGCTTAGTTTTTGATTTTGTTCTATTTCTTGCTCCCACCCGCGCTCTCAATTTACAGTTCATAGTTTGTTTTTGTTTTTGATTTATATGATAAATCAATTATTTAATAATGTCTGTCTGTTGCAAATATAATTGCAATAATCCCAGCAAGACCAGTGAAGACTTTCATTACTGTTGGCTGTGTGACAATGTAATGCACTTTAAATGTGCTGGTTACACAGTCAGGTGGCGGCCTTACATGGGGCTGTGATTCGTGTCATGGCTTGGAGCTCGAGATGCGAAGTTTTATGAAACGGACTGGGGATGCGTTTAAAGCCCTGTTAGCTGGCGTTCATTAGCTCCAAGAAGAGCTTTTGGCGATGGACCTAAATGTTACATATGTCACCAAATGTACAACAGCTGATATCGTTTAGGAGTCCGGCTCTGGCAGGTGTGGAGTCTCTTCCCATTTCCCCTGGAGACAGTATCCCACCTACTAACATGATATCGGTTGTAGTTTCCGAACCGTCCGGGCAAACATACGTTTCCACGAATATTGCCAATAATGTAGTTACAAGAGGAGCTAGTAAAGTGTTGGCTGCTTCAGCTGCTGGTGCGTCTACTGTAGCCGCTACTGCTGTGCCTAGTACTTCTAGTTTTCTTGTTGTAGTTCCACCCAAAAAGCAAATTTTTATCTCGAGGCTTGATCCCAATACTACTTCTAAAGAAGTCATAGCCTGCACCCAGGGCAAAGTTCAAGCACCAAACATTGCTGTGGAAAAGTTCCGTTTTTCATATACTCCGGACATTTCGTCCTTTAAAATAAGTGTCTCCCCATATATTTTTGGCCAAATATGTCATAAAGATTTTTAGCCGGAACACCTTGATGTAAAAGAGTACATACAATGAAAAAGAAGAATCGGCCTCCGATTAGTTTGCTACCTGCGAGTCAAAAAACTAATTTCGTCACTAATTTGGCCTATCAGTACGGGGACTAAAGTCTAAACTCTCTGGACTCTATGTAGATAGTTTAGGATTTGACTTTCAAATTCTTGCCTTTACTGAGACTTGGCTGAAGCCCGATATTGCCGATGCTTCAATTTTCCCCTCAAAATATTTAATAAATAGACATGATCGGACGATCCGTCATGGTGGTGGTGTTTTGGTCGCTGTTGACTCGGCGTTCTAGTCTGAGATTGTCCAGTCTTTCAATCAGGAGATTGAATTTGTTTGTGTTAAAATTTCTTTTTATTTCTTTTTCTGCCTATATTACTTGTTCGTATATTTCATACGTATATTTTTCGAGTCCTATGTTCTGATTACAATCTTCTGTATCCCGTAATAAGAATCAGAAGCGTATCTTTCTCTCTCTATTTTAGCATAATCATAGTGGACAGGGCTCTGCTTGGGCTCGCGCGAAACAGGCTATGTTCCGGTGTCGTATGGGCCACTTGAACGTACTTCGCATTGTACGCGTCAACGTCCAGACAATATAAGTAATCTTTACCAGATCCACAGATTGCTCTTGATGAAATTGTCTCTGCAACTCCTCATTCCCAATCCCGATAATGCTTTGTTTGCCATTGTTAAACATTAACCTTCTATAATAATCAAGGATTCCCTCATCACTGCGGTCAGCAAGAAAGTCAGGTTGTGTTCTTATCGGCATTGCAAACAAGGTAAGAAAAGTGTCGTTATCACAAAATGTGTTCTTAGAATATTCATTTATATCTTTCACCTCTTAAACCTTCCCTCGACTTTCTCTTCAATTTAGCCGAACGATTGTTGATTAATGAAGAACTTTGCCTGTTTTTGAGCCCATTTACTTAAAGGATTACGGTCAAGTTTCCTAAGAAGTTTCTCCTTTACCTTGGCCCCCATTTTCGATGGATCTCCTCCTCCTTCTAAGTCTGGGACAGGTGACTTTTCATTTTGCCTGTGTAGGACGCCGCTGGCCACCAATTTCTGTGGTCCTATAGCCAATGCTCTGATTCCACGCTCATAGTATGCGCATATGTTCCTATACATGCCCATCATTTCTGCAAAGCTTAGTCGCTCCATTACCACGCCTACTCTCCGTACACCCATCATACTGAATTGACAGACACCGTATTCCTCATTCAGCAGTTCACCGATATTTCCCATATCTGTGAAATAGAACAATGCCTCAATGCTTCCCTAGGCGCATAGCTCGGACATGGCCCTTTCAAATGATTCCAGCATAAGTGGGTCCAATTTGTAGCGTTTCGATGTGATCAAATTGTAAAGCTCATTGTAGGTTATATCCGCCTCATGGATGAGCTTACGCATTAGCATGCAAAACATCCGTCGTCTTTGTGGGCGCAGGCTAATGCCTGACTCAATCCAGGATTCTTTGACCTGTCGTAAAATCAATGTGAAAATAATGCATCAACTTTGAAATAAATTTTAGCTTGAGTCGTTCACTTACCGTTACATACTGCTTAAGTACCAGAAGCACCGATATCTTACATATGTGGCGTGGGTGTCTAGATTCGTGGCGGCATTTGCCTCGAACTGGGATCCAATGTGTCAAGCTCTTCGAATAGATCCATTTCGCTTTTCATTTTTTATTTGTTTCTTTTTTGTTTTCCAGGCATCCAGCTGGCGCAACCAACTTCACATCACACAATGGCAATAGTCCACTTTCCAACACCATGTTTATATTCGAGAATTATCGATATTTCGAACAAAGTTGCCATTCAGCTTATACCTAAAAACAGCTGAGTTTTTGAATTGTAGAAATATTAATTTCAAAAGTGAATACAAGTGGCATATTGTAAAGAAACGACGAAAACAATCGAACAGAGATTGTTTCTTTGTTTGTGTGGTAATGCTATTTCTCCAATTTTCCTAGACCTTTATGCGCAAACCTGGAAGATAAAACTATTCCCTTAAATACTATTGAAACAATGCACATTGGGCCAGCGAACCGATAGTTCAACGAAAATTGAAGTTTTAAAGCTATATTGTTGAAATTTGGTACATATGATAGTGTCGATGCACATAAAAATATATGTTTGTATCTAAGTTTCCGATCTGAACACGCCTTCCCTAGCCGCCCATATGAGATATGTACATACATAGGTTTCCTCTTATTTATACTTGTACGGCAATTAATAAAGCTATCACACGTTAAATTCATAAAAAGTTTTTAATTCATTTTTTTGTTAAAAATATTGATTCAAAATTACTATTAATCAGTAATTTACATTTAAAAATGTTCCTAAAAGTCGTCTTCTACATCAATTTCTATTGAGAACGGATTTTCAAAGTCAGAATCTGAATCACTATCAGTATTGTTAGCATCAAAATCGGGAAGATTGTTATTATTGTTCATGTTACTAAGATTTAAAAAGTTAGGTGATTTTAAAAATTCGATTACGTCTGATGGTAGGGGCAGTTTATTTTGCTGACCCAATCTTTTTGTTAGATAGATGCTCGACACTAGAGAATCTGAAGAATCCACTTTGCGGAACACATCTGCCATGTTTTTCTGCTGTGTGCTGTTTCGAGCATGTAACCTCCTGTCACTCTTATAGTATTTGTTGCGAGCTTCTGAGGTGTTCTTGGAGAATAATAGAAGGATTGATGCTTCTATTATTTGGCAGCCGTGCATTAACACTTTAAGGACTGTTGCCGACATTGGAAACCATGGATACAATGACATATATAAAGTAATTGTTCTCTGACAATATTTTTTAAATTGTGTTGGATTAATTGGAAAATGACAAGAAATAGCAATTAAAATATTGTTAAAATATGCAATGAGAAATTCATCAAGACCTAAGATTTCAGCTAGTGTGCAAACGCCCTTCTTGCTGTATTGCCGTCGTTGGTAGAGCCATAGCATTCCACATCTGCTTCTGTATCGTCTTTTTTTGTTCATCTCTAACTTGCCATTTAAAGGACTTATGCCATATTTAAATGCTTGTAAAGGACTTATGCCATATTTTAATGCTTCATATCTTGGCTTAAATTTTGGTGAGTCCATTTTTTCCATCTAAAAGTGTCATTTAAGGATCATATTTAACTAAAATTGAATTTCCATTTACAGCAATGCAGACAACATACATATGAAGACAAATCCAGCGTTTGCAAAAACTACTCGGAGACAAATCTACGAGCTAATGAATAATGATAAGGTTTGGACTGTGTTTGTGTTCGGAACTTGTGTCGTCTTGTCTCTTGTGTTGTGTGTATTTTTTGTATACATTTATATACATTATATAATAATTTAATTTTTAAATTTATTCATACATATATATAATACAGACTCCGTTAAAAATTCCACGTGTTTGCGAGACAAGATGGCTCTCTATTGAGACAGCAGTTTCAAGAGTGATCGATCAATGGGAGGAATTAAAATTGCATTTCTCGATTGCAGCAATAGACGAAAAATGCACAAAAGCTTAAATGCTGCAATCCATGTATAACGAAAGAATCAACTATCTGTATCTGCTATTTTTACGGCCTATACTAAAATACATGCAAAGAGTCAACCAAAGTTTTCAAAGCAAGAAATCAGATTCCAGAAAATTGCTAAAGGATTTGTTAATTGCAATTAAATCACTGAAGCACACTATTATATCGCCGGATGATGACATCAATGTGCTAAATAGTGATTTGAATCTTACGTTAATAGAGATCTCTATCTTGGTTACGCATTCGAAAATCAAATGTACCGATTTTTGTATAGAATTAATACATCAACTGAAGAAAAGGTAAGCTTTTTTTTAAATTTTACCCAAAATTCGTTTTTTTTTTTTTTTTTGAATTTCAGATAATTTTGAAGTGTTAAATAAAATTGACCTATTTTCGGTCGGAAATGTATTGCGAACCAAGAAAGAGAGTATTATTAAACTTTTAATTTTTTTTAAGTGGAAGACGTCGACAATTTAAAAAGGCAATATGATAATTTGCAATATAATACCTATCAAAATGTTGAAAATACGGAGAAGTTGTGGGCCGAAGTTTATAATTATAAAGACTCGACCTTTATCAATCTATATAAGAAGTTAGCTAGCCTCGCTCTAAAAATTTTGTCTCTTCCCTGGTCGAACGCTGAAGTAGAGCGTCTCTTCAGTCAGGTGAACTTAATTAAAACTAAATTAAGAAATAGAATGAACTGCCGGTGCTAAGCTCTATTTTGGCTATAATGTAAGAAAAAACTATTTTAAATATACGTATGTATATACATATTAATACGAGATTTGACTTATCGCTTATAAAAGCGATGAAAACGTTGAAAATGATGAGTTGGTGTTCATCGATGAAATAATTACAACATTGAATTAAATAAGTTGAATTTATATTTTAAGTTTTCATTTTAGTTACTTTTTATGAACTTTTAGTTTTAAATTTTAAAGTCAGCTACTTTTAGCTATTTTTTGACCTCGCCTTAGCTACTTTTGCTGGAAAAGTTTCGGCAACACTGATAGCAAGATGAGAACAGAGCCGGATGAGAACATAGCGAGATGATATCAGAGCGAGATGAGAGTAAAACAAATGTGCGAGAGCGATATGAGCAGCAGCAAATCTTTTTGTGTTTGTTTTTACTGCAATTTTTGGTCGATGTTATATTAACGTAGGCACAAATTGTGTAGTTACAAAAATCAAATAATAAAAAACATTTTATTCAGTTACTAAATTCGAAATTATAATGAACTTAGTCTACATAGAAATGTTTATTTATATTCATTTTCAAATAAAGACATTAAAAAAATAAAACAAAACCTATTTCAGTCACGAAATTAGAAATTAAAGCTTATGACGAACTTTTACTACATAAACATCTTCTAATCTTTATTTTCAAATAAACTTCAATTATCGATAGCACTATCTAAAGGTATGTTAAAAGTATGTTATCCAAAGTCTCATGACTTAATCGATTTCGATTATCGGACAGCACCAGTTTTAACGAGGAAAACGCTCTCTCTATTGTAACCTGCAAGTGTAAAGAAATGTATATGTATATTGTTTTTATCTTTATTTTGTATTTATTAAAACACAAATACTTACTTGAGTTGGCGGTATAGCAAAACATACTTTGCTTAGGGCATAAAGTTCGGGATCGGTTGACTTTTTGTATTTCCAGAAACATAAAACATCTGTATTCGCTTTCATCACTGGTAACTTTAATGTTTCAATCTTTGCATAGACATTAGTTGACTCATTTGGAACAACCATACTAGCACTTAAAAAATCGTCTAATAGCTCGAAATTATTATCTTTGGTGTGTCCAGAGTCCGTATCCAATTAATTAGTTGAATGTGTCATACTGGGATTGGGACCGAAAATTTTAATTTTTTCCCACAGTCTTTAAAAAATCAATTGCTCTTTCTTTTTGTGAATTGTCTATAATATGATGAAATCTGGGGTCCAAATAAAGGCAAGCGTCGAAGCCCACGTTTGACACTAATGTTTTGGTCCGTGCTTCCATACTTTGAAGAAGATTGTTTGCAATTATATAAATTATTGAATCCTTATTTGAAGAGTTTGTCGATAAAATCTGATTAGTGGCTAGTTTGCAAGTTAGCCAAACAGCATAAAAATTTCCGTAATGTAACTGCTCTGCTTGGAACTGAACTATTGCCTTTTGTAGTGGAGCCATAATAGTGATATAGGACTCCATAAAATCCCATAAAGCGTCATTTGTTTCAAAATTTTCTTCTTCTGTCTGATTTTCTACAGTTTCGATTAGATCCAATATTGTTTTTGCGTTGTTAAGTTTTTCCACCATGTTGAAGGTTGATCCCCATCTTGTAGGACAATCCAATTGAGGTAATTTAAAATTTTTAAGTTCAAATAAATCACGATAGCCGTTTGAAGACTTTCGAACGTATTTTGTAAGGTTGCGGCATTGAAATAAACACTTCTTTATAACTGTGTGTTTGGTAACATCAAGTACACAAAGCTGTGCAGTGTGGGCTGCACATCGGCATATTTGTACAGTGGTGGTCACGAATTTAGGACGTTTTTTTTTTGACTTTAGTTCTAATTTTTTCGGCTCCTAAATAATTTAATGCAATAATTTTTTCTGTAATTTGTTGGTTATTGTATTCAGATGATGAACTGTAAAAATGGTCTTCATAGCTTAATCCGTTTTTTTCACAGGTGCATTTAAACAATGAAAAGCCCGTTTTTGGGTAGACATATATTTAGGACGTTTTTTTCCAAAATCTTAAATATTAAAGATAGAAGTATGAACTCTTTGAAGAAGTTGTAGATCTAGCAAAAATAAGATAAACTGCATACCACAAATTTCGAGACAACTTTCGATTTGAAGCCAATTGAAAATCTGAATTTTGTATGGAAATTTTTGGTCCTTTGGGCGAAGCCATTTTGCGACACTAGTTTGCACTAAAGTACTTTTTTCCATGAACGAGGAAAGAAAGTAAATTAAATTTCCCGAATGACATATTTTTCATTAAAATCGGATAAAAATTAGATTTATTTTGTCGCCTATTTTGTATCAGCCACAAACATGTTTTCGGTTTTTTCAAAATTATCAATTTGTCTTGTGTACTCAATATTCTTTTGCTCAATAAAAGATTCGTCCAAATCTTCATCGCTTGTGTACATTTGTGACAAAATTTTTGAAATTTTTAACATATTGGCCCCATTATCCGAAGTTATTGATACGATTTGGGTCAGAGATATTTCGTAATTTTCTAAAACAGAAATAATTTCCTTATCAAGATTTTTAGATTTACTGGAGTCAGCTCCTTTAAGTTCCACCATGCCAAGAATTCGCGATTTTATTTCATTTTTGCTTATGAATTGTGCACTGATGCCAAAAATATTTCGCCCAAGCCGCGTTGCACTATCAATTTTTAAAGATAATAGGCGATTTTTACTCTCTTATTTTATTTCAAGTCTAACACTCGCTGCCACGTGTTTAAGAACAGACTTGCATTTGCTTCCATTCAACTTAAAATTTATTCCATGTTTTGTTTCAAGCCCTTGACATATGGGGTCAATTATATTGCGCATATTAATTGAATTAAGCATATGGAATGGAACGCTTTCTTCAGTTGCAAGGCCAATATATGACCGAATTAATGTTTTTCTGTTGATTTTCACTTTTACTAGTTGATGTTTTAAATTTTTAGAAGTGGCAACAAAATCACTAATCTCACTTCCTTTATCATCGATTTGAATTTCGTGCAACAATAAATGCTTTTTCAAATTAAAAACACGATCTTTTTTTAAAAGTCTTTCGCATTTTTTGCATTTAACGTAATCGCCATCACTTGCATCGAAATATTTATTAATAGTAAAATTCTTTTTTTGCGGTGGCATGTTTGCACATTGAATCAATACTTTAAAGTGCCAAATTTTCAGTCTACTATAAAGCAATATGAAAAAAGTAACAGTGCATTTCAAAAACCGACCAAAAATTGCAGTAAAAACAAACACAAAAAAGATCTGCTGCTGCTCATACCGCTCTCGCACATTTGTTTCACTCTCATCTCGCTCTGATATCATATCATCTTCTCATCTTGCTATGAATTCATCTGCTCTCTGTTTTCAGATACCGCTACGGCAGAGCGTAGCGCATCATTTGTTTTCGTGCTACTTGCTACAGCTGTAGTTTTTGACGCGACAAAACTAAGAGCATAGCAGAGCACAAACTTTTTATTGTTGGGCTACAGCTCTGCTACGGCTCTCGTCAAAAATAAGAGCGGTAGCGAGTAGGGATGGGTATCGGAGGGTGAAGTATCGATACTTTGGTATCGCGATACTTTAATGAGGCAACATCGATTCCACGATTCTTGAAGCCTTCAAGTATCGATACTTGCAAGTATCGGTATCTGGTAACGGTCAAAAAACGAGGGACTTTCCATAAATTAAATTACATAAATTATTATTTAATTTCTTTTCAAAGAATTTTAATACAAAGCTGCTTCTTATTGCTTTGACGTAACCAACATCAAAATAAACTTAAATAAAAAATTAAAGAAACCAAAACTCGTCATCTAAAGATGCTAAAAACAGTCGTTGTTGAAGGTGAGTAGACGACAAACGGTTTCCCTCATCAGTCATAATTAATCCGGCACGAGAAAAGAGCCTTTCAGAAGGTACTGATGTTGCAGGCATGGATAAGAAGATATCCGCCAATTTGCTGAGACCAGGGAATTGAATTTTCAGCTGCTTCCAAGACTCGAGTGGATTCGTGTTCCTATTCTCCAAAGTTCTGCTAAAAAAAGCTCTCATTTCCATCCGTGCGTGGCTTGGCAAATCATCAAGATTCGTGCTTTGATTTTGAGTAATCATTACATCATGAGTTCCCCAAAAATTTTCTGTGGAGTTAATTGTTGGATCATCGGCAGGTTTTTTGTTCTCATTCGAACATGATTCGTTTGCTTCTTTTTTTCCAATTTTTCAACATCTCCTTTTCCATAAGCGTCAAAGCATTTGAGACTGCCAATGGTTCTCGGAAGTAATGTTTCATAAATCTTGGATCTAGAAGAGTCGCTGTTGCACAGATCATGTTGTGTTCAATTTTGTTGAAGCGCCTATCAAGTTCGGCAATAAGGAATTGCTTAAGATTTTGTGCCACACTGTTGTAACATGAAATAAAAAATTTGTTTAAAATTTGACCGTATTCACAACCCTGGTAATCCCACCAAAATATCGTGAGATATCGCGGGCCGAGAAACACCTTGCAATCATTTTCTTTTTCATGAAAATATTTTCTATTTTGACTTAAAGTGAGGAAAGTACTACAAAAATGATTCGTTTAACTTACATTTCTAGTTTTTGAAATAAATAACGAATGAGCCAAATCACATATTATATATACATATATCATATCACATATATATACGTTATGTATTTGCTTATTTGTTATTTATTAAAAAACTAGAAGTGTAAGTAAAACGTGTCATTTTCGTGCTAATTTCATCCACTCAAAAAAGTTTTATAGGAAATGAAAATGATTTCAAGGTGTCTCGGGCCGAGATACATCACGATATCTAGGGAAAAAGTTAAATTGCTTCTTAATAGGATTTAAAAATCTATTTGTAAATTATTTAATTACTGCATTAGTATCAATAGAGAACTATTTGAATTTCATATCAACACTTATGTTTGTATATACGAACCTCTAAAAGCAAACGAACAACAGGGATGATTTTGCTCACGGTTGTGTGTTTTTCTGAAGACATTTCTGTTGTGGCTTGAAGGAAAGGACGTAAAAGGTTTCTAGCGCTCTCAACTGTCGATAGTTCCATATTCGTGAGCATATTAACGTCCGGAAATTTCAGGCACGCAAGGGAAACGATTTCTTTCAGCTCGATGAAACGATCGCACATCATATATTCCGAGCCCCATCGTGTTATGACGCTTTGAATAAGCCGAAGACATGTCCCTTCGGTTTTTCCCTGGTCTATTTGCAATTTTTTTAACTCATTTGCGAAATTGTAGCTGGTGTGAGAAAGAGCCACAATAGCTTTTATCTTTGTTAAAATTTCCGGTAATCCAGGGACGTTCGGAACCTTTTCCACATATTTTTTCCTAAATCCGATTGCTGCAGATGGAATGAGATTAAGAGTGTGGTTAAAACATCCCAGGTGTCGTGAAGATCCGAAGCTTTCTACGGCTGCTTTGACAATGTTCGCTGCGTTGTCTGTGACTGCCAATGCGACTTTTTTTGGGTCAATGCTCCAGGTAGAACAAAACTCTAAGGTTTTCGTCTTTAAGAAATCAGCTGTGTGTGAACTATTCAAAAGCTCGACGCCAAGAAGTATGCTCCTCATCCTAGTGTCATCGTTGAAATGAGAAGTGACTCCCAAATAGCTATTGGTCGTATGTGATTCAGTCCAGCAATCCATAGTTAGAGACAGCGACGACACATTTTCTAATTTTTCTCTGACGATTTGAGAGAGTGATGCGTACTTGGCCTCCAAACGGTTTGTCATCGTTAATCGACAAGGTGGTTTCCACAATGGGATCGTTGTTTGAACAAAGTGTCGAAAACCTTTTTTTTCAGGAGTTGATAAACAAAGATTATCCTTGCAGATCATGTAGAGAAACGCGTTCTCCGCTTTGGATGCTGATGAACCACCATCTGTAATTTAGAAAAATTGTAATATTAATTTGAACATTAATTATTATATTTTTACTATTTTGATTATTCATTATAATTAATTTTGTATTATTTATTATTAATAATTAATTATTATGGAAAATTAATAAAAATCAATTTAAATGAAGTAAGTAAGTCGTCTCGCCGACTTAGGTATACCATACACCAGTAAAGCAAATATTTTAAATTTATTAAACAAATGCATTTTCACATGCTTTTTATTACAAGCATATCTTAGAATCTCCCTCACTCAAGTATACGAGCACCCTAGCGCCCCCACCAGCCAACGACCAACTACGGCCTTATGGAAAAACGTTTATATGCATAACTTCGTTGTTTTTTGTCCGATTTTGATCAAATTTGGTGTTTTGCTGGGTATTAGTATCAAATTCAAGTGTGCCAAATTTAATTACAAAAGGTAGAAAATTACGTGAGATAATCGAGTTTTTCCAAATTACGGGGGCGGAAAGGGGCGTGGTAAAATCGTTGCATATACATCATATGCGCATTTATTAAACAAATACACATACCAAATTTGGTGCCTCTAGCTATTATAGTCTTTAAGAAAATCAAATTTGTTTAAATTTCGTGGGCGGAGGGGGCGTGGCAAATTTTTTTGCAACAAATTTGTGCGCGCTTACTAAAGGATTAATCATACTAAATTTGATGTCTTTAGCTATTGTAGTCTTTAAGAAAATCAAATTTGTTTAAATTTCGTGGGCGGAGGGGGGCGTGGCAAAAATTTGAAATAAACTTGACCACCGTAGGTAATACACGAGTCTACGTACCAAATTTGGTGACTCTAGCTCTTATAGTCTCTGAGATCTACGTGTTCATACGGACAGACGGACGGACGGACGGACGGACGGACGGACGGACGGACGGACGGACGGACGGACGGACGGACGGACGGACGGACGGACATGTCTATATCGACTCGGCTGTTGATACTGATCAAGAATATATATACTTTATGGGGTCGGAAAAGCTTCCTTCTGCCTGTTACATACATTTTGGCGACTTTAATATACCATTTCACCCTATGGGTGTATGGTATAAAAATATTAATGAAGCATACCTTTGTACGACTGTGCTTTAGAAAATAATGAGGGTACAGTTGGTTGGATATTCACAGTAGACGTCGATTCTTTCAATGTAGTGCTGCAGCTCGATGACGGTTGGACATCATTTTCATTCTAAAAATATATATGTATAAAATATGTTACTCAATACAGTGTTCAATCAAAGCTTACCTCTGCAGATATACATCTTGTATCGGAATTCGAAGATGAAGCTGATAGTCCAGTGTCATCGGCATTCTTCGCTGTTCCATCTTTCTGGATATTGTGGTGCAACCGCAAATGTTTCCACAAATTTGTCGTATTGCCGCAAAAAGTATATTGTCGCCCGCATAAATTGCACTTAGCTTTTTTTCCACTTATGTCAAAATGTTTTCTCGCTCCACTTAGTTTAAACATTTTGTATTTTTCAAACGGTTACGTCAAACAACACAACATATAATGAAATGTACAAACTTGGACGCTTTCAACTTTCAACTAATTGTCAGATCACACTTAGAACACTATGTTCATCTCTTTCATATCACGCCGAAAGTAGAAAGAGATAACAATACATCAAAACTCGACCCAGGTATCGGCAGTATTGCGTGTAGTATCGTCTGCACAAGTATCGATACCTACAGTATCGGCGAGATGGAAGTATCGCGTCAAAAAATCGATACTTGGTACACCAAGTATCGATACCTGAAAGTATCCGATTCTGATACCCATCCCTAGTAGCGAGAGCTCAACGAAATGCTACGAACTAGCAGAGCATTTTCGAACGCTGGACAAATCTTTTATTTGATTATCCAAATTTTTTTCCCATCAAGAATATGGTGTTTTTTTCTCTTTAACAAACTCAAGCTACACTGGTCTGCAAAATCTAATCGACTGAGGAATCATCCAAAATACATTTCCAAGATAGTCCATTAATTTTATCGGGATTATTATTGTTTTGCAGCGGGGCTTCAGCAATTGACTCGGTTATATTAATATTAAAAGGTCTACATTTTGACTTAGCTTTTCTCACTTTGTTATAAGCAGGAAAAAGATCACAAGATCGGGAAATGCTGAGCTCGCGAAAGTTGTTGTACGAATTTTTTTTTGGCACAATGGCGGCTGTTTGCAAAAAACGCCCTTTTTCGGGAAAAAAATTTTGGATAAAAAGACTCATAACTTCCAAACAGCTCCTTCCAAATTCATAACTTCCAAGCAGGACCAAATCGGTCCAGAAGATTCGGAGATATTTGACACCCCGGTTCAAATATCATGGTGGCACTTGACGGCCCATATCTCCGCCATTTTGTTATTAAAAAATTTTTTTTTCCCCAAAGTACAATTGAAAGTACTTTTAATCTGTGTATAATAAAAGTTTTTTCCTACATTGTATACTGGCCGCACAGCAAAAAAGCTTTTTTCACCTTTTTTTGGACCTGAGGGGTGGCCTAACCCCTTAAATGTGATAGTTTCTGACTTTGGTGTTGATTTCATCGTTTTTCTCAGTGCTTAAGTTGAATTCTTTCAGTTCATCACATAACCAACTCGAAACGGCAGATGTGCTACGACTGCTTTGTATGTAGATGTCAAGCAGTTGCTCGTAGGCGAACTCAACCACAGATACAATATTAGGGATTTATTATCATCGGAGCAAAAAGGAGCAAAAACTTAAAATTAGATTATATACATGTTGAACTATAATGACACATAATTACTTTTTGGCACAGCTTGGCACAAAATTAGTTATTATCCACAACAGACGAGTGAGCAGGTTAGCTTTTTCCTACTTTTGGACAACACAAAAAACACATTGACAAACATGTAAATTGCTTAGAACAAATTTCAAGCTGTCTGTGAAAAGCGGCCATGTCCGTACAAACTGGCCTGGAACTGTAAGCGATAAAGTAATCAAGGAATTTCCGGTTGGGCAGAAAAGGACATTAACTTTAGTAATTTATAAGCAGGAACCCTAATTGTCATATGATTTATTTTTAAAATTCAATATTAATTGTTATGTATTTGTCGAGTTGTCTAATTGGCCAAATACTTAGTCATCTTGAACAAGTAAGGATCCGGGTTCGAATCCTGAGCTAATGCCATTGTCATAAAAAGAAACATTAATTTACTTAATAAAGGCAATCAAGAACTGCCAGAAATATTAATTATTGTCTCACAACAGATCTTAGTGTTAAGTGACTAATACGTCGAAGCCTACTAGTTAGTTCCAATTGATGGACAGGTGTGTCAATTGTAGCCCTGGCATTTACCTTTGCGGCTACAGAATGACGCCTGGAATGTTGCATGGAATGTTGAGTTTGCAGGATGATAAGCCTTCTTTGCCTTAGCAACATAATTAGAAACAAATGTTGAGATCTGTTTTCAGATCAGGTCCAATATAATGAGGGGGCTTGGGAAAGACAGCTCAGAAAAATAAACTCCTGGGAACTAACCACACAGTTCTGAACAAAAAGGGCTAAAGTGAATGTGATTAAGTCAAAAGTATAAAAACATAAGTAAATTAAGTAAGTGTGTTAACGCCCCGACATATTGATCTTTATCAAATATCTCAATCATTTTCAACTTTTATTATAAAAGTCAGAAGTCGAAAAAGAATAGAAATCCAGAGGGCGGACTTACCCCTGCATGGTTTTCTGTAACCTACTTGTAAACGATAATTTAAACTTCCTTAAACTTAAAGGAATACATATTCCTTTATCATTTGCACTGCGCTAAGAGCGAAATTCTTTTAGATATAAAAAATGGAAAAGATGGAAACAATTTGAATCTTTTGGAACTGAAGTCGCCAATAATGCGACAACAATGAATAAGGTTTGCTTCACTACCAACACCACCACCAAAACCACAAGGACACACTTGAATTAGGAGAGATCACAAGAGAACAAGCTGTTCAAAAGTCTCAATTGGACCCAACGAGATCTTTCAATTTCAAACGGTTCCGCCTAAGAGCAAATCAAAACCACAAGAACACACTTGAATTAGGAGAGGTCACAAGAGAACAAGCTGTTCAAAAGTCTCAATTGGACCCAACGAGATCTTTCATTCTTAAACGGTTCCGCCAAAAAGCAAATCAAAACCACAAGAACACACTTGAATTAGGAGAGATCACAAGAGAACAAGCTGTTCAAAAGTCTCAATTGGACCCAACAAGATCTTTCTTTTTAAAACGGTTCCGCCAAAAAGCAAATCAAAACCACAAGAACACACTTGAATTAGGAGAGATCACAAGAGAACAAGCTGTTCAAAAGTCTTAATTGGACCCAACGAGATCTTTCATTCTAAAACGGTTCCGCCAAAAGCAAATCAAAACCACAAGAACACACTTGAATTAGGAGAGATCACAAGAGAACAAGCTGTTCAAAAGTCTTAATTGGACCCAAGAAGATCTTTCATTTTAAAACGGTTTCGCCTAAGAACAAGTCACGCGAACAATAAGCAAAGACGAATATGTAGTTTTTGTTAATAATAGCATATATTTATCTATTTATTTATGAAATATTTGCGTTCGCTAAAGTCGTTTGCATGGTTATAATAATGTACAGCAAGTTAACCTTAAAAAGGATGCTTTAATTGCAGTGAACAATTAAAGTGAGTGAAAGACACGTCATGACCAAAAACTCACATTTTAGATTTTTGGTCAGTTAAATGGAAGCTAGTACCAGGTGTGGCTGGAGTTCGAATCTAACTAACTACGCTGACTTCAATGCCTTAACGCTCCGCGTCTCTCATTCCCATTGACATGTGGACAGTGTTGTCGTTTCAGGGTTAGTTTTTTCAGCACTAACGCATTATCGATAATATATCGAAATGAATTCATACACTGTAGTGTATGGAAATTTAAGCGAAAAGGTGTATAAAATGAAAGGCTACATAAACAAATTAATCGAGCACGAGTTCCCGCTTTTGTGATTTATTGCCTTACTTTCATGTAATTAACAAAACATTGTATAAATTTTAAGCGGGACTATATCTAAATGTAGCTAGAAAAGAGCTGTCAAAATTTCGAGATAGTGATGGAGATGACGGCTATTCGGGTACAGCTGACGCGGGCTTTT
The DNA here is from genome assembly GCA_018150345.1 of Drosophila equinoxialis. Lineage (NCBI taxonomy): Eukaryota > Metazoa > Arthropoda > Insecta > Diptera > Drosophilidae > Drosophila > Drosophila equinoxialis. The sequence continues at coordinate 1,761,549 of JAECWI010000656.1, forward strand.
TGAATCAATTGTTTTCGCTAAATTTTAAAAAACAAATACTGTTCACTTTAGAATATTTTTCAAATTCATAAGATAAAATATAGTTCAATACCGATGTCAGCTGACATGCCGACTCTCTTACTAGTCGGTTTTGATGAGGGCATCGAGGCAAGGTAAAATCAACTTAACCATTGCCACCAAGCTATACAATAATGGCCATTCCACTATGATCACTTTAAAACCAACCGAACTACTTAACTACAGATATAATCGACAAATAATCACAGGCGGTGTTGCAATAAGAGTTGGGAAATCCTTAAGTTCAGAGGAGTGATACGCATCTGAACGGCTAATTGCTTAAAGGGTCAACGCAACCCACAGCACATAAGAGCATTTCCAACCCCCTTTTTTCAAATTTTTTTTTTTTATATGCCCCCCACCTCTTAGGGGGGTAAATAAATTTTAAAAAACAACCAACAAACACCCCCCACACAAACTTTATTTTATTTTTTTTTTAAAATATTTTTTTTTTTTTTATTTTTTTAATTAAATTTAAAAAAAAAAAAAACCACCCCCCCCCCCCCCCCCCCCCAAACCAATAAAAAAAATTAAAAAAAAAAAAAAAAAAAAAAAAAAAAAAAAAAACCAAAAAAAAAAAAATAAAAAAAAAAAAAAAAAAAAAACCCCCCACCCAAACCAAAAACAAAAAAAAAATTAATTTTTTAAATATAACACCCCAAAAAAAATTTTTTTTTTTTTTTTTTTTTTTTTTTTTATATATTTTTTATTTTTTAAAAAAAAAAAATATTTGCAAGTCTTTTAAATACTCACGCATATGTCGAAAACCAGTATTGTAATATCGATTGTTAGTAAAAGTATCGATTGTTAGTAATAAGTATCGATTGTTAGTAATAAGTATCGATTGTTAGTAATAAGTATCGATTGTTAGTAATAAGTATCGATGGTTAGCGATAAGTCATCGATAGGCGACGAGACAGCGGGTCTCTTCTCTTCCGGCAATGCAACGAACCAGTCGCACTTGCGGAGAAATCGAAATTAAATCTGAATACTCTAAATTAATCTTTATATTTTTCACACAATAAATAGGTGTTTACAACTCAGAAGTGGGATGACCACCCGAAAGCCTACATATTTCGGGACACGGCAGGCCACACGTTCCACATCGAGGACGGCCGCCTCCACGCCCACCGCTACTGGTATACCCACTGCTGTGACTGCCGCTGCGGTACCGGCTGCCACTGGAGCCGCCGCTGCTGCAGTACCGAAAGCTGCTGTGCCGACTGCGGCCACATCCGCCCCTGCCGGGCCCGCCGCTGTTATACTCGTTACGGCGGGGCCAACTGCAGCCACACTCGCCCCTGCCGGGCCAACCGCTGATATACTCGCCCCTGCCGGGCTAACTGCTGACACATCCGCCCCTACTGGGCCAACTGCTGCCACATCTGCCCCTGCCGGGCCCACTGCTGACACATCCGCCCGTGCTGGGCCAACCGCTGCCGCAGTCGCCCCTGCTGGGCCAACTGCTGCTATACTCGCCCCTGCTGGGCCCGTCGCTGCTGACATATCTGCCCCTGCTGGGCCAACTGCTGACACATCCGCCCCTGCTGGGCCAACTGCTGCTATACTCGCCCCTGCCGGGCCAACTGCTGCTCTACTAGCCCCTGCTGGGCCCACTGCTGACACATCCGCCCCTGCTGGGCCAACTGCTGCCACATCCGCCCCTGCCGGGCCCACTGCTGACACATCCGCCCCTGCTGGGCCAACCGCTGCCGCAGCCGCCCCTGCTGGGCCAACTGCTGCTATACTCGCCCCTGCTGGGCCCACTGCTGACACATCCGCCCCTGCTGGGCCAACTGCTGCTATACTCGCCCCTGCCGGGCCAACTGCTGCTCTACTAGCCCCTGCTGGGCCCGCCGCTGCTGACACATCCGCCCCTGCCGGGCCAACTGCTGACACATCCGCCCCTACTGGGCCAACTGCTGCTATACTAGCCCCTGCGGTGCCAACTGCTGCCACACTCGCCCCTGCTGGGCCAACCGCTGATATACTCGCCCCTGCCGGGCCAACTGCTGACACATCCGCCCCTGCCGGGCCAACTGCTGACACATCCGCCCCTACTGGGCCAACTGCTGCCACATCCGCCCCTGCCGGGCCCACTGCTGACACATCCGCCCCTGCTGGGCCAACCGCTGCCGCAGCCGCCCCTGCTGGGCCAACTGCTGCTATACTCGCCCCTGCTGGGCCCACTGCTGACACATCCGCCCCTGCTGGGCCAACTGCTGCTATACTCGCCCCTGCCGGGCCAACTGCTGCTCTACTAGCCCCTGCTGGGCCCGCCGCTGCTGACACACTCGCCCCTGCTGGGCCAACTGCTGCTCTACTCGCCCCTGCCGGGCCGACTGCTGCCATACTTGCCCCTGCCGGGCCCACTGCTGACACATCCGCCCCTGCCGGGCCCACTGCTGACACATCCGCCCCTGCCGGGCCCACTGCTGACACATCCGCCCCTGCTGGGCCAACCACTGCCGCATCCGCCCCTGCCGGGCCCACTGCTGACACATCCGCCCCTGCTGGGCCAACCACTGCCGCATCCGCCCCTGCTGTGCCAACTGTCGCCATACTCGCCCCTGCCGGCCCCGCTGCGGCTATATTCGCCCCTGCTGTAACCGCTGCCGCCGCACCCGCCCCTGCTGTACCCACCGCTGCGGTGTCCGCCGCTTACAGGCCACCTCTGCAGACTGCCGCCGCTGCACCTGCTGCCGCCTCTGCACCCGCTGCCACTGCTGTACCCACCACCGCTGCCGCCTTTGCACCCGCTGCCACTGCTGTACCTGCCGCCGCTGCCACATCCGTTGTACCTGCGGATGCTGGTCCTGCCGCCTATATGTCTGCCATGCGGGCTGCGGCCTCGCTCGCCGCCCCCGTCACTGGTCCCAACGCGGACCCATGGGAAGAGATGCCCGCTTTAGTGCCCTCCGTATCGACTGACGCGGCCGCCATCACTCCGGCCACTTCTGTCTCCCCCAGCCTGGATGAGCAACTGGTGACGCTGCGGAAACAACATGAGTTGCTACAGCTACAGCATCAAATGCTCAAACTGCAGCAGGGGATAGACGAATCCCAAGCACCGAGGCAGCAAGTCAGTGACGTGAGTGTCATTGAGAGCATGGTGGCTCGATTTTCAGCGGATAACGCATACGATGTGAAGAAATGGCTGAACGATCTGGAAGACGCATTTGAAATTCTGCAGTTGAACGACCGCCTACGTTTGGTCGCATGCCGTCGTATGCTGGAAGGCACGGCGGCGGTGCTGCTGCGCACGGTATCGGTGCACAGCTACGAAGAATTGAAGGCAATCCTCTTGCGAGAATTTGGACGCTCGTGTAGCATCGAGGAAGTGTACCACGCTCTGCGGGGCCGGCGCATCAAGGCAGGCGAGGGATGTTTAAGATTCGCAATCGAGATGCAGGAGATTGCCATGAATGCTCCGATTCCGGAGAACGAGCTGGTCGACCTAATCATTGATGGATTGCGGGACAACTCTACTCGAGTCGGCATGCTGTACTCAGCTCGGACGATGGCTGAACTGAAGCCCCTACTGGAACGCTACGAGCGCCTCCGTATGCAGGCCGCTGCCTCCAGACAAAGCAATAGCGTGAAGGCGCAGACAACAACAACTGCCGGGGCGCCTGGAAACAAATCGTCAGGCACCGTCACGAGTGAGACCAGATGCTTCAACTGCTCAGGATGGGGGCATTACAGGAGTCAATGCCCGAAACCAATGAGACCTCCGAATTCATGTTTCAAGTGTGGCATAGTGGGCCACATCTACAAAAACTGCCCGTCTCGAATTGGAAATGCCACCAATATCACTGCTGCCGCCGCAGCTGATGAAGCAGGAGATCGACTAGACCATTTACAACTGGTGAGTGTTGCTTTTGTTTGTGATGAAGTGCAAGATAGGAAATTTATAGATATGTTCTCTCTCCTTGATTCGGGCAGTCCAAAGAGTTTTATCCGTCAATCTGAAGTCCCCTCCAACTGCCGTCTTACCCCCCGTACATTGAACTGCCGTGGTTTAGGAAATAGCCAACTTCGGTCCTTAGGCCAAGTCCAGTGTAGAGTTCGCCTCTGCAACACACAGACAATACATACGTTTGAAGTCCTGACGAACCAAGCAACCGAACTGCCGATGATTATAGGTAGAGATCTTCTGTATAAAATTAATATTAGATTATGTAAACTGAAAGAACTGAAATATGAAAAGGAATCGTTGATACTCATGAATAAACCGACTGAATGTATAAATCCAAAGCTTACTGCTGTTCTGAAGTCTTTTAATATATTGAGGAAAGATCTAGCGGTACTACCGCACGACAGGAATGAGATTGTATCTGCCGAATTGTTGTCTGATTCTCCCCTTCTAGAAACTTCTGCTGTACCTTCGGAAACACTGAATGATGCACTTATGGCGATAAATGCCATTGAGCTCCCTGCTGTCAGTGAGTTAGACTTTGATATAGAGCCCACGTTACGGGAAGAGCAAACCGCAGCCCTTAAGTCTATTATTGCCACTTCGTATGTACAAGTTGATCCAGATTTAATCAAGCCTATGAACTATGAGATGAAAATAGAATTGACTAGCCAAACTCCGATTTTCTGCCGCCCCCGCCGTCTGTCACACCACGAACGCATCGAGGTGCGTGAGATTTGCGACGATCTCTTGAAAGCTGGTATTATTCGCCACAGTAGTTCTCCTTACGCTGCCGCTATTGTCCCTGTCCGGAAAAAGGACAACACAATGAGGAAATGTGTAGATTACCGGCCGTTAAACAAAATTACAGTTCGAGATCATTTTCCGATTCCTCTGTTAGATGATTGCATTGAACATCTGGGTGGCAAATCATTCTTCACTATCTTGGACTTGAAGAACGGTTTCCACCATGTGAAAATGCACCCAGACTCGATCAAATATACTGCCTTTGTAACCCCTGATGGCCAGTTTGAATATGTACGCATGCCCTTCGGACTTTGTAATGGCCCTTCCGTGTTCGCTAGATTCGTTTATTTTGTCCTTAAGGAATTTATAAACCGAGGTCAACTGGTGATATATATGGATGATATTCTAGTCGCGTCGCATGACTTTGAAACCCACCTTGAGATTCTGAAGGAAATATTGTATGTGTTAAGAGTGAACGGGCTATGCCTGAAGCTGACTAAATGCCGTTTTGCGTATAGGGAACTAGAGTACTTGGGCTACTTAGCCAATTCCGCCGGTATCACGCCTAAACCAGCTCATATTCAGGCGATACGGGATTTGCCCATTCCAAGAAATAGCAAGGAATTAGAGCGTTGCTTAGGCCTATTCTCATACTTCCGCCGATTTGTATCAGGTTTCGCTAAGATTGCGTGTCCGCTGTCCCGATTGTTAAGAAAAGATACCCCTTATGTCTTCTCCGAGGAATGCCTTGAAGCTTTCCGAACACTGAAGTTGAAGTTGATCGAATCCCCCGTGTTATCTATTTACAACCCGAAGTCTGAAACAGAGTTACACTGCGATGCTAGTTCAACTGGTTTCGGAGCAGTGCTCCTCCAGAAACAAACAGACGGTAAATTACACCCAGTGTCCTACTTCTCTAAGATGGCTTCCGCCGCTGAATCGAAACTACACAGTTATGAGCTAGAGACGTTAGCTATCGTGTATTCCTTAAAACGTTTTGAGACATACCTTAAGTTCATCCCGTTCAAAATCGTGACCGATTGTAATTCCCTTGCGCTGACACTGAGAAATGGTGGACATTCCGCCAAGATTGCTCGCTGGGCCCTGCTGTTGGAAAACTATAACTACACGATTGTACACCGCTCGGGGGTTGGTATGCCCCATGCTGATGCTCTAAGCAGAATAGAAACTGCCGCATACGTTGACGATATAAACCTCGACTTCCAACTGCAGTTAACCCAGAACCGGGACCCTGAGATTGTCAAACTCCGAGATGAGTTAGAGAAATATGAAATAGCGAATTTCGAACTGCGAGACGGAGTAGTGTACCGCCTTTCCTCGACGAATGTACCCCAACTTTATGTCCCTTCCGAAATGATAAATCATGTCATACGAGTAGTGCACGAGAAGCTTGGCCATATGGCCACGGAGAAATGTTGCACACAGATCAAGAAGCATTACTGGTTCCCGTGTATGAAGTCTTATGTTAACAATTACATTAGAAATTGCCTCAAGTGTATCTACTACTCAGCGTCCGCTTCGGACAACCGTGTCACGCTACATAGTATTCCGAAAGTGCCCCTTCCGTTTGATACCATTCATATTGACCATCTGGGGCCCCTTCCGTCCATACGCTCTAAGAAAAAATATCTTCTGGTTGTCATTGACGCTTTCACCAAATTTGTGAAGCTGTACCCTGCCGTCACTACTAATTCACGTGAAGTATGTCAGACGTTAGAAACTCAGTATTTCGCAAATTACAGTAGACCCCGCCGAATTATCAGCGATCGAGGTACCTGCTTTACTTCCTCTGAATTTGAAGAATTCCTGAAGGCCAATAATATAATTCATGTGCTGAATGCCACTGCCTCACCCCGGGCTAACGGCCAAGTCGAGCGGGTTAACCGTGTTTTGGGCCCCATGTTGGGTAAACTGACGGAACCCGTGAACCACGCAGATTGGGTCCAACAACTGCCGAACATAGAGTTTGCATTGAATAACTCCGTCCACTCCACAACCAAATTTGCCGCTTCCGTACTCCTATTCGGAGTTGAACAACGAGGTGTGGTAGTGGATGAGCTAACCGAACGGTTGGGTGAGAGAACAGGAGAGGTCGATGCCTCAGAGGTAGACGTCCGGAGAGTAGCCTTCCGTAACATTGCTAAGTCCCAAGAATATAATTCGGAGTATTATTCGAAGCATCACCCCCCAGCTGTTAGTTTTGAAGAGGGGGATTTCGTAGTTATTAAGAATGTGGATACTTCGGCAGGCACAAACAAAAAACTTATCAGACGGTATCGTGGTCCGTATGTGGTTCATAAAAAACTTCCGAATGACCGATATGTTATCCGGGATGTAGAAGGCTCCCAAATCACCCAACTACCATATGACGGAGTCCTAGAAGCCTCCAAATTAAAGTTATGGGTTGCCCCTGATCCAGATTGCACTTCTGATAGCCAAACAAAGGCGACACCAGCCACTTAAGTTTCTTATTTACCCCCCTTGTTGTTAGCAATTGGAATCGAGGTCGATTCCTCGTCAGGACGGCCGAGTTGTAAGATCCCAATTATTTGCAAGTCTTTTAAATACTCACGCATATGTCGAAAACCAGTATTGTAATATCGATTGTTAGTAATAAGTATCGATTGTTAGTAATAAGTATCGATTGTTAGTAATAAGTATCGATTGTTAGTAATAAGTATCGATGGTTAGCGATAAGTCATCGATAGGCGACGAGACAGCGGGTCTCTTCTCTTCCGGCAATGCAACGAACCAGTCGCACTTGCGGAGAAATCGAAATTAAATCTGAATACTCTAAATTAATCTTTATATTTTTCACACAATAAATAGGTGTTTACAATATAATTATATTTTTTTAGTGCATCTGATTAAACACCACATAAAGAGAGTACCAAATTTTCTATCTGAACTATCGGATCAGTCCTTCACTTGCGGCTCTCCTTTTTCGATTAGTGACTTACTCACTTACTAAGAGTACACCTCTAGTTAGTAAATCAAATTAATATATCCTGGCAAGATTCTGTTAAGTATTTAGAAACAAGTCAAAACAAAACCAGAGGGCGCCGAAGTTTGTATACCCTTGCAAGTTGTTTGGTACTCTTTCCTCACCTGTCAAAGAGGAAAAACGTTTGACCCAAAAATAGTAATGTTTGCGAAAAAACGACCCACAATTTTAACATAGGAAAAAACGATTTTATTGAGCAAAGTCACTGTTTTTGACAGGAACGATCTGTGGGAGATATCTGAAATAGTCTCCCGATCTTCACCGAATTTGCCACATTCGTTTATAGCTATAATGAACTCACTAATATTAAATTTCACAATAGCTCAGCTCAAATTAACGAAGTTATTGAGAAAAGTCACTGTTCGTGACTTTGCCGTTCGTATGGGAGCTACATGATATAGTGGTCCGATCTGGCTGAATCCGAGATATTCAACCCCTGTTTCTTACTAGGGCCGCCCAAAGCACAAGAAGCAGTCATATGAACGAAATACGCAAAAAAAAACCGATTACCGTTGCATTTTCGAAGAAAAGAGAGTAAGCGAAAATTGTCCAAATAATTGTTGTGCGTAAAAATTTTTTTTTTTTTATTTTTTAAAGTTTTTTTTTCATATTCCAATAAAAAAATAAAATTTTTTATTTAAACTTAAATATTTTTCAAGTTATTTGTAAAGAAAGTTGAAATGTACCGGTGTAGGAATAAATGTTGTGCTGACTGTATTAGTGAATGTACGCACGGTAAAAACTCGTCGGTTGAACGAGAGCAAAATTATTGGACAGTTTGCGAATCGGTCAACAGTTCTTTGAGAGAAGAAGGAGACGTTTCCGACCCCATAAAGTATGTATATCAGCATGAGAAACAGAGCCTATATAGCCATGACCGACTGACCGTCCGTCCCTGCGTATGCGATTTACTTAGCCATCTTAAGAGCTATTGGGAATTAACCCGGGTTCTTACTTTATCTTGTATACCTACTTATAGAAGAAAAAAGGTGAAGAAATTGGAGCATCCTACAAAATTTACTAATATGATAGTTTTTTATATGAAACATCAAATCCCAAAATTATAATCAAATCGGGTAAATTCAACAAAAACTATAGGCAATATAAATCGGCTCTGCTCAAACGCTGCCGGCAACGGTGCTTGCTGCCTACTATGTCATCATCAAATCAACAAAGACCATGCGTACACACACAGACACAACGCTACATAAACTGGATTTGTATGCGTGCCGTGCTTTGCTTAGGGAATGATGGAAGAAAAAACTGTAGTAAAAACAGTAGTAATGTTTTGTTATTGATGAATTGCGTTACAGAAAAATAATTTGGGAGTTGTAAAAATATTATTGCCAAGGACTGCATGTACATATATGTATATATACCCTTTTAGATATTTAGTGTTTCTTCTCTTAATACATATGTATATGTATGCACATACATACATATATATGTATGTAAATCAGCTTGTTATTATTTATTTATTTATTTATTTTATTTATTTTACGTCAACTAAGTCAGCAGTCGACGAAAAAGCTTAAGCTAAAATACAGATAATAATTAATTCACGAATGTAGGTTAGCTTTATGCACAACTAAACATCCCCGACCCGGTGGAGGTGTTTTATTTGCAACAAGGTGCCAGCTATACCCCGATTCACAGCCAATGTGGTCAGGGATGAGTTGCAGCCAATCCAATATCCAGTCCAGAATACTACTAGTGGTTACGCTGTAGATAATTAAAAAGTATAGCGCGAAGGGAAGTGACAGATAGATGAGGAGAAATTAGGTGAGAAAGGTTGTTAAAAGATTGGCAAAGAACACGAAGAGGTTCGTGAAGAGAGTAGTTAGTCAGACATCTACTAAAGTGAAGAGGAAAAAAGTTTCTGGTCCGACGTGGGGGAACACAAAAATATAGCGTATCTAGTAAATTGGTAGAACTGACTTCGCCGTTGACTACTTTATGTAGAAAAAGAATCCCAAATACGAGCCTACGGTTGTAAAGTTTAGGAAGATTAATAAGAAGAAGTCTGTCAGAATAAGAAGGTAGGCGAAGATTCGGGTCCCAATTAAGGCCGCGTAACGCAAACTTAAGGAATTGCTTCTGTACCGATTCAATACTACGCTGGTGAACATCATATTGAGGGTTCCACACTGGTGAGCAATATTCTAGAGTAGGGCGAACTAACGAAGTGTATAAAACCTTTGTCACATATGGATCTTCAAATTCTTTGGCCCAACGTTTAATGAAGCCAAGAAGACTGCATGCTCTATTAACAATTGAAGATATATGAATATTAAAAGAAAGTTTTGGGTCAAACATAACGCCTAAGTCTTTAAATGATGGTACACAATCTAACAGAACAGACTTAATAGAGTAATGAGCTAGGAACGGCGACAAACGACTGAAAGTCATAAAAGAGCATTTAGAGGCATTAAGGTGTAATTTATTAACGTGACACCAAACACAGAACGCATCGATATCTGATTGCAAGTACTGTTGGAAAGAAGGATCATTATATGAATAACAAATCTTGACGTCATCCGCAAACATGAGCACGCGAGAATGAGCCAAGGCCAAAGGCAAATCGTTTATAAACAAGGTAAATAACAGTGGGCCCAGATGACTGCCTTGGGGGACACCTGACGTAACTCGAATAATTTTAGATATCGAGGAACGAAAAGACACCTTTTGGGTTCTGCCAATAAGATACGACTTTAACCAAGCCAATAGTTTCGGGGAAAAACCCATGATGTTAAGTTTCATGAGAAGCATAGAATGATCAACCGTATCGAAAGCCTTACTAAAGTCAGTATAAATAACATCAGTTTGACACTTTTCACGGAAGCCATGGTGTACAAAGGAAGTCAATTCTAAAAGGTTGGTAAGCGACGAACGAGCTTTCATGAAGCCATGCTGACAAGGAGAAATAGTGGATCTGGATAGGTGTTGAAGGGAAGACGTAATAATTTTTTCAAACAGCTTAGGTATTTCCGAAAGTTTGGCAATCGAATATCCGATTTGTTCCCTTTTTAAAAAGCGGAATAATAAAAGACTCCTTCCAAATATCAGGGAAGCGACAAGTCTCACTCGATATACAAAATAACCGAGATAAAGGCTTAGATAGGGAAATCGAACACATTTTAAGGATGCAACTAGGTATATTATCAGGCCCGGGTACGAAGGAAGACGTCATAGATGACAAGCTAGAGATAATACAGTCTTCAGTAATATTAGGAAAAAACATACAATTTAAATGTGGAATTGTGAAGGGATAAGGTGTGGGATCCGAAGCAGTAGGAGAATAAGTCGACTGAAAGAATTTAGCAAACAGATCTGCAATATCTGAATCACTATTAGCAGTCTGGTCATTAAGTCTGAAGGTGGAAGGTAGTAAATTAGAACGTCTTTTGGAATTAACAAAGTTATAAAATCTTTTAGGGTTCTTATAAAATTCAACCTTACAGCGAACGATATAATTATTGTAGCATTGCGTATTTAAAAGGCAAAATTGAGATTTGGCTACACAATAATTTGCATAGTCACGTCGCGAACCAGTTTTTTTAAATCTTTTAAAATATCTCGATTTAATGTTACGGAGATTAGAGAGCCTTCCTGTGAACCAGACTGGCGCACTGGAGACGGTAGAGACATTCACATAAGGAACGCATTTATCAATTAGAGAATTAAGAGCAGAGTAGAAAAAATTTACTGCACAATCTATATCACAGCACTCAAATAGAAATGACCAATCAAAAGAGAAAATAAGGCTGTTAAGAAGATTGAAATTTGTTTTACGAAAACATCTACGACGAGAATTTGAGATGTTATTGAATGAATTATTAACGGAATTGTAAGAAATAGTAATTTCAATGGTAGGGTGATAAGTATCTTCAGGCTTCACTAGGGGCTGTGTTTGTGATACAGCACTAACAGTGGGATCAGAGACAAAAACAAGATCGAGGATTCTTTTAGAAGAGTTAAGAAAAGAATTCAACTGATATAGCGGACATTTAAGTAGGCTATCAAGAAAAACATGTTGAGATGAAGGAATTAAGAAAGATAGATTATCATCAGCAAGCCAAGAAACATTAGGCAAGTTAAAATCACCTAAAGCTATAAAAAAATCACGATCTTTAAGACGACTAAAAATAGTTCGCAAAGCATCAGCATGGCGCATGTAGATCATGATATCAGAAGTTGGAGGAATATATGAACAAGAGATATATAAGCTAAAGTTAGAACATGTAACTTCGACGCAATTAAACTCAACACCTAAGGGGAGATCAATCGGCACAACACTTGAACACAGATTCGAGTTGACAGCAATGAGTACTCCACCGCCACGTCGACCAACACGATCAAGCCTATAAGAAATAAAGTTATTAGAAAGAATTTCATTATCCAAAACAGAGGAATTAAGCCAAGTTTCAGAGAAAGCTAATATGTCAGCAGAAAAGGTTAAGCTATCGCAGAATAATTTAGAGAGCTTGGTAAGAAGTCCTCTTACATTTTGATAGTGAATGCAAAGACTAGACGTTATTAGTTTTTTGAAGCAGAAGATGCATTAGGAAGGTGGACAGGCAAAGGGCGGGAGCGCTTATTGGGCGCAAATTCGTGTACAACTAGGCCCTCTGGCCTATGGTTAGGGTCAACCATAGCTGAGAAATACTCATTTGGTACAGTAATTTTAAAAGAGGAGATTTCATGAGGCCTAGAAAACTTAAACTTTTGAATTAAAACCTTAGCAGGGCATATATTACCAATGTAAGCTGCCACAGACGATTCAGAAGTATCTGGAGCAAGCCTAGAGATAAATAATTGTTTACGATGGGGCACTACAGTTAGTGGAGGCGGAGGAGCATTGGGATCCGCAAGTGATTGAAAGCCAGCATGATCCAGTAATTGATCAGAGTTCCCGTGAGGGATAGATTGAGGTACACCAGGGCTTGTAGTGGGTACATCAATCTGAAAAGAAGAGCATAAAGAGGGACAAGAAGATGGTGTAGGCGAAAGTAAAATGGGAGAAGATGTAATAGAAAGTGCGGGCGACTGCTTATGAGGCAACTCATTTCTACATTTCTTGGGCAATTCCTTAGAAGGTGAACCAAACTTGAATTGCGACAATAAATGTATGCTAGAGTCACACTCATTAGACAGCTGTTTGGCCATTTTATTAAGAGAAAGAAACTTTAAACGAAGATCCCTATACATTCGGCTAAAATCAATTTAAATTAATTTAAATTAACGAAATAAAAAAAAAAAAACAGAGGGCCGTGGCTAACTTCGACCGCGTCAAAGTTTGTATACCGTTGCAAATTTTTTGGTAACTCTTTCCTTACCTATAGCCATCAAAGGAAAAAACGTTTTATCTAAAAAAGTCTAATGTTTGCGAAAGAACTGCCCAAATTCTTAGCATAGGAAATAACGAAGTTTTTGATCAAAGTCACTGTTTTCCACCGATCGCTCCTATGGGCGTCACCTATGTATAGTCACCCGATCTTTATCAAATCATTAACAGATATATGAAACTAACAAATGTTAAATTTTCAATTGCATCAAAAGTAACGAAGTTATTCACAAAAGTCACTTTTTGACCGATCGTTCCTATGGGAGCTATATGATATAGTCACCTGATCTTTGGCACAGTGGCTTATAGATAGACTGACCAATATTAAATTTCACGACAATAGCTGGCAAAATAACGAAGTTATTTAGAAAAGTCACTGTTCGTGACTTGCCGTTTGTATGGGAGCTGTATGATATAGTGATCCGAACCTGCTGAGTCCGAGATATACACCCTGTGCAGTATGTACGAGCTTACATGCGAAATTTCAGCTCTGTAGCTCTTACGGTCTAGGAGGAGTTTGCGCTAATCCAGACGGACGGACGGACATGTCTATTGAACTCGTCTCGTTGTGCTGATCAAGAATTTATATACTTCATATGGTTGGAGATGCTTCCACTTTTAGCAAGGGTAAAAAAATAATAAAACAGAACTAATTTGAATCCATTCGTCTTCTAAACAAAAATACAATGGACTTTAGACAACATCTATAAAGTCATCCCACAAAGTCTCATTATGAAACTCCCACATAGATTTTATATGTATGAAATTATTTTTCCACGAAGAAGGTTAATATGCTATGCTCATTAACGTGAATCACCACCAGGTGGCGCTGCAGAGTAGCAACTTCTGCCAGGACAATAGATTTTCATAAAAATTACAATGACTATGACATCCAATGCATTTCATGCTAAGCTGAATTATTATCTGATTACACCTTTAGCACACAAGAGAGCATTAGGAATTAGACCAGCAACAAGTATCAAGGCTAGAAGACCTTTGAGTACACGCCGCTCAAACCCCTTTGGCTAAATCGTCTGAACGTACTAACCAGACCCATTCTTCTGAGACTCTTTGTTTTTCAAATTCATGTTTTTAATAAATTATAATAATTTGTAACTTTTGCCGCTCCGAAAAGAATGCAAATCTAGGCAGGTTAAGTCATATTTTGAAAGACATTGTGAAATCCAAATTAAGCATTATAATAAATTTCTAGGCAATGAACCTAAAAATTTTTCAAGTTAAAAGCGAAGTATTTTTTACTTTTTGTAGCTCACACCAGCCGAAACCGATTTCGACAATAACTAAGACGTCCCTTGTGTGACTGGAAAGCACAAAGGTGGTCACAATGCCCTGAGGCACAGAAAATTTAAGGTTTGAGAAGAGACGTTATCCATTTTTAGGAATTTATCGGAAAGGTCGCCGCGGGAGGGATCCTTTTTACTCGACTTAGCTTTCTGCTGTGATATGACATAGATGTTGAGTGAATTGAATGAAAAAACAATTTTTTTACTGCAGAATTACATGTAAATTACTTAGAAAAAATTTAGAGCTGTTTGTGAAATGCGGCCATGTCCGTACAAAATGGCCTGGAACTGTAAGCGATAAAACAATCAACGAATTTCCGGTTGGGCAGAAAAGGACATTAACTTTAGTAATTTATAAGCAGGAACCCTAATTGTCATATGATTTATTTTTAAAATTGAATATTAATTGTTATGTATTTGTCGAGTTGTCTAATTGGCCAAATACTTAGGCATCTTGAACAACCAAGGATCCGGGTTCGAGTCCTGGGCTAATGTCATTGTCATAAAAAGAAATATAAATTTACTTAATTAACGCCAATCATGAACTGTCAGAAATATTAATTATTGTCTCACAACAGATCTTAGTGTTAAGTGACCAATAAGTCGAAGTTAGTTCCAATTGATGGACAGGTGTGTCAATTGTAGCCCTGGCATTTGAAATACATTTACCTTTGCAGCGGCTACAGAATGACATCTGGAATGTTGCTGGGAAAAAAAAGTACAAGTGAAAGTAAAAAGTCCAAGTGAAATCAAAAGTACAAAGTGAACATATTACCAGTTGAAAACATGAGCAAGACGAACAAGAATCCTGACGTCCCGACATCAGAAGTGGGATTGGCATCACGTCCTGCATTCTCAGAGGAACAATGGCGCATAATCCTGCAGATGCAAAGCCAAAACCTAGTGGAGCTGGTAAAAACTATGCAAACGACAACACGTGAACAGCAGCAGATACGTGGCGTCACTTTGCCAAAATTTTTTTTGATAACCCTGACGCCGATGCTTCGAAATGTTGAACCAGGTACATGAATCAATCATGCACCTAGGATGGCAAAAGACCCTTAACAAAGTATATCAATTCTATTGGTTTGATAAAATGAATAAATATGTCCGTAAATTTGTCGACAATTGCATAACCTGTAGGACAGCCAAGTCACACTCTGGTAAAATTCAAGCAGAACTACACCCTATCCCAAAAGATAGCATACCCTGGCACACTGTCCACATGGATATTACTGGCAAGTTGAGTGGAAAAAGTGAATATAAAAGAATATATTATCGTCCAAATTGATAGCTTTACAAAATTCGTACACCTATATCACACCCTCGAAATAAATACAGAAAGCTGTATCAAGGCCATGAAGACTTCAATTTCTCTGTTTGGTGTACCAACGCGCATCATAGTCGATCAGGGTAGATGCTTTTCAAGCAAACAGTTTTCAGAAATTTTTTGTTCAAACAATATAAAGCTTCATCTAATTGCAACTGGGGCAAGTCGTGCAAATGGTCAAGTTGAACGCGTAATGAGTACGCTCAAGAATTTGTTATCCGCAGTTGAATTAAGTCAGAGGTCCTGGCAAGAAGCTCTAGACGAAGTACAGTTAGCGCTAAATTGCACAACTAATCGAGCAACTGGGGCAAGTTCCCTTAGAGATGTTAATAGGAAAAGAAGCCCGACCTCTTGGGTTGGTACCCCCATTGTACTTTTCTACACGAGCTAAAGCCAGAAGCACCATGAAATATTTAGCTTCCTACGATAAAAATCGTTTTGACAAGTCAAGGGCTGCCGTTATTAGACACAATGTTGGTGATTATGTCCTTCTTAAAAACGAGGAAAGACACCAAACTAAACTAGACCCAAAATTTAAGGGACCTTTTTTAGGAGCTGAAGTTCTAGATGGTGATAGATATATGTTAAAGTCGTTATCCAACAAGCGACTATATAAGTATTGTCATGAAGACATAAGAAAACTTGCAGATGGAATTGTTCCCCAGGAGTTTGATATTGACACCGAGGGTTCAAGCTTGTCAAGGGGTCAACTGGATCCGTCTAAGTGTAGACGAAGAAATGTAAAATTAATATGAAAAAAAAAAATTTATTTAAGAACTTTTTACGTTTTGTAAGAATAAATGTAAAAAGTTTGTATGAGAAGAAGTTTGGTTATCCGTCTAGGAAAGACGATGATTGGTTATCCGTCTAGGAGAGACGATGATCGAATTCCGTTTGGTAAGTATGAAGTTAAAAATTAAAATATTACACGAGGTCGTGTAAAGGTCAGGATTGCCGTGTCGATTAAGTGACTAAGTAAGTCAAAGCCTACTAGATAGTTGACAGGCATATCAATTTCTGTTACTTGCAGCGGCTACAGACTGACATCTGGAATGTTGGCTTTGCAGGATGACAAGCATCTTTGCCTTAGCAACATGTTTAGAAACAAATCTGTCAATCTGTCATCAGGTCAGGTCCTATATAAAGGGGGGCCTCGGGCTAGAGAGCTCAGCGAAGAAACCCCTTGGAAAGACGCACAGTAAAAGGTATCAGTGAAAGTAAAAGTCCAAAGTGAAATCAAAAGTACAAAGTGAACATTACCAGTTGAAAACATGAGCGAGACGAACAAGAATCCTGACGTCCCGACAAATACATATTCCTTTATCATTTGCACTGCGCTAAGAGCAAAATTCTTTCAGATATAAAAAATGGATACAATTTGAATCTTTTGGAACTGAAGTCGCCAATAATGCGACAACAAGGAATAAGGTTTGCTTCACAACCAACACCAACAACACCACCACCAAAACCAAAAGAACACACTTGAATTAGGAGAGATCACAATAGAACAAGCTGTTCAAAAGTCTCAATTGGACCCAACGAGATCTTTCATTCTAAAACGGTTCCGCCTAAGAACAAGACACGTGAACAATAAGCAAAGACAAATATGTAAGTTTTTGTTAATAATAGCATGTATTTATCTATTTATTTATGAAATATTTGTGTTCGCTAAAGTGCATGGTTATAATAATGTACAGCAAGTTAACCATTTGCATCCTTTTTAATTGCTGTGTAACATAAAATTGAGTGAAAGACACGTCATAACCAGAAAGTCACATTTAAGATTTTTGGTCAGTTAAATGGAAGCTAGTACCAGGTGTGGCTGGAGTTCGAATCTGACTAACTACGCTGACTTCAATGCCTTAACGCTACGCATCTCTCATTCCAATTGACATGTGGACAGTGTTGTCGTTTCAGGGTTAGTTTTTTCAGCACTAACGCATTATCGATAATATATCGAAATGAATTCATACACTGTAGTGTATGGATATTGTTATGGCCAGCCCTGAGGCTATCGGTAGAGCTCTATCGATAGTGATAATAAGGGCAGAAAATAGTGGGCAAGTCGGGGAATAGTGGTGGATCTAGTGTTGGGTAGATCAGAATTATAAAGGGATTTTTTTTTGAATTTGAAAGTCGTCCAGCGGTCAAAAGGCTGTTGACCCAGGCTCGGGTCTAAGGAACAAACCGTAGGCGATGGTCGTCTGAGTCTAGAAGGTTAAAAAGGTTAAAATCAGTTTAACGTGGACAGTGAGGTGCGGCGGTTGACAAAAAAAAAAGGGGCAAAAAACAAGGAGAGAGAAGTGCAGTTTAAATATCTTAACAATGAAGTATAATTAATTGTGAATATATCCTCGAAATCCTTGAAATTTAAAGAAAAACACCTCCTTCCATCAAGCCGAGAAACTCATGGTTGGCTAAAGGGGCCACACAGAAAAGTTTTGTATTTTTTTTGTGTGACAAATTTTGTGTAATCCTGAGGCGCAGCGAGGCGAAACCGGCCGTCAAAATTGGGTAAGTGTTCGTGTTACCATGCAAGTTAGGGACTTTTTTTAAATTAAAAATAATTGCCCCAATATAGGCCGGTTACATCGAGCTGCGCAGGAGCACCCGCAGCCCCTGTCCACGTTCTAAAAAAATAAAAAAATTTTATTTGTACCTGTCCCCGAACAACATTCTCGGTCCCGTCGGCCTATTGGGCCCAAAGATAAAGTCAAGAGAGGGACGTCGAAAAGAGTAGATTCCAGGCCACACATTTTTTTTGATTCACCCATCGCCCAGCCTAAGAGCAGCAAAGTTTTGGCTGATTGGCGGAGAAAAAGATTTTGGCACTCATCCCCGTCAATTTTTGGTGCGGACGGCTCCTAAAACCCTCAAATCATTGGCGAATTCCACCTGGCTGGAAAAAAACAAGATATTAATCGTTTATTCCCTTTTTTTTTATATGTAAATTTTATTAATTTATTTATTTATTTAATATATTAGTTTAATTATTTATTTATTTATTCCCTCGTATATTTATTTAATCCCTTATTTATTTATCTATCTATTCAATTCCTTATTTATTATTTTGTTGAGCGTTAAATATTTATTTTATCCTTTTTGTTGCCCACGTGCACATTCCTTTTTTTGTGTATTTCATTATTCCTAAGTCCCACGTTGTTCACGACCCTTGGTGTGGTTTTGACAGTGGATACCTGAAAGAAGAAATGAACAGAAAAAAGGTGAAAAGAATACCAATAGAAGGGATAATTTTTCTTTCGATCTTGCCCCCCTAAAAGACCTCTGATTGGTAGGTGGGAATCGGGAAGGGAATTCATCTTGATTTTGCGTAAAGAAAAAAAAAAAGAGAAATGTAATGTAATCTGTTGCAGACACCTGCTCAAATATATGTAATTAATGAATTCGTGTGTTAATTAAAATTAAGAGTAATGAACAACAAAAAAATGAATTGCTGAGTGTTTTGCTAAAGGGGGAAATGGGAGGAAAGGAGCACGACGACTCCCAGAGGAGTTGATGAGTGGTGATGATGATATGTTGTAGGTAACGATTGTGATATCTATGGGGTGGCATACCTCATCGACATGCCACGAAGGAAAGGGAGGGCCCGTTCGACCTCGATAATCCGGAAGAGGAGGTCCGGTTCACATGGAGCGGCGGCGACGATATCATTCCTGTAAGTGGGTAAGAATAATTTATTAGTGAGTTTGTTAGAGATTTGTGTTTGGTGTAAGTTGAGTATCGTAAGTGTTGTCCTGTGGAGTGGCGTCTGAAGTGATCCTCGTACTGTGTCGGGATTCCTTCAGACGAAGGTGTATTGATGGTCATCTGTTCGTCAATTACCTGATGTTTATTGTTGCGTGTATTGGGGATGGGTTATAGTAACTCACGACCTTCTTTTCCGATAGCTAGCCGGAGTGAGCCCTATCGATATACGCGGGACCAGGGTGAGGATATTGGTTTTTCATCTAGCAGGTCCATAACAATATTTAAGCGAAAAGGTGTATAAAATGAAAGGCTACATAAACAAATCAATCGAGCACGAGTTCCCGCTTTCGTGATTTATTGCCTTATTTTTATGTAATTAACAAAACACTGTATAAATTTTAAGCGGGACTATAGCTAAAAGTAGCTAGAAAAGAGCTGTCAAATTTCGAGATATTGTTGGAGATGACGGCTATTTGTGTACAGCTGATAAAAAGTAGGCGGCCGGTTTTAATCAACTGCTCTCGCTATATTTTAAAAAACAAATACTGTTCACTTTAGAATATTTTTCAAATTCATAAGACATGACATCCACTCTTCATCCAACACCTGGCTAAATATTTGAACAAAATTATACACAAATAAAGTAAATCATAGCATCCAAAAATACTGTTCAAAGACAATGGATTAGAACCAGACAGCCAATCCGCAAAGCTGGAAGAAACTATGTATATGCTTGTTTGACATATGATGCCTTATGACTCAATTTTGTCTTATGTTTTTCTTTCGTTTTGTATATTTCTTTAGTGCATCTGATTAAACACCACATAAAGAGAAGATTCACGTGCGGCTCTCATTTTTGGAGTAGTCACTTACTCACTTACTAAGAGTACACCTCTAGTTAGTAAATCAAATTAATATATCCTGGCAAGATTCTGTTAAGTATTTAGAAACAAGTTAAAACAAAAAAATGCTCTTTAGGCCATATAAGCTGCGTTGCTTATAAGAACCACAAAAGAAGAAAGTTTTTCACTTCTATCCATTTATAAAACATAATTCTGAGAGACCAATTAAAAATTAATAAATTTATAACTCAAGATACGATAACTTTTAATACTCAAATTAAGTGTCTGATCGTTTAGTATGAAGTTAATATAAAGCATCTTATTGAGGTTTTCCATTCCATATTTCCATGTAAATCCAAATCATTGTACAACATTTTTCCCTAGTTATTAGATATTATCTAATATCTCAACTGAAAAAACATTTATTAAGTTTGGACTCTAAAATGTACATATAATGCTAGTTTCAATCTATATTCAATAATCAGAGAATTGAATTGTGAGGTGGGTAATCCAGACAATTCCAGTGCCCTGATTCGAAGGAAACGAACTGTGCCGGAAACAAATTGTGAATCTTCTCTGAGATTATCGAAATCCTTATTTTTTGACGTCAATATTGCTCATTCACACAGCCAATTGGTTCTGAGAGCCTAGGATGTGACAGAAACTGTGGGTGATGTGATGGATCAAGTTGAGGTTGGGTAATGTGTGTGTGACCTTGCTACCTCCATTATCTAACAACTGCTTACAAACTAAACATTTACGATTTCGTCTTGTTGCTAAAATGGTCGAATGCCTGTTGATAATTCCAAAAGCTTCTTTTGGGCCAACAATCAATTTGCATACCTGTAAAATCTTATCCATTTCGCTATTTTTGGTTATTCGCTATTTTCAAAGGCAAGTTAAAGGTATAGTAAGCAGCCTTCTAGTAGAGCTGCAGCCATTCCAGATAAAGCCAAGGCTACATTATGTGATCTTCGCCAAAGGCAATGAAATTAAGAAAGTTTTTCCGGTCTCTCAAGGAAGTAAAAATTGCATATTGGTACTCATCCGAGTTGGTCGTGTTTTTTTTGCGCTCTCGCTTAATTACTGTCTTTCGTTCTTTCGTGAAGTTAGTTTATAATATTCAATTTAAATTCATTGCTTTTACCAATTTTAAATAATCCGCTATACTCATCGCGAAGTTTGGGTTAAATTTATGAACACATAATGTACATATATTAATATCAAAACTTTAACAAACGCAAATATAATTTTGTTTTTGCGCTGCTTAGTTTTTGATTTCGTTCTATTTATTGCTCCCACCCGCGCTCTCAATTTACAGTTCATAGTTTGTTTTTGTTTGTGTGGTGTTGGTGCTTTCTATTCTATTGTTTTCTTTTTTTTTTTGTTTTTTGTTTTTGTCTTTCTAATTTGCATATTGCAGTTAGCTTTTGCATTGGTTTGTATACGCCTCTCTTAACACAAATATATATGATAAATCAATTATTTAATAATGTCTGTCTGTTGCAAATATAATTGCAATAATCCCAGCAAGACCAGTGAAGACTTTCATTACTGTTGGCTGTGTGACAATGTAATGCACTTTAAATGTGCTGGTTACACAGTCAGGTGGCGGCCTTACATGGGGCTGTGATTCGTGTCGTGGCTTGGAGCTCGAGATGCGAAGTTTTATGAAACGGACTGGGGGCGTTTATGAAAGCCCTGTCAGCTGGCGTTCATAAGCTCCAAAAAGACCTTTTGGCGATGGACCTAAATGTTACATATGTCACCAAATGTACAGCAGCTGATATCGTTTAGGAGGCCGGCTTTGGTAGGTGTGGAGTCTCTTCCCTTTTCCCCTGGAGACAGTATCCCACCTACTAACATGATATCGGTTGTAGTTTCCGAACCGTCCGGGCAAACATGCGTTTCCACGAATATTGCCAATAAAGTAGTTACAAGAGGAGCTAGTAAAGTGTTGGCTGCTTCAGCTGCTGGTGCGTCTGCTGTAGCCGCTACTGCTGTGCCTAGTACTTCTAGTTCCCTTGTTGTAGTTCCACCCAAAATGCAAATTTTTATTTCGAGGCTTGATTCCAATACTACTTCTGAAGAAGTCATAGCCTACATCCAGGGCAAAGTTCAATCACCAAACATTGCTGTGGAAAAGTTCCGTTTTTCATATACTCGGGACATTTCGTCTTTAAAATAAGTGTCTCCCCATTTCTTTTGCCAAATATGTCATAAAGATTTTTAGCCGGAACACCTTGTTGTAAAAGAGTATACAATGAAAAAGAAGAATCGGCCTCCGATTAGCTTGGTACCTGCCTCGTGAATGTTGGTGTCAAAAAACTAATTTCGTCACTAATTTGGCCTATCAGAACGT
This sequence comes from Drosophila equinoxialis, assembly GCA_018150345.1. NCBI lineage: Eukaryota > Metazoa > Arthropoda > Insecta > Diptera > Drosophilidae > Drosophila > Drosophila equinoxialis. Next base: position 1,784,184 of record JAECWI010000656.1, read on the forward strand.
ACGGGGACTAAAGTCTAAACTCTCTGGACTCTATGTAGATAGTTTAGCTTTTGACTTTCATATTCTTGCCTTTACTGAGACTTGGCTAAAGCCCGATAGTCCGATGCTTCCGCAAAATATTTATAACATTCACCATTTGGATAGCTATTCAACTTGGCTTTCTAATCTCATATTTCTCTTCCAATCAGAAGACTGAATTTGCTCGTTGTTCTGGGAGATTTCGTATAATTTTTACCTGAGATTGCCTGGACCCTTTTCTCATATCTCTTGACAAAGACTTGCTTGTCATCACATTGTTTCATAGATGCCCTCCTCAGTTGTCACTAACTCAAATAAATCCTGTCCGGAATACTCGTAACAGATCACTAGATCTGGTATTTGTGTTGGATTCTCCCAGCTGTGATGTTTCCAGGACTGATCCCTTAGTTATCCCTAAAGACAATTTTCATCCAACTCTGGATGTAACCATTGACCTTCCTTTTGGGGTTATGTCTCGACATAATAACTCGATGCCTCCAATCTAATCCAAACTTAAAAAAAACTCTTGTTAACTAATGATTGATTAATATCTGTATACTTGCACGAATATGGATTCTGACATTTCTGTCTTCTATAAAACTCTTGAGTCGTTCTTTGATGTTTGTGTCCCTCGTGTAGCTCAAAGATAGTCTGATAGACCTCCTTGGTTCTCACGTGAGTTATGTAACTTGAAGAACGTAAAATCAAGATGCTATAGAAGATTTTAAAAATCCTCTAAGGCATCGGATTTTTCCCTATACATAGTTGCTCGATCAAATTCTATGGTGATGAATTTACAATGCTATAAGGATTATCTTCAGAGATGTAAACTTAGGTTTTCTCGCGATCCTAAGCAATTTTATAAATTTGTCAATATTAAACGTAAGACATCAGTGCACCCGTCTTACTTATCTTTCGAAAACAATAAATCTGACAATGATCAGGCAGTTGCCGATACGTTTGTTGATTTTTCCCTAACAACTTATTCATCTTCGATTTATCAAGCAAATCCTCCTTATCCTCATCACTTGCAATCGTCTAATTGCATTTTAAACCATGTGTTTGATGAAAGTTCGGTTCTTAGCGTGCTCAGTTCCGTCACACCAATATATGCACCTGGCCCTGATGGAATACCAGGCTGCGTATTAAGGTTTTGCGCAGAGGCCCTATGTAAGCAAATACTTAAGTTGTTTACACTGTCCGTCACATCTTACGCCTTCACGCCTATCTGGAAGGAATTATATATTATTCCTCTTCATAAAAAGGGGAAAAAGTTTGATGCCTCCTCTGAACCACCTAAATTGTGTGCCATACCCAAAGCATTTGAGAAAACAATAACATCTCAATTGCACCATTTTTGTACCTCAATCATTTCGTCATCCGAACATGGGTTGAAAAAACATAGATCGACAACTACTTACCAATTAGAATTTACATCTAACTCAATCAAAGGGTTCAAGACTGGCGTACAAACTGCCTTCATTTATACTGACTTCAGCAAGGCCTTTGACTCTGTTAATCATATTCTCCTTTTATATAAGTTAAACGCACTTGGCATCCCCAGCCTTTTGCTAAATTAGATTCTTCAATATCTTTTTAAGCGTACACAAAAGGTCCTCTTTAAGTCTTCATTTTCTAAGACAATCCAAGTGTCCTCTGGAGTGCCTCAGGGTAGTCATTTGAGTCAATTGCTATTCACTCTTTTTATAAATGAGTTAAAGTTATGTATTTTTATACCCTTGCAAAAAGGGTATATTAATTTTGGTCGAAGTGTGCAACGCATAGAACGAAGCATTTCAGACCATATAAAGTATATATATTCTTGATCAGCACGACGAGACGAGTTCAAATAGCCATGTCCGTCCGTCCGTCCTTCCGTCCGTCCGTCCGTCCGTCCGTCCGTCCGTCCGTCCGTCTGGATCAACGCGAACTCCTCCGAGACCGTAAGAGCTACAGAGCTGAAATTTTGCACGTAGGCTTGTATATACTGCAGGCATTGTATATCTCGGATTCAGCCGGATCGGACCACTATATCATATAGCTCCCATACAAACGTCAAAGTCACGAAACAGTGACTTTCTCAATAACTTCATTAATTTTATAGCTATTGTCATAAAAGTTGGTATTTGTCAGTTTTATGTTCTTATTAATGATTGTGTTAAATTTGATCAAGATCGGGTGACTATATCATATAGCTCCCATATAAACGGCAAAGTCACGAACAGTGACTTTCTCAATAACTTCATTAATTTTATAGCTATTGTCATAAAAGTTGGTATTTGTCAGTTTTATGTTCTTATTAATGATTGTGCCAAATTTGATCAAGATCGGCTGACTATATCATATAGCTCCCATAGAAACGATAGGTGGAAAACAGTGACTTTCATCAAAAGTTCGTTATATCCTATGCTAAGATTGAAGGCAGTTCTTTCGCAAACATTAGTCTTTTTGGATGAAACGTTTTTACACTTTGATGGCTATGGGTAAGGAAAGAATTACCAAAACAGTTGCAAGGGTATACAAACTTCGACGCGGTCGAAGTTAACCCCGGCCCTCTGGTTATAGATGCACTCCATACTTAGCAACTTATTATCTTAACGACACTGCCTTAGATATTATCAATGACTTAGGTGTTCTTATGGACCACTTAATCCTCATATTTCTGATACAATTAGTAAAGCTATGAATGTTCTTGGGTTTATAAAACGATGGTCAAAAGAGTGACGATCCGTACACAACCAAAGTTCTGTATACTTCATAAATCCGTCCTATCTTAGAGTACGGATCTTATATATGGTCACCTCACAATGAGACGCACCAAAGTAAAATTGAATCTGTTCAAAAGCAATTTCTGCTTTTTGCTCTTCGCGGTCTAAATTGGGATCTCAATGTCAATTTGCCATCATACTCCAGTAGGATTCTTTTAATCAATCTTCCTTTTTCAATTAATCGTAGACTAATTCTTGGTGCTATCTTTATTCATAAACTTTTAATAGGTGAAATAGACTCTCCTGAGCTATTGAACCGGTTAAACTTATCTGTACCCCGTAGACCTAATAGAAATTTTATTCCTCCATCCTTAAAACACTGTAGTTCTAACTATTCTTTGCATGAACCTTTTCGAGTTCTATGTTCTGATTACAATCTTCTGTATCCCGTAATAAGATCAGAAGCCTCTCTTTCTCTTGTGAAAACCTCTATTTTACCATATTTAGCTCGTAATTAGCTGTATTTAATTATATTTTTAATTGTCTATCCGTTTTATTTGTATCTGTTCACGCGATCGTGCCGTCCGATATACGGGTGCGTCTTACGGTCGGTCGGGAAGGAGGTGGACAGCGCTCTGCTTGGAATCGCGGGAAACAGGCTATGTCCCGGTGTCGTATGGGCCACTTGAACGTACTTCGCATTGTACGCATCAACGTCCAGACAATATAAGTAATCTTCACCAGATCCACTGTTTGCTCTTGATGAAATTGTCTCTGCAACTCCTCATTCCCAATCCCAAAAATGCTTTGTTTGCCATTGTTAAACATTTACCTTCAATTCCCTCATCAGTGCGGTCAGCAAGAAAGTCAGGTTGTGTTCTTATCGGCATTGCAAACAAGTTAAGAAAAGTGTCGTTATCACAAAATGTGTTTTTAGAATATTTTGTATATCTTTCACCGCTTAAACCTTCCCACGACTTCCACAAATAATTCAAGACCGCAATTAGCAAAGTTTATGTAGCATTTCTCGTACGGCAATTATTTTTCATACCAATAGATAATGAAAGTTTTGTTTATAAACGATGACACAACAGCGATACATATTTGCACCTCGTCAATTAAGTCTTATTATAGAACTCCCACATACATTTTATATGTACACATGTACATATGTATTTTCCACAGAGAAGATTAATATGATATGCTCATTAATGCGAATCACCACCAGGTGGCGCTGCAGAGTAGCAACTTCTGCCCGGACAATTGATTTTCATAAAAGCTACCATGACTATGACATTCAATGCATTTCATGCTAAGCTGAATTATTATCTGATTACACCTTTAGCACACAAGAGAGCATTAGGAATTAGACCAGCAACAAGTATCAAGACCAGAAGACCTTTGAGTACACGCCGCTCAAACCCGTTTGGCTAAATCGTCTGAACGTACTAACCAGACCCGTTCTTCTGAGACTCTTTGTTTTTCAACTTCATGTTTTTAATAAATTAAAATCGCAAACGCTGTGAAAAAGGAATACTTTGTAACTTTTGCCGCTCCGAAAAGAATGTAAATCTAGGCAGGTTAAGTCATATTTTGAAAGACATTGTGAAACACAACTTAAGCATTATAATAAATTTCTAGGCGCTGAATGAACCTAAAAATTATTTCAAGTTAAAAGCGAAGTATTTTTTACTTTTTGTAGCTCACACAATTAACCAGCCGAAACCCATATCCCCGACAACTAAGACGTCCCTTGTGTGACTAGAAAGCATAAAGGTGGTCACAATGCCCTGAGGCACAGAAAATTTAAGGTTTGAGAAGAGACGTTATCCATTTTTAGGAATTTATCGGAATGGTCGCCGCGGGAGGGATCCTTTTTACTCGACTTAGCTTTCTGCTGTGATATGACAAAGATGTTGAGTAATTTGAACGAAAACACGATTTTTTTTACTGCAGAATTACATGTACATACATAAATTGTAAATTGCTTAGAACAAATTTCAAACTGTCTGTGAAAAGCGGCCATGTCCGTACAAACTGGCTTAGAACTGTAAGCGATAAAGTAATCAACGAATTTCCGTTTGGGCAGAAAAGGACATTAACTTTAGTAATTTATAAGCAGGAACCCTAATTGTCATATGATTTATTTTTAAAATTGAATATTAATTGTTATGTATTTGTCGAGTTGTCTAATTGGCCAAATACTCAGGCATCTTGAACAACTAAGGATCCGGGTTCGAATCCTGGGCTAATGCCATTGTCATAAAAAGAAACATAAATTTACTTAATTAAAGCCAATCATGAACTGCCAGAAATATTAATTATTGTCTCACAACAGATCTTAGTGTTAAGTGACTAATAAGTCGAAGTTAGTTCCAATTGATGGACAGGTGTGTCAATTGTAGCCCTGGCATTTACCTTTGCAGCGGCTACAGAATGACGCCTGGAATGTTGAGTTTGCAGGATGATAAGCCTTCTTTGCCTTAGCAACATAATTAGAAACAAATGTTGAGATCTGTTTTCAGATCAGGTCCAATATAAAGAGGGGGCTTGGGAAAGACAGCTTAGAAAAATAAACTCCTGGGAACTAATCACACAGTTCTGAACAAAAAGTGCTAAAGTAAATGTGATTAAGTTAAAAGTCAAAAGTATAAAAACATGAGTAAATTAAGTAAGTGTGATATTGATCTTTATCAAATATCTCAATCATTTTCAACTTTTATTATAAAAATCAGAAGTCGAAAAAGAATAGAAATCCAGAGGGCTTACCCCTGCAGGGTTTTCTGTAACCTACATACTTGTAAAACGATAATTTAAACTTCCTTAAACTTAAATGAATATGTCGATTAAGTGACTAATAAGTCAAAGCCTACTAGATAGTTGACAGGCATGTCAATTGTAGCCCTGGCATTACCTTTGCAGCGGCTACAGAATAACATCTGGAATGTTGCTGGGAATGTTGACTTTGCAGGATGACAAGCATCTTTGCCTTAGCAACATGTTTAGAAACAAATCTGTCATCAGGTCAGGTCCAATATAAAGGGGGGCCTCGGGCTAGAGAGCTCAGTGAAGAAACCCCCTGGGAACTAGCCGCACAGTAAAAGGTATCAGTGAAAGTAAAAAGTCCAAGTGAAATCAAAAGTACAAAGTGAACATTACCAGTTGAAAACATGAGCAAGACGAACAAGAATCCTGACGTCCCGACATCAGAAGTGGGATTGGCATCACGTACTGCATTCTCAGAGGAACAATGGCGCATAATCCTGCAGATGCAAAGCAAAAACTTAGTGGAGCTGGTAAAAACTATGCAAACGACAACACGTGAACAGCAGCAGATACGTGGCGTCACTTTGCCAAAATTTTTTCCTGATAACCCTGACGCCGATGCTTCGAAATGTTGAACCAGGTACATGAATCAATCATGCACCTAGGATGGCAAAAGACCCTTAACAAAGTATATCAATTCTATTGGTTTGATAAAATGAATAAATATGTCCGTAAATTTGTCGACAATTGCATAACCTGTAGGACAGCCAAGTCACACTCTGGTAAAATTCAAGCAGAACTACACCCTATCCCAAAAGTTAGCATATCCTGGCACACTGTCCACATGGATATTACTGGCAAGTTGAGTGGAAAAAGTGAATATAAAAGAATATATTATCGTCCAAATTGATAGCTTTACAAAATTCGTACACCTATATCACACCCTCAAAATAAATACAGAAAGCTGTATCAAGGCCATGAAGACTTCAATTTCTCCGTTTAGTGTGCCAACGCGCATCATAGTCGATCAGGGTAGATGCTTTTCAAGCAAACAGTTTTCAGCAAACAGTTTTTTGTTCAAACAATATAAAGCTTCATCTAATTGCGACTGGGGCAAGTCGTGCAAATGGTCAAGTTGAACGCGTAATGAGTACGCTCAAGAATTTGTTATCCGCAGTTGAATTAAGTCAGAGGTCCTGGCAAGAAGCTCTAGACGAAGTACAGTTAGCGCTAAATTGCACAACTAATCGAGCAACTGGGGCAAGTCCCTTAGAGATGTTAATAGGAAAAGAAGCCCGACCTCTTGGGTTGGTACCCCCATTGGACGCAGAACTGGAAGTGGATTTGGATTCGAGCTAAAGCCAGAAGCACCATGAAATATTTAGCTTCCTACGATAAAAATCGTTTTGACAAGTCAAGGGCTGCCGTTATTAGACACAATGTTGGTGATTATGTTCTTCTTAAAAACGAGGAAAGACACCAAACTAAACTAGACCCAAAATTTAAGGGACCATTTTTAGTAGCTGAAGTTCTAGATGGTGATAGATATATGTTAAAGTCGTTATCCAACAAGCGACTATATAAGTATTGTCATGAAGACATAAGAAAACTTGCAGATGGAATTGTTCCCCAGGAGTTTGATATTGACACCGAGGGTTCAAGCTTGTCAAGGGGTCAACTGGATCCGTCTAAGTGAGACGAAGAAATGTAAAATTAATATGATGAAAAAAAAATTTATTTAAGAACTTTTTTACGTTTTGTAAGAATAAATGTAAAAAGTTTGTATGAAAGAAGTTTGGTTATCCGTCTAGGAAAGACGATGTTTTGTTATCCGTCCAGAAGAGACGATGATCGAATTCCGTTTGGTAAGTTTGAAGTTAAAAATTAAAATATTACACGAGGTCGTGTAAAGGTCAGGATGGCCGTGTCGATTAAGTGACTAATAAGTCAAAGCCTACTAGATAGTTGACAGGCATGTCAATTGTAGCCCTGGCATTACCTTTGCAGCGGCTACAGACTGACATCTGGAATGTTGGCTTTGCAGGATGACAAGCATCTTTGCCTTAGCAACATGTTTAGAAACAAATCTGTCAATCTGTCATCAGGTCAGGTCCTATATAAACGGGGGCCTCGGGCTAGAGAGCTCAGCGAAGAAACCCCCTGGGAACTAGCCGCACAGTAAAAGGTATCAGTGAAAGTAAAAAGTCCAAGTGAAATCAAAAGTACAAAGTGAACATTACCAGTTGAAGACATGAGCGAAACGAACAAGAATCCTGACGTCCCGACAAATACATATTCCTTTATCATTTGCACTGCGCTAAGAGCAAAATTCTTTCAGATATAAAAAATGGATACAATTTGAATCTTTTGGAACTGAAGTCGCCAATAATGCGACAACAAGGAATAAGGTTTGCTTCACAACCAACACCAACAAAACCACCACCAAAACCAAAAGAACACACTTGAATTAGGAGAGATCACAATAGAACAAGCTGTTCGAAAGTCTCAATTGGACCCAACGAGATCTTTCATTCTAAAACGGTTCCGCCTAAGAACAAGACACGTGAACAATAAGCAAAGACAAATATGTAAGTTTTTGTTAATAATAGCATGTATTTATCTATTTATTTATGAAATATTTGTGTTCGCTAAAGTGCATGGTTATAATAATGTACAGCAAGTTAACCTTTTGCATCCTTTTTAATTGCTGTGTAACATAAAATTAAGTGAAAGACACGTCATAACCAGAAAGTCACATTTAAGATTTTTGGTCAGTTAAATGGAAGCTAGTACCAGGTGTGGCTGGAGTTCGAATCTGACTAACTACGCTGACTTCAATGCCTTAACGCTACGCGTCTCTCATTCCAATTGACATGTGGACAGTGTTGTCGTTTCAGGGTTAGTTTTTTCAGCACTAACGCATTATCGATAATATATCGAAGTGAATTCATATACTGTAGTGTATGGATATTGTTATGGCCAGCCCTGAGGCTATCGGTAGAGCTCTATCAATAGTGATAATAAGGGCAGAAAATAGTGGGCAAGTCGGGGAATAGTGGTGGATCTAGTGTTGGGTAGATCAGAATTATAAAGGTATTTTTTTTTGAATTTGAAAGTCGTCCAGCGGTCAAAAGGCTGTTGACCCAGGCTCGGGTCTAAGGAACAAACCGTAAGATCAGGCGATGAGTCGACTGAGTCTAGAAGGTTAAAAAGGTTAAAATCAGTTTAACGTGGACAGTGAGGTGCGGCGGTTGACAAAAAAAAGGGGCAAAAAACAAGGAGAGAGAAGTGCAGTTTAAATATCTTAACAATGAAGTATAATTAATTGTGAATATATCCTCGAAATCCTTGAAATTTAAAGAAAAACAGCTCCTTCCATCAAGCCGAGAAACTCATGTTTGGCTAAAGGGGCCACACAGAAAAGTTTTGTATTTTTTTTGTGTGACAAATTTTGTTTAATCCTGAGGCGCAGCGAGGCGAAACCGGCCGTCAAAATTGGGTAAGTGTTCGTGTTACCATGCAAGTTAGGGACTTTTTATACCCTTGCAAAAAGGGTATATTAATTTTGGTCAGAAGTGTGCAACGCATAGAACGAAGCATCTCAGACCATATAAAGTATATATATTCTTGATCAGCACGACGAGACGAGTTCAAATAGCCATGTCCGTCCGTCCGTCCGTTTGTCCGTCCGTCTGGATCAACGCAAACTCCTCCTAGACCGTAAAAGCTACAGAGCTGAAATTTTGCACGTAGGCTTGTATATACTGCAGGTATTGTATATCTCGGATTCAGCCGGATCGGACCACTATATCATATAGCTCCCATACAAACGTCAAAGTCACGAAACAGTGACTTTCTCAATAACTTCATTAATTTTATAGCTATTGTCATAAAAGTTGGTATTTGTCAGTTTAATCTTCTGATTAATGATTGTGCCAAATTTGATCAAGATCGGGTGACTATATCATATAGCTCCCATACAAACGGCAAAGTCACGAACAGTGACTTTCTCAATAACTTCATTAATTTTATAGCTATTGTCATAAAAGTTGGTATTTGTCAGTTTTATGTTCTTATTAATGATTGTGCCAAATTTGATCAAGATCGGGTGACTATATCATATAGCTCCCATAGAAACGGTAGGTGGAAAACAGTGACTTTCATCAAAAAGTTCTCTATATCCTATGCTAAGATTGAAGGCCGTTCTTTCGCAAACATTAGTCTTTTTGGATAAAACGTTTTTACACTTTGATGGCTATGGGTAAGGAAAGAATTACCAAAACAGTTGCAAGGGTATACAAACTTCGACGCGGTCGAAGTTAACTCCGGCCCTCTGGTTTTAAATTAAAAATAATTGCCCCAATATAGGCCGGTTACATCGAGCTGCGCAGGAGCACCCGCAGCCCCTGTCCACGTTCTAAAAAAATAAAAAAATTTTATTTGTACCTGTCCCCGAACAACATTCTCGGTCCCGTCGGCCTATTGGGCCCAAAGATAAAGTCAAGAGAGGGACGTCGAAAAGAGTAGATTCCAGGCCACACATTTTTTTTTGATTCACCCATCGCCCAGCCTAAGAGCAGCAAAGTTTTGGCTGATTGGCGGAGAAAAAGATTTTGGCACTCATCCCCGCCAGTTTTTGGTGCGGACGGCTCCTAAAACCCTCAAATCATTGGCGAATTCCACCTGGCTGGAAAAAAACAAGATATTAATCGTTTATTCCCTTTTTTTATATGTAAATATTATTAATTTATTTATTTATTTAATATATTAGTTTAATTATTTATTTATTTATTCCCTCGTATATTTATTTAATCCCTTATTTATTTATCTATCTATTCAATTCCTTATTTATTATTTTGTTGAGCGTTAAATATTTATTTTATCCTTTTTATTGCCCACGTGCACATTCCTTTTTTGTGTATTTCATTATTCCTAAGTCCCACGTTGTTCACGACCCTTGGTGTGGTTTTGACAGTGGATACCTGAAAGAAGAAATAGAAGGGATAATTTTTCTTTCGATCTTGCCCCCCTAAAAGACCTCTGATAGGTAGGTGGGAATCGGGAAGGGAATTCATCTTGATTTTGCGTAAAGGAAAAAAAAAAAGAGAAATGTAATGTAATCTGTTGCAGACACCTGCTCAAATATACACCCAGGCAAGATAATGTTAATGAATTCGTGTGTTAATTAAAATTAAGAGTAATGAACAACAAAAAAATGAATTGCTGAGTGTTTTCCTAAAGGGGGAAATGGGAGGAAAGGAGCACGACGACTCCCAGAGGAGTTGATGAGTGGTGATGATGATATGTTGTAGGTAACGATTGTGATATCTATGGGGTGGCATACCTCATCGACATGCCACGAAGGAAAGGGAGGGCCCGTTCGACCTCGATAATCCGGAAGAGGAGGTCCGGTTCACATGGAGCGGCGGCGACAATATCATTCCTGTAAGGGGGTAAGAATAATTTATTAGTGAGTTTGTTAGAGATTTGTGTTTGGTGTAAGTTGAGTATCGTAAGTGTTGTCCGGTGGAGTGGCGTCTGAAGTGATCCTCGTACTTTGTCGGGATTCCTTCAGACGAAGGTGTATTGATGGTCAGCTGTTCGTCAATTACCTGATGTTTATTGTTGCGTGTATTGGGGATGGGTTATAGTAACTCACGACCTTCTTTTCCGATAGCTAGCCGGAGTGAGCCCTATCGATATACGCGGGACCGGGGTGAGGATATTGGTTTTTCATCTAGCAGGTCCATAACAATATTTAAGCGAAAAGGTGTATAAAATGAAAGGCTACATAAACAAATCAATCGAGCACGAATTCCCGCTTTCGTGATTTATTGCCTTATTTTTATGTAATTAACAAAACACTGTATAAATTTTAAGCGGGACTATAGCTAAAAGTAGCTAGAAAAGAGCTGTCAAATTTCGAGATAGTGTTGGAGATGACGGCTATTTGTGTACAGCTGATAAAAAACTGCTCTCGCTATATTTTAAAAAACAAATACTGTTCACTTTAGAATATTTTTCAAATTCATAAGACATGACATCCACTCTTCATCCAACACCTGGCTAAATATTTGAACAAAATTATACACAAATAAAGTAAATCATAGCATCCAAAAATACTGTTCAAAGACAATGGATTAGAACCAGACAGCCAATCCGCAAAGCTGGAAGAAACTATGTATATGCTTGTTTGACATATGATGCCTTATGACTCAATTTTGTCTTATGTTTTTCTTTCGTTTTGTATATTTCTTTAGTGCATCTGATTAAACACCACATAAAGAGAAGATTCACGTGCGGCTCTCATTTTTGGAGAAGTCACTACTCCTAAGAGTACACCTCTAGTTAGTAAATCAAATTAATATATCCTGGCAAGATTCTGTTAAGTATTTAGAAACAAGTTAAAAGAAAAAAATGCTCTTTAGGCCATATAAGCTGCGTTGCTTATAAGAAGAAGTAAAGAAGACAGTTTTTTACTTCTATCCATTTATAAAACATAATTCTCAGAGACCAGTTAAAAATTAATAAATTTATAACTCAAGATACGATAACTTTTAATACTCAAATTAAGTGTCTGATCGTTTAGTATGAAGTTAGTATAAAGCATATTATTGAGGTTTTCCATTCCATATTTCCATGTAAATTCAAATCATTGTACAACATTATTCCCTAGGTATTAGATATTATCTAATATCTCAACTGAAAAAACATTTATTAAGTTTGGACTCTAATATGTACATATAAAGCTAGTTTCAATCTATATTCAATAATCAGAGAATTGAATTGTGAGGTGGGTAATCCAGACAATTCCAGTGCCCTGATTCGAAAGAAACGAACTGTGCCGGAAACAAATTGTGAATCTTCTCTGAGATTATCGAAATCCTTATTTTTTGACGTCAATATTGCTCATTCACACAGCCAATTGGTTCTGAGAGCCTAGGATGTGACAGAAACTGTGGTTGATGTGATGGATCAAGTTGAGGTTGGGTAATGTGTGTGTGACCTTGCTACCTCCATTATCTAACAACTGCTTACAAACTAAACATTTACGATTTCGTCTTGTTGCTAAAATGGTCGAATGCCTGTTGATAATTCCAAAAGCTTCTTTTGGGCCAACAATCAATTTGCATACCTGTAAAATCTTATCCATTTCGCTATTTTTGGTTATTCGCTATTTTCAAAGGGAAGTTAAAGGAATAGTAAGCAGCCTTCTAGTAGAGCTGCAGCCATTCCAGATAAAGCCAAGGCTACATTATGTGATCTTCGCCAAAGGCAATGAAATTAAGAAAGTTTTTCCGGTCTCTCAAGGAAGTAAAAATTGCATATTGGTACTCATCTAAGTCGGTCGTGTTTTTTTTGCGCTCTCGCTTAATTACTGTCTTTCGTTCTTTCGTGAAGTTAGTTTATAATATTCAATTTAAATTCATTGCTTTTACCAATTTTAAATAATCCGCTATACTCATCGCGAAGTTTGGGTTAAATTTATGAACACATATATGTACATATATTAATATCAAAACTTTAACAAACGCAAATATAATTTTGTTTTTGCGCTGCTTTGTTTTTGATTTCGTTCTATTTATTGCTCCCACCCGCGCTCTCAATTTACAGTTCATAGTTTGTTTTTGTTTGTGTGGTGTTGGTGCTTTCTATTCTATTGTTTTTCTCTTTGTTTTTTGTTTTTTGTTTTTGTCTTTCTAATTTGCATATTGCAGTTAGCTTTTGCATTGGTTTGTATACGCCTCTCTTAACACAAATATATATGATAAATCAATTATTTAATAATGTCTGTCTGTTGCAAATATAATTGCAATAATCCCAGCAAGACCAGTGAAGACTTTCATTACTGTTGGCTTTGTGACAATGTAATGCACTTTAAATGTGCGGGTTACACAGTCAGGTGGCGGCCTTACATGGGGCTGTGATTCGTGTCGTGGCTTGGAGCTCGAGATGCGAAGTTTTATGAAACGTTTTATGAAAGCCCTGTCAGCTGGCGTTCATAAGCTCCAAAAAGACCTTTTGGCGATGGACCTAAATGTTACATATGTCACCAAATGTACAACAGCTGATATCGTTTAGGAGTCCGGCTCTGGCAGGTGTGGAGTCTCTTCCCTTTTCCCCTGGAGACAGTATCCCACCTACTAACATGATATCGGTTGTAGTTTCCGAACCGTCCGGGCAAACATGCGTTTCCACGAATATTGCCAATAAAGTAGTTACAAGAGAAGCTAGTAAAGTGTTGGCTGCTTCAGCTGCTGGTGCGTCTGCTGTAGCCGCTACTGCTGTGCCTAGTACTTCTAGTTCCCTTGTTGTAGTTCCACCCAAAATGCAAATTTTTATTTCGAGGCTTGATTCCAATACTACTTCTGAAGAAGTCATAGCCTACATCCAGGGCAAAGTTCAATCACCAAACATTGCTGTGGAAAAGTTCCATTTTTTATATACTCGGGACATTTCGTCTTTTAAAATAAGTGTCTCCCCAAATATGTCATAAAGATTTTTAGCCGGAACACCTTGTTGTAAAAGAGTATACAATGAAAAAGAAGAATCGGCCTCCGATTAGCTTGGTACCTGCCTCTGTGAATCTGTTGGCGTGTCAAAAAACTAATTTCGTCACTAATTTGGCCTATCAGAACGTACGGGGACTAAAGTCTAAACTCTCTGGACTCTATGTAGATAGTTTAGCTTTTGACTTTCATATTCTTGCCTTTACTGAGACTTGGCTGAAGCCCGATAGTCCGACTTGGCAGTATACATTCACCATTTGGAAGCTATTCAACTTGTTTCCTCATATCTCTCTGACAAAGACTTGCTCGTTGTTCTGGGAGATTTTAATTTACCTGAGATTGCCTGGACCCTCTCATATGATTCTTTATTACTAATGCCCTCCTCATCACTAACTCAAATAAATCCTGTCCGGAATACTCGTAACAGATCACTAGATCTGGTATTTGTGTTGGATTCTCCCAGCTGTGATGTTTCCAGGACTGATCCCTTAGTTATCCCTGAAGACAATTTTCATCCAATTCTGGATGTAACCATTGACCTTCCTTTTGGGGTTATGTCTCGACATAATAACTCGATGCCTCCAATCTAATCCAAACTTAAAAAAAACTCTTGTTAACTAATGATTGATTAATATCTGTATACTTGCACGAATATGGATTCTGACATTTCTGTCTTCTATAAAACTCTTGAGTCGTTCTTTGATGTTTGTGTCCCTCGTGTAGCTCAAAGATAGTCTGATAGACCTCCTTGGTTCTCACGTGAGTTATGTAACTTGAAGAACGTAAAATCAAGATGCTATAGAAGATTTAAAAAATCCTCTAAGGCATCGGATTTTTCCCTATACATAGTTGCTCGATCAAATTCTATGGTGATGAATTTACAATGCTATAAGGATTATCTTCAGAGATGTAAACTTAGGTTTTCTCGCGATCCTAAGCAATTTTATAAATTTGTCAATATTAAACGTAAGACATCAGTGCACACGTCTTACTTATCTTTCGAAAACAATTAATCTGACAATGATCAGGCAGTTGCCGATACGTTTGTTGATTTTTCCCTAACAACTTATTCATCTTCGATTTATCAAGCAAATCCTCCTTATCCTCATCACTTGCAATCGTCTAATTGCATTTTAAACCATGTGTTTGATGAAAGTTCGGTTCTAGCGTGCTCAGTTCCGTCACACCAATATATGCACCTGGCCCTGATGGAATACCAGGCTGCGTATTAAGGTTTTCCGCAGAGGCCCTATGTAAGCAAATACTTAAGTTGTTTACACTGTCCGTCACATCTCACGCCTTCATGCCTATCTGGAAGGAAATATATATTATTCCTCTTCATAAAAAGGGGAAAAAGTTTGATTCCTCTTCTGAACCACCTAAATTGTGTGCCATACCCAAAGCATTTGAGAAAACAATAACATCTCAATTGCAGCATTTTTGTAGCTCAATCATTTCGTCATCCGAACATGGGTTGAAAAAACATAGATCGACAACTACTTACCAATTAGAATTTACATCTAACTCAATCAAAGGGTTCAAGACTGGCGTACAAACTGCCTTCATTTATACTGACTTCAGCAAGGCCTTTGACTCTGTTAATCATACTCTGCTTTTATATAAGTTAAACGCACTTGGCATCCCCAGCCTTTTGCTAAATTAGATTCTTCAATATCTTTTTAAGCGTACACAAAAGGTCCTCTTTAAGTCTTCATTTTCTAAGACAATCCAAGTGTCCTCTGGAGTGCCTCAGGGTAGTCATTTGAGTCAATTGCTATTCACTCTTTTTTATAAATGAGTTAAAGTTATGTATTTTTATACCCTTGCAAAAAGGGTATATTAATTTTGGTCAGAAGTGTGCAACGCATAGAACGAAGCATTTCAGACCATATAAAGTATATATATTCTTGATCAGCACGACGAGACGAGTTCAAATAGCCATGTCCGTCCGTCCGTCCGTCCGTCCGTCCTTCCGTCCGTCCGTCCGTCCGTCCGTCCGTCCGTCCGTCCGTCTGGATCAACGCGAACTCCTCCGAGACCGTAAGAGCTACAGAGCTGAAATTTTGCACGTAGGCTTGTATATACTGCAGGCATTGTATATCTCGGATTCAGCCGGATCGGACCACTATATCATATAGCTCCCATACAAACGTCAAAGTCACGAAACAGTGACTTTCTCAATAACTTCATTAATTTTATAGCTATTGTCATAAAAGTTGGTATTTGTCAGTTTTATGTTCTTATTAATGATTGTGTTAAATTTGATCAAGATCGGGTGACTATATCATATAGCTCCCATATAAACGGCAAAGTCACGAACAGTGACTTTCTCAATAACTTCATTAATTTTATAGCTATTGTCATAAAAGTTGGTATTTGTCAGTTTTATGTTCTTATTAATGATTGTGCCAAATTTGATCAAGATCGGCTGACTATATCATATAGCTCCCATAGAAACGATAGGTGGAAAACAGTGACTTTCATCAAAAAGTTCGTTATATCCTATGCTAAGATTGAAGGCAGTTCTTTCGCAAACATTAGTCTTTTTGGATGAAACGTTTTTACACTTTGATGGCTATGGGTAAGGAAAGAATTACCAAAACAGTTGCAAGGGTATACAAACTTCGACGCGGTCGAAGTTAACCCCGGCCCTCTGGTTATAGATGCACTCCATACTTAGCAACTTATTATCTTAACGACACTGCCTTAGATATTATCAATGACTTAGGTGTTCTTATGGACCACTTAATCCTCATATTTCTGATACAATTAGTAAAGCTATGAATGTTCTTGGGTTTATAAAACGATGGTCAAAAGAGTGACGATCCGTACACAACCAAAGTTCTGTATACTTCATAAATCCGTCCTATCTTAGAGTACGGATCTTACATATGGTCACCTCACAATGAGACGCATCAAAGTAAAATTGAATCTGTTCAAAAGCAATTTCTGCTTTTTGCTCTTCGCGGTCTAAATTGGGATCTCAATGTCAATTTGCCATCATACTCCAGTAGGATTCTTTTAATCAATCTTCCTTTTTCAATTAATCGTAGACTAATTCTTGGTGCTATCTTTATTCATAAACTTTTAATAGGTGAAATAGACTCTCCTGAGCTATTGAACCGGTTAAACTTATCTGTACCCCGTAGACCTAATAGAAATTTTATTCCTCCATCCTTAAAACACTGTAGTTCTAACTATTCTTTGCATGAACCTTTTCGAGTTCTATGTTCTGATTACAATCTTCTGTATCCCGTAATAAGATCAGAAGCCTCTCTTTCTCTTGTGAAAACCTCTATTTTACCATATTTAGCTCGTAATTAGCTGTATTTAATTATATTTTTAATTGTCTATCCGTTTTATTTGTATCTGTTCACGCGATCGTGCCGTCCGATATACGGGTGCGTCTTACGGTCGGTCGGGCAGGAGGTGGACAGCGCTCTGCTTGGACTCGCGGGAAACAGGCTATGTCCCGGTGTCGTATGGGCCACTTGAACGTACTTCGCATTGTACGCATCAACGTCCAGACAATATAAGTAATCTTCACCAGATCCACTGTTTGCTCTTGATGAAATTGTCTCTGCAACTCCTCATTCCCAATCCCAAAAATGCTTTGTTTGCCATTGTTAAACATTAACCTTCAATTCCCTCATCAGTGCGGTCAGCAAGAAAGTCAGGTTGTGTTCTTATCGGCATTGCAAACAAGTTAAGAAAAGTGTCGTTATCACAAAATGTGTTTTTAGAATATTTTGTATATCTTTCACCGCTTAAACCTTCCCACGACTTCCACAAATAATTCAAGACCGCAATTAGCAAAGTTTATGTAGCATTTCTCGTACGGCAATTATTTTTCATACCAATAGATAATGAAAGTTTTGTTAATAAACGATGACACAACAGCGATACATATTTGCACCTCGTCAATTAAGTCTTATTATAGAACTCCCACATACATTTTATATGTACACATGTACATATGTATTTTCCACAGAGAAGATTAATATGATATGCTCATTAATGCGAATCACCACCAGGTGGCGCTGCAGAGTAGCAACTTCTGCCCGGACAATTGATTTTCATAAAAGCTACCATGACTATGACATCCAATGCATTTCATGCTAAGCTGAATTATTATCTGATTACACCTTTAGCACACAAGAGAGCATTAGGAATTAGACCAGCAACAAGTATCAAGACCAGAAGACCTTTGAGTACACGCCGCTCAAACCCGTTTGGCTAAATCGTCTGAACGTACTAACCAGACCCGTTCTTCTGAGACTCTTTGTTTTTCAAATTCATGTTTTTAATAAATTATAATAATTTGTAACTTTTGCCGCTCCGAAAAGAATGCAAATCTAGGCAGGTTAAGTCATATTTTGAAAGACATTGTGAAACCCAACTTAAGCATTATAATAAATTTCTAGGCGCTGAATGAACCTAAAAATTATTTCAAGTTAAAAGCGAAGTATTTTTTACTTTTTGTAGCTCACACAATTAACCAGCCGAAACCCATATCCCCGACAACTAAGACGTCCCTTGTGTGACTAGAAAGCATAAAGGTGGTCACAATGCCCTGAGGCACAGAAAATTTAAGGTTTGAGAAGAGACGTTATCCATTTTTAGGAATTTATCGGAATGGTCGCCGCGTGAGGGATCCTTTTTACTCGACTTAGCTTTCTGCTGTGATATGACAAAGATGTTGAGTAATTTGAACGAAAACACGATTTTTTTACTGCAGAATTACATGTAAATTGCTTAGAACAAATTTCAAACTGTCTGTGAAAAGCGGCCATGTCCGTACAAACTGGCTTAGAACTGTAAGCGATAAAGTAATCAACGAATTTCCGTTTGGGCAGAAAAGGACATTAACTTTAGTAATTTATAAGCAGGAACCCTAATTGTCATATGATTTATTTTTAAAATTGAATATTAATTGTTATGTATTTGTCGAGTTGTCTAAGTGGCCAAATACTCAGGCATCTTGAACAACTAAGGATCCGGGTTCGAATCCTGGGCTAATGTCATTGTCATAAAAAGAAACATAAATTTACTTAATTAAAGCCATTCATGAACTGCCAGAAATATTAATTATTGTCTCACAACAGATCTTATTGTTAGTGTTAAGTGACTAATAAGTCGAAGTTAGTTCCAATTGATGGACAGGTGTGTCAATTGTAGCCCTGGCATTTACCTTTGCAGCGGCTACAGAATGACGCCTGGAATGTTGAGTTTGCAGGATGATAAGCCTTCTTTGCCTTAGCAACATAATTAGAAACAAATGTTGAGATCTGTTTTCAGATCAGGTCCAATATAAAGAGGGGGCTTGGGAAAGACAGCTTAGAAAAATAAACTCCTGGGAACTAATCACACAGTTCTGAACAAAAAGTGCTAAAGTAAATGTGATTAAGTTAAAAGTCAAAAGTATAAAAACATGAGTAAATTAAGTAAGTGTGATATTGATCTTTATCAAATATCTCAATCATTTTCAACTTTTATTATAAAAATCAGAAGTCGAATAAGAATAGAAATCCAGAGGGCGGACTTACCCCTGCAGGGTTTTCTGTAACCTACATACTTGTAAAACGATAATTTAAACTTCCTTAAACTTAAATGAATATGTCGATTAAGTGACTAATAAGTCAAAGCCTAATAGATAGTTGACAGGCATGCCAATTGTAGCCCTGGCATTACCTTTGCAGCGGCTACAGAATAACATCTGGAATGTAGCTGGGAATGTTGACTTTGCAGGATGACAAGCATCTTTGCCTTAGCAACATGTTTATAAACAAATCTGTCATCAGGTCAGGTCCAATATGAAGGGGGGGCCTCGGGCTAGAGAGCTCAGTGAAGAAACCCCCTGGGAACTAGCCGCACAGTAAAAGGTATCAGTGAAAGTAAAAAGTCCAAGTGAAATCAAAAGTACAAAGTGAACATTACCAGTTGAAAACATGAGCAAGACGAACAAGAATCCTGACGTCCCGACATCAGAAGTGGGATTGGCATCACGTACTGCATTCTCAGAGGAACAATGGCGCATAATCCTGCAGATGCAAAGCAAAAACTTAGTGGAGCTGGTAAAAACTATGCAAACGACAACACGTGAACAGCAGCAGATACGTGGCGTCACTTTGCCAAAATTTTTTCCTGATAACCCTGACGCCGATGCTTCGAAATGTTCAACCAGGTACATGAATCAATCATGCACCTAGGATGGCAAAAGACCCTTAACAAAGTATATCAATTCTATTGGTTTGATAAAATGAATAAATATGTCCGTAAATTTGTCGACAATTGCATAACCTGTAGGACAGCCAAGTCACACTCTGGTAAAATTCAAGCAGAACTACACCCTATTCCAAAAGTTAGCATATCCTGGCACACTGTCCACATGGATATTACTGGCAAGTGAGTGGAAAAAGTGATATAAAAAGAATATATTATCGTCCAAATTGATAGCTTTACAAAATTCGTACACCTATATCACACCCTCAAAATAAATACAGAAAGCTGTATCAAGGCCATGAAGACTTCAATTTCTCCGTTTGGTGTACCAACGCGCATCATAGTCGATCAGGGTAGATGCTTTTCAAGCAAACAGTTTTCAGAATTTTTTTGTTCAAACAATATAAAGCTTCATCTAATTGCGACTGGGGCAAGTCGTGCAAATGGTCAAGTTGAAAGCGTAATGAGTACGCTCAAGAATTTGTTATCCGCAGTTGAATTAAGTCAAAGGTCCTGGCAAGTCCCTTAGAGATGTTAATAGGAAAAGAAGCCCGACCTCTTGGGTTGGTACCCCCATTGGACGCAGAACTGGAAGTGGATTTGGATTCTACACGAGCTAAAGCCAGAAGCACCATGAAATATTTAGCTTCCTACGATAAAAATCGTTTTGACAAGTCAAGGGCTGCCGTTATTAGACACAATGTTGGTGATTATGTTCTTCTTAAAAAAGAGGAAAGACACCAAACTAAACTAGACCCAAAATTTAAGGGACCATTTTTAGTAGCTGAAGTTCTAGATGGTGATAGAAATATGTTAAAGTCGTTATCCAACAAGCGACTATATAAGTATTGTCATGAAGACATAAGAAAACTTGCAGATGGAATTGTTCCCCAGGAGTTTGATATTGACACCGAGGGTTCAAGCTTGTCAAGGGGTCAACTGGATCCGTCTAAGTGAGACGAAGAAATGTAAAATTAATATGATGAAAAAAAAAATTTATTTAAGAACTTTTTACGTTTTGTAAGAATAAATGTAAAAAGTTTGTATGAAAGAAGTTTGGTTATCCGTCTAGGAAAGACGATGTTTTGTTATCCGTCCAGAAGAGACGATGATCGAATTCCGTTTGGTAAGTTTGAAGTTAAAAATTAAAATATTACACGAGGTCGTGTAAAGGTCAGGATGGCCGTGTCGATTAAGTGACTAATAAGTCAAAGCCTACTAGATAGTTGACAGGCATGTCAATTGTAGCCCTGGCATTACCTTTGCAGCGGCTACAGACTGACATCTGGAATGTTGGCTTTGCAGGATGACAAGCATCTTTGCCTTAGCAACATGTTTAGAAACAAATCTGTCAATCTGTCATCAGGTCAGGTCCTATATAAACGGGGGCCTCGGGCTAAGAGAGCTCAGCGAAGAAACCCCCTGGGAACTAGCCGCACAGTAAAAGGTATCAGTGAAAGTAAAAAGTCCAAGTGAAATCAAAAGTACAAAGTGAACATTACCAGTTGAAGACATGAGCGAAACGAACAAGAATCCTCACGTCCCGACAAATACATATTCCTTTATCATTTGCACTGCGCTAAGAGCAAAATTCTTTCAGATATAAAAAATGGATACAATTTGAATCTTTTGGAACTGAAGTCGCCAATAATGCGACAACAAGGAATAAGGTTTGCTTCACAACCAACACCAACAACACCACCACCAAAACCAAAAGAACACACTTGAATTAGGAGAGATCACAATAGAACAAGCTGTTCAAAAGTCTCAATTGGACCCAACGAGATCTTTCATTCTAAAACGGTTCCGCCTAAGAACAAGACACGTAAACAATAAGCAAAGACAAATATGTAAGTTTTTGTTAATAATAGCATATATTTATCTATTTATTTATGAAATATTTGTGTTCGCTAAAGTGCATGGTTATAATAATATACAGCAAGTTAACCTTTTGCATCCTTTTTAATTAATGTGTAACATAAAAGTGAGTGAAAGACACGTCATAACCAGAAAGTCACATTTAAGATTTTTGGTCAGTTAAATGGAAGCTAGTACCAGGTGTGACTGGAGTTCGAATCTGACTAACTACGCTGACTTCAATGCCTTAACGCTACGCGTCTCTCATTCCAATCGACAAGTGGACAGTGTTAGTTTTTTCAGCACTAACGCATTATCGATAATATATCGAAATGAATTCATACACTGTAGTGTATGGATATTGTTATGGCCAGCCCTGAGGCTATCGGTAGAGCTCTATCAATAGTGATAATAAGGGCAGAAAATAGTGGGCAAGTCGGGGGAATAGTGGTGGATCTAGTGTTGGGTAGATCAGAATTATAAAGGTATTTTTTTTGAATTTGAAAGTCGTCCAGCGGTCAAAAGTCTGTTGACCCAGGCTCGGGTCTAAGGAACAAACTGAGTCTAGAAGGTTAAAAAGGTTAAAATCAGTTTAACGTGGACAGTGAGGTGCGGCGGTTGACAAAAAAAAGGGGCAAAAAACAAGGAGAGAGAAGTGCAGTTTAAATATCTTAACAATGAAGTATAATTAATTGTGAATATATCCTCGAAATCCTTGAAATTTAAAGAAAAACACCTCCTTCCATCAAGCCGAGAAACTCATGGTTGGCTAAAGGGGCCACACAGAAAAGTTTTGTATTTTTTTTGTGTGACAAATTTTGTGTAATCCTGAGGCGCAGCGAGGCGAAACCGGCCGTCAAAATTGGGTAAGTGTTCGTGTTACCATGCAAGTTAGGGACTTTTTTTAAATTAAAAATAATTGCCCCAATATAGGCCGGTTACATCGAGCTGCGCAGGAGCACCCGCAGCCCCTGTCCACGTTCTAAAAAAATAAAAAAATTTTATTTGTAGGGGAGAGGGCCCAGTTGTGACTCAGGCCCAGTTATGTCATTCTCAAATATTTTTGAAATGCGGTATTGAATGACAGTTTGAGCCCTGTAAATCATGTTTGTTAGACGTTCTGCAGTTTTTGGACAGACCCCAACGTTAATAATCGTATTGTATATACGCGTACCAAACATCGTGTTGAAAATCGCGCGAAAAAGTTTTTTTTCATTTTTTTCAAAGTATTAAAATTATGTGAAATTAACAGTGAAAAGGTGAGTGTAATGCATAAAAATATTGTATTTGCCGTATATTTCGTGATTTTATAAAAATTTATGTGATTATGCAGTGTCTATAAAAAATATACATATAAACTTTAAACTATAAAAAGGCCCGGTTATGACTCAGCTGGGGGCCCAGTTATGTCCCATTTTTTTTTTTTGCACTCGGATTATGTAAAATTGTCAAATTCCAACATTTTTGTTGTTGTTTAACAACAAGGAAAGGAAATTTACATATTGAGATCAGTTTGTCCGAGAATATTCTGGAAGATCTCGATCGGGAATGCTTCATTTGGTAATACAATGATTAAGTAACGTTTGGGAATTAAATGACTTTACATAGTTTTATTCAATGTTCATGTAATTGAACCACTGTATATTTTCTACTGTTCTTTACGTACGCAGCGCGTCAAACCAACATCACCATCATCTGATGAAGAAACAGATTTCTGCATCATTTGCCTAAAGCTGTTGCCAAAGAAATTGACCGCTGCCAACTCTATCCATTGCAATGTATGCAAGCGTCCATTTCATTCAAAGTGCGCTAACATGCAAGCAAGTTATTTTACATGCAAAAACTGCGAAAGTGACATGGACGACGAGGAATAAAAATCGTTGTCATTTATGGCATTTGGAGGCCATTTCCTTTTGTTTTTTTTTTTCCATTGTTTTTGCCATTGAAGGCCTTCATAATAAATAAACCATTAAATTACAACAATTGGTGTGACATTCCTTTCATATTTTCTTATATTCAGTGAATTTCTTAAGGTGAGTCATAACTGGGCCACTTTTTTTTTTGGCCCCAAAAAAGTTATCCAAATTAAATCTGTTCCAAAATTTTTTGAGTAACTCAAATAAACATACTTTCTTTGGAAAAAAGTTGCGTTTGGTTAATATTAAAATGTTAGTCTTCTTAATTTTTCAATTTCCTGAACTGAAGAAAAAATTTCGATGTTTTTCAAAACCCGGGTCATAACTGGGCCCTCTCCCCTACCTGTCCCCGAACAACATTCTCGGTCCCGTCGGCCTATTGGGCCCAAAGATAAAGTCAAGAGAGGGACGTCGAAAAGAGTAGATTCCAGGCCACACATTTTTTTGATTCACCCATCGCCCAGCCTAAGAGCAGCAAAGTTTTGGCTGATTGGCGGAGAAAAAGATTTTGGCACTCATCCCCGTCAATTTTTGGTGCGGACGGCTCCAAAAACCCTCAAATCATTGGCGAATTCCACCTGGCTGGAAAAAAAAACAAGATATTAATTGTTTATTCCCTTTTTTTTTATATGTAAATTTTATTAATTTATTTATTTATTTAATATATTAGTTTAATTATTTATTTATTTATTCCCTCGTATATTTATTTAATCCCTTATTTATTTATCTATCTATTCAATTCCTTATTTATTATTTTGTTGAGCGTTAAATATTTATTTTATCCTTTTTGTTGCCCACGTGCACATTCCTTTTTTTGTGTATTTCATTATTCCTAAGTCCCACGTTGTTCACGACCCTTGGTGTGGTTTTGACAGTGGATACCTGAAAGAAGAAAGAACAGAAAAAAGGTGAAAAGAATACCAATAGAAGGGATAATTTTTCTTTCGATCTTGCCCCCCTAAAAGACCTCTGATAGGTAGGTGGGAATCGGGAAGGGAATTCATCTTGATTTTGCGTAAAGAGAAAAAAAAAAAGAGAAATGTAATGTAATCTGTTGCAGACACCTGCTCAAATATACACCCGGGCAAGATAATGTTAATGGATTCGTGTGTTAATTAAAATTAAGAGTAATGAACAACAAAAAAATGAATTGCTGAGTGTTTTCCTAAAGGGGGAAATGGGAGGAAAGGAGCACGACGACTCCCAGAGGAGTTGATGAGTGGTGATGATGATATGTTGTAGGTAACGATTGTGATATCTATGGGGTGGCATACCTCATCGACATGCCACGAAGGAAAGGGAGGGCCCGTTCGACCTCGATAATCCGGAAGAGGAGGTCCGGTTCACATGGAGCGGCGGCGACAATATCATTCCTGTAAGGGGGTAAGAATAATTTATTAGTGAGTTTGTTAGAGATTTGTGTTTGGTGTAAGTTGAGTATCGTAAGTGTTGTCCGGTGGAGTGGCGTCTGAAGTGATCCTCGTACTTTGTCGGGATTCCTTCAGACGAAGGTGTATTGATGGTCAGCTGTTCGTCAATTACCTGATGTTTATTGTTGCGTGTATTGGGGATGGGTTATAGTAACTCACGACCTTCTTTTCCGATAGCTAGCCGGAGTGAGCCCTATCGATATACGCGGGACCAGGGTGAGGATATTGGTTTTTCATCTAGCAGGTCCATAACAATATTTAAGCGAAAAGGTGTATAAAATGAAAGGCTACATAAACAAATCAATCGAGCACGAGTTCCCGCTTTAGTGATTTATTGCCTTATTTTTATGTAATTAACAAAACACTGTATAAATTTTAAGCGGGACTATAGCTAAAAGTAGCTAGAAAAGAGCTGTCAAATTTCGAGATAGTGTTGGAGATGACGGCTATTTGTGTACAGCTGATAAAAAACTGCTCTCGCTATATTTTTAAAAAACAAATACTGTTCACTTTAGAATATTTTTCAAATTCATAAGACATGACATCCACTCTTCATCCAACACCTGGCTAAATATTTGAACAAAATTATACACAAATAAAGTAAATCATAGCATCCAAAAATACTGTTCAAAGACAATGGATTAGAACCATACAGCCAATCCGCAAAGCTGGAAGAAACTATATGCTTGTTTGACATATGATGCCTTATGACTCAATTTTGTCTTATGTTTTTCTTTCGTTTTGTATATTTCTTTAGTGCATCTGATTAAACACCACATAAAGAGAAGATTCACGTGCGGCTCTCATTTTTGGAGAAGTCACTACTCCTAAGAGTACACCTCTAGTTAGTAAATCAAATTAATATATCCTGGCAAGATTCTGTTAAGTATTTAGAAACAAGTTAAAATAAAATAAATGCTCTTTAGGCCATATAAGCTTCGTTGCTTATAAGAAGAAGAAAAGAAGACAGTTTTTTACTTCTATCCATTTATAAAAAATAATTCTCAGAGACCAATTAAAAATTAATAAATTTATAACTCAAGATACGATAACTTTTAATACTCAAATTAAGTGTCAGATCGTTTAGTATTAAGTTAGTATAAAGCATATTATTGAGGTTTTCCATTCCATATTTCCATGTAAATTCAAATCATTGTACAACATTATTCCCTAGGTATTAGATATTATCTAATATCTCAACTGAAAAAACATTTATTAAGTTTGGACTCTAATATGTACATATAAAGCTAGTTTCAATCTATATTCAATAATCAGAGAATTGAATTGTGAGGTTGGTAATCCAGACAATTCCAGTGCCCTGATTCGAAAGAAACGAACTGTGCCGGAAACAAATTGTGAATCTTCTCTGAGATTATCGAAATCCTTATTTTTTGACGTCAATATTGCTCATTCACACAGCCAATTGGTTCTGAGAGCCTAGGATGTGACAGAAACTGTGGGTGATGTGATGGATCAAGTTGAGGTTGGGTAATGTGTGTGTGACCTTGCTACCTCCATTATCTAACAACTGCTTACAGACTAAACATTTACGATTTCGTCTTGTTGCTAAAATGGTCGAATGCCTGTTGATAATTCCAAAAGCTTCTTTTGGGCCAACAATCAATTTGCATACCTGTAAAATCTTATCCATTTCGCTATTTTTGGTTATTCGCTATTTTCAAAGGGAAGTTAAAGGAATAGTAAGCAGCCTTCTAGTAGAGCTGCAGCCATTCCAGATAAAGCCAAGGCTACATTATGTGATCTTCGCCAAAGGCAATGAAATTAAGAAAGTTTTTCCGGTCTCTCAAGGAAGTAAAAATTGCATATTGGTACTCATCTAAGTCGGTCGTGTTTTTTTTTGCGCTCTCGCTTAATTACTGTCTTTCGTTCTTTCGTGAAGTTAGTTTATAATATTCAATTTAAATTCATTGCTTTTACCAATTTTAAATAATCCGCTATACTCATCGCGAAGTTTGGGTTAAATTTATGAACACATATACATATATTAATATCAAAACTTTAACAAACGCAAATATAATTTTGTTTTTGCGCTGCTTAGTTTTTTGATTTTGTTCTATTTCTTGCTCCCACCCGCGCTCTCAATTTACAGTTCATAGTTTGTTTTTGTGATTTATATGATAAATCAATTATTTAATAATGTCTGTCTGTTGCAAATATAATTGCAATAATCCCAGCAAGACCAGTGAAGACTTTCATTACTGTTGGCTGTGTGACAATGTAATGCACTTTAAATGTGCTGGTTACACAGTCAGGTGGCGGCCTTACATGGGGCTGTGATTCGTGTCATGGCTTGGAGCTCGAGATGCGAAGTTTTATGAAACGGACTGGGGATGCGTTTAAAGCCCTGTTAGCTGGCGTTCATTAGCTCCAAGAAGAGCTTTTGGCGATGGACCTAAATGTTACATATGTCACCAAATGTACAACAGCTGATATCGTTTAGGAGTCCGGCTCTGGCAGGTGTGGAGTCTCTTCCCATTTCCCCTGGAGACAGTATCCCACCTACTAACATGATATCGGTTGTAGTTTCCGAACCGTCCGGGCAAACATACGTTTCCACGAATATTGCCAATAATGTAGTTACAAGAGGAGCTAGTAAAGTGTTGGCTGCTTCAGCTGCTGGTGCGTCTACTGTAGCCGCTACTGCTGTGCCTAGTACTTCTAGTTTTCTTGTTGTAGTTCCACCCAAAAAGCAAATTTTTATCTCGAGGCTTGATCCCAATACTACTTCTAAAGAAGTCATAGCCTGCACCCAGGGCAAAGTTCAAGCACCAAACATTGCTGTGGAAAAGTTCCGTTTTTCATATACTCCGGACATTTCGTCCTTTAAAATAAGTGTCTCCCCATATATTTTTGGCCAAATATGTCATAAAGATTTTTAGCCGGAACACCTTGATGTAAAAGAGTACATACAATGAAAAAGAAGAATCGGCCTCCGATTAGTTTGCTACCTGCGAGTCAAAAAACTAATTTCGTCACTAATTTGGCCTATCAGTACGGGGACTAAAGTCTAAACTCTCTGGACTCTATGTAGATAGTTTAGGATTTGACTTTCAAATTCTTGCCTTTACTGAGACTTGGCTGAAGCCCGATATTGCCGATGCTTCAATTTTCCCCTCAAAATATTTAATAAATAGACATGATCGGACGATCCGTCATGGTGGTGGTGTTTTGGTCGCTGTTGACTCGGCGTTCTAGTCTGAGATTGTCCAGTCTTCCAATCAGGAAATTGAATTTGTTTGTGTTAAAATTTCGTTTAATTCTTTTTCTGCCTATATTACTTTGGAAGCTATTCAACTTGTTTCCTCATATCTCTCTGACAAAGACTTGCTCGTTGTTCTGGGAGATTTTAATTTACCTGAGATTGCCTGGACCCTCTCATATGATTCTTTATTACTAATGCCCTCCTCATCACATTGTTTCATAGATGGTCTGCTTGAGTTGTCCCTAACTCAAATAAATCCTGTCCGGAATAGTCGTAACAGATCACTAGATCTGGTATTTGTGTTGGATTCTCCCAACTGCGATGTTTCCAGGACTGATCCCTTAGTTATCCCTGAAGACAATTTTCATCCAATTCTGGATGTAACCATTGACCTTCCTTTTTGGGGTTATGTCTCGACATAATAACTCGATGCCTCCAATCTAATCCAAACTTAAAAAAAACTCTTGTTAACTAATGATTGATTAATATCTGTATACTTGCACGAATATGGATTCTGACATTTCTGTCTTCTATAAAACTCTTGAGTCGTTCTTTGATGTTTGTGTCCCTCGTGTAGCTCAAAGATAGTCTGATAGACCTCCTTGGTTCTCACGTGAGTTATGTAACTTGAAGAACGTAATATCAAGATGCTATAAAAGATTTAAAAAATCCTCTAAGGCATCGGATTTTTCGCTATACATAGTTGCTCGATCAAATTCTATGGTGCTGAATTCACAATGCTCTAATTATTATTATTGTTTATTCCCTTTTTTTTTTATATGTAAATTTTATTAATTTATTTATTTATTTAATATATTAGTTTAATTATTTATTTATTTATTCCCTCGTATATTTATTTAATCCCTTATTTATTTATCTATCTATTCAATTCCTTATTTATTATTTTGTTGAGCGTTAAATATTTATTTTATCCTTTTTGTTGCCCACGTGCACATTCCTTTTTTGTGTATTTCATTATTCCTAAGTCCCACGTTGTTCACGACCCTTGGTGTGGTTTTGACAGTGGATACCTGAAAGAAGAAAGAACAGAAAAAAGGTGAAAAGAATACCAATAGAAGGGATAATTTTTCTTTCGATCTTGCCCCCCTAAAAGACCTCTGATAGGTAGGTGGGAATCGGGAAGGGAATTCATCTTGATTTTGCGTAAGAGAAAAAAAAAGAGAAATGTAATGTAATCTGTTGCAGACACCTGCTCAAATATACACCCGGGCAAGATAATGTTAATGGATTCGTGTGTTAATTAAAATTAAGAGTAATGAACAACAAAAAAATGAATTGCTGAGTGTTTTCCTAAAGGGGGAAATGGGAGGAAAGGAGCACGACGACTCCCAGAGGAGTTGATGAGTGGTGATGATGATATGTTGTAGGTAACGATTGTGATATCTATGGGGTGGCATACCTCATCGACATGCCACGAAGGAAAGGGAGGGCCCGTTCGACCTCGATAATCCGGAAGAGGAGGTCCGGTTCACATGGAGCGGCGGCGACAATATCATTCCTGTAAGGGGGTAAGAATAATTTATTAGTGAGTTTGTTAGAGATTTGTGTTTGGTGTAAGTTGAGTATCGTAAGTGTTGTCCGGTGGAGTGGCGTCTGAAGTGATCCTCGTACTTTGTCGGGATTCCTTCAGACGAAGGTGTATTGATGGTCAGCTGTTCGTCAATTACCTGATGTTTATTGTTGCGTGTATTGGGGATGGGTTATAGTAACTCACGACCTTCTTTTCCGATAGCTAGCCGGAGTGAGCCCTATCGATATACGCGGGACCAGGGTGAGGATATTGGTTTTTCATCTAGCAGGTCCATAACAATATTTAAGCGAAAAGGTGTATAAAATGAAAGGCTACATAAACAAATCAATCGAGCACGAGTTCCCGCTTTAGTGATTTATTGCCTTATTTTTATGTAATTAACAAAACACTGTATAAATTTTAAGCGGGACTATAGCTAAAAGTAGCTAGAAAAGAGCTGTCAAATTTCGAGATAGTGTTGGAGATGACGGCTATTTGTGTACAGCTGATAAAAAACTGCTCTCGCTATATTTTAAAAAACAAATACTGTTCACTTTAGAATATTTTTCAAATTCATAAGACATGACATCCACTCTTCATCCAACACCTGGCTAAATATTTGAACAAAATTATACACAAATAAAGTAAATCATAGCATCCAAAAATACTGTTCAAAGACAATGGATTAGAACCATACAGCCAATCCGCAAAGCTGGAAGAAACTATATGCTTGTTTGACATATGATGCCTTATGACTCAATTTTGTCTTATGTTTTTCTTTCGTTTTGTATATTTCTTTAGTGCATCTGATTAAACACCACATAAAGAGAAGATTCACGTGCGGCTCTCATTTTTGGAGAAGTCACTACTCCTAAGAGTACACCTCTAGTTAGTAAATCAAATTAATATATCCTGGCAAGATTCTGTTAAGTATTTAGAAACAAGTTAAAATAAAATAAATGCTCTTTAGGCCATATAAGCTTCGTTGCTTATAAGAAGAAGAAAAGAAGACAGTTTTTTACTTCTATCCATTTATAAAAAATAATTCTCAGAGACCAATTAAAAATTAATAAATTTATAACTCAAGATACGATAACTTTTAATACTCAAATTAAGTGTCAGATCGTTTAGTATTAAGTTAGTATAAAGCATATTATTGAGGTTTTCCATTCCATATTTCCATGTAAATTCAAATCATTGTACAACATTATTCCCTAGGTATTAGATATTATCTAATATCTCAACTGAAAAAACATTTATTAAGTTTGGACTCTAATATGTACATATAAAGCTAGTTTCAATCTATATTCAATAATCAGAGAATTGAATTGTGAGGTTGGTAATCCAGACAATTCCAGTGCCCTGATTCGAAAGAAACGAACTGTGCCGGAAACAAATTGTGAATCTTCTCTGAGATTATCGAAATCCTTATTTTTTGACGTCAATATTGCTCATTCACACAGCCAATTGGTTCTGAGAGCCTAGGATGTGACAGAAACTGTGGGTGATGTGATGGATCAAGTTGAGGTTGGGTAATGTGTGTGTGACCTTGCTACCTCCATTATCTAACAACTGCTTACAGACTAAACATTTACGATTTCGTCTTGTTGCTAAAATGGTCGAATGCCTGTTGATAATTCCAAAAGCTTCTTTTGGGCCAACAATCAATTTGCATACCTGTAAAATCTTATCCATTTCGCTATTTTTGGTTATTCGCTATTTTCAAAGGGAAGTTAAAGGAATAGTAAGCAGCCTTCTAGTAGAGCTGCAGCCATTCCAGATAAAGCCAAGGCTACATTATGTGATCTTCGCCAAAGGCAATGAAATTAAGAAAGTTTTTCCGGTCTCTCAAGGAAGTAAAAATTGCATATTGGTACTCATCTAAGTCGGTCGTGTTTTTTTTGCGCTCTCGCTTAATTACTGTCTTTCGTTCTTTCGTGAAGTTAGTTTATAATATTCAATTTAAATTCATTGCTTTTACCAATTTTAAATAATCCGCTATACTCATCGCGAAGTTTGGGTTAAATTTATGAACACATATACATATATTAATATCAAAACTTTAACAAACGCAAATATAATTTTGTTTTTGCGCTGCTTAGTTTTTGATTTTTGTTCTATTTCTTGCTCCCACCCGCGCTCTCAATTTACAGTTCATAGTTTGTTTTTGTGATTTATATGATAAATCAATTATTTAATAATGTCTGTCTGTTGCAAATATAATTGCAATAATCCCAGCAAGACCAGTGAAGACTTTCATTACTGTTGGCTGTGTGACAATGTAATGCACTTTAAATGTGCTGGTTACACAGTCAGGTGGCGGCCTTACATGGGGCTGTGATTCGTGTCATGGCTTGGAGCTCGAGATGCGAAGTTTTATGAAACGGACTGGGGATGCGTTTAAAGCCCTGTTAGCTGGCGTTCATTAGCTCCAAGAAGAGCTTTTGGCGATGGACCTAAATGTTACATATGTCACCAAATGTACAACAGCTGATATCGTTTAGGAGTCCGGCTCTGGCAGGTGTGGAGTCTCTTCCCATTTCCCCTGGAGACAGTATCCCACCTACTAACATGATATCGGTTGTAGTTTCCGAACCGTCCGGGCAAACATACGTTTCCACGAATATTGCCAATAATGTAGTTACAAGAGGAGCTAGTAAAGTGTTGGCTGCTTCAGCTGCTGGTGCGTCTACTGTAGCCGCTACTGCTGTGCCTAGTACTTCTAGTTTTCTTGTTGTAGTTCCACCCAAAAAGCAAATTTTTATCTCGAGGCTTGATCCCAATACTACTTCTAAAGAAGTCATAGCCTGCACCCAGGGCAAAGTTCAAGCACCAAACATTGCTGTGGAAAAGTTCCGTTTTTCATATACTCCGGACATTTCGTCCTTTAAAATAAGTGTCTCCCCATATATTTTTGGCCAAATATGTCATAAAGATTTTTAGCCGGAACACCTTGATGTAAAAGAGTACATACAATGAAAAAGAAGAATCGGCCTCCGATTAGTTTGCTACCTGCGAGTCAAAAAACTAATTTCGTCACTAATTTGGCCTATCAGTACGGGGACTAAAGTCTAAACTCTCTGGACTCTATGTAGATAGTTTAGGATTTGACTTTCAAATTCTTGCCTTTACTGAGACTTGGCTGAAGCCCGATATTGCCGATGCTTCAATTTTCCCCTCAAAATATTTAATAAATAGACATGATCGGACGATCCGTCATGGTGGTGGTGTTTTGGTCGCTGTTGACTCGGCGTTCTAGTCTGAGATTGTCCAGTCTTCCAATCAGGAAATTGAATTTGTTTGTGTTAAAATTTCGTTTAATTCTTTTTCTGCCTATATTACTTTGGAAGCTATTCAACTTGTTTCCTCATATCTCTCTGACAAAGACTTGCTCGTTGTTCTGGGAGATTTTAATTTACCTGAGATTGCCTGGACCCTCTCATATGATTCTTTATTACTAATGCCCTCCTCATCACATTGTTTCATAGATGGTCTGCTTGAGTTGTCCCTAACTCAAATAAATCCTGTCCGGAATAGTCGTAACAGATCACTAGATCTGGTATTTGTGTTGGATTCTCCCAACTGCGATGTTTCCAGGACTGATCCCTTAGTTATCCCTGAAGACAATTTTCATCCAATTCTGGATGTAACCATTGACCTTCCTTTTGGGGTTATGTCTCGACATAATAACTCGATGCCTCCAATCTAATCCAAACTTAAAAAAAACTCTTGTTAACTAATGATTGATTAATATCTGTATACTTGCACGAATATGGATTCTGACATTTCTGTCTTCTATAAAACTCTTGAGTCGTTCTTTGATGTTTGTGTCCCTCGTGTAGCTCAAAGATAGTCTGATAGACCTCCTTGGTTCTCACGTGAGTTATGTAACTTGAAGAACGTAATATCAAGATGCTATAAAAGATTTAAAAAATCCTCTAAGGCATCGGATTTTTCGCTATACATAGTTGCTCGATCAAATTCTATGGTGCTGAATTCACAATGCTCTAAGGATTATCTTCAGAGATGTAAACTTAGGTTTTCTCGCGATCCTAAGCAATTTTATAAATTTGTCAATATTAAACGTAAGACATCAGTGCACACGTCTTACTTATCTTTCGAAAACAATTAATCTGACAATGATCAGGCAGTTGCCGATACGTTTGTTGATTTTTCCCTAACAACTTATTCATCTTCGATTTATCAAGCAAATCCTCCTTATCCTCATCACTTGCAATCGTCTAATTGCATTTTAAACCATGTGTTTGATGAAAGTTCGGTTCTAGCGTGCTCAGTTCCGTCACACCAATATATGCACCTGGCCCTGATGGAATACCAGGCTGCGTATTAAGGTTTTCCGCAGAGGCCCTATGTAAGCAAATACTTAAGTTGTTTACACTGTCCGTCACATCTCACGCCTTCACGCCTATCTGGAAGGAAATATATATTATTCCTCTTCATAAAAAGGGGAAAAAGTTTGATTCCTCCTCTGAACCACCTAAATTGTGTGCCATACCCAAAGCATTTGAGAAAACAATAACATCTCAATTGCACCATTTTTGTAGCTCAATCATTTCGTCATCCGAACATGGGTTGAAAAAACATAGATCGACAACTACTTACCAATTAGAATTTACATCTAACTCAATCAAAGTGTTCAAGACTGGCGTACAAACTGCCTTCATTTATACTGACTTCAGCAAGGCCTTTGACTCTGTTAATCATACTCTGCTTTTATATAAGTTAAACGCACTTGGCATCCCCAGCCTTTTGCTAGATTAGATTCTTCAATATATTTTTAAGCGTACACAAAAGGTCCTCTTTAAGTCTTCATTTTCTAAGACCTTCCAAGTGTCCTCTGGAGTACCTCAGGGTAGTCATGGTGATCTTCCATTGGTAGTGTCACATCAACCTATTAAACCTCAAAGGCTCTAAATGTAAAGTTATGTATTTTTATAGATGCACTCCATACTTAGCAACTTATTATCTTAACGACACTGCCTTAGAGCGGTTAGATATTATCAATGACTTAGGTGTTCTTATGGACCACTTAATCCTCATATTTCTGATACAATTAGTAAAGCTATGAATGTTCTTGGGTTTGTAAAACGATGGTCAAAAGAGTGACGATCCGTACACAACCAAAATTCTGTATACTTCATAAATCCGTCCTATCTTAGAGTACGGATCTTATATATGGTCACCTCACAATGAGACGCACCAAAGTAAAATTGAATCTGTTCAAAAGCAATTTCTGCTTTTTGCTCTTTGGGATCTCAATGTCAATTTGCCATCATACTCCAGTAGGATTCTTTTAATCAATCTTCCCTTTTCAATTAATCGTAGATTAATTCTTGGTGCTATCTTTATTCATAAACTTTTAATAGGTGAAATAGACTCTCCTGAGCTATTGAATAGAGGTGCAAAACTATCGATGGTGGGCGCCATCGATTGTGGACGATAGTAATTTCCAAACCATCGATGGTGGTCGATAGTACCATCGATAGTGGTCGATAGTCGAACTAAAAAAACAGTGTTTCTTATCATTGAAAATTAGTAAGGAGTGTTTTTTTGTTTTTATTGTAGCCACAAATTTTTGTTCAAAAACAGTAATACGTTTACATGTTCTTCTTTGAGCCTTGTTCGCCTATCAGAAATAATTTGCCCCGCCTTGCTGAAAACTCTTTCCGGCTCCACAGACGTTGCGGGGATGCATAAATATTTAAACATCAGCAGCAGAATTTGGCCATAGAGTCCATATGCCGATGGTATTATTAATGACACTGTAACGTATTTGCCTCCAGAAACTTTTTCGGACACCTTTTTAAATAATACTAATATTTTCTCAATATCATTCAATACGTTGATTTCCTCTACAGTGAATGGTAGTGGTGCATTTGTTGTCGATAATATCACACTAGCAATTGCTTTATGCGGTAATAAAATTCTTTTAATCATGTCGTAGAAGCTGTTCCACCTTGTTGGGGTTTCTTGCAACGAAGTTTTTTCAAAGATATGGCAAGATGTTAATATATTTTTGAAAGTATCTGCTATATTTTGCGCCGAGTGATTTGTAACATCTATCAGTTTTTGGGTTGCCAGCGATGTGGTTTTGATGCCGTATTCATGCACGAAATGGCTCGTTGCTGTTAAAAAGCTCACATTAGCACTAGATGTCTGAAAATCGCATTTTATGGCAATGTCCGCAATTTGCTCCAAAATTGTTGACAATTTCTCTGTAGTTTTGCAAATGAGTCCGGCTGGGAAGCTTGTATCATATTTTATAAATCCTTCGATCTCCACTATACTAAAGGTCTGCACATCCTTAGCAACCATCTCTGTTAAGATTTTATCAATGTCCTTTTTGCGTTTATCATACAACACTGCAACTGCTGCTGGAAGACGCAATGTTCTCATCTTGTACAGCATTTTCAGCAACTTGTACATTG
The DNA here is from genome assembly GCA_018150345.1 of Drosophila equinoxialis. Classification (NCBI taxonomy): domain Eukaryota; kingdom Metazoa; phylum Arthropoda; class Insecta; order Diptera; family Drosophilidae; genus Drosophila; species Drosophila equinoxialis. The sequence goes on from JAECWI010000656.1 coordinate 1,820,814, forward strand.
GTATTAGGAGCATTTCTGTCCGAATTCGGGTGAAACCGTATAAGGTTATCATGCAGGTTCGATGTGTTGCCACTGGTTTTGTAGTCCTTGCCGCAATTAAAGTTTTTTCTTTTTTGTGCAGACTTTGCCGACACAGCATTCTTGTCGCTGTCACAGCTGTTGCTGGAGAACTGCGACGTTTACCTTAAACATTTTTACTATTTCAAAAATGTATTGCCTCTTTTAAGGAAGCGATCCACTTATATCTTTTTATGATGTAAGATCCCAATTATTTACAAGTCTTTTAAATACTCACGCATATATCGAAACCGGTATTGTAATATCGATTGTTAGTAATAAGTATCGATTGTTAGTATGGAAAATATCGGTATCGGCCTGGTGCCGCACTGAAAGTTTTCTCTCTCTTCTTCCGGTGACGCTTGAACGAGCTAGACGCACCAACTGCGGAAAACTGCCGAAAACTTAGAAATTAAATCTGAAGACTCTAAACTAATCCTTATGTTTTTAACTCAATAAATAGGTGTTTTACAACTCAGAAGTGGGATTACTAGACGGAAATAGATATATTTCTGTGCACGCCACCAATTTTGACAAGTTATGCTGGGTTAAGGAAAATTGTCCTGACCTACTCCACGATGGGAGTTACTAAGGAGGAGATGACGAGAGCTCTGCGAGCAAGCGGAGTCGAGGTACCGCCGTCATTCACAGTCGGGCAAACTCGCCGACTGGGCACCGCCACACGAGACAGTGAAGAATCGGCACTGTCGTCGCTTGCCGCCAAACCTGATGGAACTTCATCGGCTCCGACGCAGGCCACACGTTCTGCGACTAAGATGGCCGCCTCCACGCCCACCGCTGCTGGTGCACCCACTGCTGTGACTGCCGCTGCGGTACCGGCTGCCACTGGAGCCGCCGCTGCTGCAGTACCGAAAGCTGCTGTGCCGACTGCGGCCACATCCGCCCCTGCCGGGCCCGCCGCGGTTATACTCGCCACGGCTGGGCCAACTGCTGATATACTCGCCCCTGCCGGCCAACTGCTGACAAACTCGCCACTGCTGGGCCAACTGCTGATATACTGGCCCCTGCTGGGTCAACTGCTGCCACATCCGCCCCTGCTGGGCCAACTGCCGATACACTAGCCCCTGCCGGGCCAAGCTGCCGATATACTAGCCCCTGCCGGGCCAACTGCCGATATACTAGCACCTGCCGGGCCAACTGCCGATATACTAGCCCCTGCCGGGAAAACTGCCGATATACTAGCCCCTGCCGGGTCAACTGCCGATATACCAGCCCCTGCCGGGCCAACTGCCGATATACTAGCCCCTGCCGGGCCAACTGCCGATATACTAGCCCCTGCCGGGCCAACTGCCGATATACTAGCCCCTGCCGGGCCAACTGCCGATATACTAGCCCCTGCCGGGCCAACTGCCGATATACTAGCCCCTGCCGGGTCAACTGCTGCCATACTCGCCCCTGCCGTACTCACTGATGTGCCTGCCGCTGCAGTACTTGTTGCTGCTGTACCCACTGCTCACGTGCCCACTGCTGTACCTGCCGCCGCAGTACCGCTTGCCATTGTGCCCGCCGATGCTGTACCCGCTGCTCACGTGCCCACTGCTGTGATTGCCGCCGCCGTATCCACTGCTGTACCCGCCGCCGCTGTACCCGCTGCTATCGTACCCACTGCCGTGCCTGCTGCTGCAGTACCGGTTGTCGCTGTGCCCGCCGCTGCCGCACCCGCCGCTGCTGTGCCCGCCGCTGTTGTGCCAGCTCCTGCTGGGCCCGCCGCTTCCAGGCCTGTCGTTACAGTACCCACTGCCTCCATGCCTGCCGCTGCAGTACCCGCTGTTGCCGCGTCCGCCGTTGCCATACCCGCTACTGCTGTAGCCGCCACTTCCAGACCTGCCGCTGCAGTACCCGCAGCTTACATATTCACCGCTTCCAGGCTTGCCGCTGCAAGACCAGCTGCTGCTGTACCTGCTTCCATGCCGGCCCCTGCGGTTCCCGCTGCTGTCCCGGCTGCCGCTTCCGAGCCTACCGCTGCCCGGCTCGCTGTACAGCCAGTGGCGATTCGAGCCACTGGTACCTCCGTTATTACTCCTGCTCTTCATCTGACAATGACGTTTGCTGCCCTGCTCGATGCCTTGCATGCCACCATGCATACTGTTGGCCGCATCCTACTGACTCTGACGTTCCCTTGGCCGCTGACCAAGGGGAAGACATGCCTGCCGTAGTGCCCTCCGTGCCGTCTTCCGCTACAGTTATCACGCCTGCTGCTTCTGCCTCCTCCAGTCCGGACGAGCAACTGACGACGCCGACCGAGGACAGCATGAGTTGCTGCAACTGCCGCTGCTGATGAGGTGAAATTTAACCTGGCCAGTTGATGTTGTTGTTTACCCCCTGGTTGGCCACTGGGATCGAGGTCGATCCTTCGTCAGGACGGCCGAGTTGTAAGATCCCAATTATTTACAAGTCTTTTAAATACTCACGCATATATCGAAACCGGTATTGTAATATCGATTGTTAGTAATAAGTATCGATTGTTAGTATTAAGTCGCCTATGGAAAATATCGGTATCGGCCTGGTGCCGCACTGAAAGTTTTCTCTCTCTTCTTCCGGTGACGCTTGAACGAGCTAGTCGCACCAACTGCGGAAAACTGCCGAAAACTTAGAAATTAAATCTGAAGACTCTAAACTAATCCTTATCATTTTAACTCAATAAATAGGTGTTTACAATGATTTATATAATATTTATATATTTTAAAGAAACACTTTATTTAATCACAAATATTTGTTGACAAGCGACGCCACAAATTAATAAAAGCGCGAATATTTGGCACTATCGACGATTCTATCGACCACTCTCGAAACATTGAACCATCGATTGTTCAGTAGCTCGATAGTGCCCTACCGTCGATGGTGACGATAGTACCATCGATAGTTTTGCACCTCTACTATTGAACCGGTTAAACTTATCTGTACCCCCGTAGACCTAATAGAAATTTTATTCCTCCATCCTTAAAACACTGTAGTTCTAACTATTCTTTGCATGAACCTTTTCGAGTTCTATGCTCTGATTACAATCTTCTGTATCCCGTAATAAGATCAGAAGCCTCTCTTTCTCTTGTGAAAACCTCTATTTTACCATATCTAGCTCGTAATTAGCTGTATTTAATTATATTTTTAATTGTCTATCCGTTTTGTTTGTATTTGTCCACGCGATCGTGCCGTTCGATATACGGCTGCGCCCCACGGTCGGTCGGGCGGGAGGTGGACAGGCTATGTCCCGGAGTCGCATTGTAAGCGTCAACGTCCAGACAATATAAGTAATCTTCACCAGATCCACTGTTTGCTCTTGATGAAATTGTCTCTGCAACTCCTCATTCCCAATCCCAAAAATGCTTTGTTTGCCATTGTTAAACATTAACCTTCAATTCCCTCATCAGTGCGGTCAGCAAGAAAGTCAGGTTGTGTTCTTATCGGCATTGCAAACAAGGTAAGAAAAGTGTCGTTATCACAAAATGTGTTTTTAGAATATTTTGTATATCTTTCACCGCTTAAACCTTCCCACGACTTCCACAAATAATTCAAGACCGCAATTAGCAAAGTTTATGTAGCAATTCTCGTACGGCAATTATTTTTCATACCAATCGATAATGAAAATTTTGTTTATAAACGATGACACAACTGCGATACATATTTGCACCTCGTCAATTAAGTCTTATTATAGAACCCCCACATACATTTTATATGTACACATGTACATACATATGTGTTTTCCACAGAGAAGATTAATATGATATGCTCATTAATCACCACCAGGTGGCGCTGCAAAGTAGCAACTTCTGCCCGGACAATCGATTTTCATATAAACTACCATGACTATGACATCCAATGCATTTCATGCTAAGCTGAATTATTATCTGATTACACCTTTAGCAGAGAGCATTAGGAGCCTCGGAATTAGACGAGCAACAAGTATCAAGGATGGAAGACCCTTGAGTACACGCCGCTCAAACCCGTTTGGCTAAATCGTCTGAACGTACTAACCAGACCCGTTCTTCTGAGACTCTTTGTTTTTCAAATTTATGTTTTTAATAAATTTTTTTTTTTTTTTTAAACTATGATTAGTACGTAATTGTAAATTACCTTTAATCTATGTACTAGCTATAACTGCTATGGTCTTAAGCTAGTTGTAAAATATGTCTACTATACTATACTATTTAATACTTATTTTCATTTCTTTTGTTAACCTATATTTATATGAGTTTGGGCAATATTTTACAATAGGTGGTATAGGTTTATTTCTTTAAAGAATTGGGAGATAGCGACGATATTGGGGTTAGGGATAGGGATTCAATAGGGTTGGGGTGTAGGAATTTTTATATATAAATATATAAATTCGTGGTTAAGTTTTGTGTGTCCGAATCGTATTCTTTGAAATTTGATGACGTCAGTTCGTTTAACGTTGTTGTCTATTTTTATTTGTGAGTCTCTTATCGATGTTTGGTTCATATTAGTCGTCTTGTAGTGGTCTGATGTATTCCTTTTTCTCTTAGTGCATATTTACAAGCAGCCAGTATAGCTGCTGCTTCCGCTGTGTAATTCGATGTGTGATGTGGGAGCAAAGCCGTTTTGACTATGTCTGACTCCGTTGTGATGCTGTATGAGACTCCTTGTATTGATTTTGATCCGTCCGTGTAAATAAATGTATACCTATCATATCTCTCTTTGAGGCTAAGGAGCATTTTGCGATATATTATGGGGGGTGTAGATGACTTAGTCGTATAGTGAAGAGAGAGATTAACTGACTCTTTACTGAGAGACCATGGGGTTTTTAATAATTTTCTGCTTTTTATTGGGAATTACGAATCTTGTTATACAGTTTTATTACCCGGTCTGAGACCTCGCTGGACAAGTTTTTTAGCATAGGGTAAGAGATTCGGTCGAGCCCTGGGCTCTTACCTTTAAGGCTATTTAATGCTGACCTGAATTTGATGAGTTTAATCTCAGATTCAATGCTGAGCGCTTTGTGGGGTGGTTCGTAGAAGGGCTAATTGTTTTAGATCGATTTTTGTGATTCCTTATTCTTATTAATGACATTTAATGTTGGGTCATTTGGTGAGGTTATACAGTGAATTCCATTTCTCAATTTTCTGCCACAGAAAGTGTTGATATTTGACCAAATTTTTAAAGGGGTTGATGTTGGGTTAATTTCGGAAGTGAATTTTTGTAGTGAAAGCCTTTTTGATTGTTTTAACTCTCTTCTAAAGAGTGCTTTACCCTTTTTGAACTGTACTATGTTTTCATTGTTTATATTTTTCCTAAGTTTGTTCCATGCCTTGTTTTTGCTAGTTTTTAATTCTTCTAACTTCTTGCTCCACCACGGGACTGAGAATCTTTTATTGAAATTTGGACATGTCTTTGGTATGCTTATATTTGCACTTTGTCAAAGATGTGGTAGCAGATTCGGGGTCGACAGAGTGAGATCTACATGTATCATCGTGTGGTGCGTAGTGTAATGAGTTGGAGTGCCGTCGTTTAGGGCAATGAAGTTTGACTGGGAAATTTGGATACAATATTCCCTTTAACATTGTTTTTTGGTGATCCCCAGCTTTGGTGCCAGCTATTGAAGTCTCCGCATATTATGGTATTTATACTCGGGCTACCAAACATATTTTCTAAATTGTGTTTGTTGAATTGTTTATTGTGTTTATAATTTAGATTTTATATTTGGAATGAAGGATTATTCCAACGGCATCGAAATCATTATTTGTTCTGAGCGAGTCAAATTGAAGAGATTTGTGGATTAGCATAGTTACTCCTCCGTGTGAATTCTTTGATGAATTTTTGTGAATTATTGTGAAGTTAAGTGGGATAGGGATATTGGGTTGGGTGTGGATGTGGGTTTCTTGAAGGCAGATAATTTTTGGGCTAACCGCTTTTATCATTATTTGTAGTTGGTCGTCATTATTAACGTAGCCATTGCAATTCCATTGAATTATTTTTATCATTACTTATAGCTTTAAATATGTTATTTAAGTTAACACCATAAAGCAGCATTGGCGGCTGCAACAGCATCAGCCGCAGTGGCATCAGCATCAGCGGCAGCAGCAGAAGCGCCAGCATCAGCGGCAACAGCAGCAGCGGCAACAGCAGCAGCGCCATCGGCAGGAGCAAAAGGGGTAGCGGGCAGGAGGAGGAGCAGCAGCGGAGTGTGGGCAGAACGGGCCAGGAGGCCGAAGCCGAAGGTGGCTGCGGGTATAACACCCGGCAGAGATGAACAGAGAAAATAAACAATTATAACGTGAGACCGAACCAAAGGCTTGATAATTGGGAGGTGTGCGTGCCGTTGGGGGACGGAAATCAAATCCTTGCTGCAGCAAGGTGACCTCCTCAAATAAGAGGAAGTTAACTGGCGCCCGAGCAGGGACCGTCTTCCGTCGCTTCTTTTGATAATAAAAATTTTTTTTTTTTTTTCTCTTTTCCTCGCCCATAAGTGCCTTGAGCGAATGTGTTCCCAAAATAAGTATAGGTAAAAAAGTGAAAAAAAAAAACACAACAAAAAAATATTAGTTTTGTTTCTTGTGAATGCCCGCCGAAAAAAAGTGGATGGTTACACAATAAACATTTTGGAATCGCTGTCAAGAATTTGTGCATTGGATGATGTAACATTTCTCCGAATCTTAGCAAATACAATTTTTCAGTTGTTCTGCGTGTGCCGAACAATTCAATAATTCTAGTTAACCTGCGACCGCTGCGACGCTTCTAAATTCCTATGAAGTAAAAGCAGCGCGAAGCAATTGTTTCAATTGCTCTGCGTGTTCCGAACTTCCTTGGAACCCTAACAAGCGCAACATTTCTTGTCGCTCAGCGTCAGCCGCTACGCACCTAAAATTCCTATGAAATAAAAGCAGCGCGAATCAATTGTCTCAATCGCTCTGCGTGTGCCAAAGTTCCTTAGAACCTTGACATACGCAACAACTCTTTTGCTCTGCGACCGCCGTTACGTACCTAAAATTCCTATGAAATAAAAACAGAGCAGATCAAATACTTCACTTATTCTGCGTGTGAGTGTAGCAAACGCCACAATTCTAGTTAATCTGCGATCGTCGCGAAGCAGTTTGAATTCCTGTGAAATTCAAGTGAAGTGGATGTGAAGTGTTGGTTTCAAAAAAATAAAAATAAAGTTTTAATTTTTTGTGTCCGGGGTTCAAATCTCCATCAGTGCATGATATAAAAATAAAAGAATATCCGCTGAAAATTAAAGTGGTTGGAATTCAAAGAGTTAATTTGGAAGTGAAATTTTACATTCTCATTGGCGACATTGACGAATAAGGATTTAAAAAAAAAAAAAAAAAAAAGGGGGGAATAACATTCGTTCAGCAATTAATGGGCTCTCGCGAACGTGGCAGTTGGCGGTCACCTACAAAAATATTAACGAGTGTCAAATCCACCGCGAGTGGCAAGTTTATGAAGAATAGAATAAAATAAAAATGCGCAGGTATTGGCCACCAGTGGTGCTTCCCACCGAAGGTATCCTCCCAAATGAGGATGTGGAGTCACCTCCACCTAAGTAGGTCCTTGTTAGGACTAAAAGGGATAATGGAGACCTCCCTGAACCGACATAGGGGGCATCACGATAGGCATCCTTGCGACAATTAAAAACGAAAATATTCAAAAATTGAGAACAAAAAGCAAATAAAATTGGGAATTAACAAAAAAATAAAAAACACAATATAAAAAAAAAGAAAAAAACAAGTATATAAGGAATTAAATACATTTAAGGACAAAATTTGTACATACAAACACTTATTCCATTTTTTCATATTTTCACATAGCACCATCGTTCTTTGGAGAATTTGGAGTTTTTGAAAAACGGAAGAACTGCAAACTACACTGTTATATTTGGAGAAGGAAGAAATACTTACAACACTAACATACATACGATAATTGAGTGAAGAAGTTGCCTCTTAGAAATTGTACTTTGAATTCATTTTGGGGCGAATAAAACCCACACATACCCAATTAAGGATAGTTTTGACTTAGCAATAAAAAACGTTTGAAAACAAAATTTAATGAATAAAACAAAAAATCATACCCAATTTCATTCTAGAAAAAATTAAATTACATTATTGAAATAAACTGAAAAAATGTATTATTTTTATATCGATAAACTGAAAAAAATTTATATTTTTTAATTAAAAAAGGGGAAAGGGGAGAAAGTAACAATCTTAGAAGATAGGCGCGGGGAAACTGTGGTCGAAGTGGCTAGCCCACCCACTCGCGCAATAAACGAATTTGACCTTATGCAGATACGAACCCTCCCCGATTGCGTAAAGGAGATGGAAATATTTTCAGGCGAAGCCTGTATGTTTACTGCGTGGATACGAAGAGCAGATATAATCATCCAGGATTATCAGGTAGTCAGGGACAAGCCTATGTATAGGGCAGTGGTTCTCCATCTGAGATCCAAAATACGGGGCGAAGCAGATGAGATGCTCTACATATGCAACGTGCCCAATGATAGTTGGGAGGAAATAAGGGCGACATTAGCCTCTCATTATGAGGACAAACGAGACCTAGGAACTTTGAAATACCAAATGAGTGTGATGGTCCGAAATAACTCGACCCTAGAAGCATTTTACTCCCAGATCAACAAGCATCTTTCACTTATTATAGAGAAGCTTAAGAGCGAGAATCACACTAGAGAAGCTCTTGAAGCGTTAATTCATTCGTACCGTGAAAGGGCCTTGCGCGCATTTGTAAGAGGATTGTCACCACAATTATCGGCTTTGGTAACAGTTAAGGACCCAAAAACGTTAGGAAAAGCTTATTCTACGGCCCTAGAACTGGAAATTGTTATTTCAGCTTCCCAGCTGAAGCCCTCCCTAGCATACGCCTCTAACGAAACTTGGCACACACGCACAAACACCCCTTACTACCGACCCCGACCCATGTATCGGCCTTCCTTCGCTACGTCATACGTACCCCCAAGAGCAACATATACCATGTCTTATCCTCACCAACAAAACCCAATACCGTATCGTTATGCGTTACCTTCCAGGCCTCAGGCTCTGACACCGGCTATAAAACTAGAAGCAAGTGGATCAGGCCAATCTAGGAGCCGTTTCCGGAATTATGGGAATGGCAGTAGCCAAAAGAGGAACTCTTCTGATTCCATGAATCCCTTTAGAAAGGAACAACCATTATATCATATGGCCACTGACGGTGGCGTAGTAAAAGAACCCTCACACATGAACATTGTGGGAGACTCCACCTCCGAAAATGGTGAAAATGCCACACGCGTGGCACTTGCCCAGCCATCAAATTCGAAGAGAATCGAGATCGAAGATCAAGTAAATTTTATGAAAAAGGCCTATCCAGCGTACCCTACATAGAATACGTTGATGAAGATAAAAAGGTGCGACAGTTTTAAATCGACACTGGCGCAAACAAAAACTTTATTAGTCTAGATCTTTCGGAGGGTGCTATTGAACTTCAAAAACCCTTCCTAGTACCCTAGACCCATAAAAATTTCACAATACCTCATTGGACCTTTCTCCGCTCCTCTGGGTAATGATATTCCACTAACCTTCTTTACTCTTCCTAATTTAAAAAGTTTCGATGGCATTATAGGAGATGATACACTAAAGAAATTGAAAGCGAAAATTGATAGGGAACATAACGTCTTAATCATAGAACCAGGGGTGGTAATACCACTTCTGAACCGGGAATCGACCCAACTTAATTTTGTCATAGAAGAAGGGCACCCCCAGGAAATCAAATCCATTATTGAGACACTAATTAATGAGTTCGCTTCCGTATTCGACCCGGTTAGGCCTGGTGGCTCTGTGGAAACCCGAATCAAAGCAACAATTCGGAATAATACCCAAGAACCCATATATTGTAAGTTCTACCCCTATCCAGTCAACATGCGGGACGAGGTTGACCGACAAGTCGCTGAACTTCTTCGTGACGGCATGATACGACCCTCAGAAAGTTCCTATAATTCTCCAGTGTGGGTTGTCGCTAAAAAACCAAAACCAAATGGAGAAAAACAGTTTCGTATGGTAATCGATTACAAACGATTAAATGCTGTCACAATACCAGATACCTATCCAATTCCTGACATTACATCTACGTTAGCTAGTTTAGGCAAGGCGAAACTCTTTACGACTCTTGACTTAACCTCGGGGTTACATCAGATACATATGGATCCCGCGGACATTCCAAAAACCGCATTCTCAACTCTTAATGCAAAATATGAATTTCTCACCCTTTACCCTTTGGGCTCAAAAACGCTCCAGCCATATTCCAAAGAATGATCGACGATGTTCTTAGAGACTATATAGGAAAAATTTGTTATGTTTACATTGATGACATAATTGTTTTCAGTGCTACTTATGCAGAACATTGGCACAACCTCAGGGCAATATTTTCAAGGCTTCGTGAAGCAACCCTACAAGTAAATTTAGAAAAGACACACTTCCTGAAAACCAGTGTTAAATTTCTGGGCTATGTTGTCACATCTCAAGGGATTAATGTAGATAGGAAAAAAGTAGAGGGAATGTTAAAAATACCGCCTCCCACCAATCTGAAACAGCTCAAATCCTTTTTAGGCATGACATCATATTACAGAAGATTCATCAAAGATTATGCGAAAATTGCCAAGCCGCTAACAAATCTCACCAGAGGAAAAAACGAACAAATCAAGGCCTCACAATCCAAGAATGTTTCCATTGAGCTTGGCCCACTGGAACTAGAAGCGTTTAAACTTTAAAGACCTTAAGACCCTTCTTTCTTCATCGGAGGTTTTAGCTTTTCCAGATTTTCCAAAACCTTTTCATCTTACTACCGATGCATCGGACTTTGCTCTCGGCGCCGTGTTGTCCCAAGTTAGCTCAGAAAAAGATCGTCCTATATCATACATCTCAAGATCGCTTGACAAAACTGAAGAAAATTACGCCACCATTGAAAAGGAGATGTTAGCCATTGTCTGGGCTCTGGACAACCTACGAACGTTTCTATATAAAAATCTATATAAAAATCTATACGGACCACCAGCCGCTTACGTATGCCATGAGCAATAGGAACTTTTCCGAACCATCGCGATCTGTCTACTCTTGTATTAACCCACACCCCGGGTTCAAGCGTCACCTAGTCCCATTGAAAACATTGACCACTTCAGAGATAACTAGTTTGCTAAAGACTTACATCAATCCATCTGTAATTAATGGAATAAAAATACCTGAAAGCCATTAGTCCTACAAGCTTAGGATCACACAAAGACTGGTAACTGATTTAGTAGGAGAAGACAAGATTCTCGAAGCAATTGATAACGAACATCGCAGAGCCCATAGAAATCCCGAAGAGGTCAGACGTCAGCTGTTAGAACGATGTTATTTTCCAAAAATGGCAAACAAAATAAAAACGTTCACGGCAACTTGTCAGATCTGCAAGTTACACAAATATGACAGACACCCTAATAAGCCCCTTCTACAGCCACCCCCTGTACCGAACTATCCGTGCGAAATTCTACACGTGGACATCTTCATGTTGGAAAAGCACAAGTTTCTTAGCTGTATAGACAAATTTTCCAAATTCGCCAAGCTTTTCCCTCTAGAATCTAAATCGTCTCTCAAACTACGTGAGAAACTAGCAGAAGTGCTTCACTATTTCACGGCACCTAAAATTCTGGTGATGGACAATGAGCGGGGCCTCCTTTGTCCAACAGTTCATAATTACCTAAGATCATTGGAAATAGAGGTATACCACACCCCAACGCAGCGAAGCGAAGTAAACGGTCAAGTCGAAAGATTTCATTCAACATTCTTAGAAATCTACAGGTGTCTAAAAATAGAGTTTCCGTTTCTTAAGGTAACTGAACTCGTGCCTATGTCAGTTGATAGGTATAATAACTCGGTCCACTCAGTGACGAAACGAAAACCGGTTGACATTTTTCTTGACAGGGTTTCCCGAATAAATTATCAAGGGCTAACAAATTTCAAACGCGAAACATTTGAGGACATCAGGGGGCTGATCGAACGTCGACAAGAACTTGCCATTAATAGACAAGTTAAAAACAAAAGACCCATTCAGTACGCCAAAGGGGAAACAGTCTTTATTAAAAATAAGCAGATCAAGGGTAAAGAAAAGAAGTTATACAGTAAAGAAGAAGTGCAGGAAAATAGAAAAGTGACAGTTCGTACTAAGTCTGGTAAAATCATTCACAAGGCACACCTTAAATTTAACCGTAAGCATTCATAATTGGCACATTTGGCCTTTCTACTATTAATTTTTCGACGTTGCTGTTTTTCTACGTTTTTCTTTGGGTATGTCGCGATTAAAAAATTATTCGAAATCACTCTCTTTCATCAAAATAATTAATAACTGGCACTCTTCACAAACCTGGTAAATAATAATAAACAATACCATATAAGAATACTAACCTAACATTATAAGTAATATTTAATGCCTCCACCAACAAAGATGCCCACTCCACAACAGTCTGCTACAGCTCATTTCTTCAGCTCCTGTTATCCCAAAGCTCGCTTGAACCGCTGACCTGCGCCACACCAACTTTACAATTGAAGATGCAAGACAAAAAGCTGCTCTGATTGCAGATAGCTATGCTGACAAGACATTAAATGGACTTGGCAAAACGTAAACCGTTGTCCTATTTTGCCGACCCAGAACCTATCGGATGGGCATTCCTGGAAAACATTACGGGTATCACCTACACACCGAGGCTGCAACGTGTTGATCTGCGGGACGCAGATCTTTAGAGGGGGAGGAGTTAACACCATACAGCAGCATTGGCGGCTGCAACAGCATCAGCCGCAGCAGCATCAGCCGCATCGGCATCAGCATCAGCATCAGCAGCAGCAGCATCAGCCGCAGCGGCATCAGCATCAGCGGCAGCAACAGCTTCAGCATCAGCAGCAGCAGCATCAGCCGCAGCGGCATCAGCATCAGCGGCAGAAGCAGAAGCGCCAGCATCAGCGGCAGCAGCAGAAGCGCCAGCATCAGCGGCAGCAGCAGAAGCGCCAGCATCAGCGGCAACAGCAGCAGCGCCATCGGCAGGAGCAAAAGGAGTAGCGGGCAGGAGGAGGAGCAGCAGCGGAGTGTGGGGCAGAACGGGCCAGGAGGCCGAAGCCGAAGGTGGCTGCGGGTATAACACCCGGCAGAGATGAACAGAGAAAATAAACAATTATAACGTGAGACCGAACCAAAGGCTTGATAATTGGGAGGTGTGCGTGCCGTTGGGGGACGGAAATCAAATCCTTGCTGCAGCAAGGTGACCTCCTCAAATAAGAGGAAGTTAACTTTTATAAAAATTTTACGAACTTGTTAGTTGGTTATTTTTATTTTTAAGTTGACTTTCTAGTTTGTCAGATTTGTCTTTAGCTTTTAGCGGTTTGGTAAGAGGATTAGGTTTTGAGTGACTTCTCAGCTTACGATCTGATTCCGGTATCGATTTTCTTGGATGGTCATTTTTCAATGTTGGGTCTACTTCCATGTCTTCTTGGGTGCCTTGTGTTGTTCCGGTAAAGAGTGTTGGGTCGCTATTCATTATGTCATCGTATCTTTTGACTTGGCGAGGTTGGGCTTTATTTTGATTCTGTGGTGTTGGGCTGATGCTTGCTGGTTGATATGATGTGTCTTTGGAGATGTTTGACTGCGTTGATGCAATCTTTGACGTAGGTTGATGTAGGTGGCGTGTAAAATAAATTCGTGTAGCCGTTTTGTGATCGACTCGTTCTATTATTTTGATTGCCAATATTTCTTTTTGTTTTATGAACGCAGGACAAGATTTGTCTAACGGGCTATGGTTGAATTCGTCATTTATGTCATATTTGCAGTTGATGCAAAATTTAGGCTTGGTACATACTTCACCTTCTTTGTGCATGTGTGTGGAGCAGATTTGGCAATGTTGTTTTTCTTTTGGGCAGTTTTTTGTTGTATGTCCTAATTAAAAGCATTTCTTGCATTTAAGAGGTAGTGGAATGTAAGGCCGAACCTTAACCCTATCGTATCCAATCATCATTGTAGTTGGAAGTTTTGTCGTCTCAAATGTTAAAATGACAAGTCCGGTTTCAACCAGTTCACCGTTCGCACCGTTCGCTTGCGCACACTGGGAAGTCGTGAAACTCTGTTATTTTAATTAGTCGCTGCGCTTGAGTCGCGCCTTTTGTCTTGGCCAAAAGATTTCCATCTCGGGTTTTGGTACATGATTCCACTTCTCCATTGCACGCGTTATCTATAACTTTTTGATTATGAAAGGTGACACTTTTTCGAACCTGTTGTTATCTATTCTTCTTATTACAACAAATTTCTTTTTCGTGTTGGTGGATTTGGACCACGGTGTTGGGGTGCTTATGTCGGGCGACATTGTCGTTGTTGTTGGGCTGGCGCCCGCTTAGTCCGACTTCGTGAACTACTGTTTTGTTTTTGTGTAATTGTTTTTGCTTAGCGTTTTACTTGTGCACTTGTTTCTTTGTACTTGCAAGGTTGTTGCTTTTGTAAATGTTACCACTGGCGGTGGCGATTGATAGCACGTCTTTACTCCGTGAAGTTTCGACTGACAAGGGGAACTTCAGGTATGCGAATCACCGATTTGGATGAATTTTGGATATGTTATAGAATACCCCGTCATTTGAAGCTGTGTGAAATATTTCGACGCACTATTCTATATTTTCCTTATAAATCGCGTTTAAAGCTATAGCTTCGGTGACTTATACGTAAAACGCCGAGGCGTTTTCAAGCAGCTCGGTGGTGTAATGGGTAGAGGTCCTGGCTAAAGTTGATGGAACCCTGGTTCAACCCCGCCCGAAACTAGTTAGTTTTGGATTTTAATTTTTTGCCTTTTCAATAATTATTTTTTTAAATACATAGCAATATATGTTTTGTGATAATTTGTCATCGGAAACATTTTTTTGTACATATGTTAAAACTTGTACGCTTGAGGTAATACTACCTATAAGCACAATATTGTGAGACTGTTTTTAATAAATTAAAATGGCGAACGCTGTGAAAACGGAAATATTTTTATACCCTTGCAAAAAGGGTATATTAATTTTGGTCAGAAGTGTGCAACGCATAGAACGAAGCATCTCAGACCATATAAAGTATATATATTCCTGATCAGCACGACGAGACGAGTTCAAATAGCCATGTCCGTCCGTCCGTCTGGATCAACGCGAACTCCTCCGAGACCGTCAGAGCTACAGAGCTGAAATTTTGCACGTAGGCTTGTATATACTGCAGGCATTGTATATCTCGGATTCAGCCGGATCGGACCACTATATCATATAGCTCCCATACAAACGGCAAAGTCACGAACAGTGACTTTCTCAATAACTTCATTAATTTTATAGCTATTGTCATAAAAGTTGGTATTTGTCAGTTTTATTTTCTTGTTAATGATTGTGCCAAATTTGATCAAGATCGGGTGACTATATCATATAGCTCCCATACAAACGGCAAAGTCACGAACAGTGACTTTTCTCAATAACTTCGTTACTTTTTAAGCTATTGTCATGAAATTTAATAAACGTTAGTTTATTGAAGCTATAAATGTGCCGAATTTGGTCAAGATCGGGTGACTATATCATATAGCTCCCATAGAAACGATAGGTGGAAAACAGTGACTTTCATCAAAAAGTTCGTTATATCCTATGCTAAGATTGAAGGCCGTTCTTTCGCAAACATTAGTCTATGATGGCTAAGGAAAGAATTACCAAAACAGTTGCAGGGGTATACAAACTTCGACGCGGTCGAAGTTAACCCCGGCTCTCTGGTTTTTACTTCTTGTAGCTCACACAATTAACCAGCCGAAACCGATTTCCCCAATAACTAAGACGTCCCTTGTGTGACTAGAAAGCACAAAGGTGGTCACAATGCCCTGAGGCACAGAGAATTTAAGGTTTGAGAAGAGACGTTATCCATTTTTATACCCTTGCAAAACGGGTATATTAATTTTGGTCAGAAGTGTGCAACGCATAGAACGAAGCATCTCAGACCATATAAAGTATATATATTCTTGATCAGCACGACGAGACGAGTTCAAATAGCCATGTCCGTCCGTCCGTCCGTCCGTCCGTCCGTCTGGATCAACGCGAACTCCTCCGAGACCGTAAGAGCTACAGAGCTGAAATTTTGCACGTGGGCTTGTATATACTGCAGGCATTGTATATCTCGGATTCAGCCGGATCGGACCACTAAATCATATAGCTCCCATACAAACGTCAAAGTCACGAAACAGTGACTTTCTCAATAACTTCATTAATTTTATTGCTATTGTCATAAAAATTGGTATTTGTCAGTTTTATGTTCTTATTAATGATTGTGCCAAATTCGATCAAGATCGGGTGACTATATCGTATAGCTCCCATACAAACGGCAAAATCACGAACAGTGACTTTCTCAATAACTTCATTAATTTTATAGCTATTGTCATAAAAGTTGGTATTTGTCAGTTTTATGTTCTTATTAATAATTGTGCCAAATTCGATCAAGATCGGGTGACTATATCATATAGCTCCCATACAAACGGCAAAGTCACGAACAGTGATTTTCTCAATAACTTCATTCATTTTATAGCTATTGTCATAAAAGTTGGTATTTGTCAGTTTTATGTTCTTATTAATGATTGTGCCAAATTCGATCAAGATCGGGTGACTATATCATATAGCTCCCATACAAACGGCAAAGTCACGAACAGTGACTTTCTCAATAACTTCATTAATTTTATAGCTATTGTCATAAAAGTTGGTATTTGTCAGTTTTATGTTCTTATTAATGATTGTGCCAAATTTGATCAAGATCGGGTGACTATATCATATAGCTCCCATACAAACGGCAAACGAACAGTGACTTTTCTCAATAACTTCGTTACTTTTTAAGCTATTGTCGTGAAATTTAATAAACGTTAGTTTATTGAAGCTATAAATGTGCCAAATTTGGTCAAGATCGGGTGACTATATCATATAGCTCCCATAGAAACGATAGGTGGAAAACAGTGACTTTCATCAAAAAGTTCGTTATATCCTATGCTAAGATTGAAGGGCGTTCTTTCGCAAACATTAGTCTTTTTTGATAAAACGTTTTTACACTTTGATGGCTATGGGTAAGGAAAGAATTACCAAAACAGTTGCAAGGGTATACAAACTTCGACGCGGTCGAAGTTAACCCCGGCCCTCTGGTTAATCATATTTTTTACTCGACTTAGCTTTCTGGTGTAATGTGACAAAGATGTTGTGTGATTTGAATGAAAAAACGATTTTTTTACTGCAGAATTACATGTAAATTGCTCAGAAAAAATTTCAAGCTGTCTGTGAAAAGCGGCCATGTCCCTACAAACTGGCCTGGAACTAAGCGATAATCAATCAACGAATAACGAATAATCAACGAATTTCAGGTTGAGCAGAAAAGCACATTAACTTTAGTAATTTATAAGCTTGAACCCTAATTGTCATATGATTTCTTTTTAAAATTCAATATTAATTGTTATGTATTTGTCGAGTTGTCTAAAGGGCCAAATACTTAGGCATCTTGAACAACTAAGGATCCGGGTTCGAATCCTAGGCTAATGCCATTGTCATAAAAGGAAACATAAATTTACTTAATAAGGGCAATCATGAACTGCCAGAAATATTAATTATTGTCTCACAACAGATCTTAATAAAGAAATAAAAAAAAAAAAAAATTATTTGTCGGATAGTGTTGTGACTAATAAGTCGAAGTTAGTTCCAATTGATGGACAGGTGTATCAATTGTAGCCCTGGCATTTACCTTCGCAGCGGCTACAAGGTTCTTTGCCTTAGCAACATAATTACAAAAAAATGTTGAGATCTGTCTTCAGATCAGGTCCAATATAAAGAGGGGGGCTTGGGAAAGACAAGTCAGAAAAATAAACTCCTGGGAACTAACCACACAGTTCTGAACAAAAAGTGCTAAAGTAAATGTGATTAAGTCAAAGTATAAAAACATGAGTAAATTAAGTAAGTGTGTTAAAGCCCCGACATATTGATCTTTATCAAATATCTCAATCATTTTCAACTTTTATTTTAAAAATCAGAAATCAAAAAAAATAGAAATCCAGAGGGCGGACTTACCCCTGCAGGGTTTTCTGTAACCTACTTTTAAAGGAATACATATTCCTTTATCATTTGCACTGCGCTAAGAGCAAAATTCTTTCAGATATAAAAACTGGAAAAGATGGAAACAATTTGAATCTTTTGGAACTGAAGTCGCCAATAATGCGACAACAATGAATAAGGTTTGATTCACAACCAACACCAACACCACCACCAAAACCACAAGAACACACATGAATTAGGAGAGATCACAAGAGAACAAGCTGTTCAAAAGTCTCAATTGGACCCAACGAGATCTTTCATTCTAAAACGGTTCCGCCAAAGAGCAAATCAAAACCACAAGAACACACTTGAATTAGGAGAGATCACAAGAGAACAAGCTGTTCAAAAGTCTGAATTGGACCCAACGAGATCTTTCATTTTAAAATGGTTCCGCCTAAGAGCAAATCGAAACCACAAGAACACACTTGAATTAGGAGAGATCACAAGAGAACAAGCTGTTCAAAAGTCTCAATTGGACCCAACGAGATCTTTTATTTTAAAACGGTTCCGCCTAAGAGCAAATCGAAACCACAAGAACACACTTGAATTAGGAGAGATCACAAGAGAACAAGCTGTTCAAAAGTCTCAATTGGACCCCACGAGATCTTTTATTTTAAAACGGTTCCGCCCAAGTGCAAATCAAAACCACAAGAACACACTTGAATTAGGAGAGATCACAAGAGAACAAGCTGTTCAAAAGTCTAAATTGGACCCAACGAGATCTTTCATTTTAAAATGGTTCCGCCTAAGAGCAAATCGAAACCACAAGAACACACTTGAATTAGGAGAGATCACAAGAGAACAAGCTGTTCAAAAGTCTCAATTGGACCCAACGAGATCTTTTATTTTAAAACGGTTCCGCCTAAGAGCAAATCGAAACCACAAGAACACACTTGAATTAGGAGAGATCACAAGAGAACAAGCTGTTCAAAAGTCTCAATTGGACCTAACGAGATCTTTCATTTTAAAATGGTTCCGCCTTAGAGCAAATCAAAACCACAAGAACACACTTGAATTAGGAGAGATCACAAGAGAACAAGCTGTTCAAAAGTCTCAATTGGACCCAACGAAATCTTTCATTCTAAAACGGTTCCGCCAAAGAGCAAATCAAAACCACAAGAACACTGTTGAATTAGGAGAGATCACAAGAGAACAAGCTGTTCAAAAGTCTCAATTGGACCCAACGAGATCTTTCATTCTAAAACGGTTCCGCCAAAGAGCAAATCAAAACCACAAGAACACAGTTGAATTAGGAGAGATCACAAGAGAACAAGCTGTTCAAAAGTCTGAATTGGACCCAACGAGATCTTTCATTCTAAAACGGTTCCGCCAAAGAGCAAATCAAAACCACAAGAACACAGTTGAATTAGGAGAGATCACAAGAGAACAAGCTGTTCAAAAGTCTGAATTGGACCCAACGAGATCTTTCATTTTAAAATGGTTCCGCCTAAGAGCAAATCGAAACCACAAGAACACACTTGAATTAGGAGAGATCACAAGAGAACAAGCTGTTCAAAAGTCTCAATTGGAAACAACGAGATCTTTTATTTTAAAACGGTTCCACCTAAGAGCAAATCGAAACCACAAGAACACACTTGAATTAGGAGAGATCACAAGAGAACAAGCTGTTCAAAAGTCTCAATTGGACCCAACGAGATCTTTTATTTTAAAACGGTTCCGCCCAAGTGCAAATCAAAACCACAAGAATACGCTTGAATTAGGAGAGATCACAAGAGAACAAGCTGTTCAAAAGTCTGAATTGGACCCAACGAGATCTTTCATTTTAAAATGGTTCCGCCTAAGAGCAAATCGAAACCACAAGAACACACTTGAATTAGGAGAGATCACAAGAGAACAAGCTGTTCAAAAGTCTCAATTGGACCCAACGAGATCTTTTATTTTAAAACGGTTCCGCCTAAGAGCAAATCGAAACCACAAGAACACACTTGAATTAGGAGAGATCACAAGAGAACAAGCTGTTCAAAAGTCTCAATTGGACCCAACGAGATCTTTTATTTTAAAACGGTTCCGCCTAAGAGCAAATCGAAACCACAAGAACACACTTGAATTACGAGAGATCACAAGAGAACAAGCTGTTCAAAAGTCTCAATTGGACCCAACGAGATCTTTCATTCTAAAACGGTTCCGCCAAAGAGCAAATCAAAACCACAAGAACACAGTTGAATTAGGAGAGATCACAAGAGAACAAGCTGTTCAAAAGTCTCAATTGGACCCAACGAGATTTTTCGTTTTAAAACGGTTCCGCCAAAGAGCAAATTAAAACCACAAGAACACACTTGAATTAGGAGAGATCACAAGAGAACAAGCTGTTCAAAAGTCTCAATTGGACCCAACGAGATCTTTCATTCTAAAACGGTTCCGCCAAAGAGCAAATCAAAACCACAAGAACACAGTTGAATTAGGAGAGATCACAAGAGAACAAGCTGTTCAAAAGTCTGAATTGGACCCAACGAGATCTTTCATTTTAAAATGGTTCCGCCTAAGAGCAAATCGAAACCACAAGAACACACTTGAATTATGAGAGATCACAAGAGAACAAGCTGTTCAAAAGTCTCAATTGGACCCAACGAGATCTTTTATTTTAAAACGGTTCCGCCTAAGAGCAAATCGAAACCACAAGAACACACTTGAATTAGGAGAGATCACAAGAGAACAAGCTGTTCAAAAGTCTGAATTGGACCCAACGAGATCTTTCATTTTAAAATGGTTCCGCCTAAGAGCAAATCGAAACCACAAGAACACACTTGAATTAGGAGAGATCACAAGAGAACAAGCTGTTCAAAAGTCTCAATTGGACCCAACGAGATCTTTTATTTTAAAACGGTTCCGACTAAGAGCAAATCGAAACCACAAGAACACACTTGAATTAGGAGAGATCACAAGAGAACAAGCTGTTCAAAAGTCTCAATTGGACCCAACGAGATCTTTTATTTTAAAACGGTTCCGCCCAAGTGCAAATCAAAACCACAAGAACACACTTGAATTAGGAGAGATCACAAGAGAACAAGCTGTTCAAAAGTCTCAATTGGACCCAACGAGATCTTTCATTTTAAAATGGTTCCGCCTTAGAGCAAATCAAAACCACAAGAACACACTTGAATTAGGAGAGATCACAAGAGAACAAGCTGTTCAAAAGTCTCAATTGGACCCAACGAGATCTTTCATTTTAAAACGGTTCAGCCTTAGAGCAAATCAAAACCACAAGAACACACTTGAATTAGGAGAGATCACAAGAGAACAAGCTGTACAAAAGTCTCAATTGGACCCAACGAGATGTTTCGTTTAAAAACGGTTCCGCCAAAGAACAAATCAAAACCACAAGAACACACTTGAATTAGGAGAGATCACAAGAGAACACGGTGTTCAAAAGACTCAATTCGACCCAACGAGATCTTTTATTTTAAAACGGTTCCGCCTAAGAGCAAATCGAAACCACAAGAACACACTTGAATTAGGAGAGATCACAAGAGAACAAGCTGTTCAAAAGTCTCAATTGGACCCAACGAGATCTTTTATTTTAAAACGGTTCCGACTAAGAGCAAATCGAAACCACAAGAACACACTTGAATTAGGAGAGATCACAAGAGAACAAGCTGTTCAAAAGTCTCAATTGGACCCAACGAGATCTTTTATTTTAAAACGGTTCCGCCCAAGTGCAAATCAAAACCACAAGAACACACTTGAATTAGGAGAGATCACAAGAGAACAAGCTGTTCAAAAGTCTCAATTGGACCCAACGAGATCTTTCATTTTAAAATGGTTCCGCCTTAGAGCAAATCAAAACCACAAGAACACACTTGAATTAGGAGAGATCACAAGAGAACAAGCTGTTCAAAAGTCTGAATTGGACCCAACGAGATCTTTCATTTTAAAATGGTTCCGCCTAAGAGCAAATCGAAACCACAAGAACACACTTGAATTAGGAGAGATCACAAGAGAACAAGCTGTTCAAAAGTCTCAATTGGACCCAACGAGATCTTTTATTTTAAAACGGTTCCGACTAAGAGCAAATCGAAACCACAAGAACACACTTGAATTAGGAGAGATCACAAGAGAACAAGCTGTTCAAAAGTCTCAATTGGACCCAACGAGATCTTTCATTTTAAAACGGTTCCGCCCAAGTGCAAATCAAAACCACAAGAACACACTTGAATTAGGAGAGATCACAAGAGAACAAGCTGTTCAAAAGTCTCAATTGGACCCAACGAGATCTTTCATTTTAAAATGGTTCCGCCTTAGAGCAAATCAAAACCACAAGAACACACTTGAATTAGGAGAGATCACAAGAGAACAAGCTGTTCAAAAGTCTCAATTGGACCCAACGAGATCTTTCATTTTAAAACGGTTCAGCCTTAGAGCAAATCAAAACCACAAGAACACACTTGAATTAGGAGAGATCACAAGAGAACAAGCTGTACAAAAGTCTCAATTGGACCCAACGAGATGTTTCGTTTAAAAACGGTTCCGCCAAAGAACAAATCAAAACCACAAGAACACACTTGAATTAGGAGAGATCACAAGAGAACACGGTGTTCAAAAGACTCAATTGGACCCAACGAGATCTTTTATTTTAAAACGGTTCCGCCTAAGAGCAAATCGAAACCACAAGAACACACTTGAATTACGAGAGATCACAAGAGAACAAGCTGTTCAAAAGTCTCAATTGGACCCAACGAGATCTTTCATTCTAAAACGGTTCCGCCAAAGAGCAACTCAAAACCACAAGAACTCAGTTGAATTAGGAGAGATCACAAGAGAACAAGCTGTTCAAAAGTCTCAATTGGACCCAACGAGATTTTTCGTTTTAAAACGGTTCCGCCAAAGAGCAAATTAAAACCACAAGAACACACTTGAATTAGGAGAGATCACAAGAGAACAAGCTGTTCAAAAGTCTCAATTGGACCCAACGAGATCTTTCATTCTAAAACGGTTCCGCCAAAGAGCAAATCAAAACCACAAGAACACAGTTGAATTAGGAGAGATCACAAGAGAACAAGCTGTTCAAAAGTCTGAATTGGACCCAACGAGATCTTTCATTTTAAAATGGTTCCGCCTAAGAGCAAATCGAAACCACAAGAACACACTTGAATTATGAGAGATCACAAGAGAACAAGCTGTTCAAAAGTCTCAATTGGACCCAACGAGATCTTTTATTTTAAAACGGTTCCGCCTAAGAGCAAATCGAAACCACAAGAACACACTTGAATTAGGAGAGATCACAAGAGAACAAGCTGTTCAAAAGTCTGAATTGGACCCAACGAGATCTTTCATTTTAAAATGGTTCCGCCTAAGAGCAAATCGAAACCACAAGAACACACTTGAATTAGGAGAGATCACAAGAGAACAAGCTGTTCAAAAGTCTCAATTGGACCCAACGAGATCTTTTATTTTAAAACGGTTCCGACTAAGAGAAGGAGAGATCACAAGAGAACAAGCTGTTCAAAAGTCTCAATTGGACCCAACGAGATCTTTTATTTTAAAACGGTTCCCCCAGGTGCAAATCAAAACCACAAGAACACACTTGAATTAGGAGAGATCACAAGAGAACAAGCTGTTCAAAAGTCTCAATTGGACCCAACGAGATCTTTCATTTTAAAATGGTTCCGCCTTAGAGCAAATCAAAACCACAAGAACACACTTGAATTAGGAGAGATCACAAGAGAACAAGCTGTTCAAAAGTCTGAATTGGACCCAACGAGATCTTTCATTTTAAAACGGTTCCGCCTTAGAGCAAATCAAAACCACAAGAACACACTTGAATTAGGAGAGATCACAAGAGAACAAGCTGTACAAAAGTCTCAATTGGACCCAACGAGATGTTTCGTTTAAAAACGGTTCCGCCAAAGAACAAATCAAAACCACAAGAACACACTTGAATTAGGAGAGATCACAAGAGAACACGGTGTTCAAAAGACTCAATTGGACCCAACAAGATCTTTCATTTTAAAACGGTTCCGCCTAAGAGCAAATCGAAACCACAAGAACACACTTGAATTAGGAGAGATCACAAGAGAACAAGCTGTTCAAAAGTCTCAATTGGACCCAACGAGATCTTTCATTTTAAAACGGTTCCGCCTAAGTGCAAATCAAAACCACAAGAACACACTTGAATTAGGAGAGATCACAAGAGAACAAGCTGTTCAAAAGTCTCAATTGGACCCAACGAGATTTTTCGTTTTAAAACGGTTCCGCGAAAGAGCAAATCAAAACCACAAGAACACACTTGAATTAGGAGAGATCACAAGAGAACAAGGTGTTCAAAAGTCTCAATTGGACCCAACAAGATCTTTCATTTTAAAACGGTTCCGCCTAAGAGCAAATCGAAACCACAAGAACACACTTGAATTAGGAGAGATCACAAGAGAACAAGGTGTTCAAAAGACTCAATTGGACCCAACAAGATCTTTCATTTTAAAACGGTTCCGCCTAAGAGCAAATCGAAACCACAAGAACACACTTGAATTAGGAGAGATCACAAGAGAACAAGCTGTTCAAAAGTCTCAATTGGACCCAACGAGATTTTTCGTTTTAAAACGGTTCCGCGAAAGAGCAAATCAAAACCACAAGAACACACTTGAATTAGGAGAGATCACAAGAGAACAAGCTGTACAAAAGTCTCAATTGGACCCAACGAGATGTTTCGTTTAAAAACGGTTCCGCCAAAGAACAAATCAAAACCACAAGAACACACTTGAATTAGGAGAGATCACAAGAGAACACGGTGTTCAAAAGACTCAATTGGACCCAACAAGATCTTTCATTTTAAAACGGTTCCGCCTAAGAGCAAATCGAAACCACAAGAACACACTTGAATTAGGAGAGATCACAAGAGAACAAGCTGTTCAAAAGTCTCAATTGGACCCAACGAGATTTTTCGTTTTAAAACGGTTCCGCGAAAGAGCAAATCAAAACCACAAGAACACACTTGAATTAGGAGAGATCACAAGAGAACAAGGTGTTCAAAAGACTCAATTGGACCCAACAAGATCTTTCATTTTAAAACGGTTCCGCCTAAGAGCAAATCGAAACCACAAGAACACACTTGAATTAGGAGAGATCACAAGAGTACAAGCTGTTCAGAAGTCTCAATTGGACCCAACGAGATTTTTCATTTTAAAACGGTTCCGCCTAAAAGCGAATCGAAACCACAAGAACACACTTGAATTAGGAGAGATCACAAGAGTACAAGCTGTTCAGAAGTATTAATTGGACCCAACGAGATCTTTCATTTTAAAATGGTTCCGCCCAAGTGCAAATCAAAACCACAAGAACACACTTGAATTAGGAGAGATCACAAGAGAACAAGCTGTTCAAAAGTCTCAATTGGACCCAACGAGATCTTTCATTTTAAAACGGTTCCGCCTAAGAGCGAATCGAAACCACAAGAACACACTTGAATTAGGAGAGATCACAAGAGTACAAGCTGTTCAGAAGTCTCAATTGGACCCAACGAGATCTTTCATTCTAAAACGGTTCCGCCAAAAAGCAAATCAAAACCATAAGAACACACTTGAATTAGGAGAGATCACAAGAGAATAAGTTGTTCAAAAGTCTCAATTGGACCCAACGAGATCTTTCATTTTAAAACGGTTCCGCCAAAGAGCGAATCGAAACCACAAGAACACACTTGAATTAGGAGAGATCACAAGAGAAGAAGCTGTTCAAAAGTCTCAATTGGACCCAACGAGATCTTTCATTCTAAAACGGTTCCGCCAAAAAGCAAATCAAAACCACAAGAACACACTTGAATTAGGAGAGATCACAAGAGTACAAGCTGTTCAGAAGTCTCAATTGGACCCAACGAGATCTTTCATTTTAAAACGGTTCCGCCTAAGTGCAAATCAAAACCACAAGAACACACTTGAATTAGGAGAGATCACAAGAGAACAAGCTGTTCAAAAGTCTCAATTGGACCCAACGAGATCTTTCATTTTAAAACGGTTCCGCCAAAGAGCGAATCGAAACCACAAGAACACACTTGAATTAGGAGAGATCACAAGAGAACAAGCTGTTCAAAAGTCTCAATTGGACCCAACGAGATCTTTCATTCTAAAACGGTTCCGCCAAAAAGCAAATCAAAACCATAAGAACACACTTGAATTATGAGAGATCACAAGAGAACAAGTTGTTCAAAAGTCTCAATTGGACCCAACGAGCTCTTTCATTTTAAAACGGTTCCGCCAAAGAGCGAATCGAAACCACAAGAACACACTTGAATTAGGAGAGATCACAAGAGTACAAGCTGTTCAGAAGTCTCAATTGGACCCAACGAGATCTTTCATTTTAAAACGGTTCCGCCTAAGTGCAAATCAAAACCACAAGAACAAACTTGAATTAGGAGAGATCACAAGAGAACAAGTTGTTCAAAAGTCTCAATTGGACCCAACGAGATCTTTCATTTTAAAACGGTTCCGCCAAAGAGCGAATCGAAACCACAAGAACACACTTGAATTAGGAGAGATCACAAGAGTACAAGCTGTTCAGAAGCCTCAATTGGACCCAACGAGATCTTTCATTTTAAAACGGTTCCGCCCAAGTGCAAATCAAAACCACAAGAACACACTTGAATTAGGAGAGATCACAAGAGAACAAGCTGTTCAAAGGTCTCAATTGGACCCAACGAGATCTTTCATTCTAAAACGGTTCCGCCAAAAAGCAAATCAAAACCATAAGAACACACTTGAATTAGGAGAGATCACAAGAGAACAAGCTGTTCAAAAGTCTCAATTGGACCCAACGAGATCTTTCATTCTAAAACGGTTCCGCCCAAGTGCAAATCAAAACCACAAGAACACACTTGAATTAGGAGAGATCACAAGAGAACAAGCTGTTCAAAAGTCTCAATTAGACCCAACGAGATCTTTCATTCTAAAACGGTTCCGCCAAAAAGCAAATCAAAACCATAAGAACACACTTGAATTAGGAGACATCACAAGAGAACAAGTTGTTCAAAAGTCTCAATTGGACCCAACGAGATCTTTAATTTTAAAACGGTTCCGCCAAAGAGCGAATCGAAACCACAAGAACACACTTGAATTAGGAGAGATCACAAGAGTACAAGCTGTTCAGAAGTCTCAATTGGACCCAACGAGATCTTTCATTTTAAAACGGTTCCGCCTAAGTGCAAATCAAAACCACAAGAACACACTTGAATTAGGAGAGATCACAAGAGAACAAGCTGTTCAAAAGTCTCAATTGGACCCAACGAGATCTTTCATTTTAAAACGGTTCCGCCAAAGAGCGAATCGAAACCACAAGAACACACTTGAATTAGGAGAGATCACAAGAGAACAAGCTGTTCAAAAGTCTCAATTGGACCCAACGAGATCTTTCATTCTAAAACGGTTCCGCCAAAAAGCAAATCAAAACCATAAGAACACACTTGAATTAGGAGAGATCACAAGAGAACAAGCTGTTCAAAAGTCTCAATTGGACCCAACGAGATCTTTCATTCTAAAACGGTTCCGCCCAAGTGCAAATCAAAACCACAAGAACACACTTGAATTAGGAGAGATCACAAGAGAACAAGCTGTTCAAAAGTCTCAATTAGACCCAACGAGATCTTTCATTCTAAAACGGTTCCGCCAAAAAGCAAATCAAAACCATAAGAACACACTTGAATTAGGAGAGATCACAAGAGAACAAGTTGTTCAAAAGTCTCAATTGGACCCAACGAGATCTTTAATTTTAAAACGGTTCCGCCAAAGAGCGAATCGAAACCACAAGAACACACTTGAATTAGGAGAGATCACAAGAGTACAAGCTGTTCAGAAGTCTCAATTGGACCCAACGAGATCTTTCATTTTAAAACGGTTCCGCCTAAGTGCAAATCAAAACCACAAGAACACACTTGAATTAGGAGAGATCACAAGAGAAGAAGCTGTTCAAAAGTCTCAATTGGACCCAACGAGATCTTTCATTCTAAAACGGTTCCGCCAAAAAGCAAATCAAAACCATAAGAACACACTTGAATTAGGAGAGATCACAAGAGAGCAAGCTGTTCAAAAGTCTCAATTGGACCCAACGAGATCTTTCATTCTAAAACGGTTCCGCCCAAGTGCAAATCAAAACCACAAGAACACACTTGAATTAGGAGAGATCACAAGAGAACAAGCTGTTCAAAAGTCTCAATTAGACCCAACGAGATCTTTAATTCTAAAACGGTTCCGCCAAAAAGCAAATCAAAACCATAAGAACACACTTGAATTAGGAGAGATCACAAGAGAATAAGTTGTTCAAAAGTCTCAATTGGACCCAACGAGATCTTTAATTTTAAAACGGTTCCGCCAAAGAGCGAATCGAAACCACAAGAACACACTTGAATTAGGAGAGATCACAAGAGTACAAGCTGTTCAGAAGTCTCAATTGGACCCAACGAGATCTTTCATTTTAAAACGGTTCCGCCTAAGTGCAAATCAAAACCACAAGAACACACTTGAATTAGGAGAGATCACAAGAGAACAAGCTGTTCAAAGGTCTCAA
This sequence comes from Drosophila equinoxialis, assembly GCA_018150345.1. Taxonomy (NCBI): domain Eukaryota; kingdom Metazoa; phylum Arthropoda; class Insecta; order Diptera; family Drosophilidae; genus Drosophila; species Drosophila equinoxialis. The sequence goes on from JAECWI010000656.1 coordinate 1,849,460, forward strand.
TTGGACCCAACGAGATCTTTCATTCTAAAACGGTTCCGCCAAAAAGCAAATCAAAACCATAAGAACACACTTGAATTAGGAGAGATCACAAGAGAACAAGCTGTTCAAAAGTCTCAATTGGACCCAACGAGATCTTTCATTCTAAAACGGTTCCGCCCAAGTGCAAATCAAAACCACAAGAACACACTTGAATTAGGAGAGATCACAAGAGAACAAGCTGTTCAAAAGTCTCAATTAGACCCAACGAGATCTTTCATTCTAAAACGGTTCCGCCAAAAAGCAAATCAAAACCATAAGAACACACTTGAATTAGGAGAGATCACAAGAGAACAAGTTGTTCAAAAGTCTCAATTGGACCCAACGAGATCTTTAATTTTAAAACGGTTCCGCCAAAGAGCGAATCGAAACCACAAGAACACACTTGAATTAGGAGAGATCACAAGAGTACAAGCTGTTCAGAAGTCTCAATTGGACCCAACGAGATCTTTCATTTTAAAACGGTTCCGCCAAAGAGCGAATCGAAACCACAAGAACACACTTGAATTAGGAGAGATCACAAGAGAACAAGCTGTTCAAAAGTCTCAATTGGACCCAACGAGATCTTTCATTTTAAAACGGTTCCGCCAAAAAGCAAATCAAAACCATAAGAACACACTTGAATTAGGAGAGATCACAAGAGAACAAGCTGTTCAAAAGTCTCAATTGGACCCAACGAGATCTTTCATTTTAAAACGGTTCCGCCTAAGTGCAAATCAAAACCACAAGAACAAACTTGAATTAGGAGAGATCACAAGAGAACAAGTTGTTCAAAAGTCTGAATTGGACCCAACGAGATCTTTAATTTTAAAACGGTTCCGCCAAAGAGCGAATCGAAACCACAAGAACACACTTGAATTAGGAGAGATCACAAGAGTACAAGCTGTTCAGAAGCCTCAATTGGACCCAACGAGATCTTTCATTTTAAAACGGTTCCGCCCAAGTGCAAATCAAAACCACAAGAACACACTTGAATTAGGAGAGATCACAAGAGAACAAGTTGTTCAAAAGTCTCAATTGGACCCAACGAGATCTTTAATTTTAAAACGGTTCCGCCAAAGAGCGAATCGAAACCACAAGAACACACTTGAATTAGGAGAGATCACAAGAGTACAAGCTGTTCAGAAGTCTCAATTGGACCCAACGAGATCTTTCATTTTAAAACGGTTCCGCCAAAAAGCAAATCAAAACCATAAGAACACACTTGAATTAGGAGAGATCACAAGAGAACAAGTTGTTCAAAAGTCTCAATTGGACCCAACGAGCTCTTTCATTTTAAAACGGTTCCGCCAAAAAGCAAATCAAAACCATAAGAACACACTTGAATTAGGAGAGATCACAAGAGAACAAGCTGTTCAAAAGTCTCAATTGGACCCAACGAGATCTTTCATTTTAAAACGGTTCCGCCTAAGTGCAAATCAAAACCACAAGAACAAACTTGAATTAGGAGAGATCACAAGAGAACAAGTTGTTCAAAAGTCTGAATTGGACCCAACGAGATCTTTAATTTTAAAACGGTTCCGCCAAAGAGCGAATCGAAACCACAAGAACACACTTGAATTAGGAGAGATCACAAGAGTACAAGCTGTTCAGAAGCCTCAATTGGACCCAACGAGATCTTTCATTTTAAAACGGTTCCGCCCAAGTGCAAATCAAAACCACAAGAACACACTTGAATTAGGAGAGATCACAAGAGAACAAGCTGTTCAAAGGTCTCAATTGGACCCAACGAGATCTTTCATTCTAAAACGGTTCCGCCAAAAAGCAAATCAAAACCATAAGAACACACTTGAATTAGGAGAGATCACAAGAGAACAAGCTGTTCAAAAGTCTCAATTGGACCCAACGAGATCTTTCATTCTAAAACGGTTCCGCCCAAGTGCAAATCAAAACCACAAGAACACACTTGAATTAGGAGAGATCACAAGAGAACAAGCTGTTCAAAAGTCTCAATTAGACCCAACGAGATCTTTCATTCTAAAACGGTTCCGCCAATAAGCAAATCAAAACCATAAGAACACACTTGAATTAGGAGAGATCACAAGAGAACAAGTTGTTCAAAAGTCTCAATTGGACCCAACGAGATCTTTAATTTTAAAACGGTTCCGCCAAAGAGCGAATCGAAACCACAAGAACACACTTGAATTAGGAGAGATCACAAGAGAACAAGCTGTTCAAAAGTCTCAATTGGACCCAACGAGATCTTTCATTTTAAAACGGTTCCGCCTAAAAACAAGACACATGAACAATAAGCGACGACGAATACGTAGTTGTTTTTAATAATAGCATATATTTATCTATTTATTTATGAAATATTTGTGTTCGCTAAAGTCTTTTGCATGGTTATAATAATGTACAGCAAGTTAACCTTTTGCATCCTTTTTAATTGCAGTGAACATAAAAGTGAGTGAAAGACACGTCATAACCAGAAAGTCACATTTAAGATTTTTGGTCAGTTAAATGGAAGCTAGTACCAGGTGTGGCTGGAGTTCGAATCTGACTAACTACGCTGACTTCAATGCCTTAACTCTTCGCTCTCTGTTTTAATCGACATGTGAACAGTGTTGTCGTTTCAGGTTTAGTTTTTTCAGCACTAACGCATTATCGATAATATATCGAAATGAATTCATACACTGTAGTGTGTGGTTATTTAAGCGAAAAGGTGTATAATATATAAAGCTATATAAACAAATCAATTGAGCACGATTTCCCGCTTTCGTGATTTATTGCCTTATTTTTATGTAATTAACAAAACACTATAAATTTTAAGCGGGACTATAGCTAAAAGTAGCTAGAAAAGAGCTGTCAAATTTCGAGATAGTGTTGGAGATGACGGCTATTTAGGTACAGCTGATAAAAAAGTACCCGGGCTTTTTGAATCAATTGTTCCTACTATGTTCTAAAAAATAAATACTGTTCACTTTAGAATATTTTTCAAATTCATAAGACAAAATATGGTTCAATGCCGATGTCAGCTGACATGCCGACTCTCTTACTAGTCGGTTTTGATGAAGGCATCGAGGCAAGGTAAAATCAACTTAACCATTGCTAACAAGCTATACAATAATGCCCATTTCACTATGATCATACCTAATGGTTTGCCTGTTACATGCCTCCACCTAAATCTGTCAGCTATAGCCAGGTTGCCATAAACCAACCAAACCTGATCTCTTCACTCTCGAAGAAATAACTGCTTTTACTAGAGAACTTTAAAACCAACCGAACTACTTAACTACAGATATAATCGACAAATAATCACAGGCGGTGTTGCAATAAAAGTTAGGAAATGCTTTAAGTTCAGAGGAGTGATACGGATCTGAACGGCTAATTTTAGTAATATTCTTATAACATGAAAGTTTATTTTCATCCTAATAATTTATACTCTAAGCCTAAAAATAAAACCATCCACTCTTCATCCAACACCTGGCTAAAACATTTGAACAAATTTATACACAAATAAAGTAAATCATAGCATCCAAAAATACTGCTCAAAGACAATGGATTAGAACCAGACAGCCAATCCGCAAAGCTGGAAGAAACTATATGCTTGTTTGACATATGTTGCCTTATGACTCAATTTTGTCTTATGTTTTTCTTTCGTTATATATATTTCTATATATATAATTATATTTTTTAGTGCATCTGATTAAACACCACATAAAGAGATAGTACAACATTTTCTGTCTGAACTATCGGATCAGTCCTTCACGTGCGGCTATCCTTTTTCGATTAATGACTTACTCACTTACTAAGAGTACACCTCTAGTTAGTAAATCAAATTAATATATCCTGGCAAGATTAGGTATTAAATATTATCTAATATCTCAACTGAAAAAACATTTGTTAAGTTTGGACTCTAATATGTACACATAAAGCTAGTTTTAAGCTATAAGCTATATTCAATAATCAAAGAATTGAATTGTGAGGTTGGTAATCCAGACAATTCCAGTGCCCTGATTCGAAAGAAACGAACTGTGCCGGAAACAAATTGTGAATCTTCTCTGAGATTATCGAAATCCTTATTTTTTGACGTCAATATTGCTCATTCACACAGCCAATTGGTTCTGAGAGCCTAGGATGTGACAGAAACTGTGGGTGATGTGATGGATCAAGTTGAGGTTGGGTAATGTGTGTGACCTTGCTACCTCCATTATCTAACAACTGCTTACAAACTAAACATTTACGATTTCGTCTTGTTGCTAAAATGGTCGAATGCCTGTTGATAATTCCAAAAGCTTCTTTTGGGCCAACAATCAATTTGCATACCTGTAAAATCTTATCCATTTCGCTATTTTTGGTTATTCGCTATTTTCAAAGGCAAGTTAAAGGAATAGTAAGCAGCCTTCTAGTAGAGCTGCAGCCATTCCAGATAAAGCCAAGGCTACATTATGTGATCTTCGCCAAAGGCAATGAAATTAAGAAAGTTTTTCCGGTCTCTCAAGGAAGTAAAAATTGCATATTGGTACTCATCTAAGTCGGTCGTGTTTTTTTTTGCGCTCTCGCTTAATTACTGTCTTTCGTTCTTTCGTGAAGTTAGTTTATAATATTCAATTTAAATTCATTGCTTTTACCAATTTTAAATAATCCGCTATACTCATCGCGAAGTTTGGGTTAAATTTATGAACACATATATGTACATATATTAATATCAAAACTTTAACAAACGCAAATATAATTTTGTTTTTGCGCTGCTTAGTTTTTGATTTCGTTCTATTTCTTGCGCCCACCCGCGCTCTCAATTTACAGTTCATAGTTTGTTTTTGTTTGTGTGGTGTTGGTGCTTTCTATTCTATTGTTTTCTCTTTTTTGTTTTTTGTTTTTGTCTTTCTAATTTGCATATTGCAGTTAGCTTTTGCATTGGTTTGTATACGCCTCTCTTAACATAAATATATATGATAAATCACTTATTTAATAATGTCTGTCTGTTGCAAATATAATTGCAATAATCCCAGCAAGACCAGTGAAGACTTTCTTTACTCTTGGCTTTGTGACAATGTAATGCACTTTAAATGTGCTGGTTACACAGTCAGGTGGCGGCCTTAGATGGGGCTGTGATTCGTGTCATGGCTTGGAGCTCGAGATGCGAAGTTTTATGAAACGGACTGGGGATGCGTTTAAAGCCCTGTCAGCTGGCGTTCAAAAGCTCCAAGAAGAGCTTTTGGCGATGGACCTAAATGTTACATATGTCACCAAATGTACAACAGCTGATATCGTTTAGGAGTCCGGCTTTGGCAGGTGTGGAGTCTCTTCCCATTTCCCCTGAAGACACCTACTTTCAAAATTCAAGCACCAAACATTGCTGTGGAAAAGTTCCGTTTTTCATATACTCGGGAAATTTCGTCCCTTAAAATAAGTTTCTCCCCATATCTTTTTGGACAAATGTGTCATAAAGATTTTTAGCCGGAACACCTTGTTGTAAAAGAGTATACAATGAAAAAGAAGAATCGGCCTCCGATTAGCTTGCTACCTGCACATGTTGGCGAGTCAAAAAACTAATTTCGTCCCTAATTTGGCCTATCAGTACGGGGACTAAAGTCTAAACTCTCTGGACTCTATGTAGATAGTTTAGGATTTGACTTTCATATTCTTGCCTTTACTGAGACTTGGCTGAAGCCCGATATTGCCGATGCTTCAATTTTCCCCTCAAAATGTTTAATAAATAGACATGATCGGACTATCTGTAATGGTGGTGGGGTTTTGGTCGCTGTTGACTCGGCGTTCTAGTCTAAGATTGTCCAGTCTTCCAATCAGGAGATTGAATTTGTTTGTGTTAAAATTTCGTTTAATTCTTTTTCTGCCTATATTATTTGTTCGTATATTCCATACGTATATTTTTCGAGTCCTATGTTCTGATTACAATCTTCTGTATCCCGTAATAAGATCAGAAGCGTCTCTTTCTCGTGTGAAAACCTCTATTTTAGCACATTTAGCTCGTAATTAGCTGTATTTAATCATATTTTTAATTGTTTGTCCGTTTTATTTGTATTTGTCCACGCGATCGTGCCGTCCGATATACGGCTGCTCCCCACGGTCGGCCGGGCAGGAGGTGGGCAGCGCTCTGCTTCGGCTCGCGCGAAACAGGCTATATCCCGGAGTCGCATTGTGAGCGTCAACGTCCAGACAATATAAGCAATCTTCACCAGATCCACCGTTTGCTCTTGATGAAATTGTCTCTGCAACTCCTCATTCCCAATCCCGATAATGCTTTGTTTGCCATAGTTAAACATTAACGTTCTATAATTATCAAGGATTCCCTCATCAGTGCGGTCAGTAACAAAGTCAGGTTGTGTTCTTATCGGCATTGCAAACAAGGTAAGAAAAGTGTCGTTATCACAACATGTGTTCTTAGAATATTCATTTATATCTTTCACCTTTTAAACCTTCCCGACTTCCACTTAAATTTAGCCAAACGATTGTTGATTAATGAAGAACTTTGCCTGTTTTTGAGCCCATTTACTTAAAGGATTACGGTCAAGTTTCCTAAGAAGTTTCTCCTTTACCTTGGCCTTCATTTTCGATGGATCTCCTCCTTCTAAGTCTGCGACAGGTGACTTTTCATTTTGCCTGTGTAGGACGCCGCCGGCCACCAATTTCCTTGGTCCTATAGTCAATGCTCTGATTCCACGCTCATAGTATGCGCATATGTATGTTCCTATACATGACCATCATTTCCGCAAAACTTAGTCGCTCCATTACCACGCCTACTCTCCGTACACCCATCATACTGAATTGACTGACACCGTATTCCTCATTCAGCAGTTCACCGATATTTTCCATATCTGTAAAATAGAACAATGCCTCAATGCTTCCCGAGCCGCATAGCTCGGACATGGCCTTTTCAAATGATTCCAGCATCAGTGTGTCCAATTTGTAGCGTTTCGATGTGTTCAAATTGTGAAGCTGGTTGTAGGTCATATCTCCGCCTCATGGATGAGCTTAGGCATTAGCATGCAAAACATCCGTCGTCTTTGTGGGCGCAGGCTAATGCCTGACTCAATCCAGGATTCTTTGACCTGTCGTAAAATCAATGTGAAAATAATGCATCAACTTTGAAATAAATTTTAGCTTGAGTCGTTCACTTATCGTTACATACTGCTTAAGTACCAGAAGCACCGATATCTTACATATGTGGTGTGGGTGTCTAGATTCGTGGCGGCATTTGCCTCGAACTGGGATTCATTTCGCTTTTAATTTTTTATTTGTTTCTTTTTTGTTTTCCCGGCATCCAGCTGGCGCAACCAACTTCACATCACACAATGGCAATAGTCCACTTTCCAACACCATGTTTATATTCGAGAATTATCGATATTTCGAACAAAGTTGCCATTCAGCTTATACCTAAAAACAGCTGAGTTTTTCAATTGTAGAAATATTAATTTCAAAAGTGAATACAAATGGCATATTGTAAAAGTAACGACGAAAACAATTGAACAGAGATTGTTTCTTTGTTTGTGTGGTAATGCTATTTCTCCAATTTTCCTAGATCTTTATTAGAGGCCTGCACGAGCACATTCGAAACGCCAAACGAAATACCCATACACTTGCATTACTCGCACTCGCACATACTCGTTCGACCAAATACAGTAAACCGTGCATCGGTCACCGAACGGGTAAGTGGGAGTGAGTGGTACGTACCGAACAATTCGGTACTTTCAAGTATGAGCATTACAAGAATCGAGTACCGAAAACTGAACCAAATACCGGGTACCGATCGGATATATTGTAAAGTAACGACGAAAACAATCGAACAGAGATTGTTTCTTTGTTTGTGTGGTAATGCTATTTCTCCAATTTTCATAGATCTTTATGCGCAAACCTGATAAAACTATTTCCTTACATTCTATTGAAACATTGGGCCAGCGAACCGATAGTTCGACGAAAATTAAAGTTTTAAAGCTACGTTCTTGAAATTTGGTACATATGATAGTGTCGATGCACATAAAAATATATGTTTGTATCTAAGTTTCCGATCTGAACACGCCTTCCTCTTATTTATACTTGTACGGTAATTAATAAAGCTATCACACGTTAAATTCATAAAGTTTTTAATTCATTTTTTTGTTAAAAATATTCATTCAAAATTACTATTAATCAGTAATTTACATTTAAAAATGTTCCTAAAAGTCGTCTTCTACATCAATTTCTATGAGAACGGATTTTCAAAGTCAGAATCTGAATCACTATCAGTATTGCTAGCATCAAAATCGGGAACATTGTTATTATTGTTCATGTTACTATGATTTAAAAAGTTTGGTTATTTTAAAAGTTCGATTACGTCTGATGGTAGGGGCACTTTATTTTGCTGACCCAATCTTTTGTTAGATAGATGTTCGACACTAGAGGATCTGAAGAATCCACTTTGCGGAACACATCTGCCATGTTTTTCTGCTGTGTATTGTTTCGAGCATGTAACCTCCTGTCACTTTTATAGAATTTTATGGACTGTTGCCGACATTGGAAACCATGGATACAAGGACATATATAAAGTAATTGTTGTCTGACAATATTTTTATACCCTTGCAAAAAGGATATATTAATTTTGGTCGGAAGTGTGCAACGCATAGAACGAAGCATCTCAGACCATATAAAGTATATATATTCTTGATCAGCACGACGAGACGAGTTCAAACAGCCATGTCCGTCCGTTCGTCCGTCTGGATTAACGCGAACTCCTCCGAGACCGTAAGAGCTACAGAGCTGAAATTTTGCACGTAGGCTTGTATATACTGCAGGCGTTGTATATCTCGGATCGGACCTCTATATCATATAGCTCCCATACAAACGGTAAAGTCACGAACAGTGACTTTCTCAATAACTTCATTAATTTTATAGCTATTGTCATAAGAGTTGGTATTTGTCAGTTTTGTGTTCTTATTAATAATTGTGCCAAATTTGGTCAAGATCGGGTGACTATATCATAGACCTCCTATAGGAACCATCGGTCGAAAACAGTGACTTTTGTCAAAAAGTTCGTTATATCCTATGCTAAGATTGAAGGCCGTTCTTTCGCAAACATTGGACTTTTTTGGATAAAACGTTTTTACACTTTAATGTCTATGGGTAAGGAAAGCATTACCAAAACAGTTGCAAGGGTATACAAACTTTGACGCGGTCGAAGTTAACCCCGGCCCTCTGGTTTAAATTGTGTTGGATTAATTGGAAAATGACAAGAAATAGCAATTAAAATATTCTTAAAATATGCAATTAGAAAAATTCATCAAGACCTAAGATTTCAGCTAGTAGCTTAGGTTCTGCAAACGCCCTCCTTGCTGTATTGCCGTCGTTGGTATTTCCATTGCCATTCTGCTTAGGCTTCTCCCCATGTAGAGCCATAGCATTCCACATCTGCTTCTGTATCGTCTTTTTTTGTTCCGCCATTTCTTTTTTTTCCATTTTCATCTCTAACTTGTCATTTAAAGGACGTATGCCATATTTTATTGCTTGTAAAGAACGTATGCCATATTTTAAAGCTTCATATCTTGCCTTAAATTTTGGTGAGTCCATTTTTTCCATCTAAAAGTGTCATTTGAGGATCATATTTAACTAAAATTGAATTTCCATTTACAACAATGCAGACAACGTATGAAGACAAATATTTTATTTGATTATCCATTTTTTTTTTCCTATCAAGAATATGGTCTTTTGTCTCTTTAACAAACTCAAGCTTCACTGGTCTGCAAAATCTAATCGACTGAGGATTCATCCAAAATACATTTCCAAGATAGTCCATTAATTTTATGGGGATTATTATTGTTTTGCAGCGGGGCTTCAGCAATTGACTCGGTTATATTAATGTTAAAAGGTCTACATCTTGCCTTAGCTTTTTTCACTTTGTTATAAACAGGAAAAAGTTCTCAAGATCGGGAAATGCTGAGCTCGCGAAAGTTGTTGTACGAATTTTTTTTGGCACAATGGCGGCCATGTCCGTACAAACTGGCCAGAACTGTAAGCGAAAAAGTAATCGACGAATCTCCGGTTGGGTAGAAACGGACATTAACTTTAGTAATTTATAAGCAGGAACCCTAATTGTCATATGATTTATTTTTAAAATTGAATATTAATTGTTATGTATTTGTCGAGTTGTCTAATTGGCCAAATACTCAGGCATCTTGAACAACTAAGGATCCGGGTTCGAATCCTAGGCTAATGCCATTGTCATAAAAGGAAACATAAATTTACTTAATAAGGGCAATCATGAACTGCCAGAAATATTAATTATTGTCTCACAACAGATCTTAGTGTTAAGTGACCAATAAGTCGAAGTTAATTCCAATTGATGGACAGGTGTGTCAATTGTAGCCCTGGCATTTACCTTTGCAGCGGCTACAGAATGACGCCTGGAATGTTGAGTTTGCAGGATGATAAGCCTTCTTTGCCTTAGCAACATAATTAGAAACAAATGTTGAGATCTGTTTTCAGATCAGGTCCAATATAAAGAGGGGGCTTGGGAAAGACAGCTTAGAAAAATAAACTCCTGGGAACTAATCACACAGTTCTGAACAAAAAGTGCTAAAGTAAATGTGATTAAGTCAAAAGTCAAAAGTATAAAAACATGAGTAAATTAAGTAAGTGTGATATTGATCTTTATCAAATATCTCAATCATTTTCAACTTTTATTATAAAAATCAGAAGTCGAAAAAGAATAGAAATCCAGAGGGCGGATTTACCCCTGCAGGGTTTTCTGTAACCTACATACTTGTAAAACGATAATTTAAACTTCCTTAAACTTAAATGAATATGTCGATTAAGTGACTAATAAGTCAAAGCCTACTAGATAGTTGACAAGCATGTCAATTGTAGCCCTGGCATTACCTTTGCAGCGGCTACAGAATAACATCTGAAATGTTGACTTTGCAGGATGACAAGCATCTTTGCCTCTTTGTTTAGAAACAAATCTGTCATCAGGTCAGGTCCAATATAAAGGGGGGCCTCGGGCTAGAGAGCTCAGAGAAGAAACCCCCTGGGAACTAGCCGCACAGTAAAAGGTATCAGTGAAAGTAAAAAGTCCAAGTGAAATCAAAAGTACAAAGTGAACATTACCAGTTGAAAACATGAGCAAGACGAACAAGAATCCTGACGTCCCGACATCAGAAGTGGGATTGGCATCACGTACTGCATTCTCAGAGGAACAATGGCGCATAATCCTGCAGATGCAAAGCCAAAACTTAGTGGAGCTGGTAAAAACTATGCAAACGACAACACGTGAACAGCAGCAGATACGTGGCGTCACTTTGCCAAAAATTTTTCCTGATAACCCTGACGCCGATGCTTCGAAATGTTGAACCAGGTACATGAATCAATCATGCACCTAGGATGGCAAAAGACCCTTAACAAAGTATATCAATTCTATTGGTTTGATAAAATGAATAAATATGTCCGTAAATTTGTCGACAATTGCATAACCTGTAAGACAGCCAAGTCACACTCTGGTAAAATTCAAGCAGAACTACACCCTATCCCAAAAGTTAGCATATCCTGGCACACTGTCCACATGGATATTACTGGCAAGTTGAGTGGAAAAAGTGAATATAAAAGAATATATTATCGTCCAAATTGATAGCTTTACAAAATTCGTACACCTATATCACACCCTCAAAATAAATACAGAAAGCTGTATCAAGGCCATGAAGACTTCAATTTCTCCGTTTAGTGTGCCAACGCGCATCATAGTCGATCAGGGTAGATGCTTTTCAAGCAAACAGTTTTCAGAATTTTTTTGTTCAAACAATATAAAGCTTCATCTAATTGCGACTGGGGCAAGTCGTGCAAATGGTCAAGTTGAACGCGTAATGAGTACGCTCAAGAATTTGTTATCCGCAGTTGAATTAAGTCAGAGGTCCTGGCAAGAAGCTCTAGACGAAGTACAGTTAGCGCTAAATTGCACAACTAATCGAGCAACTGGGGCAAGTCCCTTAGAGATGTTAATAGGAAAAGAAGCCCGACCTCTTGGGTTGGTACCCCCATTGGACGCAGAACTGGAAGTGGATTTGGATTCTACACGAGCTAAAGCCAGAAGCACCATGAAATATTTAGCTTCCTACGATAAAAATCGTTTTGACAAGTCAAGGGCTGCCGTTATTAGACACAATGTTGGTGATTATGTTCTTCTTAAAAACGAGGAAAGACACCAAACTAAACTAGACCCAAAATTTAAGGGACCATTTTTAGTAGCTGAAGTTCTAGATGGTGATAGATATATGTTAAAGTCGTTATCCAACAAGCGACAAGTATTGTCATGAAGACATAAGAAAACTTGCAGATGGAATTGTTCCCCAGGAGTTGGATATTGACACCGAGGGTACAAGCTTGTCAAGGGGTCAATTGGATCCGTCTAAGTGAGACGAAGAAATGTAAAATTAATATGATGAAAAAAAAAAATTTATTTAAGAACTGGTTACGTTTTGTAAGAATAAATGTAAAAAGTTTGTATGAAAGAAATGTTTTGTATGAAAGAAGTTTGGTTATCCGTCTAGGACAGACGATGATTGGTTATTCGTCTAGGAGAGACGATGGTTATCCGTCTAAGAAAGACGATGTTTTGTGATCCGTCTAGAAGAGACGATGGTTATCCGTCTAGGAATGACGATGTTTGGTTATCCGTCTAGGAGAGACGATGATCGAATTCCGTTTGGTAAGTTTGAAGTTAAAAATTAAAATATTACACGAGGTCGTGTAAAGGTCAGGATGGCCGTGTCGATTAAGTGACTAGTAAGTCAAAGCTCACTAGATAGTTGACAGGCATGTCAATTGTAGCCCTGGCATTACCTTTGCAGCGGCTACAGACTGACATCTGGAATGTTGCTGGGAATGTTGGCTTTGCAGGACAACAAGCATCTTTGCCTTAGCAACATGTTTAGAAACAAATCTGTATATAAAGGGGGGCCTCGGGCTAGAGAGCTCAGTGAAGAAACCCCCTGGGAACTAGCCTCACAGTAAAAGGTATCAGTGAAAGTAAAAAGTACAAGTGAAAGTAAAAAGTACAAGTGAAAGTAAAAAGTCCAAGTGAAATCAAAAGTACAAAGTGAACATTACCAGTTGAAAACATGAGCGAGACGAACAAGAATCCTGACGTCCCGACAAATACATATCCCTTTATCATTTGCACTGCGCTAAGAGCAAAATTCTTTCAGATATAAAAAATGGATACAATTTGAATCTTTTGGAACTGAAGTCGCCAATAATGCGACAACAAGGAATAAGGTTTGCTTCACAACCAACACCAACAACACCACCACCAAAACCAAAAGAACACACTTGAATTAGGAGAGATCACAATAGAACAAGCTGTTCAAAAGTCTCAATTGGACCCAACGAGATCTTTCATTTTAAAACGGTTCCGTCTAAGAACAAGACACGCGAACAATCAGCAAAGACGAATATGTAGTTTTTGTTAATAATAGCATATATTTATCTATTTATTTATGAAATATTTGTGTTCGCTAAAGTCTTTTGCGTGGTTATAATAATGTACAGCAAGTTAACCTTTTGCATCGTTTTTAATTGCTGTGTAACATAAAATTGAGTATAAGACACGTCATAACCAGAAAGTCACATTTAAGATTTTTGGTCAGTTAAATGGAAGCTAGTACCAGGTGTGACTGGAGTTTGAATCTGACTAACTACGCTGACTTCAATGCCTTAACGCTACGCGTCTCTCATTCCAATTGACATGTGGACAGTGTTGTCGTTTCAGGGTTAGTTTTTTTAGCACTAACGCATTATCGATAATATATCGAAATGAATTCATACACTGTAGTGTGTGGTTATTTATGCGAAAAGGTGTTTAAAATGTAAAGCTATGTAAACAAATCAATCGAGCACGCTTTCGTGATTTATTGCCTTATTTTTATGTAATTAACAAAACATTGATAAATTTTAAGCGGGACTATAGCTAAAAGTAGCTAGAAAAGAGCTGTCAAATTTCGAGATAGTGTTGGAGATAACGGCTATTTGGGTACAGCTGATAAAAAAGTACGCCGGCTTTTTGAATCAATTGTTCTCACTATATTCTAAAAAATAAATACTGTTCACTTTAGAATATTTTTCAAATTCATAAGACAAAATATGGTTCGATACCTATGTCAGCTGACATGCCGACTCTTTTACTAGTCGGTTTTGGTGAAGGCATCAAGGCGAGGTAAAATCAACTTAACCATTGCCAACAAGCTATACAATAATGGCCATTCCACTATGATCATACCTAATGGTTTGCCTGTTACATGCCTCCACCTAAATCTGTCAGCTATAGCCAGGTTGCCATAAACCTACCAAACCTGATCTCTTCACTCTCGAAGAAATAAAACAAAAAAAATTCTCTTTAGCCCATATGAGCTGCGTTGCTTATCAGAAGAAAAAAAGACATTTTTTTACTTCTATCCACTTGTAAAACATAATTCTCAGAGACCAAAAGCTATGAATGTTCTTGGGCTTGTGAAACGATGGTCAAAACAGTTTGACGATCCGTACACAACCAAAATTCTGTATACTTCATAAATCCGTCCTATCCTAGAGTACGGATCTTGCATATGGTCACCTCAATATGAGACGCACCAAAGTAAAATTGAATCTGTTCAAAAGCAATTTCTTGTTTTTTGCTCTTCGCGGTCTAAATTGGGATCTCAATGTCAATTTGCCATCATACTCCAGTAGGCTTCTTTTTATCAATCTATCTCTAAAACACTGTAGTTCTAACTATTCTTTGCATTAACCTTTCGAGTTCTATGTTCTGATTACAATCTTCTGTATCCCGTAATTAGATCAGAAGCCTCTCTTTCTCTTGTGAAAACCTCTACTTTAGCTTATTTAGCTCGTAATTAGCTGTACTTAATCATATTTTTAATTGTTTGTCCGTTTTATTTGTCTTTGTCCACGCGATCGTGCAGTCCGATATACGGCTGCGCCCCACGGTCGGTCGGGCGGGGAGGTGGACAGCGCTCTGCTTGGGATCGCGCGAAACAGGCTATGTCCCGGTGTCGTATGGGCCACTTGAACGTACTTCGCATTGTACGCGTCAACGTCCAGAAAAAAGAAAAATAATTAATAAATTTATAACTCAAGATACGATAACTTTTAATACTCAAATTAAGTGTCTTATCGTTTAGTAGTGGGTAGTAGCTGGGTAATCCAGACAATTCCAGTGCCCTGATTCGAAAGAAACGAACTGTGCCGGAAAGAAATTGTGAATCTTCGCACTGAGATTATCGAAATCCTTATTATTGCTCATTCACCCAGCCAATTGGTGCTGTGAGTTTATGATGTGACAGAATCTGTGGGTGATGTGATGGTTGAGATTGGGTAATGTGTGTGTGACCTTGCTACCTCCAATATCTAACAACTGCTTACAGAAAAAACATTTACGATTTTGTCTTGTTGCTAAAATAGTCGAATGCCAGTTGATAATTCCAATAGCTTCTTTTGGGCCAACAATCAATTTGCATACCTGTAAAATGGAAAAGAATCCATTTCGCTATTTTTGGTTATGCGCTATTTTCAAAGGCAAGTTAAATCAAATCAATCAAAGGGTTCAAGACTGCCGTAAAAACTGCCGACATTTATACTGACTTCAGCAAGGCCTTTGACTCTGTTAATCATATTCTGCTTTTATATAAGTTAAACGCACTTGGCATCCCCAGCCTTTTGCTAGATTGGATTCTTCAATATCTTTTTAAGCGTACACAAAAGGTCTTCTTTAAGTCTTCATTTTCTAAGACAATCCAAGTGTCCTCTGGAGTACCTCAGGGTAGTCATTTTGGACCATTGCTATTCACTCTTTTAATAAATGATCTTCCATTGGTAGTGTCACATCAACCTATTAAACCTCAACGGCTCTAAATGAAAAGTTATGTCTTTTTATAGATGCACTTCATACTTAGCAACTTATTATCTTAACGACACTGCCGTAGAAAGGGTTAGATATTATCAATGACTTATGTGATCTTATGAACCACTTAACTTTTAATTCTCTACAAATAGTAAAGCTATGAACGTTCTTGGGTTTGTGAAACGATGGTCAAAAGAGTGACGATCCGTACACAACCAAAATTCTGTATACTTCATAAAAACGTCCTATCTTAGAGTACGAAACCCATTTCCCCAATAACTAAGACGTCCCTTATGTGATGACTGGAAAGCACAAAGGTGGTCACAATGCCCTGAGGCACAGAAAATTTAAGGTTTAAGAACAGACGTTATCCATTTTTACCCAGACTTTTTACTCGACTTAGCTTTCTGCTGTGATATTACAAAGATGTTGATTGATTTCAATGAAAAAACGTTTTTTTTTTACTGCAGAATTACAAGTAAATTATTAAAAGCGGCGATGTCCGTACAAACTGGCCTCGAACTGTAAGCGATAAAGTAATCAACGAATCTCCGGTTGGGCAGAAAAGGACATTAACTTTAGTAATTTATAAGCAGGAACCCTAATTGTCATATGATTTATTTTTAAAATTGAATATTAATTGTTATGTATTTGTCGAGTTGTCTAATTGGCCAAATACTCAGGCATCTTGAACAACTAAGGATCCGGGTTCGAATCCTGGGCTAATGTCATTGTCATAAAAAGAAACATAAATTTACTTAATTAAAGCCATTCATGAACTGCCAGAAATATTAATTATTGTCTCACAAGAGATCTTAGTGTTAAGTGACTAATAAGTCGAAGTTAGTTCCAATTGATGGACAGGTGTGTCAATTGTAGCCCTGGCATTTACCTTTGCAGCGGCTACAGAATGACGCCTGGAATGTTGAGTTTGCAGGATGATAAGCCTTCTTTGCCTTAGCAACATAATTAGAAACAAATGTTGAGATCTGTCTTCAGATCAGGTCCAATATAAAGAGGAGGCTTGGGAAAGACAGCTTAGAAAAATAAACTCCTGGGAACTAACCACACAGTTCTGAACAAAAAGTGCTAAAGTAAATGTGATTAAGTCAAAAGTCAAAAGTATAAAAACATGAGTAAATTAAGTAAGTGTGATATTGATCTTTATCAAATATCTCAATCATTTTCAACTTTTATTATAAAAATCAGAAGTCGAAAAAGAATAGAAATCCAGAGGGCGGACTTACCCATGCAGGGTTTTCTGTAACCTACTTTTAAAGGAATACATATTTCTTTATCATTTGCACTGCGCTAAGAGCAAAATTCTTTCAGATATAAAACATGGAAACAATTTGAATCTTTTGGAACTGAAGTCGCCAATAATGCGACAACAAGGAATAAGGTTTGCTTCACAACCAACACCAACACCAACAACACCATCACCAAAACCACAAGAACACACTTGAATTAGTAGAGATCACAAAAGAACAAAAGTCTCAATTGGACCCAACGGGATCTTTCATTTTAAAACGGTTCCGCCTAAGAGCACATCAAAACCACAAGAACACATTTGAATTAGGAGAGATCACAAGGGTACAAGCTGTTCAAAAGTCTCAATTGGACCCAACGAGATCTTTTATTTTAAAACGGTTCCGCCAAAGAGCGAATCGAAACCACAAGAACACACTTGAATTAGGAGAGATCACAAGAGAACAAGCTGTTCAAAAGTCTCAATTGGACCCAACGAGATCTTTCATTTTAAAACGGTTCAGCCTAAAACAAGACACACGAACAATAAGCGACGACGAATACGTAGTTGTTTTTAATAATAGCATATATTTATCTATTTATTTATGAAATATTTGTGTTCGCTAAAGTCTTTTGCATGGTTATAATAATGTACAGCAAGTTAACCTTTTGCATCCTTTTTAATTGCAGTGAACATAAAAGTGAGTGAAAGACACGTCATAACCAGAAAGTCACATTTAAGATTTTTGGTCAGTTAAATGGAAGCTAGTACCAGGTGTGGCTGGAGTTCGAATCTGACTAACTACGCTGACTTCAATGCCTTAACTCTTCGCCTCTGTTTTAATCGACATGTGAACAGTGTTGTCGTTTCAGGTTTAGTTTTTTCAGCACTATCGCATTATCGATAATATATCGAAATGAATTCATACACTGTAGTGTGTGGTTATTTATGCGAAAAGGTGTATGTCGCGGGACGGGAATTGATCACCGAATAATTAGCAGCGGAGTAACAGTCACCGTCTAGCTATAGCCGTTAGTATCTAGTATTTTATATTTAAGTTATTTGGCGCTTAATGAATATGGTCATACTGTGAAAACATGGAGTTCAAGTTTAGCTTCCGCATGTTCTTTCTCTCTTGTTGTGTAAGCCGAGAAGGACACACTGCGGTAAGATTAGGTTCTAATTACTTAACACATATACCTATATTATATTAATCTTTATAGAATAAAACATCCAATGAATTACTTTTGAACGAGATGCGTTTGAATTTAAAACAGCGGTTGTTAAAGGCAACTTTCGGCAGAGAGAGCGACATCTTTTATTCGCAGTCCTATTAGATGGTCTATAGAACGTTGCAACTGGCGACGGAGCTGAGTGTCACCACAGTGGGTGACAAAGCTAAGAACCAAGAATAACCACAGTGGGTTATATGTGCAGTCCTATTGGATGGACTATTGAGCGTCGCAATTGGCGGCGAAACTAAGAATAACCACAGTGGGTTATATGTGCAGTCCTATTGGATGGACTATTGAACGTCGCAACTGGCGACGGAGCTGAGTGTCACCACAGTGGGTGACAAAGCTAAAGAACCAAGAATAACCACAGTGGGTTATATGTGCAGTCCTATTGGATGGACTATTGAAGGTCGCAATTGGCGGCGAAAGTAAGAATAACCACAGTGGGTTATATGTGCAGTCCTATTGGATGGACTATTGAACGTCGCAACTGGCGACGGAGCTGGATGTCACCACAGTGGGTGTCAAAACTAAGGAACTAATAATAACCACAGTGGGTTATATGTGCAGTCCTATTGGATGGACTATTGAGCGTCGCAACTGGCGACAGAATTAAGAATAACCAGTGGGTTATATGTGCAGTCCTATTAGACGGACTGCTGAGCGTCGCAACCGGCGACGGAATTAAGAATCACCACAGTGGGTGATAACGCCTAGTAAAGGGACGAATCAACGTCAACATTGCTGAAGTTACTGCTGGAATCACCAAAGTGGATGATAAGTCTTCACCATGACAACCAAACATTCCCCAATCCGGAGGAGCCCCCGACTGAACGCACTCGAGGCGCTACAAGAACCAGATGCCGCAATCGACTCGCACTTCGACACCGGAGAGGATGCAGCGGACGAGGCGCCCACCGCAAATATGAATATTGAGTCCAGCATAGAGGCTGGAATACCCAAAGCTGTCGGCGCTGACGAGCATCAGGAAGCCGCGTGTAGTGCACACCCTAGTGGATCCCAAGAAGCAAGATTGCGTGCGAGAATTGCCGAGCTGGAAAGGCAATTACAAATGGTAACAACGCCAGCGACACGTGTGGAGGGTCCGCCATCTTTAATTACAGACACACAGCCCTCAACGCATAGGTTAGAATCAGATCGTGTAATTAATGCACTGCAGCCACCACTAATAAATACTCGCCCTGAGCTGCCATCGACTACTGGAACAATGCCCTTGATCTCACCAAACACGGTCGGTGGATGGATGGCTAGGAAAATACCGGAACTTCCAGAATTTTCTGGACTACCAGAAGATTGGCCAATATTTTACTGCGCGTTCACTGAAACAAATAGTGTATATGGATGTACGGACTTGGAGAATAATCAGCGTTTGGTTAAAGCTCTTAAGGGCGACGCCCGTGAAACTGTTAAATCACTGCTTATCCATCCCAAAAATGTGAACGCTGTAATAAACCAATTAAGATTCCGTTATGGGCGTCCGGAGCAGCTTGTACGCAGTCAGCTACAAAGCGTACGTGAAGTTCAGCCGATACAGGAGCACAATTTAGCGAAGATTATTCCATTTGCTACGCGTGTGAGTAACCTGGCTGCGTTTCTACAATCCATCAACGAGAGTCAGCATCTGGCTAATCCAACCCTGATAGATGAACTAACCTCGAAATTGCCGCTGGACAAGAGAGTGGACTGGGCTAGGCGCGCCGCATCTATAAAGCCTTACCCGACTGTCGTCGACTTTAGCGTCTGGTTAGATGAACTAGCTAGCGTGATATGCACAATTGTGGACTCCGATTACAGGGAAGGCAAACGACGAGTGCTGTACACGAATTTCGAAAAGGAGATGCGCGTCGAGCAACATGGCCAACCCTGCCCAAACTGTAACGGGTCACATGATATAACCAAATGTGCGGAATTTCGTCTTGCTTCCCCGACTGCGAGATGGAGACTTGTCAAGAAGTACCGTCTATGTTTTTTGTGCTTGAGTCCCGGGCACGTAGTCCGAAAGTGTGTCACCAAAACCAGATGCGGTGAATGCGGCCGAGCCCACCATAACCTCCTACATGATTTCGAGTCTAATTACAGGCAGACGTCGCCGTCAAAGGCTAGCCATGGAAGCCCCACTAGTACTCAACCAGCAGTCAACGATGGTAAGCAGCTCTCACCGGAACCAAGGAGCCAACGGTCAACCCAACAGATGAACTTAAGTTGCGTTGACACCAACCCAACGCAACTATTGTTTCGTATCCTACCAGTGACGCTTTATGGGCCGAACCGTCGAGTAGACACGTATGCACTGCTTGACGAAGCATCATCGGTAACCATGATCGATGAAATGCTAATCAAGGATTTGGGTCTCAATGGAGAAAGTAGTCAACTTGCAGTCAAATGGTTCAAAAATATGACAACCCAAGAGCCAACAAAGAGGGTAAATTTACAGATCAGTGGACACGATAAGAACAAGAAGTACGAATTGAAAAATGTTCATGCAGTGGATGGGCTAGATCTGCCAATGCAGACTTTGAATCAGGACTACCTCCAAGTAATCAATCCACAAGCACGCTTCCCAGTTGAGGCATATACTAACGCCGTGCCTAGGATCTTGATAGGCCTGGACCACAAGTATCTTGTCGTACCATCCAGCACCTGGGAAACCTCCAACCGAGGACCGTATGTGGCCGTTACTAGGTTAGGGTGGGATGTTTCTGGGACGTTCCACAAACATCAACATAGATCTGCGCCAAAGCCATGTCTATTTGCCACAACGGACACCGATGAAGTTCATAAGATGGTCAGCGAATATTTCGAATTGGAGAACCTGGGGGTGAAGTCAGCTCCACCAGCCCCGTCAGATGACGACATACGGGCACAAAGGATTTTGAACGAGACGACGGTAGAATTACGCGGACGGTTCCAGACAGGGTTAATCTGGAAACGCGACAACGTGAATCTACCTTCCAGTTATAAAATGGCATTAAATAGATTGGAAACTGTTGAAAGAAAAATGGAAAGAGATAAACACTTTGCCCAAGAGTACAAAGGAATGATAAACGATTACATAAATAAAGGATACGCTCGACGTGTAGAGCGAGAAGAAGACACTTCAGTGGGCAGCACCAAAGTCTGGTATTTGCCGCACTTCGCAGTAACGAACCCGAATAAGCCAGGGAAAATTCGGCTAGTCTTTGACGCGGCTGCCAAAGTGGGCAACGTGTCACTGAATTCAGAGCTATTAAAGGGACCACAGCACTATAGGCCGCTTCTTTCTGTTCTATTCCATTTCAGAGAAGGAGCTGTTGCGGTCACCGGCGACATCAAAGAAATGTTTCACCAGGTCTATGTACAGCCCCAGGACCGACGTGCTCAACGGTTCCTGTGGCGGGATGGAGATAGGCAACGAGAAGCTGATGTGTACGAGATGCAGGTGATGACCTTTGGAGCTGCCTGTTCCCCAAGTGCCGCACATCATGTCATGACGCTAAATGCGCTGCGTCATCAACAAACAGACCCACGTGCGGTCAAAGCTATAACAGACTATCATTATGTGGATGATTATGTGGACAGTTTCGCCACTGAGGGCGAAGCTATATCAGTCTCTGCCAGGGTCAGAGACATACACAAGACTGGAGGATTTGAGCTACGCCGACTCCAATCCAACTCACCTAAGGTTGTGGAGTCCTTAGGCCAAGAAGGCGCCACCGACACAGTTGGGTGGGCCGAAGCAGAGGAGAAAATTCTTGGACTGTATTGGCAGCCAGCGACCGATGAATTTAGGTTTAATGTAAAGTATCAGAGGATCAAGGAGGATGTGCCTACCAAGAGGCAATTCCTCAGTTTAATCATGTCAACGTTCGACCCAATGGGGTTCCTGAGTTGTTTCACCATCACCGCCAAGTTATTGCTACGCGAGATTTGGCGAAGGAATGTTTTATGGGATGAACCATTACCAAAGGAACTCAACAGCGCCTTCCAGAAATGGCGCTATCAACTAGAAGGAGTGGGTCTATTCCGATGCCCGCGTCACTACTTTGCGAAATGGTGAAGTCAATACAATTACATGTCTTTACTGATGCCAGTGAGTCGGCGTACGCGGCTGTGGCCTACTGGAGAGCCACCTACCAAACTGGGGATGTACGAGTGTGCTTCGTTAGTGGTAAAACAAAATGCGCTCCGATGAGAACCATGTCAGTTCCACGACTGGAGCTGCAGGCAGCAGTGCTGGGTACGCGCTTAATGAACGCTGTGAAGAGTGGACACTGCATGGAGGCGGAAGATGCCATTTTATGGACAGATGCCAAGACGGTGCTGCGTTGGATAGGCAGCACTCACAGACGTTATAAGCAGTTCGTCGGTAACAGAGTTACCGAAATCTTAGAATCCACAGATGCCTCCCAGTGGAGATGGGTCCCTACCGCAGACAACGTGGCGGATGAGGCGACGAGGCCACAAGGACAAGCTGACTTTAGTCAGAAATCACGATGGATGTGCGGGCCTAAATTCCTACAGCAACCGAAAGATTTGTGGCCCCAATCAACTACCGATTTGACAGTCATCGAGGTTGCAGCCGATGTCGAAGAGTCACCGTGTGAGTTTGCCCTGGTGGTTGCTAACGATAAATTTATACAATTTCAGAGATTCTCGGAGTACAACCGACTGTTGAGGACTATGACTTGGGTCCTCAGGTTCGTGTATCGATGCCGTCGTCAACAACGTGAACATGGGGAATACGGATTGAGTGCAGCCGAATGTTCGGAAGCTGAACTCGTCTTGGTTCGTGTTGCTCAAAGCGAAGCATTCCCAGACGAGTTGCACCGCCTATGTGTAAACAAACCAGTCCAGCCGACGAGTGAACTGAAGGGACTGCTACCCTACCTTGACGACTCGGCGATTCTACGCGCATCTGGGAGAATCGATGCGGCCCTGTGTTTACCGTATGGCGCGAGAAGACCCATCATTCTCTCGCATAGGCACCCACTGACGGATTTAATCGTTCGTCACTACCATGTTAGGATGAAACATCAGAATGTAAACGCAACGATCACTGAGATCCGCATGAAGTTCTGGATAACGAAAGCGCGCCGGGTACTGCAGCGGGTTATCTGGAACTGTGGCGTGTGCAAACTCCAGCGTGCCAATCCTACCCCACCCTTGATGGGCCCGTTGCCTGAAGATCGCCTAATGCCAGGAGGATGGCCATTTGAATATACTGGTCTTGACTATTTCGGACCATTACTTGTGACTGTGGGTCGACGCCATGAGAAGAGATGGGTGGCTCTATTCACTTGTCTACGAACTAGAGCGATCCACCTGGAGCTAGCCCACGATCTGTCAACAGACTCCTGCATACTTGCGATGAGGAATTTTATGTGCCGCCGAGGACCAGTAACTAAACTACGTAGTGACAATGGGAAGAACTTCATCGGCGCGGATAGAGAAGCCAAACGGTTTACTGACGTTTTTGAAGCAGACAAGATCCAGGATGAGCTTGCTACCCGTTGTGTGCAGTGGATCTTTAACTGCCCTCTCAACCCCGCGGAGGGAGGAGTCTGGGAGAGGATGGTCCAATGCGTAAAAAGGGTCTTGGCTCATACAGTAAAGGAGGTGGCCCCAAAGGAACACGTAATGCAAAGTTTGCTCATTGAGGCCGAGAACATTGTGAACTCGAGGCCGCTGACCCATCTGCCAATTTCAATTGACCAAGAGGCACCTTTGACGCCCAACGACTTACTGAAAGGGGCGTCCAACATTCCTGATACGCCCACGGTGAGTCAGGAGTTGCCTAAACCGTGTGAAACCAGGAAACAATGGCGCATGGCACGACTACTGAGGGACCGGTTCTGGAAGCGGTGGGTTCATGAATACCTACCGACCCTCGTGCGTCGCGAGAGATGGTGCGCGCGCACCCAGCCGATCAGCAAGGATGATGTCGTCTACATCTGTGACCCTGCAATGCCACGACGAGAATGGAGCAAGGGAATAGTCGAGGAAGTATACACTGGAGTAGATGGGATACCTCGGCGAGCAGCTGTAAGAGTCGCCGATGGAAATAGAGTTCACAGAATAGTACGTCCCGTCTCCAGACTAGCGGTCTTAGATGTGATGCAGTCGCTTCACGGGGGCGGGGATGTCGCGGGACGGGAATTGATCACCGAATAATTAGCAGCGGAGTAACAGTCACCGTCTAGCTATAGCCGTTAGTATCTAGTATTTTATATTTAAGTTATTTGGCGCTTAATGAATATGGTCATACTGTGAAAACATGGAGTTCAAGTTTAGCTTCCGCATGTTCTTTCTCTCTTGTTGTGTAAGCCGAGAAGGACACACTGCGGTAAGATTAGGTTCTAATTACTTAACACATATACCTATATTATATTAATCTTTATAGAATAAAACATCCAATGAATTACTTTTGAACGAGATGCGTTTGAATTTAAAACAGCGGTTGTTAAAGGCAACTTTCGGCAGAGAGAGCGACAGTGTATAATATGTAAAGCTATATAAACAAATCAATTGAGCACGATTTCCCGCTTTCGTGATTTATTGCCTTATATTTATATACTTAACAAATTATTGTATAAATTTTAAGCGTGACTATAGCTAAAATTAGCTAGAAAAGAGCTGTCAAATTTCGAGATAGTGTTGGAGATGACGGCTATTTGGATACAGCTGATAAAAAAGTACGCGGTCCTTTTGAATCAATTGTTCTCGCTATATTTTAAAAAACAAATACTGTTCACTTTAGAATATTTTTCAAACTCATAAGACAAAATATGGTTCAATACCGATATCAGCTGACATGCCGACTCTCTTACTAGTCGGTTTTGATGAAGGCATCGAGGCAAGGTAAAATCAACTTAACCATTGCTAACAAGCTATACAATAATGGCCATTCCACTATGATCACTTTAAAACCAACCGAACTACTTAACTACAGATATAATCGAAAAATAATCACAGGCGCTGTTGCAATAAGAGTTGGGAATTTCTTAAGTTCAGAGGAGTGATACGCATCTGAACGGCTAATTGCCTAAAGAGTCAATGCAACTCACAGCACATACGAGCATGTTCAATGCCTGTATACTTAAGCTTTCTTGTATAGATGGCCATCACGTCTTAGCAGGTGACCTAAATTGTAATGACAGACTCTGGAACAACTCCTGAGCAAACTCTTTTAGTAATATTCTTATGACATGAAAGTTTATTTCTATCCTGATAATTTTTACTCCAAGCTTAAAAGGAAAACCATCCACTCTTCATCCAACACCTGGCTAAATATTTGAACAAAATTATACACAAATAAAGTAAATCATAGCATCCAAAAATACTGCTTAAAGACAATGGATTAGAACCAGACAGCCAATCCGCAAAGCTGGAAGAAACTATATGCTTGTTTGACATATGATGCCTTATGACTCAATTTTGTCTTATGTTTTTCTTTCGTTTTGTATATTTCTTTAGTGCATCTGATTAAACACCACATAAAGAGATAGTACAACATTTTCTGTCTGAACTATCGGATCAGTCCTTCACGTGCCGCTATCCTTTTTCGATTAATGACTTACTCACTTACTAAGAGTACAGCTCTAGTTAGTAAATCAAATTAATATATCCTGGCAAGATTCTGTTAAGTATTTCGAAACAAGTTAAAATAAAATAAATGCTCTTTAGGCCAAATATGCTGCGTTGCTTATAAGAAGAAGAAAATAAGACAGTTTTTTACTTCTATCCATTTATAAAACATAATTCTCAGAGACCAATTAAAAATTAATAAATTTATAACTCAAGTTACGATAACTTTTAATACTCAAATTAAGTGTCTGATCGTTTAGTATGAAGTTAGTATAAAGCATCTTATTGAGGTTTTCCATTCCATATTTCCATGTAAATTCAAATCATTGTACAACATTATTCCCTAGGTATTAGATATTATCTAATATCTCAACTCAAAAAACATTTATTAAGTTTGGACTCTAAAATGTACATATAAAGCTAGTTTCAAGCTATAAGCTATATTCAATAATCAAAGAATTGAATTGTGAGGTGGGTAATCCAGACAATTCCAGTGACCTGATTCGAAAGAAACGCACTGAGCCGGAAACAAATTGTGAATCTTCGCACTGAGATTATCGAAATCCTTATTTTTTTACGTCAATAGTGCTCATTCACCCAGCCAATTGGTGCTGTGAGTCTATGATGTGACAGAAACTGTGGGTGATGTGATGGATCAAGTTGAAGTTGGGTAATGTGTGACCTTGCTACCTTCAATATCTAACAACTGCTTACAGAAAAAACATTTACGATTTTGACTTGTTGCTAAAATAGTCGAATGCCAGTTGATAATTTCAATAGCTTCTTTTGGGCCAACAATCAATTTGCATACCTGTAAAATCTTATCCATTTCGCTATTTTTGGTTATTCGCTATTTTCAAAGGCAAGTTAAAGGTATAGTAAGCAGCCTTCTAGTAGAGCTGCAGCCATTCTGGATAAAGCCAAAGGCAATGAAATTAAGAAAGTTTTTCCGGTCTCTCAAGGACGTAATCTTCAGACGATCCACTGTTTGCTCTTGATGAAATTGTCTCTGCAACTCCTCATTCCCAATCCCGATAATACTTTGTTTGCCATTGTTAAACATTAACCTTCTATAATAATCAAGGATTCCCTCATAAGTGCGGTCAGCAAGAAAGTCAGGTTGTGTTCTTATCGGCAGTGCAAACAAGGTAGGAAAAGTATCGTTATCACAAAGCTTCCCTCGACTTCCACAAATATTTCAAGACCACAATTAGCAAAGTTTAAATAGCAATTCTCGTACGGCAATTCTTTTTCATACCAATAGATAATGAAAGTTTTGTTTATAAACGATGACACAACAGCGATACATATTTGCACCTCGTCAATTAAGTCTTATTATAGAACTCCCACATACATTTTATATGTACACATGTACATATGTATTTTCCACAGAGAAGATTAATATGATATGCTCATTAATGCGAATCACCACCAGGTGGCGCTGCAGAGTAGCAACTTCTGCCCAGACAATCGATTTTCATAAAAACTACCATAACTATGACATCCAATGCATTTCATGCTAAGCTGAATTATTGCCGATTACACCTTTAGCACACAAGAGAGCATTAGGAATTAGACGAGCAACAAGTATCAAGGCTAGAAGACCTTTTGAGTACACGCCGCTCAAACCCGTTTGGCTAAATCGTCTGAACGTACTAACCAGACTCTTTGTTTTTCAAATTTATGTTTTTAATAAATTAAAATGGCAAACGCTGTGAAAAAGGAAATACTTTGTAACTTTTGCCGCTCCGAAAAGAATGCCAATCTAGGCAGGTTAAGTCATATTTTGAAAGACATTGTGAAACCCAACTTAAGCATTATAATAAATTTCTAGGCGCTGAATGAACCTCAAAATTATTTTAAGTTAAAAGCAAAGTATTTTTTACTTTTTGTAGCTCACACAATTAACCATCCGAAACCCATTTCCCCAATAACTAATTGTAAGACGTTCCTTGTGTGATGACTGGAAAGCCCAAAGGTGGTCACAATGCCCTGAGGCACAAAAAATTTAAGGTTTGAGAAGAGACTTTATCCATTTTTAATCAGACTTTTTACTCGACTTAGCTTTCTGCTGTGATATGACAAAGATGGTTGAGTGATTTCAATGAAAAAAACGTTTTTTTTACTGCAGAATTACAAGTAAATTACTTAGAAAAAATTTAAAGCTGTCCGTGAAAAGCGGCGATGTCCGTACAAACTGGCCTGGAACTGTAAGCTATAAAGTAATCAATTTATAAGCAAGAACCCTAATTGTCATATGATTTCTTTTTAAAATTCAATATTAATTGTTATGTATTGGTCGAGTTGTCTAAATCGCCAGACTGTTGGCATTTTTGAACAACCATGCATATCCGGGTTCGAATCCTGGGCTTGTCATAAAAAGAAATATAAGATTTGCTTACTACTTATTTACTTACTTCAAGAACACACTTGAATGAGGAGAGATCACAAAAGACCAAGCTTGTTCAAAAGTCTTAATTTTGGACCCAACGCGAGACCTTTTATTTTAAAACAGTTCTGCCTAAGAACAAGTCACGCGAACAATAAGCAAAGACGAATACGTTAGTTTTTTTGTATAATAGCACATATTCATCTATTTATTTATGAAATATTTGTGTTCGCTAAAGTCTTTTGCATGGTTATAATCATAGCTCATAAATAACAATTGAGTGTTTTGCGACGTCTTCAAATAAGTCTCTTTACTGAGTATATGAAAATAATACTCGCGAGCAGGGTATTGATAATCACTTCGTTTATCACACACGCACTCGGAGAACAATCGTTTTTTTCGTCTCACTTATTGTTAGATTGAGAGTATTTGCATGAGTGAAATGAAGCAAAACGTCTTTAAGCGAGTGATGCTTATTAAATTGCCAAAAAAACGTCGATATTATCCGAAAGTTCAAGAAAGTCGATAATCGATACAGCTGCGATATTTTTGCACCACTACTGCGTACTGTCAATGTAAAATGGGACGAGAGCTAAATTAAAAAGTGCATAAATTCTTTAAATTTAATCCGAAAGAAAATAAATCACTATGTAATGTTTGTGATTCGAAATTGGCTGGAGTTAATATCACAAATTTAAAACGACATTTGACAACGAAACAGGTGGAAATATACAATGAGTGGAACAATGCAGAGGACACCGAAGGGAAACCAATTGAAAAAAAAATTAAAATATCATATCACACAAGTGAAGAAGGAATCATTTCTTCCTTAGTTAAAATTGTCACCACAGAAGGAAAACCATTTTTGTTCCTGGACAGCGAAGGGTTCAGAGAAATTATGGATCCGATTTATAGCTCGCTTGGCATGAACCCCATAAATTCGCGAAATATAATGAATTTTGTGTCTGCGAAGGAGCGAGCTATTAAAGATAACATAAGAGCTCTAGCATAGGGAAAGCTAGTGTCCCTTAAAATCGACGTAGCCACTAGAATGGACAGAGCAATTCTTGGAGTGAATTTACAATTGATTAGTTCAACTTTATCAAAAACTGAAATCGTTGTTAAAACTCTAGGGATGATTCAACTAGCGGATGCACATACTGGGATGTACATTTAAGAACAAATTTTGGAAATTCTACATGACTACGATAAGTATACATAAAAAACAAAATGCTGTGATATGAATGGTATCAAAGAATAGTAAATTTATACACACAGCATAACATCTGATAATGGCAAAAGTTTGATTAAAGCCGTTCAAATTTTAAACGAATCCACGGAGGAGTCCCTTTTTTTCGATGACACACAAGCTTAAAAATATCATGAAAAAATTAGACTGTACTGATTTAGA
This sequence comes from Drosophila equinoxialis, assembly GCA_018150345.1. NCBI lineage: Eukaryota > Metazoa > Arthropoda > Insecta > Diptera > Drosophilidae > Drosophila > Drosophila equinoxialis. The sequence goes on from JAECWI010000656.1 coordinate 1,879,184, forward strand.
TAACATTCACCTCGTTATATGCGCAGCACACACTCTTCAGTTGTGTGTACTTGATGTAAACAAGGTGAAGGCGATCGCGGGCAAAATTAGTTGCTGTCGTGCGTTGTGCAAAGCACTCCTCACGGAAACAAACAGGTTAGTAACGATTCGTTTTTTATTAAATATATAATTTAACATATACATAAATATATAGACGTTCCTTAAGCGATAATAAAAAAATACATCCCAACCCTCTCGATGTTATAACACGATGGAATTCGACCTACATAATGGTCAGAAAATTATTTGATCTCAAGGAGTTCCTGACTACGCAAATTAAAATACACTGCGCGACAACCGATTAGCACACCCTGTTACCCCTCAGGTATATAGCGAAATTACCTATTTATGGGAAAAGCAAAACAGTTAGATGAGGCAGAAAAAGGTCGAATAAAGACTTACATAGAGTGTGGACTCTCAATCTCTCAAATATCAAGAAATATTAAGCGGAGCCGTAAAGTTATTTCCTCATTTTTTGAAGAACGAACACTCTTATGGGAAAAACATGAAAGGTCGGCCCTCTTCGGTAATAACAGAGACTGACAAGCGACTGATTCTGAGGAAGTCGTCTAACTCACGAGATTTTGCGGCTAAAATTAAGCAAAAATCTGGCGTTAACTCGAGTGTGCGGACTGTGCAATGCATTATTAAAAACGCGAAGCACATAAAACGCCTTAAATTAAAAACAAAACCACCTCAAAACGCAAATAGAAAGATGCAGCGGCTTGAATTTTGTCGATCGACTATGACCTGGACTAAGGAGAGGCGACTTGTTGTCTTTTCGGATGAGAAAAAATTTAATTTAGAGGGTCCGGATGGCTATTCGTACTACTTTCACGATATTAGAAAGGGGGCTTTTTTAAATCCGTTGCACAGCTGTGTTGTGGTGGTAATGTGGGGGGGGGGTTTTCCTCCTTAAAAAACTTTTCTTGGAAAATTTTTTTCAGAAAAACACCCTTCTTCTTCTTTCTTTTTTTATAGTTGTTTGGTTTTTATTTATTTTTTTTTTTTTTTTTTTTTTTTTCTTTTTTTTTTTTTTTTTTAAATTTGTTTGGGGATGGCTGGCACGGAAAGTATACGCATCAGGAAGGCAATATACCACTAAAATAGAGCTAATAGAAGGTATTAAAAATGCCTGGGGCACCATTTCATTAGCCTACATTCGACAATTGTATGACTCATTACCCAAAAGGATGTACGAGGTGATACTTAACCGTGGTGGCACAAAACATTATTAATTTTGTTTATAAATAAGTTAAAACAGATTGAACAGATTGGCGCGAAAATTTAAGTCGATTTCTTATATTAATTTAGATAATATTCTCTTAAAACGTTATTAATAAATTTAATATCCTACATATTATTTTTCTTTGTTTAAAAATATGTGAAGTCTTAATGATAGTGTATAATGAGTTCTTTATTCTATGGATGGAATTAAAGTTAAAATGTGAAAAAGCAGTAATACCATAAAAAACTATCAGCTCAGATGAAAATTAGGGAAAAGAGTTTGTTGGAAAATGAAGTATTGTTGGCGGCAGTTTACATGGACCCAAGGGTAAATTGTATGTTGACGCCTAATCAAAAGCGTTGGCAAAACAACATTTAAAGAAAATGGCATATCTTTTAATCGATTTAAACAAGTAAGCTAAATAATGTGGTTTGACGCAAATTGTTGTCCTGTTTCTTATATGTATAGTGCTCTTAGTTCTGCAAAATTTCAATTTACGTTGAAACTGTGTTTGTCAAATACTAATACATGTTTTAAACTAATATCAGGAAATATGTTAAATATTACCGCTTTATTTTTAAATTAATGTCAAGGCAAAAAATAAAAATCCAAAACTAACCCGTTTTGGGCGGGGGATGAACCACGGTTTCGTCAACCTTAGGCAGGACCCCAACCCATTACACCGCCGAGCTGCTTAATATCCACTCGGCGTTTTACCTATACATAAGTCCAAATCGGTGATTCACATACCTTAAGTTCCCTTTGTAAGTGGCCCTGTCATAAAGGCAACTGGACAAAGGGATCCCAGGCTAGTGTATTGATGTGGTTATCGTATAAGCCGATGGCCTTAGAATCTAGTGCTTGTAAAAATTGTTAGGTTGATAGTTTTCAACTATATTCTAAACTAAATAAACAAACAAACAAATATTTTTATAACCTTGCAGAGGGTATTATAAAATTGGTCAGATGTTTGTAACGCACAGAAGGAGACGTTTCCGACCACATAAAGTATATATATTCTTGATCAGCATGAGAAGCTGAGTCGATATAGCCATGTCGTCTGTCCGTCCGCCCGTCCGTCCGTCCGTCCGTCTGTGCAAATCAACTTCACGCTGGCATCTTAAGAGCTATCGGAATGAAATTTCATATTTGAGCTACTTTTAGCCGGGAGATAATAGAGTATGAAAATTGTCAGGATCGGACTACTATATCATATAGCTCTAGAACAAAATTTTTGCAAAAATTGGGTATCGCCATGAAATTTACCAATATAATAGAATTTGATATAAAATCTCAGATCCCAAAATTTGAGTTTGATCGGATAAATAGAACACAAGTTACAGTCAATTCAAATCGGTTCTACGTCATCAGCAAATCAAACAGAGCACATGCATACGCACACACAGACGTAGCGCTACACGTATGTATGTATGTGTATGCGTGTTGTGCCTTGCTTAAAAATTTGTAGTAAAAGAGAAATAATTTGAATGTTTTGTTTGTGTGTTGATGAATTGAGTTGCAAGGAAGAAATTTCAAAATGTAAAAATTATTGCCAAAGACTGCAAGGGTATATAAACTTCGGCCACTAACCATAGAATACATAGATGCGTAAAACTCAAGATTTTTGATTACAAACGCTACCCCATGATGAAATAACATAAGGTGGTCCCGTCGGCAAGAGATATACACTTAACGTATGCTTGCAATAAGTGCGAGTGAAAGAAATAGTATACTAAGCGTTGTACATACTGTACATTGCAATCGGTAACGAATTCGAGCGGCGACCTTTATTATGCAGGTTTTCAATATTTGTATACTCAATAATATATATTTAATTAAATTTATATTTAATATATTCTAAACAATTTTAATACAGTGCTTATCATAATGATAAGACACTTTGTTTTTCACACATATTTTCTAAAACACTTAAGTTTTCCCAAAAATTTTTTTATAAATATATTAGAAATTAGAATGCGAAGAAGATTAATGCCATTTTTCAATAATATTTTTCATATATATATTTTTTTTTTAAGAAAACAAAAAAAGTAGGGTTATCAACCATATCAAAATTATAAGACATATTTCAATTTAAGCTTAAAAATAAAAAACAAGTAGGAATTTCCTTAATATTTTTTAAATTAATAATTAATTGCATTTCCCTGCGCTCTTCCGACTTCAAAAATACGCTTTTTCATGGAATCCGAAAGAGTTTTTAATAACTGATCCTCTAGAAGACCCCATTCTCTGATAATTGCTTCCTTAAGGTCGGTTATGTTGCCGTAAGCCTGGTTTTCTTTATAAACACGTCTTGCCAAAATTCCCCAAACATTCTCAATTGGATTTAGATCCGGAGAGCATGCTGGCCAGTCCATTAAATTGACAGAACAGTCTTGCAAAAACGCCTTTGTTTGCCGGCTTGTGTGGATTCTTGCGTTATCCTGCATAAAAATATAGGGATTTTCTCTATTTTCTGTTAAAAATGGCAGCAGGCTAGTCTCTAGTACTTGGATGTAGTCGGAACTATTCATCCTTGAGCTTGTAAACTGCAAGTTTAGAGTTCCAAACTTGGTAAAGCTCCCCACACCATCACCGATCCGCCTCCAAAGTTCCTCTTTGAAAAATATAATGGCTCTTTTCGTAAATCTCGCCAATAATGGCGATATCCATCCGGTCCATCCAGATTAAATTTTTTCTCATCAGAAAAAATAACCTTTTATACAAAAACGAACGGTACTTTACAAGCAAGCTATGATAAAACATGTTTCTTACCGAGTCCCAGTTTGTCTCTAAGTTTCTTAGCGCGAAATCGATTCTGGCGGCTTTGTGTCGTGAAGTCAAATGGGGTATCTTCTTAAGCACACCTCGTACAATATTTTTGATTTATTCAAAGTGCGCCAAACAGTCATAGACGACACTTTCTTGCCGGAAATCGAAGCAAGTTGGGCACATGATGTTGTCGAGTTGCTTGCTTTATTAATAATGTACCGTTTTTCACGGTCACTAAGAATCGGAATTCGACCTGTACTACGCCTTTTACCGTAACTTTCCGGATTTTTTAAAAAATTGGCGATTGCGGTTCGACTACGACCAATTTCACGGGAAATTCGGGCAACAGTCCAACCTGACTTGGAATATGCTAAGATAGAGCCCTTTTCTTCAGGACGAAGCAGTGTAGATCGCCCCATTTTGTTTAAAATAAAAATTCTAGAGGTAAATCAATAATATACACCAAAAAAAGTCTATCCTATCTCCTTTCACTTCACTTTTGTAATGTGTCTTATAATTGTGATACGCTTGCAAGCAAGCAAATATCATACATATTTCTGGAAAAGTAACGGTACATTGCAGGCAGATGCTGGGAATAAAAACCAACGGTACTTTTCCAAAGCTGTTGCTTTGATCTTTTATTCGGTATATTGTTTTTCGCTAAATTCTTAAAAATAACTGTTTAGCAAGAAAAACAAAACAAATTTTTAATGTGTCTTATCATTATGATAAGCACTGTAGTAAAAGTAAATAAAAATGTATCAAAAAAATATATAAAACAATATGTATAAAAAAAGTCGAACCCCGGCTGCCCGATCGCCAAGCGAGCACTCTATTGACACAGCCACCGGGCTACACACAAACTGATCCCAATATTTTTGATATTCTTTCCACAGGGGCATGTCCTATTCGCTTAGTCGCTGTTTTGTCGAAAATTAAAAATTTTGTCGAACGAGCTATTGAAATGCGGTGTTGTACAACTCACGTCACACACACTACGAGCATGAGCATGTACCGACGAGTGTACACATACATAAACAGAACGAAATGACAAGCGACATAGAACTGCCTGCGTCGTTCGGTAGTCTGTGCCAGACTGAATTATTTTCGATGCGTAGCGACACTGCTGCGAGCGAATGTTTTTCGCTCTGCCGCGGCCGCTCTCTGGGGTTCTACGCTGTTCGGCTTTTGCCGAAGTTCTCTGGGGTTCCGGCCAGGTAGCGTTTGTCTGATACAATTATACAAGGTAGTCCACTCGGCTGCCGAATTCGTTCGGTTTTGGTCCCTTATTTTAGTGCGTGCCTGCTTGTCGAACTGAAGGTTGTGTGCGGACGATTTTTTAGAGCGTTAACCCTTCAGTGGTCGCTGAGCAGGTCGATATTAATGTAAATATTAAAAATTTTATTTTAAAATACGTATATTCTTTAGAATTAAGAACCTAAACAAAAGAATAGCTGTTAAACAAAAAAAACAAAGAATAATGTCAAATTCAAAACTAATAAAAATTAAATTATAAAAACTACAACTCTTGTCATAACTAAGGAAACTTTTAGGCCCATGCACCATGCGCGGGCTAATCGACGCACTGTGTAGTCGTTTCACCACACTCACTATACAACGCTCTTTCACTCGCACTTATATTAAGGGACTATGATTTTGCCGAGTGGACTACCTTGTATAATTGTATCATGGCGTTTGTAATCAAAAATCTTGAGTTTGACGCATCTATGTATTCTTGGTTGTGCTTCGGCTTGCCGAGTTGCTTCTTTGATATTTTTATTGTTAATCAGTATTCGATTGAAGCTAGAAAAATAATCGGACAAAATTAAATATTTTTGACTTAATTATTACTTCATTAAGAAAATCACAAAAAAAAGCAAAATAAAAATTAAGCTGAGTGTTTGAAGACTTTTTGAATTGACTTTTTTTTATCACTCCCCTGATTGTGAGTCTCACACGCGAGCGACTATTATATTACTCCCAAAAGAGAATTGTTAAAGAGAACTTACAACAACGCTCAGCGAAGACCGAAGCAGAATAGGAAAACTCTCTTGCTCGGTGGGGCTTTTTCCAGTTGATTGATTCTACTCGAGATTGAGCGTAAAGAAAAACTCATTATTTCGAGCTATGGTTATAATAATGTACGAAGTTATCTTTTGATCCTTTTTAATTGCAGTGTAACATAAAAGTGTGTGAATTTTTGGTGTTAAATGGAAGCTAGTACACTGTAGTGTGTGGTTATTTTGGAAAAGGTGTATAATATGTAAAGCTATATAAACAATCATCGAGCTCAGTTCCCGCTTTCGTGATTTATTGCCTTATTTTTTGTATTAACAAAACAGACAGACCAATATGCCATCTACATTGTCTTAAACAAATAAAATATCGTTTTCTGGATGCATTCTTTTGACAAATAACTGTTTTGGTTTCTTTTGAAACCAGTGAAGCTGAGCTGATTATGTCTATAGTGAATTTAAGAAGGTTATCGAATGTATGGGAAGATTTGAAAAGCTTTCGACGTTCCTGTATAATTGTGCCTCCAAACCGACGGACGGCCATATACACCTTAAGCCACAGAAGGCATTAAGAGCCTCGGAATCGACGAGTTGGGTGGGTGGGTTTAAAGCCCAAAAAGTAAAATTGAAACTATTTGGTGACAATATTTGAAGTACCATTGAAAAATTTTGAATTCTATATATACATATATGTATATTTCGATCTGTTGCAGCCCACTTAATGAAACTCTATAAAAAGAATAGGTTTGCATTGGCACGATGCTGGGTTACGGATCATCCGACCAAAATTTGAATTGCTTCCTAAAGCAAAACACATCCGCTGGTAATGACAAGCGTTATTTTTGGTTTTTCTACGGTTTTAAAGTAAATATTTAAATAAATGGACTTAAATACAGGAGAACACAAGGACTAAAATTGTTATTTATGGAATAGTTCTGGATCCAGGAAAACATTTATTTTATTTCAGGACGAAACATTCTCCAATTAAAGGAATGCCGATGGGATCCCCAGTCTGACCTTTCATTGTAGACTTTATGGAAAATCGACAAGCTACCGGACCCCCAAGTTTATTGACGAGATATGTGGACGTAATTTTTCAATAATACATCAAGATGACATCCTCGACACTGGACACCCTAAATTCTTTTGCTAGAAACATTCTTTACTTGGAGCTGCAAGACAATGGATTTGGTTCTGTCATCATCAGACGAGAAAACGAATTAAAATGAAGTAGTAGGTCGTCTCGCCGACTTAGGTATACCATAAACCAGTAAAACAAATATTTTAAATTTATAATAACAAATGCATTAACTTTTTTTTTTAGATTCTGATCACACTTTTTTAGAAGCATGTCTCGTTCTCCTGGCCCCGACCGCCACGGCCAACTCCGGCCTTATGGAAAACGTTTTTATACCCTTGCAAAAGGGTATATTAATTTTGGTCAGAAGTGTGAACGCATAGAACGAAGCATCTCAAACCATATAAAGTATACTATATATTCTTGATCAGCACGCCAGACGAGTTGAAATAGCCATGTCCGTCCGTCTGGATCACGCGAACTCCTCGTAGCCGTAGGCTTGTATTACTGCAGGCGTTGTTATTCGGTTCGCCGGATCGGACCGCTATATTATAGCTCCCATACAAACGTAGTCGAACGTGACTTTCCATACTTCGTTTTTTATGCATTGTCAAAGTTGGTATTGGTCAGTTTTGTGTTCTTATTAATAATTGTGCCAAATTTGATCAGATCGGGTGACTATATTATAGCTCCCTGAAACGATCGGTGGAAACGTGACCTCAAGTTCGTTATATCCTGTAGATTGAAGGCCGTTCTTTGCAACATGACTTTTTGGATAAAACGTTTTCACACTTTGATGGCTATGGGTAAGGAAAAGTAACCCATAAAGTTGGGGTATACAACTCGACGCGGTCGAAGTTAACCCCGGCCCTCTGGTTTGCTAACTTGGCTATTTTAGTCCGATTTTGATCATATGTATTTTGATTGTATTTTGCTGGGTATTTGTATCAAATTCGTGTGCCAAATTTGATTGCACAGGTGAAAATTACGTGGATAATCGAGTTTTCCAATTACCTGGACGGAGGAGAGTATCAAATCTTTACTTTACAAAATATGCGCATTTATTTATCAAATATACATTCCAAATTGGGAGTCTCTAGCTATTATAGTCTTTAATAAAATCTAATTTGTTTAATTTCAGGGGCGTGGCAGAATTTGAAATAAACTTGACCACCGTAGGTAATACTAGTCTACCTACCAAACTTAGTGACTATAGCTCTTTAGTCTCTAAGATCTACATGTTTACGGACAGCGGACGGAGACTCGCGGTCGTTTATTTCTGGTTGCTGGTCTGCCAATTGACTCACAAACTTTGGAGTGAAGTGGATTCCAACCGGCGCATACAATTGTCTAACGCAACTAACCCTTCCCGATCGCTCGTCTTTTCTCCGCAGCTGGACTACACTCGGCGACAGCACCGTCGCCTCCTCGTACCTATGCGCCGTATATTTATGTTGTAGTCAATTCTAAGAATCTTCATATCCCAACTTATTGACGCTTGGGTTGGCAAGCACGTGGTAAATATGTTCTAATGTGACAAACACGTACGTGTCCAATTCGTCCATTTGGGATATATACTACTGGGTCGGAGCTTCCTTCACCTGTTACATACATTTTGGCGACTTTAATATACCGTTTCCCCTATGGGTGTTGGTATAATTACAATGGTACATGAAGGACGAAACATCTTATTGGTATTAAATACAGCAAGGAGTTGTATTCACGGATGCTAAACATTTTGAAAAATGTACTATGAGAAAATAAGCGGAAATAATAAATATATTAAGGACATGATTTTCCGGATAACATAATTATTCAAAACCAAATCACCTATTGCAGTGGAAAGACCTACTTATCTGTCACATATGTACCTAAATTATCAGAAAGGTTATTTGGAATATTATGACAAAATCAAATAAAAATAGCACACAATCCTGCAATACCCTCAGACATACATATGTGTAAAAACAAAATCAGATAGGGCCGATAAATAGAAGTAATGTGATAAAAATTGCATGCAATGGACAAGGACATACCATGTAATAAGATATGTATATAGGGACGAAGAAATCAAAATTAAAATGAGATTCTCACAACACAAATCTGACCATAAAATGAGGTATTATTGAGAAACAGCAAAACAAATGTTTCGTGTGTTCAATAACTGCTAAATGTTTTTTTTTGGTTTGTTTTTTTTTTTGTTACTGCCCTGAAAACGCCTATGTGCAATTGAAATATATCAGGTTTCAAAATTAATTTGGAAACTTTGGTTTTTATTATACCCTTGCAGGGTATTATAAATTGGTCAGATGTTTGTAACGCACAGAAGGGGACGTTTCCGACCCCATAAGTATATATATTCTTGATCAGCATGAGAAGCTGAGTCGATATAGCCATGTCCGTTGCCATCCGTCCGTCCGTCCGTCTGTGCAATCAACTTCCGCCGGCATCTTAAGAGCTATCGAATGAAATTTCATATTTGAGCTACTTTTAGCCGGGAGATGATAAAGTATGAAAATTGTGAGGATCGGACTACTATATAGCTCTAGAACAAACATTTTTGCAAAATTGGAGTATCCCCATGAAATTTAGCAAAACGATAGTATTGGATATAAGATGTCAGATCCCAAAATTTGAATCTAATCGGATAAATAAAACACAAGTTACAGTCAATATAAATCGGCTCAAATCGGCCTGCTGCCTACTACGTCATCATCAAATCAACAGAGCACATGCATACACACAACAGACGCAGCGCTACACAAACTGTATGTGTATGCGTGCCGTGCTTTGCTTAGGGAGTGATGCAAAAAGAAGAACAATTGTAGTAAATGAGTAATAATTTGAATGTTTTGTTTGTGTATTGACGAATTGAGGGAAAGAAATTTTTAAAATGTAAAAATATTATTGCCAAGGACTGCAAGGGTATAAAAACTTTGGCTAGCCGAAGATAGCTTCTTTGATATTTTTTATTAATTTTCAATGACCTAAAGCCCGATGAAACCCAATTACAACACAAAGGTCGTTGAAATAATCACAGTTTTCAAGTTATTTAGTACGACGAGACGAGTTCAAATAGCCATGTCCGTCCGTCCGTCCGTCTGGATCAACGCAAACTCCTCCTAGACCGTAAGAGCTACAGAGTTAAAATTTTGCATGTAGGCTTGTATATACTGTAGGGGTTGTATATTTCGGATCCGGCCGGATCGGACCACTATATCATATAGCTCCTATACAAACTGCGAAGTCACGAACAGTGACTTTCTCAATAACTTCGTTTTTTCGTTATCAATATAAGTGAGTTCATTATAGCTATAAGCAACTGTGCCAAATTTGGTCAAGATCGGGTGACTATGCCTATAGCTCCCATAGGAACGATCGGTCGAAAACAGTGACTTTTGTCAATAACTTCATTACTTTTGACGCGATTGCTTTCAAATGAAACATCTGTTAGTTTAATAAATTTGTTAATGTCTGTGCTCAATTTGATAAAGATCGGGTGAATATATTGTATAGCTCCCATAGGAACGATCGGTGCAAACAATGATTTTGATCTTAATTTCGTTGCTAAGATTGTAGGCCGTTATTTAGCAAACATAAGCCTTTTAGATTAAACTTATTTCACTTTGATGGCTATGGGTAAGGAAAGAGTAACACAAAAGTTGCAAGAGTATACAAACGTCGACGCGGTCGAAGTTAGCCCCGGCCTTCTGGTTCTATTCTATTATTGGCTACCAATGACTACCAACTAAACGAGCTCTTTGGTGCATATTAAAAGATACACATTTATATATTGGACACAAATAAAACCGCACATTAAATAACTACACACACAAAAAAACTACCTTGACCATTATTTTCCATATTTTCTATATATAAAAATATCAAGAGCTATCTTCTATGCCAAAGTTTTTATACCTTGGCAGTCCTTGGCAATAATATTTTTACATTTTAAAAATTTCTTTCCCTCAATTCGTCAATACACAAACAAAACATTCAAATTATTACTCATTTTACTACAATTGTTTCTTCTTTTTGCATCACTCCCTAAGCAAAGCACGGCACGCATACACATACAGTTTGTGTAGCGCTGCGGCTGTTGTGTGTATGCATGTGCTCTGTTGATTTGATGATGACGTAGTAGGCAGCAGGCCGATTTGAGCCGATTTATATTGACTGTCACTTGTGTTTTATTTATCCGATTAGATTCAAATTTTGGGATATGACATCTTATATCCAATACTATCGTTTTGCTAAATTTCATGGGGATACTCCAATTTTTGCAAAAATGTTTGTTCTAGAGCTATATGATATAGTAGTCCGATCCTCACAATTTTCATACTTTATCATCTCCCGGCTAAAAGTAGCTCAAATATGAAATTTCATTCCGATAGCTCTTAACATGCCGGCGTGAAGTTGATTTGCACAGACGGACGGACGGACGGACGGACGGACAGACGGACATGGCTATATCGACTCAGCTTCTCATGCTGATCAAGAATATATATACTTTATGGGGTCGGAAACGTCCCCTTCTGTGCGTTACAAACATCTGACCAATTTTATAATACCCTCTGCAAGGGCATAAAAATAACAGTTTAAACTTGAAGTTTTTTCGGAGCGGAACAACTAGAAAGTGTTTAAAAAAAGTCCAATTGATTCCTAATTTCACAAGTCTTTTTCATATTATTTAGTTATAATTCAAACCCAGCTTTGGAGACATTTCCCGATATACGGATATATGTATTTGTTTTAAAGCTCCGATTTAGTACAGTATCCAATTCGTTCTAACCAGCATTGAAACTTACCAAATGAAACTTATATTTCAAGAAAAGCTCTAGGAACCTGCGTAAAGCTTTTAAAGTTTGTGCGAAGTAGTCCCTTTGGTTATTATAGTGCTTGAAAATTTTGGTGAGATTGCACATTCAAATGAAAGGGCGGGTCAATAAGTCGGTCACCCAAGGTGAGTCTGAAAAGTCAAGGATATTTTAATTAACAATATTACATTTCGTACAAAGAGAATCTTCCATGCACATATAATAATAATGTCACCTTAGTGGTTTGTGGATAAACCATATCATATGGTCAATAAAGTCAAAAACTATGTTTCATTCTCTTTCTTTGCAAACTCTAGAAACGAATTCCAAGTTCCGTATGCAGTTGAGGGAGAGACAATCTAATCAGATATAATGAGACCAGCTGGCAGGTATGTAAATGCATTGCTCTATATATTGTAAAAATATCAAAAATTAAGTAATATTTCAGAAGCCTTTCACACGGAGGACTTCAATGAATTTGGATTTGGATTCCCCCTGATGAGAAGTTTTTTGTCACGGCAGAGAAAGAGTCAAATGGAAAAAACTTGTGTAAAATAATAACCATAACTATATATATACATACATACATTTAGTCGGATCACATTTAAAAAAAAATTGCACCATTAATGGAGATTTTTGTTGTGGGTATATCGTTCATTTTTGTTGTTCAAAAAAATTAATATAATTACATGATACTTAATTATGGAAACAAAAACATTTAATTAAATAAATGCAAATATGAAGAGTATGAAGCCAAAAAACTGAAACTCCCATACACACACGGTTGTGTGTATTTGCTCAACAATAATAACAACAACAAGAACAATATTAACACGAACATCATAAATGGCCAAAAGTGAGGGAAAATAGCATAAACATTAATGCTTAAACACAGACAGAAACTACAACATTTATGTCAATAGAATGAACTGATGCTTGACCCGTGTGGTCAGATAAAAACCCTGCCCCTGGCTATAGTCCACGCTCTGTTTGTGTGTGTGCCTAAAAAGCTGCAAAATTTTCACAAACACACACGACGTGAATTGCCCTGTGAGCGAGTTGGTCCTGGGGCCAGTCCTTTCAAGCGTCCATATATTTTTAGTCAAAGGCATCCATACGCACGAATGGAGAAAGTAGACCTGCCATCGTTGCCTTTCCTCTCGATTCCTTTTCCCTATTCGGACAGCAAAGTGTTCATGAGTCTGGCTCAGGCAAAAGGTGTTGGATAAGCTGCAATTCGATTTGCACTCTATTCCCCTCGCTGCCTGTCCATCAATTTATATCTCTCTCACCCTCACTCCCTCCTCATGTCTTGGTTACATTTGTTGCAGTTGTTGCTTCTTTGGAGCTAATTGAGTTTGCATATGGTTTGCTTTGTACAATTAGATTAGTAACAGTCTATGAAAGCGCCGAGTGTATGCGTACATTAGTATGCTTGTGTGTGTGTTTGGGTATCTGTGTTTCTGATATGCCATTGTTGCCATTGATTTCTGTTTGCCTGGTTATTCTCTATATATAGATAACACGTCAACGTTTCCACATTTAATTGACTAGGTGCAAATATGTATTCCTAGTCACACATGAGAAAACAATGTTCGTTAGTGTCTACTCATGTCTTATCTAATATATATCTTATATATTAATTTATAGAGTTGATTTTTGTTTACAAAACTCAAATCAACAACATGGCTGCAGGGGCCTTCGGCTGAATTACAATATGATACATATTACTTAAATCTAATATACACATTTAATATACAGTTTTTATTTTATGGTTTTTGAACTTATGTTAGGAATTTTATTAATGTTACAATGTTGTCTACAGATGGGTTGCCTAATGCGGTCATAGCAGAATTTTGGGACCAGTATTTCGTTTTATTTAAAATAAAGTTAGGACAGTTGATAAGTAAATGATCGAAGGTTAATGTGGTTAGGGAAAGGCAGAATGGACATGGTTTAGGGATGTCTTTATCCAAATAGTGAGCGTGTGTTATGTTTGTGTGACCCAATCGAAGTTGAATAAGTTTTATTTCTTCGCTTTGAGATATTTTTTTTTTTTTTGAGCATAATGTGTATTTTTAATTTGTCTTTGAATTAGTGTATATATAAGTGGAAAGAGTCTACATTCTCTAGCCGCAGTGTCAGCAAGTTCGTTGCTTTTTATATTAACATGTCCAGGAATCCATAGAATTGTAAATTTGGGGAATAGTCTAATTAATAGGTTTCTTATTTCTGCGACGTGATGAGCGTTATTGCTAACGTTTTTAATGGCACTAAGAGAAGAAAGTGAGTCGGAACAGTAGATAATGGCTTCTTGAATGACAATTAATTCCGATGACGAATAAGTTGGGAGAAGTCCTCTTTTTATTATGTCATGTTCTATAGTAATCACAAAACCCGTGGAACCAGAAATTTGGGAGCCATCAGTGTAAATGAACGTAGTTGGCAAATGTTGCTCTGATTGGAATTGCCGGAATTCTTTTCTATAAACATCCGGTGGAGTTATGCTTTTGGTCAATTTGCATAGCATTGTGTTAACCGAACTAGGGTTAAGGGCCCACGGTGGAGCTTTTTGCTTCAGTTTTTTTTGGGGGTGTCATAGTGATGTCATTTTCTTTACTATAGGAGAAAATAGGGCCTAGGTTAGACTGTCTTTTTATTTTTTAACTAAATTTTGGATAGGTGAGTCTGAACTGTTTAGGATGGTTTTGAATAGATTGGCAGTAAGAAGTTGAATTCTGACGTCGAGGTTGGAAATGTCGGATTCAAAAATAAATTGGTTACTGGTGTTGTGCCTAAGGCAATTCTAATTCCTGCGTTTAAAATGGTTTTAATTTTTTTCAAGGAGCTTGGAGCAGCATTCCCGTATATTGGTAAGCCGTAGTCAATTTTGGATATAAGTAATGACTTTACTACAGATATCAATGTTGTTGTGCTGCAACCGAATCTCGTTGATGAGAGACATTTAATGATATCTAGTCGTTTATGCAGTGATTTAGCTATTTGGTCTATGTGCATATTCCGTTTGTGCTTCTTGCTAAATTTAAGGCCCAATAGTCTTAGTGAGTCCACGTTAGGGATTTGTAGATTGCTTGTACTAATATAGCATATGCAGCGCTGTCTATTACAAATGTGCATATGCCTACATTTGCAGGAGCAAGGCTACCACCAGAATACATACACCAATCGGAAATGCTGTTAAACAGAGAATCAAGATTAATTGTTTTGTTTTGCACTTATTTGAATATTTTTGTATAGGCCTATGGTTTCAGTAAGTTTTTGATAAGCTATGACAAACAGGACTACGGACAATAGAGATCCTTGCGGAATTCCGTTCTCCGATGAAAGGGTTGCGGAGAAAAATTTTCAAATTTCACTTGGATTTTCCTATTGGTCATAAAATTTTTGACATAGTTAAGAATATTGGGTCAAACTTTCCATTTAGTCAGTTGATCAATTACGGCATGAATGCCAATTTTGTCAAATGCCTTGGCGAAAGCAAGGGATATAACTGATATATGTTATTTGCATTCAAGTATTTACTTATAAGATGGTCTATAAATATAGGACAGTCCATAACTGATTTTCCCCTTCTGAAACCTACTTGACTAAAATGTAGAAGTTTGTGAGTAGTTACAAACCACCATAGTCCACCTGTCCATCAATTGGAACTAACTAGTCGGATTCGACTTATTAGTCACTTAACACAATCCGACAAATAATTTTTTTTTATACCCTCGCAAAAAGGGTATATTAATTTTTGTCAGAAGTGTGCAACGCATAGAACGAAGCATCTCAGACCATATAAAGTATATATATTCTTGATCAGCACGACGAGTCGAGTTCAAATAGCCATGTCCGTCCGTCCGTCCGTCCGTCTGGATCAACGCGAACTCCTCCGAGACCGTAAGAGCTACAGAGCTGAAATTTTGCACGTACATAGGCTTGTATATATAGTGCACACGTTGTATATCTCGGATTCAGCCGGATCGGTCCACTATATCATATAGCTCCCATACAAACGTCAAAGTCACGAACAGTGACTTTCTCAATAACTTCATTAATTTTATAGCTATTGTCGTGAAATTTAATATAAGTTAGTTTATTGTAGCTATAAGCGACTTGGCCAAATTTGGTTAAGATCGGGTGACTATATTATAGACCTCCCATAGGAACGATCGCTCGAAAACAGTGACTTTTGTCAAAAAGTTCGTTATATCCTATGTTAAGATTGAAGGCCGTTTTTTTGAAAACATTAGACTTTTTGGATAAAACGTTTTTACACTTTGATATCTATGGGTAAGGAAAGAATTACCAAAACAGTTGCAAGGGTATACAAACTTTGACGCTGTCGAAGTTAACACGGCCCTCTGGTTTTTTTTTTATTTCTTTATAAAGATCTGTTGTGAGACAATTAACTAATATTTCTGGCAGTTCATGATTGGCTTTAATACGTAAATTTATGTTTCTTTTTATGACAATGACATTAGCCCAGGACTCGAACCCGGATCCTTAGATGTTCAAGACGCCTAAGTATTTGGCCACTTAGACAACTCGACAAATACATAACAATTAATATTGAATTTTGAAAAAAAATCATATGACAATTAGGGTTCAAGCTCATAAATTACTAAAGTTAATGTCCTTTTCTGCTCAACCTGAAATTCGTTGATTACTTTATCGCTTACAGTTCCAGGCCAGTTTGTACGGTCATGGCCGCTTTTCACAGACAGCTTTAAATTTTATCTAAGCAATTTACATGTAGTTCTGCAGTAAAAAAAATCGTTTTTTCATTCAAATCACTCAACATCTTCGTCATAGTACAGCAGAAAGCTTAAGGGGAAATCGGTTTCGGCTGGTTTTTTGCTTCATTTCACTCATGCAAATACTCTCAATCTAACAATAAGTGAGAGGAAAAAAACGATTGTTGTCCGAGTGCGTGTGTGATAAACGAGTATTATTTTCATGCACTCAGTAAAGAGACTTATTTAAAGATGTGGAAAAACACTCAATTGTTATTTACGAGCTATGATTATAACCATGGAAAAGACTTTTGCGAACACAAATATTTCATAAATAAATAGATGAATATATGCTAGGTATTATTAACAAAAAAACTAACGTATTCGTCTTTGCTTATTGTTCGCGTGACTTGTTCTTAGGCAGAACCGTTTTAAAATAAAAGGTCTCGTTGGGTCCAAAATTAAGACTTTTGAACAAGCTTGGTCTTTTGTGATCTCTCCTCATTCAAGTGTGTTCTTGAAGTAAGTAGTAAGTAAATTTATATTTTTTTTATGACAGCCCAGGATTCGAACCCGGATGCATGGTTGTTCAAGATGCCAAGTGTGTGGCCATTTAGACAACTCGACCAATACATAATAATTAATATTGAATTTCAAAAATAAATCATATGTCAATTATTGTCCCTGCTTATAAATTACTAAAGTAAATGTTCTTTTCTGCCCAACCTTGAAATTTTTTTAAGCAATTTACATGAAATTCGGCAGTAAAAAAATCGTGTTTTCATTCAAATCACTCAACATCTTTGTCATATCACAGCAGAAAGCTAAGTCGAGTAAAAAGTCTGATTAAAAATGGATAAAGTCTCTTCTCAAACCTTAAATTTTCTGTGCCTCAGGGCATTGTGACCACCTTTATGCTTTCTAGTCACACAAGGGACGTCTTAGTTGTCGGGGATATGGGTTTCGGATGGTTAATTGTGTGAGCTACAAAAAGTAAAAAAAACTTCGCTTTTAACTTGAAATAATTTTGAGGTTCATTCAGCGCCTAGAAATTTATTATAATGCTTAATATGGATTTCACAATGTCTTTCAAAATATGACTTAACCTGCCTATATTTGCATTCTTTTCGGAGCGGCAAAAGTTACAAAGTATTTCCTTTTTCACAGCGTTTGCCATTTTAATTTATTAAAAACATAAATTTGAAAAACAAAGAGTCTGGTTAGTACGTTCAGACGATTTGGCCAAACAGGTTTGAGCGGCGTGTACTCAAAGGTCTTCTAGCCTTGATACTTGTTGCTCGTCTAATTCCTAATGCTCTCTTGTGGGCTAAAGGTGTAATCGGTTAATAATTCAGCTTAGCATGAA